>OX336392.1:175371600-176571600 GCA_946902985.2 Meconema thalassinum
TCCTTCTCAGTCAGTCGTTGCAGTGGTTTGGCGATGTCGGCGAATCCTCTCACGAAGCGACGGTAATAAGTGCAGAGTCCCAGGAAGCTTCGGAACTGGCCACTCCCTCACAGCTGCGGTCTTTTCTGGGTCGGTGCGCACCCCATCCTCGGAGACAATATGCCCAAGGTACTGGACCTGCTTCTGGAAGAGCTGACACTTCTTGGGGCTTAACTTCAGCTGGGCAGCCCGTAGCTTCATCAAGATCTCCTTCAGGTTGCTGTAGTGCTCCACGAAGCTTCTTCCGAGAACGATGACGTCGTCTAGGTAGACCAGGCAGGTCTTCCAGTGTAGTCCCCTCAGAATGGACTCCATTAACCTTTCGAAGGTCGCAGGGGCGTTGCACAGACCGAATGGCATGACGGTGAACTGCCAGAGCCCGCTGCCCACAGAGAACGCCGTTTTCTCGCGGTCCTTAGGGTGGACCTCCACCTGCCAGTAGCCACTCTTCAAATCTAAGGTGGAGAACCATCTGGATCCTGATATGGTGTCCAGCGTGTCGTCGATCCGGGGTAGAGGGTAGCTGTCCTTCTTCGTGACGTGTTCACCCGCCTGTAGTCCACGCTGAACCTGGTGGAACCGTCCTTCTTCTTCACTAGCACGACCGGAGAACTCCAATGACTATGTGATGGCTCGATCACTCCTTGCTCCTTCATCTCTTCTACCATCCGGTCGACTTCGACTTGCTTGGCGAGCGGGACACGTCGGAATGGGGCCCTAATCGGTGCGCTGTCCCCAACGTCGATTCTGTGCTGGACCAAGCTTGTCCTGCCGAAGTCATTGCTCCCCACGGAGAAGACGTCCTGGAATTCGCGTAGCAGGTCCTGGAGTTGGCGTGATTGTTCCTCGTCTAAATGGTCCTGGGATCCTTGAGACAGCTTCTGTAGTTATTCTGGCAGTGCGCGTCTTCTTCGGTTGTCCATCCGCAGGTGTCCGTCCGTCGTATCTGTGATACGGGCAATCCAGGTAACGGGCTCGCAGACTCCTAGGTTGGTGTCCCGGTGAACCGTAATGTCGTAGTCGTTCAGATTGGACAGGCGGACGTACGGCCGTGACGTCGTGTTGATGAGAGTCTTGGCAATTAGCAATCCTTTTGTCTGGATGTCCTCATATTTTGGCGCGATGACAGCCGCCACTCCCTCAGCAGTTCAGTCGACAATTACGGCAGCGCTGACCTCCGTCCTGGCGGGAACGATGACGTCTTCTCTCAGCCTTACTCGTCGTGCGGTGATGGACTCGTGCGCTGGTTGCAAAGCAAGTTCCTCACCTCCGAAGTGCAGAGTGTTGGTACTCAGGTCCGAGATGATGTCGTTCTGGTCCAGAAAGTCCAGTCCGATGATCACTTCGTTTGATACGTCAGACACAAGCACTGGATGCTTCTCCGCCCGTCGACCAATGACGAACTCCAGTGATGCTTCGCCATGTACCGGTGCAGTCTCTCCAGTCGCGGTTATTAGTTGGAGGTTCCTTTGTGTGGGTTGCACTCTCCACGGTGGGATTAACGATGGTCCTCGACGCTCCCGTGTCGATCAGCATGGACCAGCTGACTCCGTTG
This sequence comes from Meconema thalassinum, assembly GCA_946902985.2. NCBI lineage: Eukaryota > Metazoa > Arthropoda > Insecta > Orthoptera > Tettigoniidae > Meconema > Meconema thalassinum. Next base: position 175,373,195 of record OX336392.1, read on the forward strand.
ATGACTCCGTCGACCATCAGGCTGCTATTGTCCCTCCCTAACTTCGTCACACGAACTTGGACTGCAGGGGCTTGACGACTGTCACAAGCCAACCTTTGCCCCCCAAGGCTGGCTAATACACGTTTCTCTGGGCCGCGCGGTTTTCAGACGACTGATTTCCCGTCGGATAACCTCGGCGGCGGCGATCACCGCAGTCCTTGATCAGGTGGCCTTTCTTACCGCAGGTCCAGCAGGTCGGTAGTCCTCTTCCGGGCCGCCTCTCCGGTTGTCTTCCAGCGGTGATTAAAAAAGCTGTTCCTAAATGTGGCATAATCTTCATAAATTACTTATTTATCACCTATTGAAGCTGTTGGTCGTCTTATTCGTCTGAAACCCGGACAGGGGATCTTACAGTGTGCTTCCAGCGGTGTCGTTGCTGGTGGCGCCGCGACTATCGAAGAAACGGCTTAGCGCCTCCATCAATTCGTCGGCCAGGGGCTTGGTCTCGTTGATTTTTACTGTTCGTCGACGTCCACTTGACGCACACGCGCGTGCATTCTAGATGCCTGTTTTGCCGTCTCGAACTCAAGTGCGTGGCTCAGCGCATCTGCCAGGGTCTTATTGCGCCCGAGTCGCAGGGCCTGTTGAGTGTCCGAGTCCCATAACCCGTCGGTGAAGGTCTGCGTCGCAATCTGTTCCAGAAAGTCGGCCGGCGCTGTTGGATAGGCGAGCCTTACGATGCGTGCGATGTCCATCTCGAACTCCTGCAGGGTTTCCGCGTTCTTTTGTACCCGGGTCCGGAGCTGCATCTGGTAGGCCTGCTGAAGATGGCTATCTCCATATCGGGACTCCATATGGGCGATCAGTGAAGCGTAGCCCTGGGATCCAGTCGGGATGGCCTGAAGGACATTAAGGGCGTCCCCTCTCAGCGCTACAATGAGAGCTGTAGCCTTTTCCGTGCTGTTCCAGTTGTTTATGGAACAGGCTGCCTCGAACTGACGTAAGTAGGTGCTCCACGGGACCTTTCCGTCGAAGGTTGGGGGCGTCACTCTGCTATGTCCCGTTCCTGATATTCCCGGTGTAACGGTGGGCGGGCGTTTGCGCAGCTCGGCAACTTCCTCTTGTAGAGCGTTGAATCTCGCTTCCATCCGCGTCGGCGGGCGTTGGCTCAGCTCAGCAATTTCCTTTTGTAAAGCGTTGAATTTCTCTTCCACCCCCGTCAGTGGGCGTTGGCGCAGCTCGGCAACTTCCTTTTGTAAGGCGTTGAATTTCTCCTCCACCCCCATCAGCGGGTGTTGGCGCAGCTCGGCAACTTCCACTTGTAAGGCGTCGAACTTCTTTTCCACTGCCGTGACTTCCTCACGCAGACCCAGTTCTAATTTCTTCAGGTCCTCCGCTAGCTTATTTTGACCGTCTTCCATCTTCTTCTGGCCGTTTTCTAGTTTGGCAGTTAGGTCCTCGGCTAACTTCTTCTGGCCGTCTTCTAGATTGGCAGTTAGGTCCTCGGCTAACTTCTTCTGGCCGTCTTCTAGTTTGGCAGTTAGGTCCTCGCCTAACTTCTTCTGGCCGTCCTCCATCTTCTTCTGGCCGTCCTCCATCTTCTTCTGGCCGTCTTCCGTCTTGGCTTCCATGCCACTTAACTTTTCTAGCAATGCTGCAAATTGCGCTTCCATTTTAGATGTTTGTCTTGTAAAGGGCATGCACTCACAGGAAAATTTAAAAAAAATGACCTGCTCGGGTTTTGAAACCAGGACCGTCTGGTGTTGTGCTTGTGTTTGAGTTCGTAATCCCGCTTCTGACACCAGTTGTTACGTGCCACCCCCATAGTGGCACTTTTGTTAACTGGATTACGGTGGGTTGAAGCACAATACAGATTGTTCCTTTAAAGAAATACTTAACTTTATTGCAGCCAGAAAGATACACCACTCAACAGCAAATACAAGCGATTAGAACCTTACTCCAGTTTCCTCAAGTCTCCTCCTTAAGGAACGCTCTTGCCCCTTTCACTTAGTCATGCAGCTAATCCTCCACTAATGAGACCCATGTCCTCGCTAGGAATACCTGCACCTCTTCCTTATGTACACAAACTACAGTTACTTACGATAACCTGCTACACGCTGCTTCGCTGTCCAAAAGCTGGGAAACAATGTCACTGGATTTCGTAACTCGCACGGCACTTCGCCACAATACCTCTGTCGCTCAGTGAAATCACACTCGCTCAAACACAGGCAGTCCCCTGTATGCTTCTCACTACCTCGCTGTCAAGAGAATCAGCTTCACTAGGGGTTTCGCAAGTCACGTCGCCAACAACTGTTGCTCAAGGTAAGCGCTCGCACTAGCTCGAAAAAAACACACACTCACTGCTTGACAGGTCGCTCTTATATAGCAGGCCGGTGACTCAATAAATGCTTCTAGACCCATCCAGGGTTCACGGCTTCTCGAGGTTTCCATCACTGGCTGGGGCACGAATATTCTGGACCATCCCTTTGTCCTAGTAGTCCTGTTGCGTAAGGCGTACGCAATACACTGAGGCAGAGAACAGCCCAGCCCGGGGTCAGTTGTGACTCATGCGGCGAGCGACGAAACAAACTCACAGCCGTAACAATACCAAACTATCAATTATAACCTAACTATTTAACTTATCTAGTTTCACATCCACATCTCTTCTATTCCACGCTGTGTTTATCAAAACTTTTTCATGTTTTTCTTACACATTTTGTAAGAGATCTTTTTTTTTAATTTGTAAGATTTTGGAACAAGAAAAATTTTAGAATCCTCTGTTATAGCAAAATTTATATTAAGTGTATGTTCTTGCACATTTACAGTTCCTAAATTACGCTGAGGAACGTCTCAATGTGACTGAAACCCGTACGGTACATATATTGACTTATGGTTACATATTTTTTTTATAATTATTTACAAGATGGCCGAGGTGGGATTCGAACCTACGCTCTCCCAATACCAGCAAGGCACGAGGTAGCACTTTAACTCTCTCAGCCACTGCAGCTGGAGGAATATTCTTTTTTGAAACTGCAATAGTCCTATGTTCTTCCCAGATATAAAAGCTAATGTCAGCAAATTAGTTGAGTAGTTGCTGCACAAAACAATAACAGGACGACATATACGGTATATTCTGAGAATTACGGGAGTTTGATCTGAATATCACTTGAAATGTATAACTTAGGACTTAATTGCATTGTAATTAATACAGTTTACAGGTACAAGAATGTGAATGTAGTGTTTATGGAAGATTCGAACATTACACAAACAAACTGAATTCAATGTTAAAATAGCATAATTCAAAAAATTTCAAAATTTTGTGTGATTGAATGTGCGTGTATTTGTTAGGTCATATTTTGTATTTTTGGGTCACATTTGCTTGCATCTTTCTTAGAATATGTCACTCACACCATTATGTGTCTTACAGAGCTATGGTGCTAGAGGATAGAAACAACTGGTACGCAGATGACGGCGCTCTTAGCAGAGAGCTTTGTGAACTGACTTCCCCAGAGAAGCAGATCAATGAACAAGATGATCAGGGAGAATGCTGTGCTTGTGATGAAGCCAAGTACAAGGTAGGCAGGGATCCTGCCATCAGTTAATGTGGCTGCATTTTATCCATCATATTCTTTATTTTTACAATTTTAAACACCAAGTTATTGGTATTACGTCATTTTAACTACTGTGTCTTTTAGAGATGCCGAGGTGCCAGAATTTTGTCCAATAGGGGATCTTTAACGTGCCAGTAAATCTACTAACACGGCTTCCTCGCATTGCACACCCTCCAGTGCCAACTGACTGCACCAGGATTTGATCCTGCAACCCTGGGCATAGCAGGCGAGAACGTATCACTGCGCCACGCAGCCAGTCATAAAAACTAATAAAGCACCTTGGAGCACATTGTTTGTAGATAATGTCGCCATTTGTGTGGAGACTTGGAAAGTATTGGACCATAGTGAATCAAAGTCCTAATGTTGTTGTTGTTTGAGTCTTCAGTCTTTTGACTGGTTTGATGCAGCTGTCCATGCCTCCCTGTCCTGAGCTAATCGTTTCATCTCTACATAGCTACCACATCCTACATCCTTGGCAATCTGTTTAACATATTCCAACCTTGGTCTACCCCTACAGTTCTTGTCCTCGACCCTTTCTTCCATAACTAAGCTTGCTATTCCTGGGTGTCTTAGTATGTGTCCTACTAACCTATCTCTTCTCTTCATTAGCAGTCGCCAGAAACATCTCTCCTCTCCCACTTGTCTTAATACCTCTTTGTTTGTAACCCTATCTACCCATCTGATCTTCATCATTCTCCTGTAACACCACATTTCAAATGCTTCAATTCTCCTCTTTTCTGCTGCACCAATAGTTCAAGTTTCACTTCCATAGAGTGCCACGCTCCAAACAAAGGCTTTCAAAAATGAGTTCCTAATACCTAAATCTATATTCGATGTCAACAAATTCCTTTTTTTTTTTTGTAGAAATGCTTTCCTTGCCTGAGCCAACCTACTTTTTATATCCTCTCTGCTTCGTCCATCACTGGTTATTCTGGTTCCTAAGTAACAGAAGTCTCCTACTTCCTACAGCTTTTCACCTGCCAATTTGACCTCCATGAGGTTTCAGACTTATTTCGGCTACATTCCAGTATTTTTGTTTTACATTTATTAATTTTCATCATGAATTCTTTCCGTAAGAAGGAGTCTATACCATTCAAAAACTCATTCAAATTCTCAGGCTTGTCGGCCAAGATGACGATGTCATCAGCAAATCTCAGAGTTGAAATTATTTCTCCTTGAATCTTCACTCCCACTTTAAATTTTTCTCCAATCTCCTTCATTGCTTGTTCAATGTAAAGATTGAAAAGTATGGGTCATAAGTTGCAGCCTTGCCTGACACCTTTCTGAATACCAGCTTCTCTCTCATGTCCTTCAGCTCGAATGACTGCTGCCTGGTTTCTGTATAGATTGTATATCACCCTCCTATCCCAATAGATTTCAAAATGTCAAACAATTTAGTCCAATCAACGTTATCAAAAGCCTTTTCTAAGTCTACAAATGCCATGAACGTTCTCTTATCTTTCCTTATTCTACCTTCCAAAATCAGCCTAAGACTTAGTACAGCTTCCCTTGTTCCTACATTTCTCCTGAAACCAAAATGGTCTCCACCCAACTCCGTTTCTCTCTGGCTTTCAATCCTCTTGTAAATTATTCTAGACAGGATCTTTGAAGCATGAGTAATCAAGCTGATTGTACAGTAATCTTCACATCTGTCAGCTCCCACTTTCTTTGGTATAGGGATGATAACATTCTTCTTGAAATCAGGGGGTACCTCACCTGTCTGATAAATCCTACACACCAAGTGAAATAACCTGATCAGACCTTCATCTCCTACGCAGCGTAGCAACTCAATCGGTATATAATCTATGCTTGGTGCTTTGTTCCTATTTAAGTCCACCAATGCTCTGTCAAATTCTGATCTCAATATTAAATCTCCTTTTGCATCCTCATCAATTTCCTCCTCCCTTTCCATTACACGATTCTCAATCTCCTTTCCCTTATACAAACACTCTATGTAAGCTTTCCATCTCTCAACCTTCTCTTCGCTATCTGTTAGAGGCTTTCCATTTGTGTCCTTAATACACACATCAAAAAAAGTTTTGCATCACCTCGGTTCCAAGAGTTCCGGAACCTCTAAATACAAAGGGAATAGAGATCAACACAAACAACATTTCAGCTCGTTTTATTGCTCATGAGACCCACACATTGCATGTTGTACCATCATACAGCTAGACTTTCAGCATTTGTGGTCCAGATTGCAGTACACACCACTACCTCTAATACCCAGTAGCACGTCCTCTTGCATTGATGCATGCCTGTATTCGTCGTGGCATACTATCCACAAGTTCATCAAGACACTGTTGGTCCAAATTGTCCCACTCCTCAACGACAATTCGGCGTAAATCTCTCAGAGTGGTTGGTGGATCAAGACGTCCATAAACAGCCCTTTTCAACATATCCCAGGCATGTTCGATAGGGTTCATGTCTGGCGAACATGCTGGCCACTGTAGTCGAGCGATGTCGTTATCTTGAAGGAACGCATTCACAAGATGTGCACGATGAGGTCGAGAATTGTCGTCCATGAAGACAAATGCCTCTCCAATATTCTGCCGATATGGTTGCACTATGGGTCGGAGGATGTCATTCAGGTATCGTAAAGCCATTTCGGAGCCTTCCATGACCACCAGTGGCGTACGTCGGCCCCACATAATGCCACCCCAAAACATCAGGGAACCACCACCTTGCTGCACTCGCTGGACAGTGTGTCTAAGACGTTCAGCCTGACCAGGGTGCCTCCAAACACGTCTCCGACGATTGTCTGGTTGAAGGCATATGCGACACTCATCGGTGAAGAGAACGTGATGCCAATTCCGTGGGGTCCATTCAGCATGTTGTTGGGCCCATCTGTACCGCGCTGCATGGTGTCGGGGTTGCAAAGCTGGACCTCGCCATGGACGTCGGGAGTGAAGTTGCGCATCATGCAGCCTATTGCGCACAGTTTGAGTTGAAACACGACGTCCTGTGGCTGAACGAAACGCATTATTCAACATGGTGGCATTGCTGTCAGGGTTCCTCCGAGCGGCAATCCGTAAGTAGCGGTCATCCACTACAGTAGTAGCCCTTGGGCGGCCTGAGCGAGGCCTGTCATCGACAGTTCCTGTATCTCTGTACCTCCTCCATGTCCGAACAATATCGCTTTGGTTCACTCTGAGACGCCTGGAAACTTCCCTTGTTGAGAGCCCTTCTTGACACAAAGTAACAATGCGGACGCGATCGAACTGCGGTATTGACCTTCTAGGCATGGTAGAACTACAGACAACATGAGCAGCGTACCTTCGTCCTGGTGGAATGACTGGAACTGATCGGCTGTCGTACCCCCTCCGTCTAATAGGCCCTGCTCATGCATGGTTGTTTACATCTTTGAGCAGTTTTAGTGACATCTATGAACAGTCAAAGGGACTGTATCTTGGATACAATATACACAGTCAACGTCTATATGCCGGAGATCTGGGAACCGAGGTGATGCAAAACTTTTTTTGATGTGTGTATTACAGCACTTAGTCTTCTTTTCCCCAAAAGTATTCTTAATCCTTCGATAAGCTGTGTCTACTTTTCCTAATTTCAGACAATTTTCTATACCTGCACATTTCTCTTTCAACCATTCTTCTTTCGCTTCCTTGCACTTCTTGTTAACCTCATTTCTCAGACATCTGTTTTCTTCTTTCCCATTTTCATCTCTTACATTCTTGTGTTTCCGCCTTTCATCCATCAATTCTATTATATCCTGAGTGATCCACGGTTTTCTCCCTATTCTTTCTTTCCTACCAATGTTTTCTTCTGCGGATTTTGTTATTTCATTCTTCAAAAGTGCCCATTCGTCTGCAATTGAAGTTTGTTTAGGGGTTTTCATTAGTCCTTCCTTTATACTCTTCTTGAATCTTTCGTTTACATCCTTTACTTTCAGTCTGTCTATTGCCCACCTAATGAAGTACGTTATATGATAATAGTAAGGAAGGAAACCTTCCAAGGAACATTTTTTCAGGCAAGAGTCATATTCCAAACTGCTGTGTGATTGCAGGCTCCCTGGTTGAGTTGGAAAAATTAATTTTATAAATTTTCAATTTCCTTTCTTTTCCTTTTTCCTTTTTTTTTTTTTGTAAATTGAGTTGGTGCTCAATGGATTAATTTGCAAAGAGCATGTGACTACAATCTAGTCTCCAGAAAAAAATCCCAGTTAATAATTGAGGCAAAATCTCATGAATATGATGATTGCTTACAAGTACAGTCAAGTCAACCCCTGCACTATCCAGCCCATGACGGGCTAAGGCCGACCAAGCGACCGCTGCCCAGCCATTTGGCCTGCAGATATTGGGGTGACGCGTGATCAGCGCGTCGGGTCCCCTCGGCCGTTAATCTTGGTATTCGTGATCGGGGCGCTGTCTCACTGTCAGACAGCTACTCAATTGTCCTCACGAGGCTGAGTTTACCCCGTTCCAACCCTCACGTCAGTTTTAAAATCCCTGACGGAGCCGGGGATCGAACCCGGGGCCTCCGGGCGAGAGGCAGGCACGCTACCCCAACACCACGGGGCCGGCATTACAAGTACAGTAGTCGTATTATATCTCTGCCGGTGAGGATTGATGAAATTCTGAAAATACAAGCCGTCAACTCCTCTACTCCTATTCATAAGACATTACCTCACATTGTGGGGCTCGGGAGTTCTGGTGGTCGTCACACTCATTAGTGCTTGCCACACTATTGTTGGTGTGCCAATATGAGAAATGTCTTTGGTGAGACTAGTACAGTCGATATACCTTTCCTGGAAGTAATGATGTTGTTGTGTTTGCTATTGAAGTGTGTGCTTGATGGACGAAGTGCAAGTTGGCTGCGAGTAGTGGTGAACAGTGGTGATAGCATGAACTATGAGGGGTAGATCATTAGAATAGAAGAGGCTACTCTATTGTAATTGTAATTGTGTGTGTGTGTGTGTGTGTGTGTGTGTGTGTGTGTGTAGAAAAATATAAAAATGTGTGTAGTATGTTGAATGAGTGTATACATTTGTACTCCCGGTCGTTACAAGGGCTATTATTTTAACGATAGAAGTTCGTCAGTGACAGATGTTGCTCACCAGCACAGTTATAATGTGAACACTGTAACTTGGAAGTCAGGCTCTATGATGGTCAAGCCAAAGCATGAAAGAGCTGATGAAGAGCAACATGCTGTCATGGTAAATACTGCTCCAGAATACTCTTTGTCAACACTAAACTCAATTGAACCAACAACTAAACTAAATTAACATAACCTTAAACTAAACTTAAACCTAATTAGATTTTAACTTTAAACTAAACTAAAACTAAACTTGGCTTTAATTAAACTAAAACTAAACAAATTTAACATAAACTTAAACCTAACTAGAGTTTAACTTTAAACTAAACTAAAACTAAAAACGAAAATAAACTAAACTGAAACTTAACTGAAATGAAATTAATAACTGAACTAAACCAAGCTTAAACTAAACAAAAATAAATGAAGAAAACTAAACTGAGAAATTAATAACTGAACTAAACTGAAACTTAACAAACTAAATTTAAACTAAACATCAACAAAACTAATAACTGGACTAAAGATAACTAAATGAAAACTTAACTGAAACTAAACTAAAAATTAAACCAAACTTAAACGAAAGCTAAACCAAAAATAACAACTGAAGTTTAAATATCAAATTCATATTTTTTGAAAGCACAGACTAGCACAGGTTGTCATATAAGCATCAAGGCTGATAACATTGATATGCCTGGCAACTAATTAAAATATGAAGTTACTTGGTGTTACAGATGGTGTTTGAAGGCATCTGGTCAAAACAAACTCACCCCAAGGATTTCCCCTTCTCCTTGTGGCTAACGCACTTCAGTGACGTCATCGGAGCATCTCACCAGCGGAACTTCTCCTTCTGGGGCGAAGGTCAGATTGCTACAGACGGACTCCGCATGGTGGCAGAGTGGGGATCAGTCCGAGGCATGGAGAGTGAGCTTCGAGCCAACGTAAGCCTGTCATCCATTTCCCCGTCATGAGCTTTTGTTATGTGCCCTTTGTAATGATTAGTTCCCAAAACTGTTGAGGACTATTGGACTGTTGAGGTCAAACCACACCTCAACTCTTTTAACATCATTGTGGCCTCTTTAGACCACATTTATTTTCATCTCCAGCCCTGTTCATGGTGGTGGTTGTTGTCAAGGACCCTCCAGACCTTTGTAAGATGTTCATGTGAAGTGTATCTTCAGCCACTTCTTTCTGGAAGCTAATTACAACTTACGGTGTTTGAGAGGAAAATAATACTGAGAATTTATGGTCCTGTATTGGATAGAGGAGAATGGAGGATACGAACTAATAGAGAAATAGACGAAATCTTCAAAAACGAAGACCTTTTTCTTCAGTTCCCGGTTCCAGTGATCTGGGTCGGGGCATTATTCAAGGACCTCCATCCAAGCCCTCAACTCACACACTATCATATTTAGGCTATTATTTTGTACGATGGGTTCGCCACACCCAAAGGTAGACAAGGGCCAATTAAGGCGGGAAATTGAAAGACTCCCTAGGCCTCGGATACCCTACTACCATCGGGGTCGTAAGATAACAAGTGTTGATCAAGGGAGGCCAACAGGAAAGATAACTGAAAGGAGCCTGGCACAAGTAAGTCGAAGCAATTCCGGACTCAGCTGGGGTCGTCAACCGACATCCCACTATTTGTGATCCCCTGGTTGGGTTCAAAGTTGGGCATTCATATCACCAACTGCCCTTGCAAGCATGTTTCAACCTTCCAATCTCATAACGAGGGTGGGCTAAACTGTTCTTCTGTTACTGGAGGGCATCTTCTTGCAGTGGATGCTGTAGAAACCAAACACTGGACAGGAGGACTGGGAAAGTATTATGGGGATGTCAAAGATATGGATCACTAGTTCAAGTCTTTTCCCTCTTATTCCAGGTTCTGTGTTGAAACAGAACAGACTGAATGCAGGTCAATGAGTTCAGAAAACTTCAATCAAAGTAATTCCACTGTGATGGTTTCCTTAACAATGTTTTCAACTAATGTTATGTAAAATTTACAGCAATCAATTCTGTTCTTCAGTTAATTTTTTTTTTTTTTTATTTTTTTTTATGTTGGCCTAACTGTTTTATATTACAATGGACATAATTTCAGTCCTTTGAAATTTTGGCCATTTGAAGTGCATATTTTAAGGGGTTTTGTGCTTAGCTTATATTTGTCATCAATACTCTGTTACAGAGCAAGTACCTGAGAACATTGATCAAGGCAGCTGGACTGTGGTATCCAAATGTGAACACCAACACTTCGTCTACCTTCCGCGTGGACAAACGTCGCCATCTTGTTTCTCTGGTGTCTATGCTTGGTAAATGACTTTCATCTTGTTATACCGTACATAGTTTATACGAGTGAGCTCAGAAACTCTATAACATGGTTATGCAACTAGGATTGCCAGACGTTTCGTTTTACCCGGAACAATTCCGCTTTTTCTTGTTTTGTTCCGCGTTCCGTTTTAATCTTTAACAGAACGCCAAAAGTTCCTTTTTTATGTTAATTTGATAATATATTCAATTTCGCGCCAATTTTCAAATGTACCGCTTCAGAATTGATTGTAATATCTAGCTTACTTTCTGGTGATACTGGTGCAAGTTTGAAAAAGAAAATGATTTCTATGTTTGTGTCAGATAGATGGGTACATGTTATAGAATTATTAGGGACAACAAAATTAAGGACTATCTTAGTCCTTGTGAAGTTAATACTCAGCATTTCCCCCTCCAATACTTTTACGGAGAGAGTTTCTTTTTTCTGTCATGAATATCAATTGGAGAGATTATAGAAACAGAAGCTCCATTAGTTTGACATATTATAATTATAACATAAATTGTGGTGAATTTTATCAGAAGGTACTTACAAATAAAACAAGCAGTTCCGTGAAGAACTATACAGCCTATTTTCATATATCCTGCTCATGTTAATTGCCTCTATCAACATACAAAGTTTCAGTTTAATTGCTGTAACAGATTCGTAGATATTGAGAACCGTCTAAATATTTCAGATGGTCGCCAGGTTGGATTTTTATTTTTGTACTATTACATTAAGATTATTGTGTACGTGTGGTATTCAAACTTCAATCGCATGATTAGAACACAAGAAGTAAAAACGAGATTTTAAAATTACGCACAGCAGCCATCTTGTGATTATGCAAACAATTGAAATAAATTAGATGCTAGTGGATCAACATTTGTATAAGCATTTAACGTGCAACGTTTCACGGCACTCGGATAGTTAATTCGCGAGAAACGTCCATTTAAATATTTATACTTCGCGTCGCCGCCATGTTGGATTTGTGCTTACCAGGTTACTGAATAGGTGAACATATGTTCATAGTCTCTATGAACATTAAAAAATTCAGTTTGGTTGCTGTAAAAGATTCATAGATATTGAGAACCGTCTAAATATTTTGGAAGCTCGCCACTTAGGATTTTTATATGTATAGGCCATAGAGTTATGTACCATTCAAGGACAATTATTGCCTAGGTTCATTATTCAAACTTTCACTTCGATCGCATGATTACGACACAAGAAATAAAAACTTAATTTTAAAATTTCGCACAGCCGCCATCTTGAGGTTATGTAAACAATTGAATTAAGTTAGATGACAGTGCATTACAAACTGCAAAATCATTTACTGTACCACATTTCACGGTGCTCAGAGAGTTAAATCACGAGAAAAGTCTATTAAAATATTTCCAATTCGCTTGGTCGCCATGTTCGTTTTGTACTTTACAGGTTTATGAAATATACATAGGTAAACTTGTATCAGTACCCTTTATCACCGTACAAAATTGCAGAGTGATATCTGTAACAGTTTCGGAGATATAGAATGTCAGTGAAATATTTCGCACAGCCGCCATTTTGAGGTTTTGTAAACAATTGAACTAAATTAGACTTCAATGCATTACAATGTGTATAAACAATTGCTGTACCAAGTTTCATAACGTTTGGATAGTTAAATCGCGAGAAAAGTCTATTTAAACGTCTCAACTTCGCTTGGCCGCCATGTTGGTTTTGTAGTCACCAGGTTTTTGAAAGTCTCATAGGTGAACTTCTAGTAGTGCCCTTTATCACAGTACACAATTTCAGGGCGATATCGGTAATAGTTTCGGAGATATTGAATGCTAGTGAAATATTTCGCACAGCCGCCATGTTGGATTGGTGAGACGTAACAAAATTTGAAGGGCACAGTCGAGGTCGCTGGGAATAGCGCTATGAACTTACCGAGTTTTATTGAAATCGCTCCAGCCGTTTAGATTTTATTAGGGGGACACACACACATACCACACACACACACGCACACACGGACAAAAGGTGATCTCATAAGCCTATTTTTTTTCAAAATTGAAAATAGGCTAAAAAAGGGTCGTTCAAATGAAAAGCATTTTTAAGTTGCTGGTGTCATAGGCCTCTATGATATGTCAGCAATATCTAGTTTTAATTTTGTGTATTTGATTATGTAGTGCTTATTTAATACATGTGTGTATTACCGAATTTATTATAACATTTAACAACCTTGACTAAAAAAAACAATGTTTTGGTTGTGTGTTCCGTTTTTCCATTCTTGAAATCTGGCAACCTTATATGTAACTGCTAGGATAAGAGCTCAACGGCTAGATGTAGTTCTTTACTTTTACTCTGTGCTAACCTCCTCTACCTGATCAGTTCCCAAATCTTCTGATCACTATTCACATTCGTCAGTTCCACTCACTTCGTCTGCCTAGGTAGTGACGTGGCTCTCGCCAACTCTCTTCACCAACTATGGCTCCAAGTTCGTAAGCAAAAGGCTTTCTTGTCAGAGGGGTTAGGCACCTTTGAGCTCCCTTCAAAATATTTTAAAAATGTCCACACTGTCATTGTGAGCCAGAGTTTATGTGGGGTAGGATGGCCGATGCATCAGGCACGCATTTGGTATCACAAGGCTGGCAGTACTCTAAAAGGGATGGAAGAGGAAGCAGCACACAGGGTTAGAAATGTGAATGAGCATAACTACTGTACCATTGCTGCGACTGGCTAAGGTAGTCTACCCGTTCTTCATACAGATTTATAATATTTTGTAATTGCAGTCAATGGCCATTTATTATATTTTCAGGATGGGTCAGAGAAGGGATTTTGGAAGGAAATCAGCCGTGGATCTGCTGAAAGGAACCGCCCCGGCATTTGTCTGGTGGTGAAAATGGCAAACCACGAAACCCTTTTGAGGACGGCTGAGGTGCGATTCGAACCCATGCTCTCCCAATGCCAGCGAGGCACAACGTAACACATGAGCGCTCTCGGCTACTGTGGCCGGTTTCATACACATTTATGAGAAAGAATTAAAGTGGCTCGCAAGTATGTCACAACACGGAGACGGCAAAGAATATACCATAACAGTTAAAATAACTGTGAATTCTAAATCTACTAAATAATAAAGATAGAAACACGGAATATAAATGCAGTATAGTAAGATGATGATGGCTGAATAAATAAACTGCAGCCCACACCTCTCAACAATACCATTCTCCAGCTTGGCTGTTAACAAATGAATGACAACTCTACACGAATGATGACAAATATGGCTTCACGTGACACCTACGTATGTGAGAATAGTGAATGCAGAGGCAACAACAACAATATCAATAATAAGAATCTGCTGTAGAAGAAAGAATACAAAAGATGGAAAGAGCATATGGCATAACTAGGAATACCTACAACAAAAAGTGTTTGTCTAAAGATCTTAAAATACAGCACTACAACACCGTAGTGAAACCATAATGCCTGTATGCGAGTGAAAGTCTCATACTGAACTACAAATTGGATAAATTAGAAGTAGTAGAAAGAAGAAGCAGAAGCAGTATGTGGGAGGGCAACTAGTAAGAAGAGGTGGAAGGAAACACCATGGTGGAATGAGAAGACAAAAGATATAGTAAGGGAAAAGAATAGAGCCTTTAGGAGGTGGTATCAAAATAGGACGGTAGAGACAAGGGAAGAGTACCAGGAAAGAAAGAAGGAGGCAAAGAGAGTAGTGGCTGAGGAGAGAAGAAAGTGGATGGAAGAGTGGAGAAAGATGATGAAGGAGGATAGTGAAGGTACAAAAAAGGTCCTGTATGGGATGGTAAAAAATAAGAGGCGGAAGGATCCTACGGATTATGTTAGAATGGTGAACAAAAGGGGACAAGAGATAGAAAATAGGGAAGAACTGAAGAAAATGTGGAAAGAATATTTTGAAGAACTTCTGAACCCAAATGGAAAAGATGGTGAGGAGGAAGAAATCGGGGAAGAGGAAGATGAACTGCAAACAGAAAAGGACTTAACATGGAAAGAAGTGAAAGATGCAGTGAACAAGATGAAAGGAGGGAAGGCACTGGGTGTGGATGAGTTGAGTGTGGAGATGGTGAGAGCAGCAGGAGAGGTGGGGATACAGTGGTTGTACCGAGTGATGAGGACAGCATGGAAGGAAAGGAAGACCCCAGAGGACTGGAAAAAAGGAATAATTGTCCCGATCTTCAAGAAAGATAGAAGAACAGATTGCAGAAACTATCGGGGAATAACACTGATGAGTCATTGTGCAAAGATCTTCGAGAAAGTTTTGGAAAAGAGAATTAGGACAAGGATAGAAGGAGGGATGAGGGAAGAACAACATGGCTTCAGAGCAGGAAGGTCCACAGTGGATTTGATTTTTGCTGTAAGGCAGTTACAAGAACAGCACTATGAGTATGGGACAGATCTACTGATGGCCTTCCTAGACATTGAGAAAGCATATGACAGTGTATGCAGAAACAAAGTATGGAAGTCCCTGTAGGATAGAGGAGTAGAGAAATGGACTATAAAGAGGATAAAGGAGATGTACAAGGGAAGCGTGAGCTGTTTGAAAGTGGGAGGAGAGAGATCAGACTGGTTGGAACAGAGAAACGGCCTGAAACAAGGAAGTGCACTGTCACCGTTACTTTTCATTGTGGTGATGGATGACATAAAGACCCGAGTGGCACAAGTAATTGGGGAAGGAAAGATGAAAGCAATGGTGTTTGCAGATGATTTGATGATTTGGGGAAACAAGGAGGAGGAGGTACAGGAACAGTTGGATGTGTGGGAAGGAATAATACAAGGATATGGGATAAAATTTAGCATAAATAAGAGTGAGATGGTGATCACAACAAGGAAGAAGGAAAGAACCACAATGGGAATAACAATTGGTGGGGAACAGCTGAAGAAAGTGGAGAGTTTCAAGTATCTGGGAAGCCTGATACAAGATAATGGAAGAAACGATAGAGAAATAAATGAGCGGGACAGGCAGGCAGAAGCATTTCAGAGGAGTGTGAGAAGCATGTTATGGAGCAAGGATGTCCCTCAGAACAGCAAAAAGATCATATATTTATCCTGACGTATGCCTCGGAGACCTGGGTTATGAAAGGAAGGGAGAAGAGCAAAATACAGGCCAGTGAGATGAGGTTCTTGAGAAGCAGTATTGGAGCTACAAAGAAGGACAGAATAAGAAATGAGAGGACCAGAGAATTAATGAAGGAGGAACCATTACAGGATGGTATAGAGAAATCTAGACTTAGATGGTATGGACATGTAAAACGAATGGAGGAGAAGAATATACCCAGGAGAGTACACGAGACGAAGTGGGAAGGAAAGAGACCGAGAGTAAGATCAAGAGACAGGTGGCTGAAGGGGGTGGAAGAAAGCGTGAGGAAGAGAGGAGAAGACTGGACAAGGATGGAGGCTGAGAGATGGTGGGAAGACAGAAGACGTTGGAGAGGCTTGTGTTCCAAACAGACCCGGCCAGTGGCTGGAAACTGTGCAAGATGATGATGAAGAAAGAAGAATTATACGCAAAATACTCGGTCCTTTATAAACTGCAGAATTCTGAAAATTAAGAAGAAAATTATTAAATATATTGAAAAACAGAAAACATATCAGAAACAACACGGAAGAGGAGATTGCTACAGGATGGATGACAGTAGGTTAATCAAGCAGATCTTCACATTCCTGTGGAACAAGAAGTCAACAACAACCTGGGTACAAGAAGTCAAAAAGGATTTGGAAAGAAACAATATCAGAGAAGAAGATACACCTCAAAGGGATATTTTTAGCAAAAAGTGCTAAAAATGGAAGGATTCCAAGGAAGGAAGGAAGGAAGGAAGGAAGGAAGGAAGGAAGGAAGGAAGGAAGGGAAATAAAACCGGCTCAAAATGGTCCGAGGAAAGGAAGAAGAAACATAGTGAGATGAAGAAGGAATACTGGAGGAAGAAGAAGGAACAGCAAAGGACAAAGCATTGAATTGGTCCCTAGACGACTAAAACAAAAATAATAATAATAATGAACACATAAATTCGTCACTACAACACTGTCATCAAATCAGTATCGCTATATGCATCTGAATGCCTTATCCTATCCGAGAAATGTTTGCTCGTGAATTTAGAAAGAAAAAAAAGAAAGATCCTACACATCATACTTGGCCATGACTACAAAAATGGCATCTACAAGCCTCCGTGGCTTAGGCGGCAGCACGCCGGCCTATCACCGCTGGGTCTGTGGTTCAAATCCCGGTCACTCCATGTGAGATCTGTGCTGGACAAAACGGAGGCAGACAGGTTTTTCTCCGGGTACTCCGGTTTTCCCTGTCAAAATTTAATTCCAGCACCACTCTCCACTATCATTTCATTTCATCTGTCATTCATTTAATCATTGCCCCAGAGGAGTGCGTCAGGCCTCGGCAGCCGGCACAGTTCATATCCTCGCCACTAGATGGGGGCTTCATTCATTCCATTCCTGACCCAGTCGGAGACTGGAAGCAGGCTGTGGATTTTCATTTTTTCATCAGAAAATCCAGGCAAGAAATATACTCGAAGATAGAGAAGATAACAGACACAATGCGAAAACGCAGAGTTTTGCTTCTACGGTCATATATGACAGATGATCGACTCCCGTTGGACGAAACGTATCTTCATTATATTCGACTCGAAACCAAAAACGACAATGCCATGGTATGTTAACGTCCAGAAAGATCTGAAAGAAATGGGGATACGAGCAGAAGATGCACAAGACCGAAATTTTTATAGAGCAGCCATCAAGACATTAGGGGGGCATGGTGGCGCAGTGGTCAAGCTGTTGGCCTCTCACCAAGGCGGACCGGGTTCGATTCCCGGGCAATGCATGTGAGATTTTCGATGTGAAATGCCATGTCCTGTGGTTCGGATTCCACGTAAAAAGGAGGTCCCGTGGCTCATGATCGCGAGATTAACGGTCACGTTAAACTACAAGCTTCCTTCCTTCCTTCAAGACATTTGGGACTTTCAGGGACGAAAAACAGACAACTGGTGTGAAATGGATAGAAGAATGTCGTGCTAAACACAGTGAGCTCATGAAGGCAATGTGGATCAAGCGAAAAATGAACAAATGCCAGAATGTAAAATTTGTAATTTGAAGGGATTTCAGAGATACAGTAAGTAGTACATTGGATCACAGCCGAAACACAAGAACACTGAATTTTCTTGAAAACCATTCGGAGTACAAAAACATTTCTTTTAACACAGTGCACTTTATTTTTTGAGAACGTCAACTATTTAGCCATTATTTCATTTGATATACAGTAGCATAAAATCACCCAAATTTGAGACATAGCCCTGTAAAATCTCTCACTACCTCAAAGCTGTGAAATTACTCAGGATTTCAAGCTGCATCATATCAATCAGACCAGTAGTTTTCAAGCTTATCCGGAACAAACAAATAAACAAAAGACAACATCTCGTTTTTATTCACAGTTCACTGATGAGTATACTGTGTATTTGTTTTGAGCGTGTGTATAGCCGTAAACCTCTTTTAAGCATTGAGATAGTTCATTCGAGGCAATGCCAGTACATTGAAGAGCTCATCACAAGAGTGCACCAAATAATTTAATGTGCATCATTCACAAATACTGAATACTCACTTTGGAAATGTGTGGCAATAGTTAGCAATAACATGAAGCTCTACAACGCTTACGTCCGCCTGTCGATGTTTAAAGGACTTGCAGATTTTTGGACTTCATGAAATGTGAGTCAAGAAATCAGTTCATCAAAACCAGTGAATGTTACTAAACAAGTGTTGGGAATTATTTGTTTAGCAGTAGTTTGAGAAGCTTCTTGCCCGTTACTGGTAGATGAACATATTTCATTGTATTCATGGGTTAGATACTGATCTTCTACTGAGTTCATAGACAGTCAACTAGGGGGCATGGTGGTGCAGTGATCAAGCTGTTGGCCTCTCACCAAGGTGGACTCAGGTTCGATTCCCGGTCAATGCATGAGAGATTTTCGAAGTAAAATGCCATGTGCTGTGGTTCGGATTCCACGTAAATAGGAGGTTTCCTGGCTCATGATCGCACGATTAATGGTCACGTTAAACTACAAGCTTCCTTCATAAACAGTCAACTCAAATGTAAATTTATTTCAAGAATGATCTCTCTTCTTATTAAAATTAACCTCGTGTTGTGACAGGTCCTACACCCGACTGGATCGTGGGAGTCAATGGACTCAACCTTTGCCGCAAAGACTGCTCGTGGACCGAAGAGAAGATCGTCGACCTCTACCCTTGGGATGCAGGCACAGACAGTGGTATTTCTTATATGGTAAGTGCTTTCTGTTTCCCTAGTTTGAGTGATGCTCATTATACAGGGAAATAAATTGTACTTAGGAATCACCTCGCAGCTGCCTCCCAAATCACATTGTACCAGTATGTGATTCCTAATCATATTTTCTTGGTTCATAACAAAACTTATATAGACATTTCTTTTTGATTATTATTCCTTCAAAACAACAACAGTAATCCTGAACAAGAAAGTTACTGCTCTAATGAAGAGGCACAATCTGTCTCTTTCTTGGTTTTCATTATTGGCCATTTTCAAAACAACATCCTCTTAACAAATGGAGATACCTGCCAGTACTGGTATTAAAGGAAGATAATTTTTCCAAGTAAAAAAAAAAGTTTTATTGTGAGAGAAATTTTTCTGCCTACAAGATCAGTTTTCCTTGCCCCTTTATCTTGTGTTTGTGGAGTTTTTTAACTTTAAATTAATTAATCTTGTCTCCGTAATGATAGTGCTATGAGCTCCATGCAGTATAATTTATGCATTAAGGAATTCCCATCCTTTCTTCCCTCCTGTGCATTGAACAAGCAATGAAGGAAATTAGAGAAATATTTAAAGTAGGAGTAAAGATTCAAGGAGAAATAATTTCAACTCTGAGATTTGCTGATGTCGGCGTAGCGATGTGGCTGCCCCATCGCCAAGTGGGAAACTACTGAATCAGCCACCCGAGTATTGGCGGGAAAACCATACCTAAGTGGGTAAGGAGGAAATGCCTGCCTAAACCCTGACCATCTCAGGCACCCTGTCTCCAGGGGATAAATATGGAGGATGGGAAGGTAACCCAACAAACCACTCTGCATTGGGCTTATCACCCATGTGGAGGTAAAGAGATTCATAGAACTATAAGTAGCCTCGGATTGGACGGATATAAACGGCGATGACCGGAGTGGAAACGGAACACGAGATTCGGAACATGGAATATTAAGATAATCATTGGTAAAGAAGTGGAATTGATACAGGATGAGAGTTGAAGGAGGAGCTGGACGAGGTAGACCCCGCATTACATGGGAGAAAAGGATTGAGAGATTGGGACAAAAAAGGGGCAAAACTGTTGTGGAAATGAAGAGAATGTGCAGAAATAGAGTGGAATGGCAGAAAAGGCTCAAACGAGGCTACCCCAATGCTTGAAGGCATAAGGGAATTGAAGAAGAAGAAGAAGATATGCTGATGACATTGTTATCTCAGCCGACACACCAGAGGATTTGAATGAGATTTTAAATGGTATGGACTCTGTTTTGAGGAAAGAATTCATGTTGAAAATCAATAAATTTAAAAAATATGCAGCCAAAAGAAATCGTAAACCCCCAATGACATCAAATTGTCAGGTGAAAAGCTAAAGGAAGTAGGAGACTTCTGCTACTGAGGAACCAAAATAACCAGTGATGGACGAAGCAAAGAGGATATCAAAAGTTGATTGGCTCAGGCAAGAAAAGCATTTCTACAGAAAATAAATCTTTTGACATCGAATATAGATTTAGGTATTAGGAAGTCATTTTTGAAAGTCTTTGTCTGGAGCATGGCGCTCTATGGAAGTGAAACTTGGACTAATGGCGCAGCAGAAATGAGGAGAAATGTGGTGTAACAGGAGAGTGATAAAAGATCAGATGGGTAGATAGATAACAAATGAAGAGATATTAAGAATAGGAGAGGAGAGATGTTTCTGGCGACTGCTAATGAAGAGAAGAGATAGGTTGGTAGGACACCTCCTAAGACACCCAGGAATAACAAAGTTATGGAAGGAAGGGTTGAGGACAAGAACTGTAAGGGTAGACCAAGGTTAGAATATGTTTGACAGATTGCTTTGGATGTAGGTTGTGGCAGATATGTAGAGATGAAACAATTAGCTCAGGACAGGGAGGCATGGAGAGTTGCATCAAACCAGTCAAATGACTGAAGACTCAACAACAACACCAACAACAACTTCCCTCCTGTCAAGATGATGGATGTCCTCTTGGAAACTTGTTGTGCTCTGGTGGAGGCTGACACATGTCTGTACTGATAGAGACTTAAGGTCTAGCTCCTCACCTGTGTCAAAGGCAGACTGGGTTAGATTCCTGGTTAATGCATGTGAAATATTTGAGGTGACTATAATTCCACATAAAATGGAGGCTTATGAACGTGACGTTACCTATATGCACCTTTCCTTCCTTCCAGGATATGTGGGGTTGAATCCCTACAACAGTCTCAACTCCAAGTCTTATTCAACAAATATGTTTTGGTAGTTCATTGACAAGTCTCTGTTCTTTCCCTAAATCTTCCTTCCTCAAGAGAGAGGCCACGTTCTCTAATAGCGTAGGCTTAAAGAGGTAAATGCACATAAACATACATGGTCTGTCCCAAAAGTAATGCTTCATCATTTATTCTGACATGACTATCCATCACAGAGCGTTCCTGCCAGTTAGGACACGTGGTGTTGTGATTTGGCAACACAACATACACAGGGCAGTAGACTCCAAGTTCCAGGAGTATCAGGGCGTGTGATAGAGTAAACCTCTGCTCAAAATTGCCTTCGACGTCGCGATGCAAAAATCACTGGAGCAGCGATATGCAATCAAATTCTGTACCAAACTTGGCAAGACTTATCGGACGATTCAAGAGGCCTTCGGTAATGATTCTATGTCCAAATTCCAGTTGGGACAGGTGGCACAAATTGTTCAGAGCAGGTCAAGAGGACATCGCCAATGAAGCGAAAAGGCAGAGCGCTGAGTAGTGTATTGGTTAGAATGTTTGACTGTCATTCCGGAGATCCGGGTTCAATTCCCAGCTCTGTTAAGAAATTTAATTCCTGTCTGAGGGCTCGAACGGGATACACTCAGGCTCGCGAGGCAAACATGAGAAGAGGTGGGTTCGATTCCCACCTCAGCCTTCTTAGAAGTGATTTTCCATGGTTTCCCACTTCTACTCTAGGCAAATCCTGGGATGGTTCCTAACCTAAGGTCATTGCTGTCTCATTTCCAATCCTTACCTGAATTATAAATACACACACTACAAATGACACCACAATAAAACAGGTTATCAGACAAGTTCCACACACGTCAAAGTACACTAAAAAACCATGACGACACAATAGGAATGTACCATCAGCGAAACATTTGACATGCACTGTCTTTTATAAAAAGAATGTTGCATTGACAAGGGCGAAGGAAAGTTATGTCTCTTCGTTATGAATAAATTAAGTCAATGTGTAATAAACAAGTAAGAATCCTGGGATCCAGGCTTCTCTCACGTCAGATACTTTTGTTTATTGCAGTCTCCCAACTCGCCCACGATTCCCAGAGAGAGGATACACAGAATAACAACCATGTACCCAGAAGACCCTCGAGCTCCATTCTACGACCCGACCGGCGGAGAGATGAAGCCGATCGCTCGGCTCTTCCTGTTCCGAGAGGAGGTTATTCCCAAGAGATGCGATGAGCAGAACCTCGAGGCTCTGCTAGGAGAAGTTGATGTTGCTGAAAACACTGAAGATACCACAAGACGTAAGCATCATGGGAGAGGAAGGGACTGTTCATGTATAAAGTGTGTTGGCTGCATTTGGGTGTTGAACATATGTAAAACACAAAGATTAGTTCTGGGGTTGTGGCTGGATGCTAACATTTATTAGTTGTGGCATTGTGACCAGATGTTAACAATTACTAGTTGTGGCATTGTGGTCGGACGTTAACAATTATTAGTTGTGGCATTGTTGTCGGACATTACAGACATTGAAAATCCAACGTTAATCCATGTTTTTGCACCCACATGGTGCTTCTAGTGTTAAGTTAACATTTTCCTTGTGGCACAGGATCTAAATATATATAAATGCACCTGAGTGCTGACAAACATTTGCATGATTCTTATTGGATTTTAATTAATTTTTTAATTGTTCATATTTTCATCATGTCTTTATTTTGTTTTGAGAGTTCGATGTTGTTTTTCAATGATGTGTCCCAAGTAAGAAAACATGGACTGAAGAAGGGACCAATGTAGGCCCCAAAACATGAACCCCTATTTGTGAATTTTAGCAATTAAAGTATTGACTAGGCAGAAAATTGAAAAGATTACCTTTTATAGTACTGTCAATACGGCCTGAAAATGAATGTTATCTCTACTTAGTATACAACAAAGTCCCCGATTCTGGGATGTTACGGGTAAACTCGAGAACCACTGGATGTATTTTGATGCGGTTTTCACCATTCTGTAAAGGATATCTCGAGGATGATTTCTGTAGAAAATAATTTATTTATGATCAAAGGAAGCCAAGCAGTAATGATTTCAGTGGAAAAGTCGGAAAAAAAAACTGGCGTCCGAGCGCTTTGTAAACTTACATTGGGCAAACCGTTAAAAATATCTATATAGTATGAGTGCAAGAATTGTTCTGCATGAAAACTTCTACAAAAGAGTCTGTGAGAGCATATGTCTTTCTTCAATACATCGCCCACTATAAGTATTTTTACGTTTTAATTTCTTCCAACCATGTCTATTCAACTACTGAGGCGACAGTTTACGAGCTAGCTAAAGGCGAGTCTATCATCCCTGTTACAGCCTAGCTAGTAGGCGAACCTATTGCTCCAGATACAGCCAGCAGCAAACCGTCGAGTCGTGTTGAGTTAAGACTTATGAGAAAAGTGGTTGTGTTTGGAGTTTCCCTGGAAGTGCAACTCGGGTTTTCTTCATTTTGCCTAAGAAACACAGTCAAGTTAAGATTGGACGGAAGGGGGATTTGAGTTTCATTCACCTCGCCATTCCCTGGAAGTGCAACTCTCATTTCGCCTGTGAACTTTTTGTTCCGCAAAATTCACAGTCAATTTAAGATTGGATGGAAGGGGCATTATATTATATTAAATTATACTGATTGGCGTATAATCTCTACTTAGTATAAAACAAAGTCCCCGATTCTTGGATGTCATGGGTAATCTCGAAAACCACAGCATGGATTTTGATGCTGTTTTCACCATTCTGTAAAGGATACCTCGAGGAAGGTTTCTGTAGAAAATAATTTATTTATGATCAAAGGAAGCCAAGCAGTAACTATTTCAGAGAAAAAGTGGAAAAGAAATCCTGGCATCCGTGCGCTTTTTAAGCTTACGCTGGGCAAATCATTAAAAATATCAATATACAATGAGTGTAAGAATTGTTCAGCATGAAAAGTTCTACAAAAACATACGTGAGAGCATATCTCTATATTCAATATATCATCCACTATAAGTGTTTTTAGATTGGACGGAAGGGGGATTTGTGTTTCATGCACGTCGCCATTCTTAAATTACGTCTGACAAGAATTTGTTGCACATGCATCTCCATGATAATATAGTTAATAGTCCAGTCAGTGATTTTAACCCATCATGCCGAGACGTAGATCGTAGTTCATTGACATCGTAAAGAAGCGCTTATCACGTAATGCATTCACAACTGTTCCCGGGCGAAGCCGGGCCGGGTTGCTAGTTTCTAATAAAATACAATCACAACGTTATTTACATCAACGAGATATCATCCATTTGACTTCACAGCGTTAACTGCAGTTTAATAACGCAATATCCAACATCAGTTATGAAAATGTGCGAGTCAGCTAGCGAGCGAGCCTTTCCAAGAGTCAGGTGACCAAGACCAGGGCCAACATTAACGCAACATCGAAGTGAAGACTTCCTAGTAGAGTTGCACCGTGTGAAGTTGAGGCTGGTTATAATACTGTCAGTCAATTCTGTGTTGTTACTTGTATAATGAATTTACCGTATTTACTCGGCTTATAGTACCCCATAATGTCGATTATCCAGGTCCGTATTAACATAACTATAACTTTGAAAGAATAATAAAATTTCCGCCTTTCAATACTATTTATTGCTAATTGTTAGGCAGAAATTTTATTATTCTTTCAAAGTTATAGTACCCCTCCTTTTATTGAGAGTCCTGTCCGTCATTGTCTAGCAACGAGCGCGGCGCGAGCAGTCCCGCGTGGATGGGTACGGCCGGTGGTTGGTCTGGAAAAACAATCGCAGGGAGAGTGTCATATCTTTTCAGAGTTGGTTGGCAATAATCATGGAATATACTTGTCTTTGTGTACCAGATGTTGGATCATTGTTGGCTGCTTGGGCCAAACCATTGAACCGTACGCGAGCTCCGTTGCTAACAAGGCGTGACCTTATTTGAAGAAAGAAGTCTCTCTTTCTTTCTGTGCTCACGAGCTATGACTCACAGTATGTGACAGGTGGCTGACAGGCCGACATATGCATGCACTTAGTTTATTTTGATTAAATATATCATACTATGTGCATCAAAATAAAATAGCTAATTTTTACTCTCTCCCTTTGCCAAAATAATGGATTTTTGCGAAGTTCACATCAATAGTACCCCCCCCCCCCCCTCCCCCTCAAATTTCGGAACTAAAAATTTAGGAAAAAAGGGTGTCCTATAGCCGAGTAAATACGGCATTTCCTTCCTTTCCCCGGTCACTCTATGTGAGATTAGAGCTGGACAAAACGGAGGCAGACAGGTTTTTCTCCGGGTACTCCGGTTTTCCCTGTCAACATTTCATTCCAGCAACACTCTCCACTATCATTTCATTTCATCTGTCATTCATTTAATCATTGCCCCAGAGGAGTGTGACAGGCTTCGGCAGCCGGCACATTTAACATCCTCGCCGCTAGATGGGGGCTTCATTCATTCCATTCCTGATCGTTGGCGACTGGAAGCAGGCTGTGGATTTTCATTTTTTCCTTCTGTGAAAAAGAACGTATATCTATAATTTCATGTGATGAATGTAAAGTTATATCTATGAAGACGACCAATGTATTCATTTAGTTTATGTTGAAGTACTTGCTGGTTATCTCCCTGTGGTTAGTGTGTAGTATGTGTCTGCTAATGTTTTCAGCGGAGTGTGCTGTGACGGAGTACACCGAGTGGGGTCCTTGCTCCGTGTCGTG
The DNA here is from genome assembly GCA_946902985.2 of Meconema thalassinum. Classification (NCBI taxonomy): domain Eukaryota; kingdom Metazoa; phylum Arthropoda; class Insecta; order Orthoptera; family Tettigoniidae; genus Meconema; species Meconema thalassinum. Next base: position 175,399,328 of record OX336392.1, read on the forward strand.
TGGCAAGGGTCTGAGAGTGAGACAGCGGGAGTACGTGATGCAACAGAAAGCTCTCATGATGGGATGTGACCGGCAGCTGGTGTCCAAGGAGATGTGTGTTGCCAGTGAAGCTTCGTGTCCGTAAGTCTCGCTCGCTCGAGTCTGCTCGAATCACATTACACATAGGGGGTTTAATTGGGCATAAGCGGCTTCGGTGGCGTAGATGGTAGCATGCTGAACTGCTGTGCCCAAGATAGCAGGTTCAAACCCGGCCGAACTCGGATTTTTTTAGAGCTTTCAAAATCCTTCAGTATGCCTTCCTTCGGAGGGGAAGTAGAGCCGGCGGTCCCATGTCATAGATTTATAGCATGTAAAACATCCTTCCACAGACTAAACTTGTGTGAAGCTAAATTTCGTCCGAACGCTCTATCAAAGTTCCAACGTTCACCACTAGGTATCATTGATATCTGGTGGCGAAAGTGGGAACTACTTGAAATTGAACAGAACTTGTAGCTCATCCTAAGGGTGTCCGCTGGAAGCAGCAAAAGACTCAGGCGAGCTGAACATGTCCTCGGACACTCCCAGCACTAAAAGCCATACGATAAATAAATAAAATTGGGCATATACTCCTTTAGACCAACTGAGAAATATCATTCAACTGTCAACCCGCAATCACTCGCGCTACGAGGTTCAACCCAATATTCTTAAAGATTTTGCTATAATTTGTTTGTCTTTAGTTTTGAATTGATGTCCATTTAGAATGCCTTATTCGGTCCTTTGAGCACGCCACGATGTGTTTGTGGAGTAGCTATGAAATTTTGGTGGGGACTTAGTGACTTAGTTGCTACTACACAGCGCGAGTGGTCGGGTGTGTGTGGTTTCTTGCAACTAACTCAATATTAATCGAACACTATAATGTTGTTTATTGATTCTAATTATTATTGTGAGCTACATGAGTGTACATTAGCTGGTTGTAGCGAGGAACCATCTCTATCGCCTGACTCACATGATGTTAGTGAACACAATGTGTTGCTTGTATGAAGATGCCAAAGAGAATATTCATACCAGAAGATAAAGTAGCTGTAAACCAATGTAAACTTCAATAATACACCAAATTGTAGTTGTGATTTAGTGTTGCTGTTCTTTTAGGATCAATATGAAATGTTGTATTCCAATTTTTAAAAATTGTATACCTATCATTATTCAATAAAAACATTAAAATACAACAAAAGCAGAAATAAACGCGCCAAATCAAAGATTTATGAGAGAAATACAGATGCTAGTTTTCAGCTGACAACATGAGTGATTGCACGTTAATAATGGCTTCAAAGCTTTCTATCAGGAGAGGCATTCAACCTAAGGCAACATAGATATTTATTCTCGTAACCATCGTAAAATCACATTCCAATACCATAACAATAGGTCAACTACAGATGGCATATTCTGTGCCAGTCATCTACAATAACACATAGGTTATGTTATGTGTTGTTATGATGTTATCTGATTAATGGTGTGACAATTGGAATGATTTCATAGTGACAGACGACAATCAGCTCATGCTGCTAACCTTCAAGTGACACTTTCAGCGTTTGTGTTGACATATTGTATGACCATCTGGTGACTTTGTAACATTGAATACGGTACAACCCTGATTTAACCTTAAAGAAAGAATTGTTATTACAAATCATAATGTTTATATGGTTGTGATGGGGGAATAACTTTCAAATCAAAAGCTGTGCAGTCCTGTAAGAATTAATTGGAATATAACAGTAACACAAAAAATATTTTACTTTTTTTCATTTATTCACCTAATATACCGTTCAGTATATTTAATCTTTGCTAATACCGGTAATTCAGTCCTCTCTTTTGCTTCACATGATTTGGTATAGATTCCACAAGCCTTAAGTCAATCACCATCAAACCACACTGTAAATACAGACTCTTGTGGAACAGTCAGAGTCTCCTTGCACAACTAACCCACAATTTTTGAATTGGATTAATGTCAGGGGAGTTCACTGGCCACTCTAAGACACAAATATTGTTGTCCCTGAAGAAATTCTTCACTTTCTTTGAAGTGTGGCAATGCTGTTTGGTTCCTCCCCCTTGAAACAAAGTGGTGGTATCCACAGTATCGATTAGGCGTTATCGGATGCTCTGAAATTTTGAAGTGGCATTATGAAATGTACAGTCATTATCCTTAAAAGCTACCTTCAGGACCGGTTATGCAGAAACAAAAACTCAGCGACATACACTAAATTATGGGCCACTGTTACATGTGGCAAAAACATGAACCTGTGTGCAGTCAAAGTTCAATTGCCGCTCAAAATCACAAACTTAATGTTTAGCCATTTCTCACCAGTAGCAATGCACAGGTATTGCAGCTTAACTCATATTTTTATACCAACATGTTTCTTTATACTCTACTAGAACTTGTAATAGGTTCTTCCAAGAGTTTAAGCTGACAGTTCCCCCACACAGATCTTATAACACAATTGAAGACCTCGTTTCCAAAACTCACTAAGTCAGTTTTGGACGAAATTGAGAAATCCGTTGGATCTTCTTCATAATGTGTAGACCAAAGTATATTACTAATATTTTATTCCAGAACTCACATGTCATCGTAAATTATAATGTAGGATATTGTATTTTTTTCCAAAACTGTACTAAGTCACACCGTGATGTCTTTCAAACTCTGCTAGGCCTAATGCGCATGCGTACAAGTAAGCTCCTGTTTCCCACCAGGCTGTGATGTCTTCCAAACTCTGCTAAGTCTAAGTGACTTGGTTTACTTTTGCAAAATTGGCATTTTAACGTTAATAACTTCAAAATAGGGTTTTGGTTCGTTATCATTGTTCTTCATATTAATTTGAAAAAGTCTCTTTATTTCATAATGAAGTAATATTGCCAAAGTAGGCTCCGGTTCAAACAATGTCTGTCCTAAAAGATCATCATTTTTGACTTAGCGAGTTTTGGAAATGAGCTCTTCAATTTAGGGCAGTACAAATCACGTACGAGATGAGCGATGGTTTGGGTAGATTCCTATCAAACATCGAAGGTGTCAATAGATTCTTATAATCACATTCACACTCAATCTAGCGTCACATCTAGCATGAGCACATTGTGGCTTGCTACGATTACTTTCAATGTTTTAAAATCTTCATTATGGATTTGTAGAAAGCATGGACATCTTCACCTAAGCACATGGTGCTAAATGACCATAATGTCACAAGCTCCAAAATGAATCCACAGCAACAACTTAAATGGTGTGTTTCTGGCAGTGGGGACGAGCTGGAGGAGGGGGCTCTGCTGGACGAGATGGAGGGGATATGCAACACCACTCCCTGGAGTTCCTGGTCCGAGTGCTCCGTCACATGCGGAGTGGGCTTCAACATGAGGACTCGCCGCTTCCTGGACCGCATGGGGCAGAAGAAGTGTCCCTTTGTCTCCCTCGTCGAGAAGGAGAAGTGTATGGAGCCAGAGTGCACCGGACCTCCTGATCCTCAAGACATTGTAAGATATTTCTAGTTTGTATATTAAGTTAGAATACAATACTCAATTTAACATGCTGCTTGCCGACAAGCTGTCATGCTTTCTATTGACAGGCAGCCAACATTAAAAATATAAATCAAAGAATCAACCAGTATATAAGTAGATAATTATAGATCAAAGTATCTATTGAGTATCATAGCTGATGAGATAATCATTCCGATTGGCCAATTTTCCTTTCAGAATTGATGGCAGTATTGTCAACATATTGTGTCTGGTTTGAACACATTCAGTATTTGGGGCTCTGTACGGCAGAGGAGAGAAATCCACAGCTATATTTCCAAACCATCTCAAGACATTGTTATTCATAGAAAAATTAAGGATGTTAATGATTGTGATACATTGCTAAGAGATCCAAGTGGAGGTGAACAGTTAGGCTTCTAAATGAAGGATTCAAATTGTTTATGACCAGCATTTCTTTTTTCAGGGGGAAAGCGGGGTACGCATACCCCTTAAACATTTGAAAACGGTTTAAGAAAAAATATTGGTACATTTGTATTTAGTCCGGAAAATATAACTTCCGACTTGAAATTTCATAGATCAGCTGGAGGAGATTTCGAGTAATCCTCGATTTAAATCGATCTGTCGAATTAGTTCCTTTTGGTCGGCCAAGACCGACTACAATATATAAGATAATATAATTGTAGTCGGTCTTGGGTCGGCAACTCAGCACTCTGTTCTTATAAGCACGCAGGCTCTTGTTTGGAGGCGAGATAGGTTGTTATTTTGTGCGTGTGGTTAGACATTTGTTGACTGACACGGAAAGCAAGTAGAGGAAGCGTGAAGATGGCAGTGATCAGCCTTTTTTACCAGTGTGGAATTTACTGTAAGCAGGACAGCGAAATGAGACACTACCACAGTGCTTATATTCATTTCACTTAATTTTTGAAATGTAAAATGATTAGAAATACTGAGTGCAGTTACCACCTTGACATGTTGACCACAAATAAATTAACCCAATGCAACCTTTCATTTAACATGTCAGCCCAAAAAGTAATAACTGGACTCTGCAAATTGCCGAAAAGTGCAAGATCGTGATGTTTTGTTGACTACATCTCTGAGAGTAGCCTTTAAATTGTTTTTGGAAAAAAAGCACTGTTTATGACTATTCAGGTTGGTGGAGTTTGTAGGCACTCGGGGATTACTCTGAGTTTTCATTGGAGAAAGCACATAGGGAAGATAGTTAACAAGGAATACAAGTCACTGCACATGATTATGTGAGTGTTTAAAGGTGCTGGTAAGAAGATTAGCAAGAGGTGTGCAAAGGATGGCCACCAGCTACATAATGGAAGACCACAGGTGGACAAGTAGTGTGAGTGAAATGATTCTGAATTTGGGTTGGGAAAGTTTGGCAGATAGACGTTCTAGCACAAGATTGTTGCGTAATGCATGGGGAGATAGCGATTTGATCATTCTCGGTAAGGTAATCTAAGTCAATGGAATAATAATTAGGGAAAGTAGGCTGAGGGGAAATAGACTAGAACTGTTTGTGGATGTTGGATGAACAGGGAATCATTTTGTAAAATTATTGTTTTTATTCCTGTGTTGTGTCTACAGGAAATTTAACAGTTATTCTTCACATTTGTATATTTTAAATTGTATTTTACAGGAATTTTGCAAACAATCATCTAATTAGTTAAACATTAGCAACAATATTCTGACAAAAATAAGCCTCCGTGGCTTAGGCGGCAGCACGCCGGCCTCTCACCGCTGGGTCCGTGGTTCAAATCCCGGTCACTCCATGTGAGATCTGTGCTGGACAAAACGGAGGCAGACAGGTTTTTCTCCGGGTACTCCGGTTTTCCCTGTCAAAATTTCATTCCAGCAACACTCTCCACTATCATTTCATTTCATCTGTCATTCATTTAATCATTGCCCCAGAGGAGTGCGTCAGGCCTCGGCAGCCGGCACAGTCTATATCCTCGCCGCTAGATGGGGGCTTCATTCATTCCATTCCTGACCTGGTCGGAGACTGGAAGCAGGCTGTGGATTTACATTTTTCATTCTGTCAAAACAAAAATTAGGGAAACAAATGTAGGACATGCTGTAAAAGCGTCCATCGTGGAGCCTGAACCCTTTACTGGTTGAAACGCTACATGGACCGGACGGCCGTCGACGCGTGTGGAGACGACGAGGACAGTGATTCATTGAAGGTCTGATGCAGGAAGTGGACAGACATGGTTGTGGATCGGTCATGATTGACAATCGTACAGATCTTGTGGCAGTACCTGGCCGTCTGATCGCTGCGGTATACATCAAGGATATCGTGAACGACCATATTGCTCCCGCTGCTCTTGGTGTAGGGCCTTATTACATGCAGATTCACGATAATGCGACCGCCCATACTGCACAAGTCACCAGAGATCACCTTCAACGATTGCACATCTCAGTGATGGAGTGGCCTGCCAGGAGCCCCAACCTCAATCCACTGGAGCACGTATGGGATGCATTGCAGAAACGGCGACGGCAGCGGAATAATGCTCCATAAACATTACATGGCCTCAGTGAAGCACTGGTTGAGGAGGGGACAGTCAGTCATCCGACGTTACATACGCAACATGCCCCGCAGGTGTGCAGCTAGTGGAGATGCGATACTGCATTAGACCACTGTCGCTCGGGTATGCCGAGTGTTCGACAAGACATTTACATTGCGCATCTGTTGTGTTGCGCATTGTGGTGAATGGATAATTGCAATGGTGGTGGTTTTGTTGGTGTTACTTCGTCAACATGTGTTTCTTTACGCTAGCTTCTACACAGCATTGAAAACCTGTTACCCCAATTTTTGTGCTGAGTCTATTAGTAACCTTTAATTTAATTGGAAAATTAAATAGATTTAAATGTGAAGTGTTTGATTTCCGCTGGTGTCCTTGAGAGATTCCTTGAGTCTACTCTATCTATTTATCTATCGTATGGCTTTTAGTGCCGGAAGTGTCTGAGGACATGTTCGGCTCGCCTGAGTCTGTAGCTGCTTCCAGCGGCAGTGGCGGATCCAGGCTTTGCGGGGCCCTGGGCGATATGATAAGGTGGGACCCACAACAATAGGAAATTAAAAAAATATCAAATCAAATGGGAAATAGTTTTGTAATAATAATAATAAAATAAGGAATAGTTACAATATTTTGAATACACTGCAGTACTTTTTTTAATAATATTAAAGAAACCTTTAAGTCCCCTTGAAGAAGATTATGTAGTAAACTATAAATATTAAAATATTACTTTGCGACTTTTTTCCCCCGGCTGAAGTCTTCTATCATTTCACTGAAATCTAAACTTGCTAAACGGTTATGGGAGGTCATAGCTGCACTGAATAAGGAATATGAATTATAAATTAGTTTGTAAAGTTTGAAAAGTATAATTAATTAATCAATTAAATTTAAAACAATCCATGGTGCGGGGCCCACCGGACCGCTGGGCCCTGGGCGGTCACCCTCCTCGCCCTCCCCTAGATCTGCCCCTGTCCAGCAGACATCATTAGGGTGAGCTACAAGTTCCGTTCAATTTCAAGTAGTTCCAACTTTCGCTACCAGATATCAATGATACTTAGTGGTGAACGTTGGAACGTTGATAGAGCGTTCCGACGAAATCTAACCTAACAATTTAGCTTCACACAAGTTTAGTCTGTGGAAGGATCTTTTACATGCCATAAATCAATGACATGGGACAGCCGGCTTTACTTCCCTCTGAAGGAAGGCATACTGAAGGATTTTTAACGCTCTTAAAAAATCTGACGACTTCGGCCGGGTTTGAACCCGCTATCTTGGGAACAGCAGTTCAGCATTCTACCAACTACGCCTCCGAAGCGTAGTCTACTAACAGTCCACTTAAGGCGCTGAACACACTGCTCATGTGCTTTATGCATAATATCGTGACCCAGCCAAGCTCTTTACAATCAGGACCCCGAGTTTTACCTCCAGCACTCTCTGTAACATAGTAGGACTTTGAATGTAATGGAGCTATAAAACAAGATCAACACTAGTTGAGAGGAGTCACGAAGAAACTGCAGTTTGACATTAAGAAGGTAACGTAAAGTAGGGCATCAAACAGTAAAGATGTTGGAAAGTGAGAGAGATGTTTTACAACAGCACAACTAAAAACTGTGTCTATAAATGTTTATTGAATCTACTGTGGCTCTGATCAAGGTGGCAATCTCTTTATATAAAATGTCATTTCTCATCTTGTCTCCACTTCCGTGGGTTGGTTGGTGAACCTGACTGACGAGTCGATTATGAATACACATTTATCTGCATCTTTATACGCAGTAACATCAACACGCAGTGCACTTTCTACTTTTGAGAGACCCTGGACTTCCTCATGAGCAGTGTCTAGTCTCTGAAGGGATTTGATGACTTGTAGCTGAGCACCTATGTACTAGCGGCTTCGGTGGCGTAATTGGTAGCATGCTGAACTGCTGTGCTAAAGATCGCGGGTTTAAACCCGGCCGAAGTCGTCGGATTTTATAAGAGCGTTAAAATCCTTCAGTATGCCTTCCTTCGGAGGGGAAGTAAAGCTGGCGATCCCATGTCATAGATTTGTGGCATGTAAAAGAGCTTTCCAGCCGGCCCTGTGGTGTTGGGGTAGCGCGCCTGCCTCTCCCCCAGAGGCCCTGGGTTCGATTCCCGACTCCGTCAGGGATTTTAGAAACTGACGAGAGGGCTGGAACGGGGTGCACTCAGCCTCGTGAGGACAATTGAGTAGCTGTCTGACAGTGAGGCAGCGCCCCAATCACAAAAACCAAGATCAACAGCCGAGGGGACCCGATGCGCTTATCACGTGTCACCCCAATATCTGCAGGCCAAATGGCCGGGCAGCGGTCGCTTGGTAGGCCTAGCCCCTTCAAGGGCTGTAGTGCCAGGGGTTATTATTATTTATTTTTAAAAGATCTTTCCATTAACTAAACTTGTGTGAAGCTAAAATTCTAGGTTAGATTTAGTTGAAATGCTCTATCAAAGTTCCAACATCCACCACTAAGTATCAGTGACATCTGGTGGCGAAAGTTGGAACTACTCAAAATTGAACGGAACTTGTAGCTCACCCCATGGGTGTCAGCTTTAAGGAGTTACAGCCTCTGGTGAGCCGAACATGTCCTCGGACACTCCCTGCACTAAACGCCAAACGCTAAATTAATAAACCTGTGTTCTTGCAGCCAGATCCCATGTGTCCCGCCACAGAGTGGAGTGACTGGAGCCCATGCAGTGCAACATGTGGGAAGGGAGTCAAACTGAGGACTCGCTTGCTGATGGTGGAGCCGGGCTTGCAGGAGAAGTGTAGCACCAGGATCGAGCTGGTTCAGCAGCGACCCTGCCAGGAACAGGAGGAGTGCACCTTCGACATGGCGACTGCTAAACGTAAGGTCCCAGCCAAATAGATCATCATCATCATCATCATCAAGTTTCCCGGGTGGGGTTTACGAGCACTCTCCATTTTAGTCGATTCATGTACCACTGCTCCTTCAAGACTTCATCCCAGTTGATTCCCTTGGATGTGACATCTTCCTTCACTGGTCCAGCCATCTCCTCCTAGGTCTTCCAACAGGTCTCTTTCCAGTACTCTCAGTATGCAACCATTGTTTTGCAATTCTTCCTTCTGTCATACCTTTGACGTGACCAAACCATCGCAAACGTGCCCTAGATATGGTCTCCTTCAGGGACGGATTTATTCCAGCTTGTTCTCTAATCTTCTCATTTCTTACTTTGTCTATCCTAGTTTTTTGAAGCATGCTTCTTAGAAACTTCATTTCTGAAGCCTGAAGTCTGCTGTCATCTGTTTTGGTAGTTGTGCATGTTTCCAACCCATAAGTCAATATAGGGACAAAGTATGTTCGAAACAGAGTTTGTTTTGATCTTAGTGGCACTTGCTTATTCCAGAGTAGATATCGAAATGCACTCAATGCCAAATTAACAGTGCCTATGCCATCATTATCTTCCATAGATCCCTTATTACCCTGGACAAGGTGAACCACCTCCTATTACCGAGGACCTTTCATCCCACTGTTACATACAGATGTCCGCCCAACTTCAAGAACATTCAACACACCACAAGCCCTGCCAACTTCCTGTCCCGTGCAGCTCATGGGTGTAAGTAACTTGTGTTATCCACTTTGCCTTACCTCACCCCATCCCGGGGCACAGTAACTGCTCCTCCAATAATGTGATCTATCAGTTATAATAATAATAATAATAATAATATCGTATGGCCTCGGGTGCCGGGTGCAAGCTTTGTTATTTGACACCCAGAGGGTAGCTTGCATGTCGAATTTCGTTGTTCCTTGAAGCACTATGAAAATCAAGGAGGTTAGATATCCAAGCTCCTTGAACACTAGCGCTTTCTAGTAGAGAAATGAGGAACTCTGTGTTGGCGGAAAATCCCGAGATTAATTTTGCCATTATGAACACGGCCTACTGAATTCATGTGGGTTCTTTGACATGCCAACATCGTATGACATCAATGTCGTAAAGATTGTGTTGAATAGCAATTAGTGCGCAATGTGCAATATTTTACGAACATCCTGTGAGAAGATGAGAGGTGTTTTCCTTCAAGTTGAAACACATCTCTGAGCATGTGCAAGATGGGAAAAGTATCTAAGCATTTATTTTTTTGTTTATTTAAATTATGTACCGTAAACTGATTCTGTATTGTACATTCTGTTTCCTTATCAAATTCCGTTGTACTGCCTACTGGGAAATATCACATCAAACAGTGACAGACAAGAACAAAAATATCTACGCAAGTATGATTATTCCTGGTAGATGCAATACAAACACAACTGCAAGTTACAAATCGGTTGTGTTTTCCCCAACCACCACTTTAACGCAAGTGTAATTTCCCGACTATATCTTTTCCAAACCTACAACATTTCCTTCAATGTAAAACTATACTTTGAAGTTCTAATTTCTTGTCACGCATTTCTGTTATGCCGAATTTCCCAGTCTAGGAGCAAATTAGCCTATTTGAATCCCACTCATCATTTCAAACCATTGCCAACGACTGGTCACAATCTGAGCGGTTGCCAATCAACTTGATTCATTTTCGTGCTTAGGTTCACTTAATAGTAAGCTCCTCATTCTTACTTGCAGCACAGGTGTCCCCTCTTGACACTAAGGTTGAAAATTGAAGGTGCTCTATCGAATAATGGGTTGATGTTGACCAATTAATTGATTTTTTAAGTTGTGTCAAAATGCACCATCTGATATTAAATCAGAGATGTGAAATTTCCGAAAATGATTTCATATTCCTTTTGTGAAAGCTGAACATCAGAAAGTGGTATAGAATACCCAAACCTCACTTAATACTTTTCTCCCTAAAAGCGATAATTCACTAGAGCTCGGTCAGCCAGGAAGGCGGCCGGCTCTCCGTGAACAGCGCATAGGGAGACAGATATACATATCCCCTGTTGCAACAGGTCCACCAGGTCCGAGTCCCGACACCGCAAGCTGTGCCGTGTGTTCCTGTGGTGTGGTAACACCGCCGCTTAGCTCGTCGAGCCCGTCCATTTCACGTAGCTTTACACCTTTAAAGTATTTGTGCACTTTGTAAACTATTTCTTGGGCTTGCCTATGCACAACCTGTTGTTTACTTCCCTCTGCTTCCATAGCACTCGAAATGTACACAATCGCTTCCACTGGATCTTTACATATTATGATATAATCAATTCGCTTTCCTGACAACACACTAGCTCAGATTTTCAAGACAGACTGACTGTGATTGGTGGGATGGAAGTGAGGCATGATGTAATGATAGTGTTGGGTTCTGCGCACTGCCTTCCCAGCTGACTCGAGCTCTAGTAACAGGATATTCAAGTGTTTTAACCCTTGTTTGGTCGCGCAAGGTCTAAAAGACCGGGCATCATTAAGTTTCATTATCTTTGCCCAAAATAAAATTGGATTGATTGTTTATGTCATATATAGGGATAGTATGTTCATACTCATCTTCTGACTGCTCAGTATATGTATTATGATCACTTACTCCTACCTCGTCTCCATCTCCGTCATCACTGTCTTCAGCAGAATGTTCGTGGTCTGAATGAGATTCCAAAAGTAGTTCCCTGATCCACTCTTCTTCTCTCTTGTACATTTTACCACAAATAATAGTCAAAAGATGCAAACAAATACAAAACTGCACGCAAATTATACAATCTTAATTAGTGGCGCACAGAACATTACACCGTAAAATTGACACACACACTTGGTCGCGCAACGGAACTTTAGACCGGGTGGCGAAGCGCATGGAGTGAAACTGATAAGAAATGCGTGGTGTTGTAAGGTGAGGGGGGAAGGTACTAGGAAGTGGAAAGACTTGGTGCCAAACCGAGTACACACAGAAGAAATAAAGAATAGGCCCGCTCTAAATGACCGTGGCGCGACCAATTGAGGGTTAAACATAACCTCTAATTAATTTTTTCCCGCATCCATAGTTCTTTATTATAACAAAGGAGAAACTGCTTCGCCTAGTCAATACATTTATTTAAAACAAGTTATAAACTTGTTATTATTCCTTTGTTATAAAGTGAATCTGTCAATATGGAAAATGAACTTCTATCAGAGCACAATTTCCATAGCTCTTGCCGAAAACATCCACCTCCTTGTCCACCCAAGGGGCTTAGTGGCACAGCAGTCAAGCTGATGGCCTCTCACCATGGCAGACCGGGTTCGATTCCCAGTCAATGCATGTGAGATTTTCAAAGTGAAATGCCATGTCCTGTGGTTTGGATTCCACGTAAAAAGGAGGTCCCGTGGCTCATGATCTCGAGATTAACAGTCACGTAAAACTACAATCTTCCTTCCTTTTCCTTGTCCACCCGTATGAACAATGCAGACCTCCCCATTATCATTCATGCATTATATAACACTGCTTCACACTTATACTCCTTCCCTGTTCTCATAGACTCTTGAGATTCTTAATTCTACATTAGATAGCTTCCACCCCCGGAACACCACCGGACATTCTTCATTCAATCACTGACATGATTTATTTCCTTTTATTCCCAGATCCACCTTCATCCCCTTCCTTTCCCCATGTTTTGTTAACTTCCGGTCTATAGTGTAGAGCTGTAGTGCTAAGTGATCTAAGTGCCAAAAAGTAGTTTTTGAGTAAAATGATAAAAACAGTATAATAGTGAGGGAAATTGCATTTTAAAATTTATTTAGCAGTGATAGCATTGTAAAACATGTGCATCAATATTATCCTAAGTATTATAAGCACAATTCAATAAACAAAAGAGAAACAGTCATTCCAAAAACGAAAAAATGGAAATGATCTAAGTCCGTCCAGTTATTTCCTGCTAACTGAACTAAGGGCAGGGGGCGCTGAACATTAAACATTGTAAAAACCCCTATTTTCTTCATCGATGAACTCAAGCGTACTGCGAATGTCTTTCTTTTTGTTTTCAGGCAATGGTTGCACTTTAGGTAAGGAGGTTAGTTGAGCTGACAGAATATCATTTGCAGTAATTCCTCTTCTTAACACACAGCATTTCTCCCATTCAACTAAGTCACTGAAGGTGTTCTTCTTGTACATAACAAAGCCAGGATTATCTTTGGTCACTTGCAGGCAGGACACTTGAGTAATACCTAACTTTGCTGTGTCAATATACATAGTTGAAGCTTTGTTGAAATCTAAAAAAATTTCACTCATATCTAATACCTGATATGGTCTGGTAGGTCTTGCTGTAGTTATCACCTTCTTAACATCATTAAGTGTCTGCATTTTTGAACGTTTTGCACGTTTTTCAATGAGAGCGAAATCTCTGTCTGACGACGAAAAGCTGTGGCCAGACAAGAGGAATTTGTGTTCAACTGTGTCAAAAATCCCTGAAGCTACCAGAAAAATGTATAAAAATAGTAGCATCCTATTTTTTACCTGTCCTGCACAGTTGTCCCTCCATACACACAAATTCCTTTTGTAAGTTGTGAGTAGTCCCAAGTTTATGGCTTGGAACTGACACGAAGCAATCTGATTTCCTCCACGGCCAGACTGTCCCTCATGCCACACGCACATAATTCCATCCGAAGTATCGGCAATGTGAATTCCAAAGTTGTAGCACGATAATTGGCGACTGTAATACATGCTACTGTGTGTTAGTGTAGGGAGTGAAAAAACCTTCTGCAAATCCATTGTAATGGTGCATGTGTTGCTATCTGGTAGTGTGCTGAGTGTGGCGGCAATGTAACTCACTACTCTCACGCCACGCACTTAGATCAAGTAGCACAGAAGGAGCTCTGGACATACAGGTTCGGCCATCTGTTGACGCGTATTACAACTACCAGGACAAGAATTGGAACTTAGATCATATAGCACTGCATTGGCGTTGCCACGTAGATCACTTTAAGGAGAAAAACTAAAAAACCTACATTGTGGCACTTAGATCACTTAGCACTACAGCTCCACAGTTCTCTACCTGGTGATCCTTGGCCTGCTTTGCCTGCGACTATCTGTCTCAAGATGCTTTCTTGTGATCTACTCAAGGTATGGTCGATCCATGTCTGTTTTCTGTTGTTGTACAGGACTCTGACTTGTGACCCCTGAAATTATCTTAGGCCACCGTATTCTCATGATGTACCTCAAATAGTGTTACCAAGTCTCACTTTGAAAGTTAAACATCTCCTTACTTTATGAAATGAATCGGTCGGAGCTGAAAAGCATTAAGTCAAAAATGGTCATTTTTTAAAGAATTAGTATTCTGAAGTATTGACCCAAGTGCCTTGGAACGGCATAGGAAAGAATTAAGTCAGCCTTCTGTTTAAGCTACACACAAAACACATTCATCAGGAGATAAAGCATGCGAGCTCACTGGCAAGGCAAATTTCATCACAAAGCAATTTGTTTTGTGGATTTAAGCCAGAAACCACTGCTACATGAAGTGCGATCAGAGGAGAAAAGCTTCAAGTCAATGACTTGCTGCCTTTCAGTGCCGTATTCTGTACTTGATGTTGGCAGCACTGCAAGATTCCCAAGTGTTACAGTGCTATTGTAAATTACATTTGTACAGGGTTTAGGTGGTTTTTATGTTACAAATCTATTTTAAAATAAAATAGCATGTGAAATATTCATTCTGGATGGCTTTATGCTGCACTAAACTGACCACGGAGCTGAAAGGCATTAAGTCACGTTTGCAAAATTGATTAGAAAAATATATTTATTAAATTAAAATTGATATTCCACTAACAAAAATATAACCTGAATAGTTGCTTCACAACATAGATGACTAATATAGTGTGTTTGTTAAGTCCTGTTCTATCAATGACGTTTTATCTATCCCCTGAAAAGTAGTGACAACTGACTTAATACTCTTCAGCTCCGACCGATTCAAATGTTTCTTTAAAATGCATCATTACCCCGAGTTTTACATATCTTAAAAAAGTACTGTATGCAAGGATAGTAGTTATAAGAAAATCTGAGGTAGAAACCGAAGTTTAATTTGGTGCTAGGACATGGGCCAATCATCCAATGCTAAGAAACTCTCAGTTAATATTAATGTTACTTGGTGCAACATGGTTATGGGGCTCATGCTCTCTAGAAACTTCCCCCAGTCAATGAAATGTGATGTGCAATACACAGTTCCTTGTGAGTGACAAGCTGGAATCTATTGGTGAGAACATAACAATTACATTAATTTTAGACGTCACGATAATGTGAACTTTCGGTTATATTTTTCATAGTGACTGATGACAAGTGACACCCTTTGAAATTTGAAAATCTACTTTAATCTCTTTGAGTGTTTGCCTTCTTCTTCTGGTTCAACAGGGGTTGGCAACACTGACCTCAAGCAACGATTTATAGTAGGCTGTGATTAAGTTGAAATACTGTATTTGGTGTATTTTTGTATTGTCCAGCTGTACTATGTGTATTCCAATTTTCCCTTCCTAGCTGGATAATTATTACAATTCCACGTTTCTTCTCATGATAGCTAAGAGTATTGTATTACAGAGGTCTGCATGCTAGAGTCGGAAGTAGGCCCCTGCCGAGGCTACTTCGAGCGCTGGTATTACGAGCCAAGGAAAGGAATGTGTGTACCCTTTGGATATGGAGGATGCCGAGGAAACAGGAACAATTTCCTGACTGCCAAGGAATGTTCTGACTCGTGTAATGAGAGAGGTGAGTTCACCTGACATCATAGGCATGGTACTTTTTCAGAAATGTTAACTTCAGAGTCATTAACATTAGACATATTCCGTACTGACAAGAATATATGATTAGATAAATAATTATCCTTATATTATGGATCCGCTTAGTCAATACTAATCTTTTATTAAAATGCAATCATAGATCACATATTTCTATAAGTTCATGTTTCGAGATCCTCTACTAAATCAGCTTACATAGAGAGTGACAGGCCAACATTCATGACAATTGCTCAATTGCGCAAAAACATACTAAAATAGGGACAGATGAGATGAACTGAGAATAAAATGAATGGTTCACGAACATTGGGGCATGATATATTAAAAAAACATATACCGGTACACTCAAAAACACAGAATTTAAAAAAACACACTAAAGCCCAAGGATCACTTGTCTCGATTCATTAAAAAGTATATAAAAAGTTGCATCTGAAGTTCACTGTATCTTCTTGAAGCAGTTGCTTTACATCGTTATCATCAAAAATTCTTTCCATTTGTATCCAATCTGTGGTCACTTAAATTCTTGAGGGTAATAAAATCTCAAAAACGGATGCTATTGTTTGAAGTATAACAATTCAAAAAATCCCTTGGCAGCCTTTGTTCAGATGTACCAGTAATGGGTCACCTTTCAAATAACCAGTACAGGATCTCGAAACATGTACTTGTAGAAATATGTGATCTATGACTGCATTTCAATAAAAGATTTGTATTGACTAGGCGGATCCATAATAAAAGGATAATTATGTATCTAATCAAATAGGCATGGTGCCCCGTGTACTTGGGTGTGTGTGAAACCTGTCTGATAAACTGTACCTGTACCAGTGGCCTTAAGTAAGATCTCGGTATATACTAGTAGTAGAAGTGGGGAAACAGAGAAGATCACTTTCCTGAAAGTGCTGAGTTGGGAATCAAACCCATCTCTTCTCAGTTCTGCCTCACGAAGCTGTGTGTTCACCGTTTCAACCCTCAGACCAGCATTAAATTTCTTGGTAGAATCGTGAATTGAACCCATACCGAATTCTCACAAAAGCGGAGAAATGAAAAGAAGAGAAAATTGAATTTCTGTAAGCCGATGACACTAATAAGTTTGGGCAATGCCCAATTCTGCAAACTGGTAGTAAAGTATTTCAAACAAATTGCCAATACTTTTGTCCGCCAAAGTCTGATAAAAATAGATGCAGCACTTAAAAAAAACACTGTTAAGTAACTGCCTCTGTTGGCACCACTGGCCCCATCAAAAAGTGTAAAGATAAGTAGACATCGAATTTGTAAGCAATTGCTTATATGGTTTGCCGATATGTAAACCTCCAAGGCCAACTAGGAAGTGCGTTTGAAGGTGAAATCGGATGAATTATTAAGATTAATATATTTTGAGATTAGTGCGAATTCGCATTTATTGTGCATGTTTTCGACTTGATAATTTAACATGTTTTACAAGCAGTCTTCAAGAAAATGGGGTGAGTTGAGTGGCCTTGTTCTGAATGAACATGACAGCTGTGGTCAGATTTCAAGGAAACATCAAGTCAAGAGCAGAGCGTTCAATAATTCATGTCAATAATGCAGAAAATGTTAGATTGACATTTCTCACAAACTATGCATGGACTGTTTGTACTTAGTCCAGTGAATAAACGAACTTTACCCTACATCAAATGCGGAATCGTTTTTTATTTTTTGATGTTGTTTAGGACCATTAGGTAGTTATTAATCCAAGTTTCCGTCATCCTCTCCCCTTTGCTTCGTCCGCATCTTGAAAAAACTGTCAGAAAGCGGCACTTTTTTCAGTTTTGTGGCCTTTAGCTCATTCCCAGTTCATTTTTTTGAAGATATGTCTAAGAAAATGTAGATTACTAAATTTCCAATAAATTTGATGCGGAAGTATTTTTTGGAGCACCAAGCGTATTTGAGTTACGAGAAGGCGAAAATTGGCGATTCGGCAAATTTTTCACTTTTGCTCCACTTTCCATTGCAAAAACAGGGGGAAGATTTGATCTCAGCAAAAAGTTTATTGAATAAAAGTTGTAGAGAATTTAATTTCCTTTGAAATTCATGTATTAAAAAAAAAATACGAGCAATGGGTAGGAGTGGGGGTAAATATAAGAAAACTAGAAGAAATGCGTTTTTTGTGATTCAGTCCTGGAGCGCGGTGTTGGTGAACATTTTTCGTTTTCATTATATTACAACCATTTTTTGAACACAGCAGTGCATCTGAATAATATTTGAACCATCGTTTGTATAAATATGAATAGATGGGAGAGAACAAATTCATTACACATTCATTCATTCATTCATTCACAAAATACAGATTACAATACAATGCTTTTTATATATTAATTATTTGCATATTAATTATGAGGGGATAATGAACACACTAAAATAAAAACTTTAAAAAAGAAGGGGGGGGAAGGGGGGTTGCTACAGTAACTGGGGACGTTTTGCAAGGGGGGTCGGGAGGGCTGACTCTTCGGCAGGGTCTTCGTCGTTGAATGGCATGGACGGGTCGTCGATGCTTTCCTCTTCTTCGTCAGTGACTATCAAAGGACGGTTGTCGCAGGACTTTCCGCCGCAACAGAATTTGCAGAAAGTGGAGCAATGCAGACCGGCTTTTCTGCATCCACATGCTGCGGAACAGTCAGTGACACACCTGCATGATACCCTCTTCAGCAGGGTACGAGGAGCAGTATCTCTGGTGGTTGTGGTCGGAATCAAGCCCCTGCTTCCTCTTGTCCAGCCAAAGGTGATCGGGACTTTCTTCCTGCTCATCCAGGCCATCACTTGGTGGTATAGCCTCAAGGAGTGGTATCGCGCTGCATCAGAGGTTGGGGGCAGCTTTTCCAGGTTCAAGTTTGTCATGGTGGCAACAAATTTTGTGTGTTGGAGGTCAGAAAGTGATTGGTCGATTTCCCCACCATACAGGACGACCAATATTTGCTTTCCTGATTTGGATATGTCCTCTAATGTGGCTTCTGGGTCCATAAAGACATCACTTATCATCTCCAACAATATTGGATTCCTCCGGAACAGGGAACAAAATTTGGTTTTTCCGAACTCATAAATGTTTGACGTTGTGTCACACCCGCTGATGGCGTGGATAAGCAGCAGGTTCTCGGCGAATTCATACATAAATGATGAGGGGGAGTACATGACATCAGGTGAATTGCCTCATCCTGTTTTTTTAAGGTAAACGTTGTTCATCGTATTTGCTGTCCCAGTGAGGATGACTAATAAATCGATGTCTTCCCCCACAATAATTACATCGTCGTACGATGAAGCCATTGATGTTGCAGTGGTCACAATGAGCATGCCAGCATCCTCCTCAGCTTGCTTGTTCATGACGTTGGATGCTTCTGAGGAGGGCAACAAATCGTTTTTTATTGCTCTCATTGGACAGAAATTTGTCTTGAGGAGTTGTGTTGACTGTGACTTCATGAAATATCACATCTGCTGAGGCGTTCAGCTTGCGCCTTCTTGCTCTTTCAGCATTCTTGGTACTCATCAGAAGATTGTCTGGGTACCCATCGAAGATGACCATCACCACTGTCCCATAATGCTGGTGGATGTCCTTAATATAATTGAATTTCGATTCCACACAACTTGGTGGAGCAGATGCCCACCATCGATGAGAGTGAGGTGATTTTAGGGGAGCTCGAAATCAATGGGCAAGGGTGTGAACGGTGTATATAAAGCAGACTTTGTGCCCTTGTGCATGCCATCCTCGTTGAACAACGACATAGGGTACGGTGCAAGCTCATAAGAGAGGTTTTCCTCAAGGTCGTCCTGGGTTGTTTTTGCTATTCATATCCTGTGTTAAAGTGTGAGTGGGTCTACAGCAATCTTCTTCTCCCCAACTTTCAAGATGTTCTTGTCAGCTGATAAAGATATCACTTTGTCCTTCTTTTTGAAGGACACTTCACCGAATGTTATTCCCACTATTCTTGAGAGTCCAGCCATACCGACTTGCTGAGCCTTGTAGCAGTTCACCTGCTCACTTCCAACTACACCAGAACTGATGCTCATAATTTCCTCTGCTTCAGGGAAAGGGGGGTGTTTTGAAAACCATTCGAGCAGCCGTTGCACATCTAATTCGTCCCGCATGATCCTGCTGGGCCTCAGCTCCACATGTTGTTCTGAAGACAATGCTGTAACTTCAGTGTACTCTTCCATTTGTTGAGCTATATCCTGAAGTCATTACAAGAGTGTAAGGAAGGAAGATTGTAGTTTTACGTGACCGTGAATCTTGGGATTATGAGCCACGGGACCTCCTTTTTACGTGGAATCCGAACCACAGGACATGGCATTTCACTTCGAAAATCTCACATGCATTGACCGGGAATCGAACCCGGACCGCCTTGGTGAGAGGCATACAGCTAGACCGCTGAGCCACCACGCCCCCTACAAGAGTGTGTGTGAGAGTGTGAGTGTATTTGTGTGTGGTTACATTTATACAAAAAATGGTTCAAATATTATTTAGATGCACTGCTGTGTTCAAAAAATGGTTGTAATATAATGAAAACGACAAACTTTCACCAACACGGCGCTCCAGGGCTGAATCACAAAAAACGCATTTCTTCTAGTTTTCTTAAATTTACCACCACACCTACCCATTGCTCGTAAAATTTCTTTTGAAACATGAATTTCAAAGGAAACTAAATTCTCGACAAATTTTATTCAATAAACTTTTTGCTGAGATCAAGTCTTCCGCCTGTTTTGTGATGGAAAGTGGAGCAAAAGTGAAAATTTTGCCGAATCACCAATTTTCGCCTTTTTTGCCTTCTAGCAGCTAGAATACGCTCGGTCCTACAAAAAATACTTCCCCATCGAATTATTATGTTGGAAATTTAGTAATCTACATGTTCCTAGACATATCTTCCAAAAATTGAACTGGGAATGAGCTAGAGGCCGAAAACTGAAAAAGTGCCGATTTCTGACAGTTTTATCAAGATGGCGGACGAAGCAAGGGTGGGAGGATGACGGAAACTTGGATTAATAACTACCTAATTGTCCTAAACAACATCAAAAAATAAAAAACTATCCCGCATCTGATGTAAGGTGAACCTCCTTTTTGAGCCTCTATTGACCAGGCCAACTGGTGGAACTGCAACAGCTGTAAGCAGAGCGTGATTTTTCATTTTGTTCATTCAAGCCCGTGATTTTATTTATTGGTTTCGGTGAATCGCATTTGCATTCAATAAAGTGTTCAATAGCATGAAAATAAGTGCATACATATTTCACCACTTTTTGCATCATAGATTCATGCTTAAGTTGGTGATTTATACAGCATATAAATCCGATGTCTAATGATAAGTACTTACTTCCGCAGAGCTGTGGAGCAAAACACATTAGAGTGACATCTCATTCCCTCTACACTCTTAAAACTTGCCAATTGCTCACTTAGAACATGCATTTATTAACCCTCGGATGTAGCCCAGTGATTTATTTTGTTGTAGCGCAGAGTATATTTTTTGCTAGGAATATTGAGGTTCTCTGTAGCAGCCTGTTGATGCTGTATTTAACAGACGGGTGTGATTCCAATTGAACCAAACTGACATCAGATGCATTAGAAGTCGTCTGGGCTACAATAGTAGCCCGCGCGAGCATCACTGTTTCAGAATTGAGCATGCAAAGGAAACGTTGCCTCACAGGAGGCAGCCATGTAGATGACTTTCAAATCAGTCAGTGTTTAGATGAAAGTAATGATAGGTTGAGTGTAGTGGAAATAAAGTAGACGGTTGCTTCTTGTGTGGATGAGGAAGGGATAGATCAACAAGGAACAGATGCGCAAAGTGCAATGAAGATCTTCTCGGATCATTGTGTCCATTTGCACAGAATGCTTGAGTGACAAATTAGTGTGAGCATGCTTATGGATTTCCTGGGCTATAGATTGTAGCCAAAAGGGCAAAAATAAACTTCAAAACTTCGAGAAAAAATAAATGAAAATACTGAAAATGTTCATAATAAGTGCTGATTTTCTAAGGAAATTATCTAACCTACTATTATTTTTGTTTAATTCCAATCCAAATATGCACTAATATAAGTACTTAGGTTTATATAAAAAATAATTGAACAGTTCTAGTTCCATTAGTTTATTTTTGTTGCAGTTTTACCGAAAATGTACGATACATTTTAATTTTCTTCTTAGGTTTGTATTTTCTCTCCATCATCATCATCATCATCATCTTGCACAGTTTCCAGCCACTGGTCAGGTCTGTTTGGAACACAAGCCTCTCCAACGTCTTCTGTCTTCCCACCATCTCTCAGCCACCACCTTTGTCCAGTCTTCTCCTCTCTTCTTCACGCTTTCCCTTCCTTCCCACTTCGTCTCGTGTATCCTCCTGGGTATCCTCTTCTCCTCTATTCGTTTTACATGTCCATACCATCTAAGTCTAGATTTTTCTATACCATCCTGTAATGGTTCCTCCTTCTATTAATTCTCTGGTCCTCTCATTTCTTATTCTGTCCATCTTTGTAGCTCCAATACTGCTTCTCAAGAACCTCATCTCACTGGCCTGTATTTTGCTCTTCTCCCCTCCTTTCATAACCCAGTTCTCCGAGGCATACATCAGGATAGGGACATAGTACGTCCGATATATTTCTCTCCATATGAAGATAAAGGCCTACATAAAATCTGCAGATTTAAATACAGAAAATACTGAAATTGTTCATAATAAGTGCTGATCTTCTAAGGAACTTATCTAACTTACTATTATTTTTGTTTAATTCCAATCCAAATATGCACTAATATAAGTACTTAGGTTTACATAACGAATAATTTAACAGTCTGAACACCAAAAATAACGTGTGCGAGTCCATCAGATTGAATAACTGTTTGGGCTACAGCTACATATGTAATCCTTCGAGTAGCGCTGTATCTATTACTAGCGCGAGCGTCGGAGGGTTAAATATCTGTCCTTGATAAATGCTGATTCTTTCAGGTAAAATATTTCTTGATTTTGTCAATGAATGGATGTTTGTGTTTCCAGTGTTCTCAGGCCAGCTGGCTCAAGCCCCTCAGGGACACAGAGAGGAGGAGAACGCGGTGAATCCCACCTCGAGGGTGAACTGTGTGGTCACGGACTGGGAGCCCTGGGGCGAGTGTACCACCACCTGCGGACTGGGCTTCAAGGAGAGGAAGAGGACAATACTGGTGTGTTTCTTCTTCTCTGTTAGATGGTGAACATAGAACATAGAAAGTTAGGAGACGGAGGACTTTGCTGCAACAAATATCAGTGTTATGTAAGAGGGTCGAGTCATAAGACATGGCAACTATTTTTTTCTCGCGAACAGGATACAACATGGAAAAAATACGATATGCATTCGGAAATATAGGGCATGTACGTATGCATAGTGCCTGAAGATAAATTCTGACATCAGGGGGTGCTCGTAGGTAAGTGACAGAACACAGGCCATTGGTAAACATTGTTTTATTATGGTATAGACAGCAAATACACAAGTCTACGTACAAAGGACAGGTCTCCACTGGTTACAGACCTTTGAAATAATCACCCAAGGTGTGCGTTGCCAGTGGTGGGGCAGGCGCTGAATACCATTCACTGCATGTGTATCGCTAACGTGTAACACCTCCCTCCAAAATGCTGTTACGATTGTCTTCTTTGTTAGCAAACCGTCATCCACGTAGTAGCTTCTTGACTTTGGGGATTAGATAATAGTCACATGGGCTCAGAACAGGCGAATAAGGCGGGTATGGAAGAAACTCTCATCCCCACCGTTGTAAGCGACGCTGAACAATGGCTGCTGTGTGAGCTGCCACGTTATCGTGTAAGATTATGGCGTCGTCCAAACCAACAGGACGTTTGGTTCGCACTGTACGGCGCAATTGGTACAACAAAAAGGAATTGTAATACACTGCATTGACAGTGTGCCCCTCACGCACTGGATGACACACAAGAACCACTTGAACATCGTATGCCAGGATGACCATAAACCTTATTGGGCGACGGATTTTGCTGAACCTTGTGTCTCCGTGGTGACTCCTGACGACACCATTCACTCGACCGTCTCTTCAGTTCAGGTTCATAAGCACGTACCCATGTTTCATCGACTGAAATAATGCGATTCAACATGGCTTGTCCTTCCTGCTGAAACCTCTCTAGATTGATGCGACATGTTTCGTCACGAGTCCACTTCTGTACCTCCGTTAAGTGATGTGGCACCCACTTTGCACAAATTTTACGCATCTGTATGTCCTTGTGTAAAATATGCCTTATTTTTGCCGCTGGTATTGCTGTATGTTCTTGCAATTCCGCTGTAGTCCAGCGCCTGTTCTCCAGTAAATACTGATCGATCACCATTTTCCGTACATCTTTGTCCATGGACACTCGACGACCTGGGCGAGGCAAATCGGCAGTTGATACTCTACCCTGTTTAAACGTCCTCACCCACCTCGCCACTGTTCTATAGGGCATGGCATGCACACCTAATGCTTCCCGCAGCTCTGCATGGCATTGGCCTGCATTTCTGCCGTGGAGAACTACGATTTTAATACACGATCGTTGCTCCTGTTTGTTGACTTCCATTGTGTGACGCTCTCACTCACACACTGAACTTGGGGGCATGCTCAGACCCACACTGTTATTTACATACACCATCTAGTGGCATCCTACGCAAGTACATACCGTACGTTTCAAAATGCACATCGAAGATTTTCCGTGTCATCTCCTGTTCGCGAGAAAAAAAAATAGTTGCCATGACTTATGACTCAACCTCCGTATTTTCAAATCTTTGTATGAACAATATTCTTAAATTTTTGTTTCTTTCACAAAAATATCAAATCCAGATCCCTGATAAAAAATATTTTTGTGTTTCCTTCTTTCTTCCTTATCTATGTGAAAATCTGGCTCAGGGAGCTTGAGCTTGCCTCTTCTTGCTTTGTGACATTTGTAAATTCATGTAACATTACCTTGATGTTGAGGATCATCTTCAGCCATTGACTTCCAAATAGACAGCAACATCCAAGAAGTTCATAAATGGAAAATTTTTAGTTAATGTTGAAATTTTTTATAGAATTATATAGAACTTGTTTATGTTATATTAAACTTAATTACTGATAATTAATTGTTTTGGACATTTCGTGAGAAGAAATGGAGAAAACTTGGAAAACTTAATCATGTAAGGGAAGATTGAGGGCACAAGACAAAGAGGGAGAGCAGCGAGCTGGTGGATAGACAAACCTCTTCAGCAGGCGCTGCTTAGTTCATGGGGTCACAATGCTCAGCAAAGACTAAAATGTCTTGTGATGATAAATCTTTGTTGTATCTCTCATTTCTATCACAATTACGGTTGCCAGACGTTCCGTTTTACCCGGAACAGTTCTGTTTTTCCTTGTTTTGTTCCGCGTTCCGTGTTAATCTTTAATGGAAGGCCAAATATTCCGTTTTTGTTAATTTGATAATATATTCAATTAAGCACCAATTTTCAAATGTCCCGCTTCAGAATTGATTGTAATATCTAGCTTGATTTCTGGTGGTAGAGGGGCAAGGTTGAAAGAGAAAATGATTTCTATGCCTGTGTCAGATAGATGGGTACATGTTATAGATTTATTAGGGGCATCAAAATTAGGGAATATCTTAGTCCTTTTTAAGTTCATACTCAGCATTTTCCCCTCCAATGCTTTTACAGAGAGAGTTTTCTTCTGCCATGAATATCAAATGGAGAGATGATAGAAACACAAGCTCCATTAGTTTGATAAAACAAGAAATGTTCACATATTACAATTATGACAAAAATTGTAGCAAATTTTATCAGAAGGTACCTACAAATAATAAATCCTTTCAAAGGGTTGTTCAAATGAGAAGTATTTGTAAGTTGCTAGTGTCATAGGCCTGTATGATGTGTCCGCAATATCTAATTTTAATTTTGTGTATTTGATTATTTAACGTTTATTTAATACATGTGTGTATTATTTATTACAACATTTAACAACCTTAATTTAAAAAAGAAAGCATGTTTTGGGACGTGAGTTCCGTTTTTCCATTCTTGAAATCTGGCAACCCTAATC
Source organism: Meconema thalassinum (assembly GCA_946902985.2). Classification (NCBI taxonomy): domain Eukaryota; kingdom Metazoa; phylum Arthropoda; class Insecta; order Orthoptera; family Tettigoniidae; genus Meconema; species Meconema thalassinum. The sequence continues at coordinate 175,424,981 of OX336392.1, forward strand.
ACAATCGTTCTACTTCCTACTGTATAACAGATGTTCATGTGTTTATATTGCAGGTCCAGCCAGAGAATGGTGGGAAGCCCTGTCCGAAACGTCTCTCTCGCAAGAAGAAGTGCCACAATCCCCCGTGCCATAACGGGCAGTGAACTGTCATAAACGTTTTTTACATTATTTTTATACTTGTGTGAAGTGGTGTGTGTGGGAGATATCCATATAATATTGTGAATGAGAGGACAGGCTTTCCACTGCACATTGCCGGTGGCTAGATTTTAGGCCCCTTGTTGACATCGCACAGTTTAAATCACATGAAACATAGGCTACAACAATGGAAATAAATTAAACTAAACAGAAGAAAGCCAGCCCCGTGGTGTTGGGATAGCGCGCCTGCCTCTCACCCGGAGACCCCGGCTCCGTCAGAGATTTTAGAAACTGATGTAAGGGCTGGAACGGGGTACACTCAGCCTCGTGAGGACAATTGAGTAGCTGTCTGACAGTGAGGCAGCACCCCAATCACGAAAACCAAGATTAACGGCCGAGGGGACCCGATGCTCTGATCACGTGTCGCCCCAATATCTGCAGGCCAAATGGCTGGGCAGCGGTCGCTTGGTAGGCCTAGGCCCTTCATGGGCTGTAGTGCCAGGGGTTAAACATTCTCTCTTGCTCTCTCCTCTTTCTTTCTTTCTTTCTTTCTTTCTTTCTTGGTAGAACAATTAAAAACTTATTGGTAGAGTACAATTTATTTATTTAATGTTATTACATCATCTGAATGATGTACACGCACAGTATGGATAGAGAACAGAAGAGTGCATATTTACAGCTTTAGTCAGAATGACTGTGAGATATACTCTTCAATAGAATAGAAGCATTCCCTACAAAAATGTCTTTCATTTTGAATTAAAATTCTTGAAACTGCTAATAGATCTTAGGGTTGAGGGAAGTATATTATACAACTTTACCCAATTAGTTATCCTGCTGTCACTGGTATGTCTAGTGTTATGTTGATGGATATAAATATTTTCCTGAGATATGTTGCTATTTCTTCCCATATTTCTCTTCACGATAAAATAATCTCCACATGGCAGAGGTCGATTTGAGAAATATTTAAAAACCGATTTACAAGATTCAGTTTGATTCACTCATTTCATTATTCCAACAGCCTTTTCCTGCATTCTAAATGCTGTTATGCTAGAAATTGAGCTAAAGAAGGAAGATTGTAGTTTTATGTGACCGTGAATCTTGTGATTATGAGCCACGGGACCTCCTTTTTACGTGGAATCCGAACCACAGGACATGGCATTTCACATCGAAAATAGAAATTGAGCTACCGGTACCCCAAAAAAACAACTCCATATTTCAAGATGGGATGAAAATAGCCATAATATGCCTTTAAAAGAGAATGTTCATTGGTAGTCTTTTTAGAACTCGTAAAGCATAACATGCTGTTTTTTTAGTCAACTGTGCAACATGCGTGCCCCAATTAAGATCACTATGAATATCTAAACCAAGAAATTTTTTGGTTTTAGTAAATTTCATGCTGTCCTGATTTAGTGTAATATGTAAATCCCTAGAGTACTTGTTTTGAGTCATGTGGAAACTCATACACACTGCCCTTTTGATGTTAATAATTAAATTGTTGGATGCAAACCAACAATAGAGCTGTTACATTTGCCGAGTTTTGTATCGTCAGCAGAAAGTACAGTCTTTTGAGAAACAATACTGCCACTCATCACATGGAGTAACTCAAAACAAACTGCAGTGGCTGGCATACCAGAAAACTGAGCGACCAGGCAATGCTGCTTGTGTATTTCAATGGCACCACTCAGGGGCTCAAGGAGACTGGTAGACCGACCCGATTATCAGCGACCCAACATGCTGGTCTCCAGTCACTTATTTGGCACTAGTCAAACACAATGGAGGAACAAGTTTCTAACCTAACAAAGTTGAAGAGCATCCTATGTTGTATAATTACAAAATGAAGACAAAATTTGGTGTTCATTCTTGTGATTCTTTTCAGCATTGATGTTTCTTTCAATATTTGGGTGAACTATACATCTCCTTCTGAAGCAAATATAATAATATGTTCCTACTAGAATCAGACTATCACATGACCATTACTCAAAGCTGCATAGACAGTGTGTAGCTTAGTCACCCAGGTTCCTGGTATCCAGGATACAACAGTTTCTTTTGAGTTGCTCCAAGTGAAGAGTCAATATTGAGTCAGTCATGAAGAAAGTAACTGACATGTTCCTATACTGGCGAGTAGCCAAACACAGTTTGTATAATGTTAGTAAGGTGTTTCCAAGTCTGTTTCATGTGGCCATATAAAATAAGAAACACCATTGCTAGCTTAGGCTTGACCTACTCATACACCTATGTACATGGATTCTCTCCTCCAGTGAATTTTCAGCCTTAATAAATGCTCCAATATTGTGTGAGTGGATCCAAATAAACTTTCATTACAAAGAAAAAATTCTCCGATTCTTGTTTGTCCCAATTATGCACCCTCTTCCCTGTCCGTGTAGACCAGCTGGGTTCGTTGTAACTCACTTCCAGGAATTTTGTCTTGGTTTCTTGGAACTGAAGATTGCGTGCTGACGTAGAGAATTCCTCCTGGTAAGCCACCTATGCTTGTGAATGTCCTAAGATGGATTGAAATTCCCCTAAAATTCCCTAGATTTTAATATTGGCACGCCATTGGAACAATAATAATAATATAGTGTGTCCGCAAATTCATCTGCTGCGGCGAGCTACGCGGTTCTTGCCTTGCGGGATGTGTTAGGTTTGCAGTACATTCATGTCTCTGTACACGCAGTCTCACCGCAGCACTTGATCCGTGTTGACCTTCAACTGGAGTGGTTGGGTGGGAAATCTCAGTTCATTATTGCTCACAGTGTTTGAGTGTTGATGCTGTAAGTTATGTTCTTGTCAAGTTCTTGTGTAAGCTGAGTCTAGTGGGAATGCTGACTACTGAAGAGCGTCTGTTTTTAGTGGAAGAGGTTTTCTGTGCTGGTGGAAATTTTACGGAGCATGTGAGGCGGGAATTTAGTTTACGCTTTCCTGCTTCAAGGTGTCCACATCGTGACACTGTACGCAACTTACAGTGTCAACACTGTCATGCATAAGCACTCGCTGTGAGAAAATAATAAAGAACCAGGATTCCCCACCCTACCACAACAGTTGAAGGTTAACACGGAACAAGCGCTCAGGTGAGACTACGTATACTGCGACATGAATGTACTGCCAACCCAACACGTCCCGCAAGGCGAGACCCGTGTAGCTTGCCGCTGCGGGGAGAATTTGCAGACACACTGTACATAGACAAACGAGAGGAAAGAACAACACCAAATGAAGGAATGCTGGGATAATTTTAAAGTTAAAAGGAAACAGTTGAAATGACGTGGTCCTTAGTTAACTGAAACAAAACAAGAATACCGTAATAATAATATAACAGGTTAGGCTTTCACAGCGGCGTTCATAACAGTGTACAAGTTGTCCGAGCTTGTAGGCCGTGGTCCAGGCAGGATGTGATCTCCTGACGTCCGGCCTACAAGCTCAGACAACTTGTACACAGTTATAATAATAATAATAATGAACGGCTGACTGCCTTTTTGTGTTTGCACGATTTCGCCCTTGGAACTGTCCCTAGATGGGTTGAAATTCCCCTAGAATTCCCTAGATTTGAATGTTGTTGTCGTTGATATTGTGTGTTTTTACCACACAGAAAGGTCTATGCTCATCAGAAAGAAAACTCAGTATAACCTACAGCCTCTTGCATTGCCTTTTGTGGAACTCATGACTTACTATTTCATGGCAAGAATTCATCTTCTGGTGTTTACCATAATATGTTGGATTTTACAGTCAATGCATGAAATACCACCTTAGGAGAACACTTGCAACATGCAGCGGTAAAGCTAGAGAAGACGCAAGAAAAGCTTGCCGAAGAATGCTGCGCAGATCTTCGGCCATGTTCGGGGGTTCGGGTGTGCTCTGTTATGGCATACAACGCCCCTCCCACTTTGCGGCAGTAGCTCCCTAGCAGTAGTTCTGGACGGATCGTCTACCCAGGCTTGGCAGGCTGAACTGTGAGTTTACGCTTGGTATACAGCTGTAGACCGCATCTCTGAGCGAGCCACGTTGTTGAAGAATGGAGTGAGCAGTGAGCCCGGTAATCAGCATTCGGGGGACACACAGGAGCCCCGCAATGAGCATTAAAATACGCAGATTGATATTGGTCTCTGCGCATCGTTGAGTTTCGGCAAGCTTTTCTTGCGTCTGCTCTAAGACAGGTCGAAACCTATCTTGAAACTTTGTGAACGCAATCGTTGTACTATAAGAGGACAACGTGCGGAAAATCAGCTGCCAGTTTGAACTGCAAGGCTTCAAAATCATGTGGCAAATCTCTCATATAAATCAATGGGAGCAGGCGCGTGTATTCCATTGATGTAAGGTAAGCATTGCTTACCCAAGTAAAAATAATAATGACGGGTACAATAATTATTTATTTTGGTTATAATGATATTCCAGTCTCCGTGTCCTGCATTGTTTTAATGAACCTATTCACAATTCGTTGTTCTGTGATGTCTACTGCGAGTTCCTTGCGGAGTCACTTGCAGCAGCACAATAGCGTGACATGCCCTATTTTGGTATTTCTTGGTACTGCAGGATGAGTGAAAGCGAAGGCTAGGAAGCAATTCCTTAAGTTACATACCTTAGGCCGAAAACAAGGAGCGTCAGTTTTCAAAGATAGTGTTTATACTCGCCCATTATAGTTTGAAAAAGCGTGTCAGTGTTTGTGTAAAACAGCTTTTTATATGCTGTGTTAAAACGTGTGATTGTTTTAGAGTGGTAGGGCGTCATTTTTATAGTTCAGCGATATAATGTTGTCTAATGCAATATAAGGGAGTAGGGTATGCAGTAGACGTTTTTGTTTACACTAGTAGGCGTGAGAAATCTATAAAAATATGGCACCGGGAGTTGGGTCTAAAGATGACAGCGTGTGATGTGCGGTACATTTGAGAACAAAATATTAATTTTATTAGGAAGTCGTCCAACTCCTCAATTGAGTAGGCCTATTAACACGAAAGTGAAAGCTTGTATTCGCTATTTTAACTAAACGTATAACATTTATCATTGATTTCAATTGAGATAGATTTACTTTGTAAGTTCAAAATATCCCAAACTTCTACAACTGGGTCTTCAATGATTTTGCGAAGAAAACCATTGCTTACCCTAAGTAAAATTCCACCACACGCCACTGAATGGGAGGTAGCGAGTACAGTACATGTTGGAAGGGGCGGTCCTGACGGTCCAATCCTCAAGGCCGGTGGAAAGGAGCTGCGCACTCCGGTCAGCATATACGCCCCCGCCTCGCTACTACTCCGAGTGCCCCAGGGATGTCTAGCTCCTCCAGCCATCATGCCTACGTACTAGGATTTCAGGTACGATTTCTGAGCCTTGCAGTCAATCTGGCAGCTGATTTTCCGCACATTGTCCTCTTGTAGTACAACGATTGCGTCCACAAAGTTTCAAGATAGGTTTCGACCTGTCTTACCTCATACAGCCCTTGTAAATATACTTCAGCACAAATTCAAAATGAACTGATAACATTCCATGGGAAAATTATCCAAAAATATTATTAATTTCATCACTTAATGAAAGCAGTGCATTTTTAGCCTGTTTTCATTGTATGAAAAAAATAGGCTTATGAGATGGCTTTTGTCCGTGTGTGCACTCTAATGAAATCTAATTGGCTGGAGGGATTTCAATGAAACTCGGTTGACCCCGACCGTGCTTTTCAAATTTTTATACATTTCACCAATCTAACATGGCGGCCGCGCAAAATATTTCACCGTCATTCTATCTCCAAAACCATCACTGATATCACACTGAAATTTTGTATGGTGATAGAAAATAGAAAGGTAAGTTCCATTATGTGATATGTTAAAACTTGTTAAGTACCAAACTAACATGGCAGCCAAGTAAAAATTTAAAATATTTAAATGCCATTTTCTAGCGACTTAATCATCCGACCGCAGAGAAACTTGGTATGTTAAATGTTTATACAAGATTTAATCTACTGGTAACAAATTTAATTCAATTGTTTTCATAAACACAAGATGGCGGCTGTAGGAAATTTTAAAATTGAGAGTTTTTAATATGAGGGAGAGTTATAAATGGAAAAGGCCAGTATATGAAAATAGGCTACATAGGTCTTCACGGAACTACTTGTTTATAATTTAGCCGACAAGTCAGCAGGGATAGAACAGTTATGAACAAGAGTGAAGTTTGTCCATCACCTTTGTACTGTTCCAGAATAGCAAATACTGTTGTTTCATCTTAACTGAGGCTGTGTTCCAAGTGGACAAACCTTCTGGCCAAGGATACGACAGTTTATAGTTGATAAGGAAAAGGGGGTGCAAAATATAACAGAAACCAATATCCAAGAGCTCTGTATTTTCATTGCAGTGCAAACAATCTTTAATTGTAAATCACCTTAACAATGTTCCAAAAATAGAAACAATTAATGCATTTTATTCAAGTAAGGCAGAGTTTCTTTCCCCATTAATGAATTAAAATACACCCAGAAAGGAAAAACCACAGGGGTTACAAGTTCACAAATAAATAACATTTAGGTATAATCTGCAAAAATATTTATTTACAAGTCAAAAGATATCAGAAAGAATAACTGGAATGATAATACTAATATTTACCTGCACAGTCTGCCTGCAGACCGGGAGGAAACTTAACACATACATTTAAGTAGCAAACCAATAACCATCTTTGTTACGAGACGAGAAGGCACACACAAACGATCGTTGTCACTGAAATATGTGCTGTGCCAATGCACTGAACATAAACTGTAAACATTTGTGAACTACATTTTTGAACAAACACAATAACATTAAACACTTTGTTTAACATTATGTGTCCATTCTGTGCTCCTTTTTAACACCTCTCTAATTATAAGCCACTTTTGTTCCTCATCAATAAAATATAAATCACAATAATTGATGTCAAAATAGTCACATTACAAGTGTGTCACACAAGCATAATAAAATAGTTCTTCTCAGTCTTCGATTGTGCTTATCAAATGTGAGGCATTTCAATATCAAACTTCTATTGTACTTATTAGAACCGGTTCCAGAAGTAAACCATTTTCGTTCATTCTTAAGGAAGCACCATCAACTTTCAAAATGAGATTAGATTGCATTTCAGTATTAAAGTAGAAATGTTACTTAGCAGCATAAACATTTTCACAGCTATACAAATCCTACCTTGTGCTTTTCACAGACAGACTCGGTCAAGCATACTAGAAGAAATGAATATCCAACATCTGAAATGGTACACATGTTCAATAATACTACACCGGTAGTTAGGGGCAGATGACCTCGTAGTTCTGCCCCTTAAAACAACAATAACTAACATAAATACACTGGTAGCTCATTCTTAAATGGAGGGATATAATCACGGAAGTGCAAATTGCCAAGATACTATATTGATATTCCAGCATTCGGACTGGTTTCAACATAGTTTTAATGTTCCCTACTTCCTGGTATAATTTGTAGAAGGGTGCGAAAATTATGCAAAGAATATTAAAAGTTCAAAGATTAAAAAAATAGGCAGGGAAATTAATGTTGTAAACACAACTTGCAAAATAAGATTTTAGGATAACAAAAAAGAAAAGAAATAATAAACTTTTCATCAATTTAGTGAACTACAAACGACAAAGGATGTGGTCTAACACTTGGTGTCCATGTATTGTTTGAACAAAACCATACGAGTATCGTCAGTCTTCACCTTCTGTTGGCGAGATTTGTGTTTCTTTGTTGTAATTTCATTTGTAGTTGTTGATCGTTCAATGATTACAATGTCTCCATCTTGTTGCCGACTCGTTGAAGATTCGTCGCTGAATCTTACTACTTTCTGCTTTTTAGCCTATTTTCATTTATGAAAAAATAGGCTTATGAGATCGCCTTTTGTCCGTGTGTCTGTGTGTGCGTGCGCGTGTGATTCATGTGCGTGTCCCCCCCCTAATAAATTCTAAACTGTTGGAGCGATTTCAATGAAACTCGGTAAGTTCATACACTATTCCGGACGACCCCGATCGTGCCCTTCAAATTCTGTTACGTCTCACCAATCCAACATGGCGGCTATGCGAAATATTTCACCAGCATTCAATATCTCCGAAACTATTACTGATATCACCCTGAAATTTTGTATGGAGATAAAGGGCACTACTGGAAGTTCATCTATGAGACTTTCAAAAACTGGTTAACTACAAAACGAACATGGCGGCCAAGCGAAGTTGAAAGTTTTAATAGGCTTTTCTCACAATTTAATGTTCCAAACGCAATGAAACTTGGTACAGCAAATGTTTATACACATTGTAATGCACTGGCATCTAATTTAGTTCAATTGTTTACGTAACCTCAAGATGGCAGTTGTGCGAATTTTAAAATTAAGTTTTTATTTCTTGTGTTGTAATCTTGCCATCAAATTGAAAGTTTGAATAAGGAACTTTGAATTACGCAATAATTTTCCTTTTATGGTACATGACTATGGCCTATACGTATAACAATTCAACATGGCGACTATCCGAAATATTTAGACGGTTCTCAATATCTATGAATCTATGACAGCAAACAAACTGAATTTTTTAATGTTCATAGGGGCTAGGAACATAAGTTCACCTATAGGACTTTCAATAACCTGGTGATCTAAATCCAACATGGCGAAGACGCGAAGTATAAATATTCACATGGACGTTTCTCGCAATTTAACCATCCGAGTGCAGTGAAACTTGGTACAGTAAATCCTTAAACAAATGTTAATCCACTGGCATCTAATTTATTTCAATTGTTTCCATAACCACAAGATGGCAGCTGTGCAAAATTTTAAAATCTCGTTTTTATTTCTTGTGTCCTAATCATGCGATTGAAGTTTGAATACTACACGTACACAATAATCTTCATGTAACAATACATAACTCTAAGACCTACATATATAAAAATCCAACATGGCGACCATCCGAAATATTTAGTCGGTTCTCAATATCTACGAATCTATTACAGCAATCAAACTGAAATTTTTATGTTGATAGTGGCAATTAACATAAGTAGGATATCTGAAAATAGGCTTTAGTTCTTCACGGAACTACTTGTTAACTTTATTATTCCAGTTTTGAATATTTTGTATATTAACCAAATGCCTCTTACGTGTTGGCGGCATGGTGACACACACTAAACTGAATAATTATGCACTTCACAATATAAAGTTCCGTCTGCCTAACATGTTAAACAACACATTTAAAAGACAATAAAATACTGTATGTTAAATGTATGTTAAATGTATGTTTGATGGGGGGAAGTGCATGTAGCTGAAGAAGGTCACAAATACACTAGTAACATGTACCTACGACAATATTGTATTGATAAGTGAAATAAAAACGTCAATACTGATTCAAAATGATAAGCTTTATAACTATGCATTCCTGTATTAACAACATAAGAATAACTTGCTCCAATCTGATTCATGAATGTGTTCAGCTTCTCGCACACAAGAAAGATGAGTAGTTTCCAATAAAAGAGCCAAGCACTGCCAGTAGCCTGTCTATAATACTTCATCAGTATAATCTAACTTTATGAATTCTCATTCTGAATTCATTGAGACTGGTTAAATGGATGTCAACAATAATAAACCACGTTCATCGAGATTCAAGAGTCAAAGAGTACCGTAATTTTCCGTATATTCAGGTCAATACATGGATCTGAACTCGACGAAATATACCAAGGTTAAAATCATAAACCATCTCCCCTTCCTTAGAGAGGAACACTCACAGAATTCCAAGTTTAACACTGTTAAATTCAGATATGGTGGAAGCCTTGCTAAACAAATGAACTGTCGCAAAGATCTTGCTCATGTGTACCATTACAGCAATGATATTTATGATTACTTAGTCAGCTAAGGTCATTCATCCTACCATCTCTCACACCTTTTGCAGCAAACTCAACATTTTGCACACATAAATACTCCATCACAATCTTATGAGATTTCTGATCACTCAAATACATCAGTCATAATAATTACTTCTAGTCGACAACTCTTGGTCATACGTTGGCATCACTAAATACACTGGATCGAGGTGATGAAATGAGTCCAGTTCTAGAACTGACGGCCATGTCCTCCATCAGCAAGTGTTCGTTATCCAAGTCCCCGCCACCGGCTTGCTGGGCGCTGATGGAGCGTGCCAGCCTCTGGATGAACTTCTGTTTCCGCTCCTTCTCTCTCATTGACTTCAGTCTGGAGAACTCGTCCTCCGTGCTGGATGTACTGGAACTCCCGATACTGACCGCGTCTTCTCTCCCCACTTCTATAGCACTGTGCGCGTCGCCTTGCGAACCCACCCGGCTAACGCTCATCCCGGCATTGTCCGCACCATATCCGGGAGCGCTCTTGACGGACAGCACCTCTGTGTAGGCCATGCTCGACGGCGCAGGCGATATGGGAGGGGGGAGCACCGTGTTGGCCGAGGCAGGCGCGGACGACGACAGGGGCGTGATGAGCAGGTGCTGGTTCATCGACCGAGCCGGGACGTCCATGGGGGCCGAGGCAGGCGGAGGACCCGTGTGAACGGGCTGGGGGTTATGAGCAGGAAAGATGGTTCTGACGTTTGGCCTCAAATCAGGAGGTCGCATAGACGTCACAGTCGACTGCTCGTCTACTTCCTCTATCACCTGATCGGCAATCCTCATGCTGCCTCCACCGATGAACTTGGAATGCAGACTTGCAGAACTGTTACTCATTGGAATTCTTGGAGTACCAGATCCTACAACTGACAAGAACTTGTTTTCACCCACATGTGCCTCGAGACTACACTCACACTTAAGATATGAGGACATACAGTAGACATGATGGATTATTGCAGAATATAATTGAGAGTTCCATAGAGGGCAACAGTACATGATGCAATTATTAGAAGACATGAGATGAGATTCCTACTACAAACTCAAAAGGGAAGCAGGGAAGCTGCTGCCATACGGCTCATAACTAGAGAGGATACACAGCAATTTATTTGCTCACAGCCTAACTGTATTTTCATAAGGGCACTAATAATATACTTACAAATAACAACAGACACTAGTAGTTATACAAGCGAGTACTTTAACACACAGGCATAAAATTTCGAAGCTATTGTCAGTGTTTCCTCATGGAATGAATCCTAGAAAAAAGAATTATAGCAAAGGTAGAAAGCCAAATAGAGGAGGAGCAGTTTGGATTTAGAGGTGGCAGGTCAACTGTGGAACCCATTTTCATTCTGAGACAGAACAATGAAAAGAGTTGGGAATATGGGAAGGATATGGTGATGACTTTTTTTGATCTAGAAAAGGCCTATGATAGCATCCCTAGAACAAAAGTTTGGGAAAGCCTAACAAATAGGGGGATAGACAAGGAATTGAGATACATGATAAATGCAGTGTGCATGGATTGCTACAGTAGTGTGAAGACAAGAGTCGGGACATCGGAATGGTTTAAAATTGACATTGGACTAAAGCAAGGAAGTGTGTAGTCACCCTTATTGTTCTTAATGGTGATGGATGACATAATGAAGGCTGCAATGAAAGATTATAGTAGGGCAAAGATGAAGGCAATGTTGTTTGCAGACGATGTTGTGATCTGGGGCAAGGATGCGATGGAGGTACAACACCAGTTAGATGTAATAAATGAAAAGATAGAGCAGTGGGGATTGAAGATACCGTAAATGTGGAGAAGAGTAAAACAGTGGTGATGAGCAGAGGTGAGAAAAAAGGAAAAGGAATAATCTAAGTCGGAGATGAGGAATTGGAACTGGTGAAACACTTCAAATACTTGGGAAGTAAACTGACTGAAGATGGAAGACTATATTTGGAAATTAGCAGAAGAGTATAACTCGGGAGTGCTTTCTACCAACAGGTACGGGGACTAGTATGGAACAAGGATATACCAATTAAGGCCAAAGGAGTTATGTCCGAAGCATATTATGTTAATATAATGACATATGCAGCGGAAACTTGGACAACGACTAAGAGGGATGAGAGCAGAGTACAGGCAGCTGAGATGAGATTCCTGACAAGTATGGTCCAGAAAACGAGGAGAGAGAGTGAGAAATGAAGATATACGGAAAGAACTGGGAGTGCAGAAACTAAATGACAAACAGGAGCAAAACAGATTGAGATGGTTTGGACATGTCAAACGGATGAATGAAGTAAGGCCACCAAGACGAGCACTGGAACGACAGATGACAGGGAAGAGAGGACGAGGAAAACCAAGAATGTGTTGGATGGACTCTGTAAAGAATAGCATTAGAAAACGGAACCTGGATTGGAACACCGTGTCGGAAGAGGAATGGTGGAACGACAGAACAAAGTATAGAGGAACCATATTTGCCATCACCCGGTGTCAGCTGGAAAAGGGGAAATGATGATAATGATGATGATGATGATTTCATGAGCTGTGGGATTGCTCTTCAATCAGTCAATACATAAATTTGCATATTACCGGTAATTAAGAAGGATGTACAATGTACCAATTTCTCAACAAGCAAGGCCTAAGGCTGAATGCAGTTTGGATTCAGACCACCCAGAGTAGATTGAGAATGTCCAGGAACCATTAACACTCACATTATAAGTAAGCATTTCCAATGTGGTGTGCCCGTGCACAGCAAGCCTTCATACATTAGTGACCAGCATAGGTGAAGTCTCCCAGGACAGCGCACCAAGAATAGAGGCAACAAGGTGCTGGGTGGATGTCAGAAGACTGTGATATTACTTTGCAGCCTTGTATAGACTTAGCCAAATCATTAGAATATGGCCTAAACCTTAATAACAGAACTCTGTTCTATAGGGAACACCATTTACAACTTGTATGTAACTTCAAACTGGCAGAATTACATTTAGTTGAAGACTACCTCATGGTGTAGAGGTTAGCACTTTTAACAAACGAAACATTTAATTATCCCAGATAGAGTTCAATTTCGTGGATAATAAAATTGGACACAAACACGTGTTCGCTAACTCGACCAGTAACTTATCTTCAATGTCGTATGACATATAAATGATTATACAGTGAGTGGAGCTTCGCAAAGGCCGTGCCGCGGACAGGTCTCAATGACTCACCGCCAGTTTTATAGCATTTACCGATTACAACAGCTTGTTGGGAAGATAATATTAGTAGGTTTAGTCATGGATCTGTATTGATCGTCAGTTAAGTATAATAAAAGGAAGAGAGCCTGATCAATACTAATAATTTAACACTAAAGGGTTACATTAGACCCATATGGTACATGTTTCGGAGCTTATGCTAGCCCCTTCATCAGCCATACATTGAGAAGCACTTATCAATATCATTAAAAATATCTTAAAAGTTTAAGTCTAACATGAAATGAGTGAAATAAATAAATAAATAAGGATGAATGTGATACAAATGAGGAATGATATGGCGATATAAGTATGAACAGACATATCCATATAAAATTAGTACAGCACATATGATAAAATACACATTAAAATAACATGCTAAAATTTAGGCCACTTAAAGTGCATGTCAGCAAAATAATTTGCAATGTTCACGTTGCGTCCTTATGACCCTGAAAATTTTGATAAGGTCCCAATGTTTATTCTTATAAATTCACGAAAACATGTTAAAATGGGGAAGATGGCATGAAATGACAATGAAATGAATGAAGCACGAAACCATAGGGGCTTGATATAAAAACAGCATATATCAGTACACTCAAAACAGAATTAAAAACATTAAAACACTGAAAGCTAAGATAACTTGTCACAGTTCATTAAAAACTATATTAACAATGGCATTTAAAATTCACTGTCCCTTCTTGAAGCAGTTGCTTGATGTCATGATCACCAAAATGCTTCTTTTGTGTCCCAACTGTGGTCAATTAAAATTCTTGATGGTTATAAAATCTTGAAAATATGTGTTGTATGAAATATCAGAATTCACAAATACTTCGGCAGCCCTTATTCAGGTGTACCATTTTCCAAATGTAAGTGGGAAGAATGGGCCAGTATAATAAGCCAGAATCATAGATATTGTAGTGAAAGTGATTTTCTTAAATATGCTGAATGTATGTGCTGAAAGTGCCATAGAGTGGAGGCTTCATTCTTTTCATTGTAATTTCATGCCATCTTCCCCATTTTAACATGTTTTTGTGCAATGGAGCAATTTTATGAATGTTGGGCCCGTCACTTCGTAAGCTGATGAAGAGATCATTTTAAGTAGGATCTCGAAACATGTCCTTGTAATTTAGAATATATGTGATGTATGATTACATTTTAATAAAAGTATTGACTAGGCGGACTTGAAGTACAAGGATAATTATCTTTTCACGTAAGTTTCAGCACCGTGCGATTTTTACTTATGGGGGAACCTCAAGAAAAAGGTACAGGCTACAGCCTCCAGGCTCTGGAGAACAAAATAACTGCGTTGATACGAAATATCAGTGAGGATGAATTACAGCAAGTATAAGCGGCTTCGGTGGCGTAGTTGGTAGCATGCTGAACTGCTGTGCCCAAGATAGCGGGTTCAAACCCAGCCGAAATCATCGGATTTTTTAAGAGCATTTAAACTCCTTCAGTATGCCTTCCTTCAGAGGGGAAGTAAAGCCGACAGTCCCATGACATAGAATTATGGCATGTAAAAGATCCTTCCACAGACTAAACTTGTGTGGAGCTAAATTTCTAGGTTAGATTTCGTTGAATGCTCGATCAAAGTTCCAACGTTCACCACTAGGTATCATTGGCATCTGGTAGCGAAAGTTGGAACTACTTGAAATTGAACGGAACTTGTAGCTCAACCTCTGGGTGTCCACTGGAAGCAGCTACAGACTCTGGCGAGCCAAACATGACCTCGGACACTCCCGGCACTAAAAGCCATACGATAAAAAACAGCGAGTGTACCGAAAATTCCTATGTTGGTACAAAGTGTGTTTAGAAAATGAAGGACAGAATTTCCAACAACTACCCTGAAATTCATGTAAATATGATCATTAAATACATTAAAAAGTTAAAATGTTTTCAACTAGTTGAGTGCTATGCTGCTGCTAGCGCCTGTCACACAGCACCTGCGAGGCTCTGTTCTATAGGGAACACCATTTATAACTGGTATGCAACTTCAAACTGGCAGAATTACATTTAATTGTAGACTACCTCGTGGTGTAGTGGTTAGCACTTCGTTATTTACCCACTTCTACTTCAGGCAACTTAAGGGCACGACCATTTCCTTCCCAATCCTCACTTCAATCACAAATACACCAATAGTCACCACAATAACACAGGTTATCAGACAAATGCTATATACAGTAGAATCCCGCTTATCCGAGGTAACTGGGACCGAGGGTAGCTAGGATAGCAGAAAACTCGGTTAAGAGGGAATGTGTAGGGAATCTTATTTAATTCAATGAATCACAAAACAATAGCGCGCACAAAACGATGCAGCGTGTGTATAAACGTCGAAATACAACTAGTCGAGCATGCGAAGCAACACGCGGTGACGTGGGACTTTTAATTAGATTCAAGATCAATGAACGGCTCTGATCCATGCCAAAGTTCGTCTATATAGACGCTCCCGCACTCTCAACTTGAGGGGTGATGAGCTATTCGTTACTCACGTTATTATGAATTTTAACACTTATTTAATTAATTACGTTGACAAAATGAGTGCCTCGGTTAACACGGAGCCTCGGATAAGCGGGTTTCTACTGTATATACACGAACAGGGCACTACATATCCATGATGTCGTAAAGTTGCTAAATAAATCAATATTTAAGTGTCTCTTTCTTGTTTCACTAACAGAATGAGATATGTATTTAACAGTCATGGTGTCCACAGAATTTCCAACATCAATTATCCTGACTTTTCCTGACTTTTCCTGACCATTTTGCTACAAAATTCCTGACTCGTAAAAAAGGTTTATTGAGCAAAGAAATATATATATATATTATTTGCAGCCTCCACCATCCCCATTCATTTAAAATACAAAATGAAGTAAATTATAATGCAATAATACATAAATCAAAGTACTTAACAACCTAAACTATAGTGAATTCACACAACATAATAGCCTATTTATATTTATGGAAACATGTAACATGTTTAAAACTTAAATTAACAATTAAATTTACATTACAGTAACATCAAATTGATTGCAAACACGTAGTACAATGTGCTGGGCAGAGGCAGATGACCTCGTAGTTCCGCCCCTTAAAACAACAATAACTAACTAATGTGCTGAGCGATGGGGTCACCACATCCCTACGCCAATGCCAAAAGAGCATACAAAAAATAGGTAAAAGGGTTTTAACTATGATGTACTGTAAAAATGGGAACTTACTATGATGTCCAGTTGTAACGTGTTTTTCGAGGGTTTTTTATGCAACTGGCATAAGTCAGTAGGAAGCCATTCTATATTTATTTACGCGGCAAATTGTTCAGCCAAGAGAATTTTACATGTTAATTTATTATTATTATTAATTTATTATAATTATTATTAAGATATTTTCGGAGCATTTTATACAAATTATAAGCATACAGATAGGTTTTCTATGTCTTAGAAAACACTATCAAGCAAATTATTACGAACGACGATATCATAGAAAATTATCTGATTACGGAATTTTACGGAGTTTTGTCAGTTAGGGTATTTGAGAGAGATGACTCACTGGGAATTCAAATACAAGCTGATTCCTGTCGAGAAGCATGACGCAAGCTTGGGTCGCATCGTCAAGAAAAGGCGAATTGTTGGAACGGAAATCGACTTCTCCCTCTCGCGCACCGTGTGTAATGAACCAGAGGAGGGGAAGTAGCGGCGTGCTCAGCCAATCAGTGGAGACAACGTAAGCTGGAAGACGGTACCATGGTGGGGGAGCCAACGTGTGGATATATCGTTCGACGCGCCGTGAAACGAGGACTATCTGTGTAGAACTTAACGAGTATGGTTAACGCGGGAGTCGCTCCGATGTTCAGTGGAGTTAGCGACGATCTTTGTGAAACTTAACCAGTGTAGTTATACGAGTGTTTGGGTCAAAAGGTACGGACCATAGAATTATCTAATCTACCAGAATATCATCAAATAACGAAGAAGATGGCGACGTCCAGGAGACTGTGGGAAGCACACAGCATCATCCAGTACGAGGGAAATGCTTTAGCAATTTCCAGTGGTAAGCGCAAATGACGCGGAAATACGCAATCTCTCATTTTTCTTTGTTTTATATTTCATAATTCAGTAACTTCATAGCTTGGAAATAAGAGTAAAATCAATTTATCAGACTCCGTTTTCACGTAATTTTCTATCGGTAATATTAAAATCGCAACGCTCCAATTTAAATTTTAAACTTATTATTATTATTAATTTTGCTATACTTGTTTTATATAATAAATTCATTTCTTTTACAATGCAATCTTTGCTTTCAGTAGGTAGCATTAGATATAGACCAATTCCTTCTCCTGATACAATTGTTTGTTGGGTTAATGATCAAATCATACCACGATCTGAGTGATTAGATTCTTGAAGGTGTTCTACCAGAGCTAGACGTTGTTAAATACAAATTTAGATTTCAGCATTGCGTTGAAGTCTTGGCGCCCATTAAAACAACATAGCTTAGGCAAAGGTAAACAGTTACATTTATCTCCCAACAGTTAGGGCTAGCAAAACGTTACACTTGTCGCTCAAAGTATGGGCCATAAGAAACCCATTACATTTGTCGCCGACAACTTGGGGCTGAAAACCTAATAACATTTGTGGAAGGAGAAGGGTATATATTTCTGTGCCTCTATTTTGGGGGTTATTTGTCTTTATCAGTGTATATCATTATGGGGGATGAGAAAGAAAGACAGATGAGGTTACGTAGTGGTCATCAACTGGAGAGTGATGATACGAGCAGTATGTCGAGTGATGGTAGTACCGGGTTAGCGGAGGTAAATCCCGATACTGAAACAGGGAGTGTAGGCGGCCAACCAGAATTAAAAACTTTACTTCTCGAGTTCATGTATCAGAACAAAGTTAGTAGTGATGCCTTAAATGCAAAATTAGAACAGAATAATGCAAAATTAGAACAAAACAGTAGGGAAAATAAAGAAAGTACAGAAGCTTTAAATGCAAAATTACAACAGAATAATGCAAAATTAGAACAAAACAGTAGGGAAAATAAAGAAAGTACAGAAGCTTTAAATAAAAAATTAGAACAGAATAATGCAAAATTAGATAAGAACAACAAGGAAATTAGTGTGAAAATGGAGCAGATTAGAGGAGAAATCAGAGGAGTAATGGAAGAGAAGGTTAAAGAGATCATTGCAGATGTAGACAAGAAATTAGGAAAAGTACAGGAGGAGTTAGAAATTAGAATCAGTACACAGGCTGAAAATTTAAAAGAACTAGTGCAACTGGAAACACAGCAGGTCAAAAAGCAATTGGGGGGAGAAATTGACAAAATTCAGGTAGCAACTAAAGAGGTTAAGGAACAGCTGGGGGGTAGAATTGAGAAGGTCCACTCGCAAATAGTTGCAGAAGTAAATGATTTAAGAGAGAGTAATAGAGAGAGCATTAGCAAGATTGAGGAGAAACAAGCAAAGCTATATGATAAAGTAGAAGAATCAGAAGGAAACATTAAATTAACAGTAAACAGTATTGAGAGGAAGGCTGAGGAGAAAATCGCAGAATTAGAGTTAAAATTAAAAGCTAGGATCAGGCAAGAAAATAGTCAGAATAGGCCAGTTTTTGTGAATAGCACACACAGAGAGGTAGAACTGGGCAAGTTCAGCAATCGACAGGGGTGCCCAATGGAGTTCATGAACACTATAGAAAATAAATTCGGGGACAGGTTGGATAATGGTAGTATTGAGTGGTGCCAGGTAGTTGAAAGTTTAGAACAAGTGTTTGTGGGGGAAACGAGGAATTGGTTTGCTGTCTACAGAGACAAGTTTACTGATATTAATGATTTTAAAATGAAATTCTGTGAAAAGTTCTGGAATGAGGTTATTCAGTCGCAGCATCGTGAGGGAGTAGTGTGTGGTAAATATAACCCTAAAGGAAGCTCCACCATGACCGAATACTTTTTAGGGCAGGTATTAGTGTGTAAATATCTGGATGGCTTGA
Source organism: Meconema thalassinum (assembly GCA_946902985.2). Lineage (NCBI taxonomy): Eukaryota > Metazoa > Arthropoda > Insecta > Orthoptera > Tettigoniidae > Meconema > Meconema thalassinum. The sequence continues at coordinate 175,444,122 of OX336392.1, forward strand.
AGGAGGAAAGTGATGTGGTGAGGTTGCTACTTAGGCACTTTCCCTATAGGATCAAGGAGGCTGCTTGTATCCAGAATGTAAAGACTATATCACAAGTAGAAAATTTGTTAAGCACATTTGATGCACTAGGGAGAGGGGGTTATGATGACAATTTCAATCGGAACCAGGGTAATAATAATAATAGACCTAATGAAGCCAGGCATCAAGAAGTTCAAGGGAACGGTGGCGAAGGGGCCAACGCTCAAAATAGAAATAACAATAATCAGCTATATCAGAACAGAGGAAATGGCTATGGTAATCAGTATCAAGGGAGGAACAATGATTTCAGGGTAAATCAAGGGAGGAACAATGATTACAGGGGAAATCAAGGGAGAAACAATGATTTCAGGGGAAATCAAGGGAGAAATTATAATGACAATAATTACAACCAGAATAGGGGTCAAGGAAGAGGACAGCCTAGTGGTAGTAATATACAGCCAAACAATGACAACAAAGCCCAGAACAACCAGACCAGTTCAGTAGTTAGTAGTACTACGGCCAGCTGTAGCGGTTCTTTAAACGCGAACCAGGCTGCGAAGTAAGGTCAGAATCTCAGTCTGTAGCATGCCCTGTCCATACAATTATACAGGAACCCTATGACCTAAATGTAAGAAATGAATTATTACATGAACTAAATGATGAAGGTATTATTCAGGAAGTGGTTAGTAAGAGCCCCATAGTTAAATTTAACGTGTCCGAGGCGTACACAGATGTTTTAATTGATAGTGGTTGTATGAAGAGTTGCATAAGTAGTGCATTTTATGATAAAATGAAAGGAACTGGAGTAAATTTTGAGGAGATGCCAATTAAGAGCACTTTTGTTATCACAGCTGTTGGGAAGAGGTCTAAAGTAATTTCTAAGCAAGTTTTAGTAGACATTAAAATTAATAATCATGTAGAGAAGCAGATTTGCCTTGTAATTCCAAATTTAGTATTCAGTGTTATCTTGGGTTCAGAGTGGCTAAGTAGAGTGTCTGGTAACTTATGTTATGATGTAGGGAGTTTGAAATTTAAATGGGGAGATTCTGAAGTAGAAGTAGCGTTCAATGACCATATTCAGAGAAGTAGTATTGTAGGTGTGATTTGTACTTTAAATGAGATATCGCCAGCCGTAGAGCGGGGTTCTCCATGTTTTGTGGGCAGTGTGATTACGAACGGTAGTCTAGAGGACTCGTTACGTGATGCTGCATTTCAGGGAGATATAGAGGTGGAACAATGTGTTCGGCTCTATGATGTGTTATGGTGTAATAGGAGAGTGTTTGAGGATCGCATTGGTATGGCCAATTGCTATACACATTCATTGAACGTTATTGATAGGTCAGTATTCACAGGACATAGATATCCTGTACCTTTCGCTTATCAGAGTGCAGTTGAGGCACAAATTAACCAGATGCTTGAAGATGGGATTATTGAGCACTCTAACAGTCCATATGTTAATTCTTTGATCACGGTACCCAAGACCGACGGCACTGTTCGTATTTGTTTAGACGCTCGTTTGGTTAAAAGTAGAATTAGTTCAGATCAGCTGAAATCTATGTCAATAGAAGAATTAATGCAAACATTTGAGGGGAAGAAGTATTTCACTTGTGTAGATTTGAGTTCCAGTTTTTGGCAAGTGCCACTTATGTACGAAGATAGACCATTTACAGCTTTTAGTCATAAATATAACCTTTATATCAATTTTGCAGAACACCTTATGGGTTAAAGAGTAGTTCAGCAGCTTTAATTAGGGCTTTAAACATCGCATTAGGGGATGACACAGGAGAGTTTGTAACCATTTACATAGATGATATGGTAATTAGTTCACACAGTTTTGAGGAGCATCTACGTCATTTAGATATAGTTTTTCGGAAGTTAGATCAGGCAGGGTTCACTTTGAAGCTGTCTAAGTCGTCATTCTGTCAGTCAGAAGTGACATTTTTAGGTCATAGTGTGTCAAGTAGAGGTGTGACACCAGAGGAAAGTAGGGTTAGCATGTGTGGACAGTAGCAACAGGGCATTGTTCCAGACACTGAGAAATATGCTAGTGGAGCAACGTGATGACGTTAAGTTAAAGGAGCCACTTGCAAGGTTGGAAGCAGGTGACGCAGAAACATTTATAGTTTCCAAACGTATTGGGAAAACAGCATATGTGCTGGAGAATAGTGAGGGAAACAGATTATACGGGACGTATAATATACATAGTCAACGAAAATATGTGTCATAAAGTGAGTGTGTTTAGCTGGCGAGCCAGCCTATCAAATGAGTAAGTGTGGTATTTGGTGCGGGGGAGATCTGGTCTTCCAGGCAGGCGTATCAGAAGTCACAAAGGAGGGTAGTATATAAGTAATTGAGAGTTTTTAAGGTACAGGGAAATATGACGGGATTGTCGGATGCTCTTGAGCACTAAAATGTCTAGATACACCAAGGCCAGAATTTGGTAGCGCTGGTGAATTCCCATTTGCCTCCTAGAGATGGGCGAGCGCTTGGACAGGGTATTTTTGCTTAAGGCGTCCACGAGGCAAAAGATGGGCCACCTTCATGAAACTCATACATATCAGCACACGTGATTTCTGTTTACGGCCTCGCCATGTAAGATTTGTAAGTGTGTAATTTAAGGTAATTTGTACAAAGGTATTATTTGTGTGAGGAGAACTGGTCTGTGTTGAGAACTAGTACTAAGTAGAATATGGTCTACGGGAACTTAACAAGACAGGGCGATTACGGCACAGAAATATTTGGTGTTATATGTAATGCGCATTTACTGTTTTTTTTCAGAAGTCAATATTAATTTAATCTACTTTAAAGAGAGATTAAGTATTATGGTCACGAGGCGCTGCCACAATAGTGTGATTGTGTGCTCAGTGATAAGTGGAATTAAATGTCACCATAAGGAGGGGACCTCCAGTGAAATTAGGAAGTTCTATGGTGATATAAATATATCAGAACACCTTCAATTCGTGTGATATGACATCATAAATACATAGTGCTCACACATTAATTATGTCTATTTCTCCAACATAGAGAAATTTGAGAGGCGGAAATATCCGTGGAACACTATTCTATATGTAAAACATTGGACTGGTTGCAAAGTGCAATCCATAGTGACAACAAACTTTGACGCAAAGTGCGTGAAGAAAAATTATGAGTGTATATCTGTAATTTAGGGTGATTTCATTTATGTAATATGTATTTTGGATGGGGTTTATTAACGTGTCTGGGATAATCGGATAATGGACCGTCGTCACGGTAAATCATCCGATGATCCGAGGCGAATATGTAACGTGTTTTTCGAGGGTTTTTTATGCAACTGGCATAAGTCAGTAGGAAGCCATTCTATATTTATTTACGCGGCAAATTGTTCAGCCAAGAGAATTTTACATGTTAATTTATTATTATTATTAATTTATTATAATTATTATTAAGATATTTTCGGAGCATTTTATACAAATTATAAGCATACAGATAGGTTTTCTATGTCTTAGAAAACACTATCAAGCAAATTATTACGAACGACGATATCATAGAAAATTATCTGATTACGGAATTTTACGGAGTTTTGTCAGTTAGGGTATTTGAGAGAGATGACTCACTGGGAATTCAAATACAAGCTGATTCCTGTCGAGAAGCATGACGCAAGCTTGGGTCGCATCGTCAAGAAAAGGCGAATTGTTGGAACGGACATCGACTTCTCCCTCTCGCGCGCCGTGTGTAATGAACCAGAGGAGGGGAAGTAGCGGCGTGCTCAGCCAATCAGTGGAGACAACGTAAGCTGGAAGACGGTACCATGGTGGGGGAGCCAACGTGTGGATATATCGTTCGACGCGCCGTGAAACGAGGACTATCTGTGTAGAACTTAACGAGTATGGTTAACGCGGGAGTCGCTCCGATGTTCAGTGGAGTTAGCGACGATCTTTGTGAAACTTAACCAGTGTAGTTATACGAGTGTTTGGGTCCGAGGTACGGACCATGGAATTATCTAATCTACCAGAATATCATCAAATAACGAAGAAGATGGCGACGTCCAGGAGACTGTGGGTAGCACACAGCATCATCCAGTACGAGGGAAATGCTTTAGCAATTTCCAGTGGTAAGCGCAAATGACGCGGAAATACGCAATCTCTCATTTTTCTTTGTTTTATATTTCATAATTCAGTAACTTCATAGCTTGGAAATAAGAGTAAAATCAATTTATCAGACTCCGTTTTCACGTAATTTTCTATCGGTAATATTAAAATCGCAACGCTCCAATTTAAATTTTAAACTTATTATTATTATTATTAATTTTGCTATACTTGTTTTATATAATAAATTCATTTCTTTTACAATGCAATCTTTGCTTTCAGTAGGTAGCATTAGATATAGACCAATTCCTTCTCCTGATACAATTGTTTGTTGGGTTAATGATCAAATCATACCACGATCTGAGTGATTAGATTCTTGAAGGTGTTCTACCAGAGCTAGACGTTGTTAAATACAAATTTAGATTTCAGCATTGCGTTGAAGTCTTGGCGCCCATTAAAACAACATAGCTTAGGCAAAGGTAAACAGTTACATTTATCTCCCAACAGTTAGGGGCTAGCAAAACGTTACACTTGTCGCTCAAAGTATGGGCCATAAGAAACCCATTACACAGTGAGTTATTGCGTTTTATCTACAGAGATTAGTTGAACAAGTAACATCAAAATATGGCTGTAAAACACAAAATAATGTATGGTTAATATAAAATTCCTGACTTTCTAATACTTTTCGCCATTTTTTCCTGACTCACACAATTTTTTCACACTATTTCCTGACTTTTCCAGACCAAAAACAAAATTCCTGACTATTCCTGCCTGCAGGCACCATGAGTTGGTGTTCTAACTTTGCAGAGGTTTTACACGATTCTCAAAGATGATGAAATGTCCCTTTGTCCCTTAGGTTCCAACATACCAACACCAGTCCCTTAGGTTCCAACATACCAACACCAAACTATTTCCTGCCATATGCTAACATTGATTTCTAATGTATAACCGTACATTAACAAAGCATCTTACCTCCATCCATGGTTGTGCCGGTGGTTGCAGTGACGATGTTGCCCGCACTAGCTCCATCGCGCGAGAACAGTCTTCTGAGGACGGAGGTTACGGAGCCTACTCTGTGCAGAGAATGTGCCAGGCTTCCAGTGTTTATACTGGACGCAGAACCTGCCGAGGTCATGCGTTCTCGAGTGCTGACTCGGCTCATGCTGCGCTTGGGACCAGCCGTGAACATGATCGCACTCTGCGCATCGTCGTACAGCTGTAGGCACACAATATTTCACTCGTATTAACTATTCATTACTATTCCTACATATTTCTTCCCACAACAGGACAAAGGAACGGAAGCAATGCTTACAAAAATAATATAACAGAAAACATGTGAACATAATCAATGTTTCTTCAACAGTCTTTTATCTTTCCATTCTTAAACATATTAATTAACGACCAAGAGCTTTCAATCGAATCTTGCCACATTTATACTATAATTTCTATCGGATGAATTGTTTATTATAATCCCCTATTCTCTTCAGCAATAAGAATAAGTATTTGTCACCACAGAACTGTTATGAAATTCATATTGCAATTTACAAGTGGCTCATATAATAAATAAATCAATAAATAAACAAGTCAATAAATAAATAAATCAATAAATCAATAAATAAATCACTCAATAAATCAATAAATCAATCAATTGATAAATCAATAAATCAATCAATAAATAAATTTGTTCACTTGTTTGATTGATTGATTGATTGATTCATTTATTTATTTATTTATTTGCAAGAAAACCTTTTATTGGCAAAAATTACTGTTATTGGATACAGTAGAGCGTCGTTTATCCGGACGTCAAACAACCAGAACGTCAATTATCCGGACGAGCAAATTTTAAAAAAATCTAAGCGGATGTACAAGAAGGAAGTTTTACATCGTTTACTGTTGGCAGAAGATGAGGAGAGAGTGATATCTTTTTCAAAAAAGCTTCCTATTAAGGACTACTGTTACTAGATCGCTAATGGATGGAACACTTTAATACCACAGAATCTTCGAAATGCATTGAATAAATTGGTATGAGAACAAGAGACAGTTAAGACCACAGACACTGTTGATGAAGATTTGGATGCAGTGACAAATGAGTTATTCCCCCAAGTCGCTGGATTTTCCGACTGTGAGAGAGAAGGCTTGTTTGGAAAGTGACAGTGACTCAGGTTTTCAAATCTTAGATGATGACGAAATTGCTTTTCTGATGCAAGAAGTAAGAGGGGAAGACAAAAAGGATGAAAGCCTAGATGAGAAAGATGAAGGAAGTCCAAGTCATGGAGAAGCTTTTACTGCATTAGAAACTCCGCTATTGTAGTATGGTTGTACTATGAAATAAACACATGTTCGATTTTCCAGAAAAATCGTTATCCGGAATACTTTCAGTCCGAATTATTCCGGATAAACGACGTTCCACTGTATTTAGACCGACTTTGAAAAAACTATGTAATGATATGAATTTATCATTTTTTAAATTTCCTTATTGAAAATCAAATTAAAATCACGTACGGTATGCTATTTGCAAACAAATTGTCCGGGAACAGTTACAAATGCGTTACGTGATAAGCTTCTTTTTTTTTTTTTTTTTTTTTCGATGTCAATATATCCATTTTACGTCTCGGGATGATGGGTTAAAATCACTGACTGGACTATTAATTAATTATATTATCATGGAGATGCATGTGCATCAAATTCTCGTCAGACGTAATTTAAGAATGGCGAGGCTCATGAAACACAAATCCCCCTTCCGTCCAATCTTAACTTGACTGTGTATTGTTCACAGGCGAAATGAAGAAAAGCCGAGTTGCACTTCCAGCGAAACTCTAAACACAACCACTCTTCTCTGAAGTCTTAACTCATAACGACTCGACAGTTTAATGCTGGCTGTATCTGGGGTAATAGGCTCGTCCGCTAGCTACGCTGTAACTGGTGTGATAGGCTTGACCCTAGCTAGCTCATAAACTGTGACCTCAGTAATTGAATGGAGATTGTTGGAAGAAATGAAAATGTAAAAACACTTATAGTGGGCGATGTATTGAAGATAGAGATATGCTCTCACAGACTTTTTTGTAGAAGTTTTCATGCTGAACAATTTTTACACTCATCCTATACAGATATTTTTAACGGTTTGCCTAGCGTAAGCTTAAAAAGCGCATTTTAATTTGCTAGTTTATAATAAAAACGACTGAATGTTGTAACATTTACAAGGATAAAACAAAACGTTGAAACACAGCAAGAACAGTGCCATTATAACATATTACTAGCTTCACATTGTCGTAGGTGTCACAAACAGTAGCTTACTCATTGACATCAATGCTCGCTGCTGGAGCATCCGAACTGCGATGAGCAACAGATACACTGGCAGTAGAAAGAGGGTGCTTTCCGTAAGAAAATAACAGTAAACTTCTCAATGAACATACGGACTCATAAAAATTAAACATGGACTTTGGGGATTATTTACAAAAATAGGCAACAAAAGGAGTCACTTGCTACAAGAATCATTGAAATGTGACTGTCACAGGTCTTTACTCAGCAGAATTTCTTGATGAAATCAACAAACAGATGGGATATAGAGCCTTAAGCAACTATCATGAAGTTTATTGACCAGACATGCTACAGTATCTCTCTTTGTAGCAAGGTTCAGTGTGTTCATAACCTTACCATTTCCCAAATCAATTTCAATGGGCTGATGTGCGAGGCTCATCACTGGAGAGTCATTGCACTTCCTCTTAAACTTTAAGAACGTTGGCAAAGTGATACAATGACAAATACGAGCAATTCCCAGGATGTGTGCATGAGTTTCTCTTTCTGTGAGACAATATGAGATCTTCCTGGCACAGATCATATGGCTGTCATGTTAATTGCTTACTCTCGAAAAGCTCTTGTGCTATCCTTTAGAAGGTTTCTGTCTTACTTTCTCATATCACCCAACCCTTGTCGCTCCTGTCAAAATCTCTTCACAATCTGCAATACTGGAGTGGTGCTAGATTGGTGGAAATTTCTTCAGAGAAATTACTAATTCTTCCTAAAATAAGATCTTTGCAAGCTTTAAGAATCCTGCATGCATTAATATGTTGTAAGTGACCCGCCATAATATACAAAAGAGCCCCAAGCATTTACATTTCGGGTGTGTATACATATCATTAGGAATATCAACAGAGGTTGTCATAGCTCTTTCAGTGTCACTATTATCATGATCTAAGAATTCTGTGAGCGATTCTGTTTGGAGACACAGTCTGGAAGGAATATGTTAATCTGGGCTTATTGAGGTGGTGGTGGGGTAGCACACATTCCTCGCACCTGGAGGCCCCAGGTTCGATTCCCGACACTGTCAGGGATTTTAGAAACTGACTTGAGAGCTGGAACAGGGTGCACTCAGCCTCGCAAGGACAAATATGTAGCTGTCCGACAGTGAGGCAGCGCCCCAGTCACGGAGACTAAGATTAATGGCCGAGGGGACCTGACGCACTAACTGCGCGTCACTCCATAATATGCAGGTCAAATGGCTGGGCAGCGGTTGCTTGGTAGGCTTAGGCCCTTCTTGGGCTGTAGTACCACGGGGTTTGAGGTTTTGGTCATTTTGAGGTGTCCAGGATCATCAACTTCTGATCTACCGTTCCTGCAGAAGTGGAGAAGAGAAAAGGATGTGTTTTGCAAAGATTTCAGGACTTCATCCAAGAAATATGATTATTTCTGTCCCTTTGGCTTGCATCTGAACACTACACATTCCCTGTGGCCTCTGATGGTGTACAGAACAGTACAAAACAATTCAAACAATTTAGAAGTATGGGGGAGAAGACCAGTAAGCATTTGACTTAAGTAACTTGATCAACATAAGCTCAATTTGGGGAATCTATGTTAAGAACAGTGGACAAATTTCAGTTTCATAGATGGTGGAAACAGTAACCAAGTTGACAATATAGTCGACTTACAAGCAGGCGGGGATCTAGAGTTTGGTTTTGGGGGGGGGGTCAGAGATTCGATCTAGAGTTTGGCTTGGGGGGGGGGCAGAGAATCGAAATTGTCAAGAAAAATGGTATCACTAAAAACGCAATCACAAAATAACCATACGTACAAAACCAGACCAATTTTTTTGCAAGCTTCATGGATACAAATTTGATGCGTTATGGGCACCAAAAATATTCGTACAAATTGCAACGGCGTGTTTTGCGACTTTTACATCGAGCTTCGAAAAAAGGATCAAGGTACGTTACAGTTTCGGCAAGTCGAGTTGATACCGACAAAGGAAGAAAGTCACAGCTTAAATTGCCAACCAAGCTTACAGTTTGGACGTCGGCAAAAATTTTTGGTGCGAAAAAAGCCCCAGTTTCCTATCCGTGCATTGCTGCACATTCATCGTGACATCACTATAAACATCGATTCGGTAACCACAAGTTTTGCTAAACAAAATAGATGAGTTGATTTTGTTGTATAACTAATAGTTTTTATACAAGAGGTTTGAAGTTGTAAATATGTACAGTTGTAACAGAACATAATAATTCCAATAAAGATAATTCAGTATTGAATAAAATGAAAAAAAAAAGCTATTTTTCAGTTAAAATACATTAATTTTTATTTGTCTGGTAATTGTGTTTTCGTTTTTTGAGTTTGCAAAAAAATTTGGTCTCCGTTTGGGGGGGTCATGACCCCCGTGACCCCCCCCCCTTGAATCCGCGCCTGCTTACAAGAGAAACGCACTAGGTCAGAGGACAAGTTCTGTGCCTTATGTAAGTTCACTGACTTCATGTGTTTCACCTGGAAACTGATGATGTACTTTGATGGAAAGATTTCAGCTAGGAGAAGCATCTGGAGGCACACTTACATTGCCATCACTCATGACCTGTGTCCTGAAGTTAGTTGGTTCCGCCTCTGCCTTGGTGATCTCGATGTTGGCTGTGGAGGCCTGAGGGTGTTGTTCTCGGTACTGCTCGGACGCCACAGTGTATGGTAGTTGGGTTGGGAACACCTCGTCCCAGTACTGGTCCTTGATCAGCTCGGGATGTTCGTGGTGCATCTCATCCACGATCAAGTAAGACACCTGAAATGGAGAAGGTTCAGTCATATACAAGAAGAGAGAGAGATGGCTTATTCTTTGCACAGGATTTGCATACAACCAGGAAGCTACCACAAGTCAGTTTTAAAATTCCTAGTTTATTCCAACCGACTTCATGGCTAAGTGGATAGGATGCTTGCCTTTCATCTTAGGGACCCTGAGTTCGATTCCCAGCTGAGCCGTGGGATTCAAACTTACCATGATTATTTCTTCTGGCTTGGGGACTGAGTGCTTGTGTCTTCGTTATGACATGCGAGTTGCCAACAGATGTACCAGGCCTCTCCAGATGCCATACATTATTATTCTACTAAAGTTCATTATTGATTGGCTTTTCCTCACAACTTTACACTCACACAAGTTGCTTTTGTGGCCATTTATAAAATGATTTAACACTGTGTTCAGTGCTACTCTTCTGGAAGAGAGGTAGCATTAAACAAACAAACAATGCTGTTTCTGGGCTCTGCTTAGACAAGCATATTCCACTGTGGTTACCATATTCAAATCAAACCAAAATGCAAATACGTACTGCGCCCGAATTTATTTAAGGCCAATACTAAAGATCCAGACGGGATATGAACCGGGACCCAGGAAAAATAAAAGAACGAATTAAAATCTTTTATTCCTCAAAATTTGTGAGATATGGAAAACATAAGTTGAAATAGAGTGTAATACTATGCATCATTAATAATTAAACAATTACGGAAGGCAAGAAGGAACTATTTAAATATGGTTGGGTATTTATTATCTGAATGTAGGGAGGCCTACATTGTAAGAGTGCGTCACACCACGAGAAGTGAGAGGAACGTCGTGCAGGGGGAGAAGTGATCAAGGTTGATGACACACTGAGTGAGGAGAAGTTTATGGAGCTACGTCACACCGCGAGAGGGGAGGAAAAGCGAGGAACTTGCCGTACTCGGAGGGCAAGGACGGGCAGTTCTTTCCAAATTCATATCGAGACGAGACAAGACCGCGAGCGTAGAAACAAGTAGTTTCTAGAACAGTGCCATGCATCACGAAAGTGGAGAGGACGAGTGTGAAGTCAGAAGGCTGTGACTTGTGGAGCAAGGGACATTCTAACTCAGACCAGCACAGCATATAGACCAGTGATTTTGAAACACAGCTTGATACTTCGGTATTTCGATACGAAGCTATTATACATCGCACGCAGATAGATGCAAACGATTCACTTCAGCAGAAGAGCTTCATTATTCCTACAATTCAGCTCATACTTGGGAATTATACAGAATGCAGTTCGTGAATTGGCAACGGGGAAGTTGTACAGGTGTAATCATTAAATTGATTATGACTACCGGTACGTGCTAAGATGCACATTCTAGGGAAGTAGAAACTACTGAAATGAAGAGTTGAATCCAGAATTCCACAACATGGACGGCGCAGTTGAACATCTACGCGATGCGCAGAAATGCAGAACAAATCTCTACTTCTTAACACGAGTTCATATACATCCAGTATACTCTCAAAGACTCTTATAGAACAACCGAATTTCAACCTTGAGAAGCGATGTCGGCGCAGTGAAGGGGTATCGTCAGAAGATCCGGACAACTTGCGAGAGACGAGCGAAGGAGTGAAGAAGAGACTTGCTGTTACACGGAGAGGTCGCTAACCCAGTTATGTCACCGACCTTGTCCCACTGTGAGAGCTGTCCAGCAGGCCCCGTCACAACCGGTTCGCACAGCTGTGGGCGTTGCGCTCACACACACATTTGGCTTGCCAGACGAGACATGATACATCAGAGACCGTCTTCAACTCAGGGTAGAGAAGAGATTGATTTATATTTAGTAGAATTGTAGTCATGTTCTGTGTTTATCCTAATTGACCAATCGTATAATTTTGTCATTGTATTTAAAATTGTGTAGATTTTGATCTAGTATTTCAGTATTTTCTTAGGGGTCATTTTCATTGAAAATTTCCGTCATTTGGACGAAATTTTATTTGCGTATTGCAGTTGTTAACGTTAAATCATTTCAATATAAAATCGTTTAGAATTATAGATACTTGCGTTAAATTAAATAAATCTGTTTTATGCGCAGCAATGGAACGTATATTGAACAATTTAAGTACCGTATATTCAAAAAGCTATGTCACGAAGTGTCAAATATTTCGACAACTCAAGATGTTGATTCGAGTGTCAGAAATTTATTTTAAACCAACTGTGAACAAAAATGGATTGTTACACGACACAAAATCTGATAAAAGATAGTCCAAATACTTGATAGATAATTAAATCAATGAATACCAAATTCACTGTAATGAAACAGATAGACATGTAGAACTATGCTGTAACGTAATAAACCATATTTCCTAGTAACAAAGGTATTTCAAGAACCTTTATATATATGTCCAATAAAACATTTAGAGCATTAAAAAGCCTAGATAAATTTGTTAAACAAATATTCCACGAAGATAGTTAAGGCTTAAGTATATTCACAAACAAGGAGGACACACTTATATCATTTGTTAAATATGAATTCTTGCTGACAATTCTTTGAAAGTTGCAATAATGTAATAACTGAATTTAAATACGTGAAAAGGAGTTATGAAAGTTAAATCACAGGGTGATATAAAAGTAACTGTACAGAAAGTAATTACAGAATTAAAGTTATAGGCACGATGAAATTTTGTATAAGGATAGAGGAGATTGTTAAAGTTTGTTTCTTGAACAATATTCACAATGGACGTGGATATTTAATAAAGTTACTAATTTTCTTTGCATTGATTGAGAAAATGCACTGAAATGGGAGTTAAGATTTGGAATACCGTGCAAGAAAGGAATCGTAGACGTAAATGAGTTACGTATTTTCACGAAAGGAGACTGAGGAGTCACGTTTCCTAGTTTTGATCACAGCGAATGTGACATTGTTTAATTGTATTTGAGGAAAGTTCTGTCAGGGTGTTTAAGAAATAATGTGACTGTTGTATAATTTTGGAATAGAAGTGTGGAATGAAGGTCAAATGCCATGCACTTCGAATATTCACGTTTATCAAAGAAAATGTAAGCCGAGCAAAGAATTTCAGGAATATTTCGAGATTTAATGATCAAATGGGAGAAGACAAAGTAAGAACAGTGCTGAACTTAAATGTTTGTCACCTATGTTCTCTTGATTCAGACTAGTATTTATACTTTCAACCGATAGAGTTACGGTGTTTGTTACGGAAGTTTGAGTTGTAAAGACTCGTTTGTATTATAGGTAATTAAATCACTTCAACGCAGTTAAGTGAATATTTGTGCGAATCACGAATCATTGTACATATGGATATATTTAATACTGAGTAAATTTTGATCTTACATATTTAGATGTGGAACTACGGTTCAAATATGAAACGCAATGTATAATATAGGGTAATGTTTGAAATCACGCCGTTTCATAATTTTCTCATATTTCAGTGGAGTACCGAATTCTCCAATCTTTATTTTCAGGACATGTTGTATTAGTGCCACGTTGTTTTAGTTTATCTTGAGTGTTTATTTCTTGCAGTGTCAAGTAGACACTAATGATAGATATGCAGCCAGGATATGTGTGTATTTTCTTAGCACAATAAACGGCTAGCTCTCTTTAGCGAATTAGCCAATTTTTATCTTAGCTGACATCGTTTTCATTTTGTCATTGTCGAAAATAGTACTGCTAGGTAAGATACAGGCGCTCACTATAGACAGACCTTATCACCCCTCGAGATTGGAGTTTCTCGATTTGCTTAAATGTAAATGCTAGTAGAAATTTGTACCTACGCTGGTAGTACTTTTTTTTTATAGATCTACCCTGTGTGTTCCTGGAATTCCCAATTTTTACTTAGCAGACAATGGTAAGTTTGTGAGCTGGGAAGCTACGTGTCTGCAATCCTTTACAGTGCAGTGGATATAGGTACTGATTGGTGAATTCGGGCGCAGTACTGTATACTATTTGCAAACAAATATATGGACAGACATTACATTCTTACTGCATTAGTAAAATTGGTGCACATAGACATAATACAGTAGTAAATACTGCATGATCTGTGTATGCCGCAATTGAATCTGAAAGCAATGACAAGTGTCATGTAGGAGGAGATTCATAAGGTCCGTGCTCTGGCAAAGGACTATCTCTCCTTCCCCCTGCACCTACCTGTCATTGGGTTTGTTTCCTTCTTTCTCTGTGCACCTTGTTGTGGATTACTTCTCCTTCCCTGTTTGTTTGTTTGTGTGTTCCTACTTTATTTGTCCTGTCTCTCTGAAGATTCCCCCGCCCTGCTGCGAATTACTTTGAGCAACAGAACAACTGGCTGCTGAGTCTATTGGGTGGATTGATGGTATGGATGCTCACCTTTGATGGTTGTAGAGATTATCCCTGTCTTATGTATTTGATCCTTTCCCTCCCTCCTCTGTTCACACCTGACTGTCATGCTGGATACTTACATTCACACCAAGGACCTGAAACTTCAGAAGTAGAAGTAGTTATCGCAGAGAATTGGGTACTCTGAATAAGGTTGTATTGTTCACTGCAGATGGGAAGCAGTAAATTAGTGGAAAAGAAAACAGGCCGACCTTTCAAGATTAAAAGGCACATTCCCATATCATGAAACAGAAGAGTATGAATTCACACTGGGAATAAATTGGTTTATTCATTTTTGAAGCATTTCATTCACCAAATTGCCTGAGAATTGCACATCAATCTCCTGCAATTGAAAGCTGGCCAACGCTGGTGACGGAAATGATTCTCTCCAAAGCATAAATAGCAATTTTTGAACATTTACTAACCTGTGAAGAAAAAGGTGATAACGTACTTCTCTTGACTTCATCACGAAAATCGAATTTCAACCGGTGCCATTGAGGTAGAATATTAAAAGGATTCATTTAAAGATAGGATTTATTTGGAAATCTGTCCTACCAAGGACTGATGCTCCCATCAGTATGAATTATTGTGTTGAATCTTACAAAGTGGACAAAAACATACATCATTCTGGCAAGAATCACCCAGTCTACTTTATATCAACTTTATATTCATCGATGCAGACAAGAAATTTTTCCAGAGATGGCAGTTTAGGAGATTTCTGAAATTATGATAATGTAGTCATAGCAAATATTTTCGATTTGGAGCTGTGAAACTGAACCAGGCCAGAGTAATGCCTTTACGGAGCGAGTGAGGACAGTGATCAGAAGAATGCTATTCTCAGGACTACTACTTCTTCTTCTTCTTCTTCTTCTTCGTGTGTTCCCGTTGGAACGGGGTCCGCTTTTCAGGTCAATGCATGCCATTTCTTTCGATGAAGCGCTTCCTGTGGGTTTAAGCTTCTTGATCTGAGATCTGAGTTTATAGTGTCTAGCCATCTTAGCTGAGGTCTCCCACGGTGTCTCTGGCCTTCAACAGCGAGATGATAGGCTGAGCTGATGACTGAACCATGCGGTGCTCGTACGACATGGCCATACCAACGAAGTCTCCATTCCTGCATTTTCTCATCGATTGGAGCAACACCAGCTAGTTGTCGAATCGTTGTGTTATTGATGTGGTCGAGCAGAGAAATGCCTAACGATCTTCTTAGCATCCGCATTTCCATCACGTGTAGCGAGTGCTCAGCACTTTTAGGTGCTGGCCAGCACTCCGTACCATACAATGCAACTGGCCTCACCATTGAGCGGTATATCTGTGATTTTACGTGGATGGGCATCTTCTTATCACAAAAAACACCAGTTACATCTCTAAATCGCATCCACGTTGCGTTGATTCTTGCTCGCACAACTTCATTTATACAGCCGTCACTCTGATATATTAAGAGGAGCACGCTAGACCAGTCTTACAATGCCTTGTTCTAACCATCCTCCCTCAGCTGAAGCGTCCAAATACTAGAGGAAAAAACCTAGCAGCCACCATCAACATGTTTAATGTTCCAATTATTAGCTGTGATATTAAGTTACCAAGTGGTTCTACTGACACACGTCTCCCGCATTTAACAATTCTGAAATGTCAACCAACCACTGTTCCTCCCCTTAAAACTGTAATAACTAACTAACGAATTCAATCCCACAACCTTGCGGTCACGAGCCTTGTGTCTAACAAACTGCTTCACATGGAAGTAAGCGGCCAACTTGTTCCTGAAAACTGCAAGAAGTGCCATCACCACAAATAACCATCGTAATGTAGCATATAACCGTACACAGTAGCTAACGATCAAACTGGTGGAGAGCAACAACTCACCTGAAGGTTTCGGTCCACGAGCCAGTTGACCTCAAAGTCATCGTCATCTTCTCCAAAGGGGTTGATCAAGCTCTCGGCCACTTTCAGCCACCCCATGTAGAAGAAGAACTACAAGCACACAATGTTAATTAGCCTACATCCCTTTAATTAAATTCATGAAATGCCTACTACTGGCAATTCCTTGAGGAGAATTTCTCCAGGGGATATTTTCAATTGTTGAGGGATCACAGGAAGAATTTCCCACAACAATGGGATGCCATACTGGACAAAGAGTGATTACACAATACGGTATATAAGGAAATGAAAAGTGACATGTACAGTCACTCAAAGAAAGAAGAAGCAGTCTTGGTAAAAGTTTTGGCCAAGTCCAAGTCGAGAATCGTTACCGTGAAGTCAAGGATTATTAGTCTTTTCTTTAAGTTTTGTCTCTGGGCTCAAGAAATAAAAACGAAATTGAGAAATGTGCAGTTAGCAGGAGTGCACACACTCTTTGTTTGAACGACCATAAATCGGTCCATTCACTAAGCAGAACGAGTGCTGCAGAAGTGTTAAACTTATTTCTGGCAATGGAGGTTGCTATTGTCACCCAATATTGTGTTGCCCCTCCAACTTACAATGGACAAAGTTAATGTTGGTGGTGATGGAGTACTTACATTGATCCTCACAGAGCAGCATAGTGCAGATGCTGTGGTGCCCAGTAGACCAATGACTTCAGTTCTCTTTAGTTTTGTATTTAACTACGTTAGTAAGAAATGATGCTTTCCTCTTTTCAACCATTTCAGTTGGTTGATTAGAGTGAGACTTGACCTGATTGACACATTAATTATGAATGCAGATCCATCTGTCGCTTTGTATGTAATAATATCGGCGCACTGGGTTCTTCCTGAATCTGACAGACCATGGACTTCCTCATGAAAAAGTGTTTCCAACCTCCTTAAGCCCTGTCACATGTCTATTGTTCCTTGCCCCTCTGAGGAAGATTATACCTCTTATCAAATTCACTATTTTGCAGCTTACCTCTGATCTCACAGGTATTCAGGAGGCTGTCTTGATATCATCAGTGAGGCCAAGGTTTTGAAGACAATGATCATCAAGTTTTCTTGTGTCAATAACATTGCTCTTTGCAAACATCTTAACCCATGCCTCGCATCTTGCTCTGAAATTACCAAGGCTCTCAAGTTTCCCATGGATGTAAACCATGGCATTGGTAGAGATGGTCTCAACCTTGATCAGCATCATCAAGGAACTGTCTTGTTTTATAGGGATTGTCTGGAGAGCATTGATGGGTGGATAATTGTGAATGTTTCGTCAGGGTGAAAGATTAGTGATGAAGCAAGTCTACGGATTTCAGAGCAGTGACTGGGAACTTGATGTTTATTTATACACAAAGTTAACTCCAGGATATCAACTCGCCTCCTGATATAAACTGTTGTTCAGATAAATTGCCATTCTTGTTAGCTTAATCACAGAAATCCTGTTCATCCCAATTAAGCCTCAACAAGAAATGTTTACTTTTTGTTTGTAACTCGTTTCTCCCCGTGTGTGACTGATTCCATTTGTCCTAAAATAAAGTTCAATGGTATAATGGTCCCAATTTGCTTTTGGATTTGTATGCTTTTCTCCCCAATTTTCTACAAAGTTTGCTCCTGACAGCCAATAAAATTTGTTTCTAACCCAGGAGCCCAATAAGGTCGCGATACATTACGAGAGGCATTTCTACAGTCTTAAATATCCGAATTGATGGATAAAATATGCATTCATTGCCACGGCTGAAGTCGGCGAGGACTTTTAATTGGTAATGAAGCTTGGGGGCGAAATAAACAAAATAAAAACTTTATTTTTAAACCACTGTCCTGACCATAAAAGCGAATCAGGACCATTGAGTTCCCTTTGTTTTAGGGCAAACGTAACCAGCCACACCGAGGAAGAATTGTTGTTTTGAGCGGTGGTATCCTCAGCTAGAGGCAACAGAGCTGCACAGTGCTCAGAACTTGGGATTTGAGAGTTTAGTAAGTGCCCTATAGCTTGGAAATGTAGAAGGACACAATAGACACACCACTGTGCTTGTTAATTAATGCATGCAGTGTTCAAGTAAGACAGTCGAACAGTGGTTTCCGCTGCTCTAACTCAGTGATTCCCAACCGGTGGGTCGCGACCCACTAGTGAGTCGCGGAAGGGTTACAGGTGCGTCGTGACTCGATTCAGAGGAAAAGTTCTGGCCAGGTTGTTTGAGCTTCGTGATGAGGTACGGTTTTTCTTATCACAATTGCAAGCACAAGGAAAGTTGAAAGCTCAAGTTTTAGAAAACTGCCTTAATGATGAGATTTGGTTAATTAAGTTAGCTTACTTAGCAGATACTTTTATTTCTCTAAATACTCTTAATTTGACAACATTTTAGATGGAAACGAGTACAGTATATCCAACAATGTCCGTAACTGCATTGAGATTTCTGATGGTATTAACCACTAGGTATTTATGTGAATGCACATTTTCAAATTTGGTTTTTCTAAAATACAAATACAGAAATCAACTCTGTTGAAAGTAACTTAAGATTAAAAACATCTTCATTCAAACCTGACATTGACGTGTTAGTTTAATTGAAACAGTCCCGAAAATCGCATTATTATTTATTTACATAGTTTACGCCCACATTGGAGCACTTAAATCAATCCATATACACTACAGTCTTTACAATATTAGTTGTAATGGCTTCTCAACTTCCTCTTCTCCTTCCAGAGCTTCTTTAATCACTCCGACCTGGCCGCCCTCTCTTCATTTGTAATGGTGTACTGTTTTCGTTTGACTGTTTTTAATTTTAATCTTGTATCCCTACTTCGCAGAATCCTCTTCTCTTTTCTCTCTGCAATTTGTTTCATTGTAACATTTAGCTCGTCTAAATCATTCTGGACTTCAACGAACCAGTTGTCCTTGGTTTTACTTTTCCAAAAGAAATTGAATAATTGTTTCAGTAGTCTGGTGTCTGGTAGTCTTACTATGTGGCTGAAAAAGGCAATTCTCCTTTTTCGCATTGTATCCACAATTGATTCATTTTCTCGATAGACTATTCCATTAGGCAGCAGTCTCCATTGTCCATTTACTTGATGTTTTTTATTGATGATTGTCCTGATGATCCTTCTGTCTATTTTTTTGTATTTTATCTGTTGTTGCTTTGGTATTCATCTTAAACAGGGTTTCACTTGCATAAGTTGCTTCAGGTTTAACTACTGAACCATAATGTTTGAATTTGGCGTTCATCGAGAGAGATTTCTTCTTATAAGTTGACCATGTGACTCGTTGTGCTTGTCTCAGTTTTGTTGTTCTGTACTCTACTGCGGCTTTCTCATTTAGGTTCCAAGTTATAGTTTCCCCCAAGATCCTTGAACTTTTTTACAACCTTAATTTTTTTTGTTATCATTTAGTTGAAGGACAGGGGTGTCCACCTTGAAGGTTGGCATAATCTCTGTCTTTTCAAATGAAATTTGTAATCCCACCTTTGCTGCAATGTTTTCCAGTTGTTCAATTTGGACTTGAGCCTCTTCCACATCATTTGCCAGTAGTGCAAGATCGTCTGCAAATGCCAGGCAGTTTAGTTTAATATTTCTACCAATCTTGATGTTTGGTTGGCATTTCTTTCTCCATTCTCTCATGACCTTCTCCAGTACACAATTAAACAAAATAGGTGAGAGACCATCCCCCTGTCGAAGGCCGGTTGTGATTGTAAATGGTTTTGACAATTCTCCTCTAAATTTAACTTTTGCTATAGTATTCTTGAGAGTCATTCCAATAAGGTTGATCAATTTCCTGTGAACACCAAATTCTTGAAGAGTATTCAGTAATGACTTCCGATGAATACTGTCATAAGCTTTTTTGAAGTCAACAAAAGTGATGACTAGGTTCTTACTTCGAGCTCTGTGATGCTTTATAATCCACTTAAGACTGATGATTTGATCTGGACAACTTCTGCCTGGCCGAAATCCTCCTTGGTACTCTCCAAGTTCTTGGTCCAGTTGTTCCTGTATTCTTGAGTGAAGAATCTCATTAATATAGTATTCTTACTAAAAACAGCTATTTTACATATTGATAGATTGTGATAACAATTTTCTTATCTGTAAACATGTCAAAGCTGTATGAATTTTTTTCCATGAAAAATTAAAATGGTCTTTGTGTACTTTTATAATAAATTGTAGTTTCTATCTTCACCTAGATCCTTGCTGCATATATTGCAAACATATATCTATTCACTATTGTTAAATAAATAACTGTTTTGCTACAAAGTGCTTATATTTTGTCAACCATTTTCAAATCGGAACACAAATTGTTTATCAATAATCAATCTGTATATTCAAAAAAATTACATATTCATAAGGAAGGGATACGATACAAATAAGGTTTATTACTCCACCATGGACCGACGGACAGTGGAGGTATTCAGATAAGGAAAGTGGGTCGCCAGCTGAAAAAGATTTGGAACCACTGCTCTAACTAATACGTAGTCCAGACTTTGATTCTTCGTATAGCTGATTTTAAAATGTTGCAAAAGCTGCCAAATTTCATGGTAAACATTTTTAAAAATAATGGAAATAATGCTGATTGGTGCTTACTGGGGTTGTTGTGTTAAGGGGTAGAGCACCAAGGAAAAGGGAAAAAAATACATCAGCTCTTTGAGAACAATAGAAGTTTGTTTGTAGTGGAAATTTAAATAGATTCAAGGGCTACTACTCCTGTTCTTTATCAATGCTCAGTGGATTGATGAGGGTAACCATAATCTGATCACTTGCCAACACAATATTGAAGAAGAAATGCTGAAATGAAAAGCTATAACACAAATACTTTGATAATTTTCCATGAATCAGAATTTAACTAACCTGCAGAGTAGTGAAGACGGGGAAGAACTGGTCGATGATGTTGCTGTGAGCGTAGAGCGGGTGCTTTGGGTCTGTTATCTCCAGCCACTGGCGTCCCATCACACAGGTGATGAAGTAGGAGTATACTGCCAGTGTCACCACCTGTTAAACATAATACAGTCAAATTCTATACATAACTAGCATTACCCGTTGAGGCTTCGCCCGCGAATATTGTACAGTAGTTGTAAAGAGTACACTAAGCAACGTCTCAATCATGAATGCTATGACTTATTTATCATTTAATTTTGAATAATAATGATAATAAGCAGCCTCCGTGGCTTAGGCGACAGCACGTCATCCTCTCAACGCTGGGTCCGTGGTTCAAATCCCGGTCAAACCATGTGAGATTTGTGCTGGACAAAGCGGAGGCAGACAGGTTTTTCTCCGGGTACTCCGGTTTTCCCTGTCCAAAATGTCATTCCAGCAACACTCTCCACTCCCATTTCATTTGTCATTCATTTAATCATTGCCCCTGGGGAGTCCGACAGGCTTCGGCAGCCGGAACAGTTCATATCCTCGCCACTAGATGGGGGCTTCATTCATTCCATTCCTGACCCGGTCGATCGACTGGAAGCAGGCTGTGGATATTCAATGATAATAATTTGGTAAAGACCGTTAATAATCAGACAATAAAGTCAATATAACTCAACAATGAATTACACAAATCAAAATCCTATACGCCCACATTTTCCCCCTTTCACCTCATAATATACATCACATCAAAAAATCCTTTGACACGTGTCTGCTTACTTTTAACGATTAGTTTATATGCCGAGTATCACCTCCCCAAATGATACCACACGTGAGATATTGTTATTCAATGAAATGCAGGTTTAACCCCCTTAACACCCCTTTAGAACCTGAATATCCAAAAATCCTTCCTTAGTGAACGTTTTTTTTTCTCCTTCTCTTACCTCTACAGCCGAACTCATTAACCTCTTAGGTAATCTCATTATCAACATCATTATTATTTTGCACTCTCATATTGAAATACATGCACAGTATACATTTTAAATAACAATTAATATGCCTCACAGATAATATTATTATTTTTTATTATATTACCGACAGCGCTCCCTGAAGCGCAGCGTTGGGCCATAAGGCCAAGCTATCTGTGGACTCGGTAGACGTAGGTTCGAACCACATTGCCGGCCGGCCTTGAAATGGTTTTCCATGGTTTCCCCATTTTCATCTCCAGCAAATGCTGGGACGGTACCTTCTGACAGGCCACGGCCTCTTCTTCATTTTCCATTTCCCATTAACTCCTCTCATGAGATTGGCATCAGGAAGGGCATCCGGCCATAAACCCATCCGCCACATAGATTTTCATCGCATCTTATGCCCAACCCAGTTGGAAATGGGTAAAATAAGGGGTAGACTTACATTACAATTATTATTATTATTGATGACATTTTCAATGGAAACTTTTTGAATTTTCGGATCAAACTTTGTATTTACCAGCGATGAGGTACACAATAACCAAATATACCTTAAGTTTAATTTTTGTCAGTAATGCAAAATTACGTGTTATTTTGCTATAGCGACATTTACAAATTAGACATTACCTAATTAAAGAAAAAAGGAAGCTTGTAGTTTAACGTGACCGTTAATCTCGCGATCATAAGCCACGGGACCTCCGTTTTACGTGGAATCCGAACCACAGGACATGGCATTTCACATCGAAAATCTCACATGCATTGACCGGGAATCGAACCCGGTCCGCCTTGGTGAGAGGCATACAGCTTGACCGCTGCGCCACCACGCCCCCCTAATTAAAGAAAATCACAATATCATGTCCTTATTTTGAAAAGTTGGGAGATTAAAAGACATTCTGGCGGGAACTGCTGATGGTTTCCTCTAATATTTTCCCCGTTTGCTACGAGCGATGCTACCAAGGAGTCCTGCCACGTTCTCATTACGTGTGAACAGTGCGGCCTCTCTGTATTTGAACGAAGATGTCTTGGTTCCGGTCTTGGCTGTTGTCCCAACAGCACAATGAAAAAGTTGGGTACGCATGTGCAAAAGGCAGAATTCACGTTTGCTAACAATGAACTTAAAAATTCTCTCTGAGCTGCGATCTGCACAGCTATATAGTGCCGGACGCGGAGTGGTGCGCAACGACTAAATACCTCATTGTGAGGGGAGTTGAAGTATGTCCCCAATCTGGAAGAGGGTGTTTCGGTGGCGTAGTTGGTAGCATGCTGAGCTTCTATGCCCAAGATCGCGGGTTCAAATCCAGCCAAAGCCGTCGGATTTTTTAAGAGCGTTAAAAAATCCCTCAGTATGCCTTCCTTCGGAGGGGAAGTAAAGCTGGCGGTCCCATGTCATAGATTTATGGCATGTTAAAGAACCTTCCACTAATTACACCTGTGTGAAGTTAAATTGTAAAGGTTAAGAATGTAAACAACGCTCTTAGGTCCCTACGTTGGTTGCCAAGAGCCGACTGCGGTGACGTCTGGTAGCTAAGTTCTGAACTAGTAGTCGTTGACGGTGGCGTTTGACGGCAAAAGTAGTAACTACTTGAAAAATGATCGTCTGCAGTCCTTACTTGAATTAAAACAGATACACACACTAATACAGTCATCACTAGGGCTCGGATTTTTAGGTAAATAAATATTTGTTTATGTAAATACATATTTTAAGCATTTTTTCTATAAATACATAAATTCCTGCTATTCACTTATTAGCACATAAAAAGACATAATATTTACATTTTTTAAATCAGTATGCTAGATCTTTCAGTTTATTGCATTATTGTTAACGGGGAAGAACCTCTGAGCTATCTAATCTTCATACAAGAGCGTATGCCAGCTTGCAACTGTTTTATTCTTAACTTGTCGCCCCGTGCCACTCACTGTGGAAGCCGGGGATTTCCTTGTCTATAGCCATATTGCACCACGTGCAAGACATCTCCCCCCCCCCCCCCCCAGCTGGAACCAGTGTCACTCACATGCAGTTCATTTCTGGCACTGTGAAGTATAAGGCAGTTCTACGATGCCTAAAGTAAAAACAACTACAAGTTATCGTGTGTTGCAGAATTTAAAGATAATTTTACTTCTGATGGGGGCGTTCTGTTCTGCCAACGATGTGGGAAAACAATCAAGGCTGATCAGCGATCTCAAGTTACACTACTCCTCAAGGGCAAGAAACATATTGCCGCAGTTTCGCGCCTTAAGAAGAAGTGTTTCGCGATAATCGTCGGTTATTTGTGATGGACAACCTGAAGATGTATCTCGTTGTGTATTGTAATTCTTCAGCAGTCAGTGAGACACAGAATAAGTTGAATTCGTGAGTACTGCATATTGTTTATATTCCCATTAATTAACTAAATTATAATTAAATATTTTTACTTTTTTGTCACATATTTCAGGTATTTTAAACACATAAAAAATAAATATTTTCCCGATTTTAGCACCTAAAAATCCGAGCCCTAGTCATCACAATGAACACCGGTTATCAGACAGAGTCTACACACACCCATAGTACACGGGGCTACATGACCGCATTGTCGCAGCCCCTAAACTTAATAACCAACCAATCTGGAAAAGCAGAGATATCAGTTTGGCTACCAAGTGTAGATTAGTCTATGTGATTATATTCCCACTGTTCATGTATGGATGTGAGAGATGGACACTAAAACAGGCACACAAGAGGAAGATCGATGCTTTTGAGCTCTGGTGTTGGCGTAGACTCTTAAGAATACCATGTACTGCGAAAGTCACCAATATGGCAGTATTAGAGCGCATCAAGCCCCATAGACTATGTCTTTGGTCGGCAAGACTATGAAGTTGCAGCTAGCATACTTTGGCCACGTTATGCGATATGATGCATTAGAAAAAGCAAACATACTAGGAATTATCAGCGGTACCAGAAGACCAGGTCGCCAGAGGACACGTTGGTTAGACACCATTAAAACAGGCTCTAACCTCACCCTGGAACAACTAAAGAATGCAGTGTGGCCCAGGACAACTTGGAGAGTGATGATTCATAGAATTGCCGATGGTCGGATTCGACTGAACGGATAACATCATCATTGAAATCGAATGTTCCCGAAGGAAAACATGATGTTGATTTGTCCATTTGTCCATTTTTGAGCTAGCAGGACTATTTTATAATTTTTTTGTTAATATATATTAGCTCAAATGGACAAATCAACATCATGTTTTCCTTCTGGAACATTCTATTTCAATATGGTTACCTAGGTAAGGTTATATTGTTTTATGAAAGGGAGCTTGACTCTCCTAGCATTGGCGTTGCTCGTGGTGTCAATACCACAAGTCTTTTGTGCCTTGCAGTGGTCTTCTCATTATGTGCTAGCCACACGTCTTGGTGAGTTGAACCATACCAACTGACGAGCCCAATAGTAAAACTGGGGCGAAACGCTGGCAACTTGTTTATGAGCTAGCAGGACTGTTTTATAAAATTTTTGTTAATTTTTGGCTGATGTCATTTTAATGCACTGCATTTGATTGTAGATAATGTTATTAAAGTCATTTATTTTCAAATAAGGCCGCCTTTGTTTCTTAATGGTGCTGTGTTGACTAAATTCCCCACCTTGAATATTTTGAATCCTTGCTTCATAATTTCTGTAATATTTCATAATGTTTTGACTCTGAATACGGCACTGATCTCAAACACACAACATTCTGGAATAGGTAATTGTTGATTGTTCAGAGCTTCAATTTTTCTTTTAAGTTCAAAATGTTTAATAACATCATTTTTTTCTTATCAATAATATAAAATATATTCAATAGTCTTCAAATTGAAATGGAGATAATTTTAATATTTTTCAGGGACTTTGGTATTACATTGATATTTTGTCTCACAAGACAATAAACGACTTCACGTTCCTCAGTGAACCCGGGCCCCAGGGCTACAGCCTCCCTCTCGTCGGGCTGATCTTTAATGTTGCTATTCGGGATACTCAGCATTACTCTAGGTCTGTAGATGTTGTATGCTAACGCGTGTATTAAGAGTCGAGACCACAGATTTTAGCAATCGCGATAAACTTTCTTCGGCTTTTCCCAATTAATTGCGGTCACCGGAGCCAACCAGGCTCATTTTGGTTTTAGCCGGGGATTTAAGGCCGGATGCCCTTCCTGACGCCACGTGATTTTTCAGGTGAAAATTCCACCCCACTGTCACCGGGATGCAGTGGTTTAGTTGGACCGGAACGGGCTGGAACGCCGTTCCGGGAAATATCTTCCCGCTTTAGAATGACGTAACAATTTTACATTCAGTAAGAAAATCGTTTATAATCTATGCATAGCGCTGAAACGTCACGGGTGTACTCTAGCAGACTAATATCGAACCTTACGGTTTTATGTTCATAAAATACGGTCGCTTTTACACTCCTGGGCGTTTTTCTGGTTCTCTAAGGTTGGCTACACTGCTATTGGATACGGAGAGCGGGAAGTGAGCACAACAACTTTCTTCCGCTCGTTATGTTTGTGTGAATCCAAGTTTTATTTTATGTTTTGCTCGATGTGTTGCTGTGAAGCAGATATTACGGAATCTCTCTGCAGTTAATAAACATCAGTAGCCCCGTAGTACCTTTCAAGTTTTCCAGTGACTGTGAAAGTGAGTTGTGAGTCACAACTTGTGACAATGAGTTTACTTAAGTGGCTGGGTTCCAAAAAACGTGCTGGGGATGAAGATGAAGAATCAAAGAATACTAAAAAGGTGTGTGATGGCTCAAGTAAAAACAAAACTGAATGGAGTTCCGAGAACATTAGTTTCATTTAAGACGTGAGTATAGAGATGGACCCTGGGTTAAATGTTGCTGAAACGTGTGATGCAGATTCAAGGGAGAATCTAGGTTATGGTTCTACACCTTCTACCATCGACTGTGAAATTCAAGGACCCACCTACCGAAAACAAGATTTTCCAGAATGTTGGAACGAGTCTCAGTACCGTTATTTTTTTGTCAGAGAACGAGTGGTTATTTGCAGGAAATAAAAATGTAGGCTGCAATATATGTAAAGAGGAAAGTAAATTAGGATTAGGAGTTTCTAAAGGGGCAGGACTTAAGCTAATGAAAGTATGGGTAGAATGCAAGGTTCATCCCAACGGAAATAATATTAATCAACAACAAACAAGCCTTAGGAAAAAAATATTTGAGCACAAAAATTCAGAATCTCACAAAAAAGCTATGTTACAAAAATCAGAATCCAATAAAAAGATATTTGAAAGTTGCTTGGACACTATGAATGTCAAACACCTAGAAACCACCGTTCGAGTATTTCGAACAGCATACTCAATTGCGAAAAGAAATAGACCCTTCGTAGACCTACAGGCTTATGTTGAACTTCAACAATTAAATGGTTTAGATGTGGGACGAGTTCTTCATACAAATTTTAGTTGTGCTAATATTATTGAACACATTTCACAGGAAATGAGAAATAAAATAGCAAAATCTATAACAGAAAATCAGAGGAAAATCAGTATTATGATTGACGAATCAACAACAGTTAGTGTAAAATCTGTGTTAGTATTATGTTTGAGATGTGCTCTTTCAGATAACTCTGAAGTTGTTTCCTTTTTCTGGGACTTGATAGAACTTGAATCAACTACAGCAGATGTTATTACTCGAGATATATTGAAGAATCTTTCTTCATATGGGATGAATGAAAACTTTCTGGCAGAACATTTAGTTGGTCTAGCATGTGATGGGGCCTCTGTAATGTTAGGTAGAAAAAATGGAGTTGGAGCACAGTTTTTAAAGTTATTTCCAGATATAGTAATCTGGCACTGTTTAAACCATCGCTTGGAATTGGCCGTTTCTGATACAAGGAATGAAGTTACAGGTGTTAACCATTTCCATTCTTTCTTTGACAAATTGTATTCTTTATACAGCATGTCTCCCAAAAATCAAAGGGAACTCAACATTTGTGCTGCTTCACTGGAACAAAGAGTTAAGAAGATTGGGAAAATATTTACAATAAGATGGGTAGTTTCAAGCCAGAGAACTGTAAAAGCTGTCTGGGAAAACTACAGTGCTCTAGTAAAACATTTTAGTGACGCCAAAAATGACCACCAGAGAGACTCCAAAGAAAGGGCAAAATTCCAAGGTCTAGAAAATATGTTAACTTGTGTAGAATTTCTAGAAAATATTGCAATTATGTATGATGCTCTTGTTGAGTTAGCTGATTTGTCATTAGAGTCGCAGAAAAGAGAGACAAGTCTGACAGAGGCTCAGAATGCAATCAAGCGCACTATAAAAGTGTTTGAATCTATGTGTAACTCAGCTTCTGGAGAATACTACAGAACAGTTCTTAAAGCAGCAGAAAACAAAAAGTTTAGAAACATAGGATTACACGATTCTAAAAAAGTTGTAAAAATTGACAGAAAGCAGTTTTTCAGAAGTCTTGTGAACAATTTAAATAACAGGCTTGTACAGCCACCAACCCTCGATAAGGGTTGTGCCTATAATTATGCCTAGCAAAGGGAAGTTATAATGGAAGATATAATTTGGGCTGTAGGACATACCGAACTGGCAGGCCAACAGCGACCTACATTCGTAAGTACTGCAAGCCGGCAGACTTATGTAATAATAACACAACACATCGACATATCGCTGACATGGCCGACCTACTTAAAAACCTACAAATACAGAGGACGCACACGCGGCGGGCCTCTCGGGCTCTGGGGCTCTCCTTTCTTCTTGGATCATCACTAGTCGAGGTATCAGTGCTACGCGAGACTGGTAGGGGCGCTGCCCTTGCCGCGGTCCCAACACGACATCATGGAGGACGGGTATCATCGGTAGAGTGAGTAATGTGTGTCTGCTAAATTCCTTTTCCCTCTAGTAATCATCCCCCCTTTCATCTAGACCGAAGTGCAACCCATCAGTAGCTTACAATAAATCCCTCTCTCACAGTCAAAGGCTCTATCTTTTCATTGCACGTAGTAGTCGTAAAACCCCACCCCCTTAGTTTGTAGTTAGGTTAAGATCCAGTATTTCCCGCTGCACCATGCTGTCAGGCAGTACCCGAAGACGACCCGCAGGTATTTGGCCTGCTAAGGCGCTCCCGGTAAGTCTGGTAAGTATGGGTCCGCAGTTCTCCATAAGACATCCTAGTAAATCCCCGTAGATGCAAGGATGCCCAGTAATCAACACCCCTTTTAAATGGTGGTTAAGGCACCAATCAAACATCCTTAACAAAAATGGTGGGAGGCGCGGGTTAGACAATCAAACATCCTTAACAAAAATGGTGGACGCGCTGGTAGTCACGTATTAAGGGAACTCATACAACGAGATTCCGTGACTAGATCGCCATAAACCTCTAGCTAAGCCAAGTGAGGAAAATTTTTCCCCCCAGAAGAATCACGTAGAGGATAATTTTTGCTATCCATGATAATTATATCACCCCCCCCCCCCCCCCAAACCCAGCTTTAACGTCGATTGACAAGAGAGAATGCAGTAGAATCCTCTTGCAGATAAGCGTTTTAAGATTTTAGCAACCCCTAACTAGAGAAGTAGATATAAATATTTAATACCCACCCACCCCGGCCCTTAAAGTTAAATAAGCCTTTACCACCCTAGTAGGTAGTAGGAATTAACCCATAGCAGTTTATAGAAATGGTAACGAAGTACAGATAATTACCCCACTCTAATAGAAGACAGCTTATTCCCTCAGATTAATTCCCCTAGAATAAGACAGTGTTACCTATTAACCCATGCATTTTTTTCAGCAGTGACATTACAGTGTACATATTGTTGTAGATCATAAGTTAGTTAGGAAATATTCGAGTGACCGAGTGAACAGCAACCTTGGTAATATGAGTAGACAGGAGGAGCGAGCTACCTTTACACTACACTTTCACAGACACGACAATGACGATACAGCAAGGTGGCACAGCTCAGTCTTTGTTTACAAGTAGCATCAGGGGACACCGTACTGACTCAGCTCAGCGAACAGTCCTTACAATTATGATTATCAGCAAACTAGGCACGCGACATACAGCTGGCAGCCAGACAGGATATATAAGACTGTAAACGTCCAGATAAGCAAAACACATGTCTGCTAGCGGAAGTAAGAGATTACGGGTTCAGAGCCTAGCGTAGGCATATAACAGTGAGACTAGCATAAACAGATTTAGCATTTCAGAGCACATCCCTCAATGTAATGAAAGCGTAATGTAGTAAGGAAATTTCTAGTAAGCATTCAGTCATGCTCCCATAACATGCGTTATTTTTTTTTAGGAAATATAATTCACGTTGCAGTAAAAGTAGTATCTTCAGAAAGCGTACCCTCACGAAGTCCTACAGGACATGAGTATGAGCAATTATCAAGAGCATCAGATGCTGACAAACGAACGGCAAAAGTTTAAATACGGCGTAACTTCAGCTTGGTGGGCACACGACAGTGATAGTTATATTATATGATTATTATTATGAATACCATAATGTCATGCATTCGGAAGAGGAAGATAGGAACGGAAGAGGTTGTTCTTATGAGGTAAGTTATTATGAGAATAATATATGAGTAGAAGAAGTCGATTTTTGAAGTGAGTTTTTACAAGGAAGGAACGAAGGGCGTTACCCAACCCTTAAAGAAGAAGTTAGTTTTTAAGTGTCTTGCGGCAGGAAGGAGATGATATTCCCTGACCATGAGATAAGTATAGAAGAAGTTGATTTTTGAAGTGAATTATTATAAGGGAGGAACGAAGGTTGTTACCTAACCCTCAGAGCAGAAGTACTGAGTAAGTAGTGAAGTTAGTTATTAAGTGTCTTGTGGCAGGAATGAAATGATATTACCTGGCCATGAGATGAGAAGGTAGAGATACGATGCATGAAGAATTTTAAGATTATTACGTTTATAACTACTGTCATAATTTATCACAATCGTTGCCACCACTGTGCCAAACGCCTATAAGCAAATATATGCGGGCCGATAACCTAGATGTTAGGCCCCTTAAAACAACAATTATCATCATCATCATCAAATATATGCATATTAGAATTTCAGTAACGTTATTCATGAGAGCGCGCATGAAGATATTTTATTCCCATTCTTTAAAAGAAGAGTCCACCAAGAAGCGATAAATTAGTATATGCTCAAACTCAATACATGTTAGATCTAACGTCCGTCAAAACTCATTTGTATCGGTGTACAATCAGACTATTGACAGGCGATATTTCTATGGTATTATGATAAACTATTGATAGGATTATATATAATGTACATGTTAGATCAAATAACGTCTCTTGGGATGCGATTTGTATCGGAGTACAGTCAGCCTGCCAACAGACGGTATTTCTATGATATTATACTATAGGACGGTTAGGAGTGAAAGATAAATAAATACATTTTTGGAACTAAAGCAATAGCTTGAAGGTATTATATTGGTAAGATGATAAGAATATAGGGAGATAAGCAACGCGAATCAGATACTTAAGAGCAGCTGAGAAAATCACGCCGAAAGATATACTACAACGCATAATTGAACAAAGCACAATTACGCTACATTTCAACAATTAATTCAAAACTTTCAAGGGATAATAACATCGAAAAACCAAGTAAAGAGGAATAATATCCAAACATAATACAAGCTGGTCAGAAAGAGGAAACCTAATTATGTCATAAGAGTAAAGGGTAATATTTTATTAACGGCACTGCAGACCAGTGCAGTTTCAAATGCCATCAACCAGTCTGCAAACATGGGTTATCGAATCTTATAGATATAGGATATAGGACATAGATATATAGGTAGGCGCTAGGGAAAGACTAAACTTTATATAATTAACGTTCAAAGGTAAATACCCCCATTTTTTTCAAGGGATTTTTCCATTAAATATCCACCCTTCAGACACACAGACCACCCCCACCCCCTGTAAATACCATACATACTAAAGTAAATGTATTCATATTAGATTTAGGAGTAGGGACTAGAGTTAAGAACTGATGGAACTCCAAGCACAAATAAAACCCCATTTCTTCCCCCTATATATAGTGGCATATTTTAAAAGGGTATAAAACGCATATGTTAATAACAATGTTATTTTTCAGGAAGTGTTAACAGCTCAGTCAATAAATTAAATAAAAATGTAAACGGTTCATAAGAGATATCAGAATTGCGGTTAAACAACCGTCTAAGCTACCTAATCATTGTCCAGTCAGTCCATGGAGACAATGATATTTTCATAGTTGCATATAATACTGTCACCACTTTAAAGTAACTCAAAGCGCCACAATTAAACATAAACGCGTAGTAAGAAGTTTACTAACACAATGTCTGCATTTAAATACGTTGAGAAGTAAACACGGTGGAAGAATGTAATTGCAGGAAGGTTCATTCCCTGTTGAGTGTAGTAGCCCAGGATGGTCAATGCCCTGAGGTTATAATGTGAAATAGTTATGTATGCAGGAAGGTTCATTCCCTGTTGAGTATAGTAGCCCAGGACGCTTAATTCCCTGAGGTTACAAAGTGGTATAAATATATATTGAGGTTCTATAGATATATGACGGAGCATATATCACAAAGTAGTATGTAAGAGATATTAGTACACAGAGTCAAAAATGCAGACATTATTAGTAAACTCCTTCGCAAAACGTAAGAAAAAATAATAATTTGGGGAAAGCGCCTCAATAAGAACAGACGTTAACAATACTTTCTGATTTCAGAATAATGATAAGATGACAATTCCTGTACTCCCCATTGTAGAACGGGAGGACAAGGTGTAAACAAGGTGACCATGGACCAAGAAAGAAGAACCAACAGACTCGGAAACAGAAAATCGAAGAGAACAAAATAGTAGCATGTACAGCCATTTTATAGGCAGGTTAACCTTAAAATCTAGCTCTTTTTCTAAACTCATGTTTTATCAGAGATGAACCGTAACAGCATAACTCTCTTAGGTAAAATTATAAATCATCCCCCATGTCATAGGGAGGTTAACAGGGCAAATGCACCCCCCACGACCGCACACAGAATGACGTAGCTTTACGCAGTCCGTGGACGGGTTCCGCAAGGGTAGCAAAGCCTAGACTCTCTATATTTTCATTCCCACGTGGTAAGGAGATTAAGGATATCAGTGCACCCTCGCGGTACACTTGGCCTAGTGAAGCATTACACTTACACAGCACACTTTTTTTTTCCTTTTCACTACACTACGCTTCAGAGGCACAGGCTAAGCTGAGAGGGCTAACTATACTTTAAACTCCATACATCATCATCCATACATAATAGGAAATGTGTCCACATCATCTCATCTTGGTTCCAGCTCTAGTCAGCAGAGACATGAGAGAATGACAAAAGTTATCAGTGATTCAAAGGTACTATACAAAAATAATTGGACCACCACTTCTACTTTGGATATCTGCTATGGTGATGAGAGTGTCGGCAACCTTTGTGACTTTTTCCACATGTCAGACAAGAGGAGGTACATTAATGCTTTTAGAAAGTATGTCGAGACCAAGGAAATTCCAGTGGAGCTGATGCCTTTAATCAAGAGTGTACAGACCATTCCCATCTCTTCAGCAGAAGCTGAAAGAGCTTTCAGTACCATGAATGAGATCCACACCGAAAAGAGAAATAGGCTGCTGGTTGAAAGATCAAGCGGACTTATTTTCATAAGCAGCGTAGGACCTCCTGTGCATTTATTTAACCCACTGTGATGGTCCCAATTTGTGACCAGAATGAAATAATTTTATATATTTTATTAATATTATTATTATTATCAATATTTTTTAAGTTTACATTTTACCTTTTATTAGTTATTATGTTAACTAATATGTTTATATCTATTATTATGCGGTAATGTAGAATATTATGGCAATTGAAAGGATTTGGAGCGATACACATTATATTTGAAATAAGTTAGACGCTTGACTGAATATTATTTCTGAAGAAAATACGAACAAGAGAAGAAGAGGGTGTTCACGGAAGGCCGGCTTATCCATGGCTTCTTGGAAATGACATAAATAGACACTTATGTCTTTCACATCAAGTATTCTACCAGTGTACAAATCATACTAAGAAGGGATTCTATGAAGACTTGCCACTAATAATGCTGGGCCGATGAATGAGTCCTTTGCAACTTTATACAAAAGGTGGGCTGGACCTCCCGAGAAATGCTACAAAGAAGTATTGTCATTATTGATATTTGAAAGGCGGGCTAATATTGCCTAGCGACTTCAGAAGAGGGGATAGACACGTGCCTTACATGGGAACGTTATATATATGACGGCCGCCCAAATGGATTATTATTATTGAATTGCTGCCGGAGGAGAGGGAATGGCGCTGTGTGGAGCAGAAGAGTGGAACTTGTAGCGAGATGGAGTCTGTAACGCAGTGCTAAATAATACAGTTAACTATTTAAGTATGTGAATTTGATAAGACATTCTGTCTCATCAAACTGTGACATGGTTGTGTACGAGGCTATTGTCACAGGGATGATTTTTGGAATTTATTCCGTCATCCACATATAAATTCATTACTTTGAGGGAGATCAGGGCCATCAGGAACTCTCTACGCAACAATCCAACCACAATGATCTTCAATGCGGTGAGCGATTTAAACAGTTTTACTCCAGTCAAATCAGAAGGCTCTCATGCTTATTAAATTCAATCTATATTTTATTCAATTAACTCAGTATACTCCAATTTCCAATCAAGACCCATAATACAAGTAAATTCAGTAGATTCTTCAATTTAATTTATTATTATTATTATCTTTAGTATTTTATTCTATTTGCACTTGTTGTTTTTATATATTAAATTCAATTTTAAATTCAAATGTTTGACTGGTTTCCTTTAGTAGCTAGAAATTACTATAAGGCAACACCATACTCCTGAACTAATTATCGTAAGGTTAGATTACGTAAGTTTCACTACGGCTGGAGATAGGAATTTCTATGCTCTACCTCTGTTTAACCGAGGTTTAATATATTATTTTTTTGATCATGATATATAAATGGTCTGGCGCCCTTGGCTACGTATAATACTACACATTATGTACTTTTTTTAGTGAAGATGACAACAATACAGATACACTATTAGATTAATACACAATCAAAATGTTTCATTTTGATCACCCAAAAGTGGGCGACTATTTAAATTATTAACCTTTGCAAGATTCAGTACTATCAAACACATTACAAATGGCTGCCTCAACGAGGGACATTTATTCTCAAAACCATTACACCACAACCATATGTCAAGTCATGGCTACGAAAGGGGAGCACGAGGCCGCTGATTTTGACACCCAATACGAGTCCATTTGGAAATTGCTGAATTAATAAGGTGAGTTCCTGTAAATATTTTTTCCAACTAAATCACTGCCGGGATGCGAACCCCGGCCGTCCGGGTGAAAGACGAGTAGCTAAGCCACTGCGCCATACGCTCCCCTTTCGCAGTCGCGATAAAAGCTATAAATTGTTTATTGAAAATGAAAATGCGATTTCTTTGCGAATAGGATGGTAACTTCTCTTCAATGTAAATTACATTCTTTACTTTAAAGCTTTAGATACACTCTCCAGAAGGCCTACATCTACTATGTTACGATTTATCTCAAACATTGCACTTACCTGTGTGTACACCAGAGGGATGCTGATTGTGTCATAGCTCAGCAGAAGACCGCACTGACCTCGGAACTTGTTCAACTCGTCAATGATGGTCTTCACAGCAAAATCATCTCGGATCCTTCCTTCTTTCCGAGCTCGGGTAACGATGCTGGCTGCCCACACGATAGGTAGCCAATGTTTTGAATGGCGAGGAAACTTTTCGTTGAGATCTCCCATGATGGATTTTTCGTTATCTGTTAGAAGACCAGCTTCAACAAAGTGATCCAAAGTAGGAAACCGTTTCTTCACACGAGGACTGATCATGGTGAAGATCATTGAAAGGCACAAACATACGTAGCGCATGATGGTTCTTCGCATCACTCTTCCACGTTCATCCTGAAAGGAACATGTTGTGTATTACTGTCTCGAGACTTACAATCAGGGGCAGATGACCTCGCCGTTCCGCCCCTTAAAACAAAAATAACTAACTAAGACTAGCAATCCATTTCAGCCTAATGCTGACACAAAATTCATACAATTCTATAATATTCATTCTGTAAACCATAAAGATTCTAAGAACATTTTTCTCCTCATTGCCCATTATCCTGGGATTTGTGACTTGAGATTTCACTCAACAGAACTCGAAAACAATATGTTATTGAAACTCAAATAGTTGTTCACCACCACCAAGTGCAGCAGAGAGCGGAAAGTGCATATGTGCATGTGTACAGGTGCATTTAGCAACTAACAGGGACAGATAGATGATACAAGGGCATACATACCTACTGGCCATTATAACTGTTGAATTTGCCCTGAACTAATTCCACAGTATTTGCTTGGAATTAGCTCACTTTATCGACGGGTAGTTCAAAGAACGTCTGTTACGATTAGCTACATAGCCTAAAACTGTTTTTTTTTCCTCATCAACTGATAATGATATCACCTTGGAACTTGCTTTAAAACAGAAATGTTGATCCTTTGTCTTCATCTTCGTCACCGATAAAGGTATTGAGGTGACAAAAATGCATATTTTCATGACGTGATCAGGTAAGCTTTGTCGGAAGATTCACCCATGCATCTGTTTTACCTGCCCTTCTCTTCTCGCTGCAATATGGATTCATGTGAACATGAGAACTATTTTCATGTGAAAAACTCAAAAACCCGCAAGTACGGGGCAAGAGGCGCATCAGATCCCCTTATTAAAAGCCATTATTACGATGTCTTCCTGCCTGAGATTAGATGAGAATTATCAGTCATCTTCATCTTGCGCCTACAATTCAACCCGACTTTTTCGTTGGTTAGTTTTCTAGCTACGGTATTTATTGTGAAAGCCATCCAAAACCAACCAATGCATCATCATCATCATTTACCTTTCTCTCGAGATATTGTTCTGCTTCATGTTTGGCGGTCGCCATTGCCTGTAAGACATAACAACAATAAAAACAACTGATATTTAGAGCTAAAAATAAGACTGCGAACCGCATTTCGAGTGAGTGCGCTGGCCAATTCCAGCAGGGTGGAAAGTACAGGAAGCTCTTTTTGCTGGAGAGGGTCCAGCAGCCAGCTACCAGACGCGCGCACGCCCTCCGCCAGCCAACCGAACTCGGTCCGCAGATTGCGGGAAGGTAGAAACCGTAACAGAGTACGGACATTAACTTCAACCTAACGAGGTGAGCTAATCAGAGTCACTGAACTTTCATCAACGAGGGTGTGAAGTGTCAGCGCAATGATAAGAAGGTAACATAAACAACAGCTTCCTGCAAGATTTAATTAAAGAAGCACAGATGTTTTAAATTTTTCGGGAGTCTGGGGACTAGAGTGGTCCCACGATGACGCAGTGGGGGCAGCGGCCCGCAGCACCGGCCCAATTCAGAAGTTTTGGTGCGCATAGGCCTTAATAATCCATTAAGAGGATCTTCTTTGGAGCGTCGAGCGGGAATTGTAAATAATGGATTGGAGAACATTTTCATTATTCTTCATGTGATTTGTATGTGCTTATACAAGGAAAGTTTTCCTTTGAAGTTATGTAGGACAGGCTGATGAAGGGGGAGTGTTAGCCCGCGAAACATGCCCCTGTAAGTAATTAGCAATAAATAGTATTGAAAGGCGGAAATTTTATTATTCTTTCAAAGTTATAGTTACGTCAATACGGACCTGAATAATCGACATTATCACCTCACGTCACCAGTTGAAAGGTTAGAACTTACCTCTTCACAGAAGATGCTGAAAATGTTCTCCTTCAACTGGCAGACAGTAACTTTGGAAATTACATCGTTACATTATGTAGCTACTCCTGTACCACCCTGCGTGTTTACTGTGATTAATCGAAGAATGGACCTAAGCCAGTTCGATGTTCAATTGTGGGGTAATTTAAAATACAAAGTGTACAGATCAATTACCCGTACTCTAGTGGAGCTGGAGAACAATATACGGCAGCAGATATCCCTCACAACAGAAGGGAATTACAACGTGTAAGCGCTAATTTATTTACACGGTACAACGCCTGTCTGTCAGCTGAAGGAGAACATTTTCAGTGAAAAGGTAAGTTCTTTACTCATGATTTTCTGGTGAATTTACCATTAATTAATGTACTCTGTTACGGATTCTACCTGCGCGCAATCTGCGGACCGAATTCGGCTGGCTGGCGGAAGGCGTGCGCGCGCCTGGTAGCTGGCCGCTGGCCCCGGCCCCGCTGGATCTTAAAACACTAACCATCGCTAAATCCAGGTAGCCGTTTATATGGTCAAACCTAAGTTAGCAGAATCAATCACATTAATTTCCTTCTGTCATTCTGGACATTTCGCCACAATCAGACCACTGACGCCATTCATTCTGTGTAAATTTGGCGTATTAAGTAGATATTTACTCACAATGGTTACAAGAATTCTGAAGTTGAAATAACAGGTACGACCTGTAATGGTAATGATGGCACCGTACACACTGAGAACTACGAAGAGCTCGTAGGTAGGGCCTACAGATAACAATCATCAATGCTACAGTTATGAAATAAAAGGTAAAAAATGTGAAAGTTTTTCAGCAACGATTGAAAATGGAAGTTTATTGTGGATATTTCGGTCAATAATGCACATTTCACGTTTTCCGATGAACTTCTCAAAAGAACTTGACTTTTCACGCAGAATGGTTCACTTTATCGTAGCCTACGGTATTTCGTCCTGTTTGGAAGAAGTTTACCGATGACAATATTGGTCTAACATAAACATGTAATGGGCAACACACTCCAGTTGTCTGCTGTCGATATCAGCATCAAACAGAATTATCCTGAAAATGTTCGATAAAATGAATAGGCACGTCAGACTAGAATTGTCTATTTCATTTAGGAACAATGTGATCATCAGACTCATGTAGTTGAGTGCACGTGGAATCTGCATTACTGAGGAGAATACTGTGCTAAGATAAGATTAGTACAATCCTGCAGATGTGTGGAAGTTCTCCTCGTCTTCAAATTGAATTTCCATATCAGCGTCGGGATTCGAACCTCCCATCTCCGGCTCACCATCGTGATTTAACACTCGCGGATGAATGAATAAATAAATGAATCAATACGCACATTAATGGTAACTCCCCACCCAATCTAATTAGGCACACTCCTACTTACAGACCACACACACCCAAGTACACGGGGCTAAATGTCACAAAACTCCTAAATGAACCAACAACAGCAGCAATACTACTTTCTGACAGTCCATTAAAAGTGTAGAAAGCATTACGATGCACCAACACTGTTCAGCAAATGATAACCATAATCTGTTATCTTTACTCACTAGGCAGTGTTGTACGACTACGTCCCTTGGGATAAGCAACACTGGACATGGTCAGTAATTGGAAGATGACTGGTACTGGAGACCAAATGGAAGAAGGGAAGGAGAGGTACTGGTCACCCTACAGCAAGTAAACTCCAGCTCAGGAATGCCATTTGGAGGTGCAAATCAGCCCACAGGCTGAAACCTGAGAGAAAACGTTCCTCTCTCTGTGCACAGACAACAGTGAATATCGAATGAAAATAGCCTATGATATAGTCTACAGTACTGTTTGAATGCTAGGCAGAGGAATGTAGCCACCATGAACGTGGCGCCTTGTTGTCTGGCTGAGGTTGGGCGATATCTGCCTTCCCAAAAACATTGCGCCTTATATTCCTACACGTCCTACTGAGTGCGCAACGGGCCGATATATTCTGCCGAGCAGTAAGCAGGTTGCCATGACAACGAAAGGAAGGCTCCGTAAAGGGAAGCTCACCCTGCAGTCACTGACAAGTGAGCTCCCATCTGGACATAATATTGGGTAAAACAATTTATTTTATTTATTTATCGTATGGCTTTTATTCCGGGAGTGTCCGAGGACATGTTCGGCTCGCCTGAATCTGTAGCAGCTTCCAGCGGATACCCTAAAGGGTGAGCTACAAGTTCCGTTCAATTTCAAGTAGTTCCAACTTTCGCCACCAGATATCAATGATACCCAGTGGTGAACGTTGGAACTTGGATAGAGCGTTCTGACGAAATCTAACCTAACAAATTTTGCTTTACACAAGTTTAGTCTGTGAAAGGATCTTTTACATGCCATAAATCTATGACATGGGACCGCCGGCTTTACTTCCCCTCCGAAGGAAGGCATACTGAAGGATTTTTAACGCTCTTAAAAAATCCGATGACTTCGGCCGGGTTTGAACCAGCTATCTTGGGCATAGCAGTTCAGCATGCTACCGACTACGCCACCGAAGCCGCTGGTAAAACAATGAAACCATTTTACAGTAGATCTTTACTCACCTGCCCATGAATGTTGGAGCTGACGAACACAGCGATGGGGTCTGGCCACGGAATGCTCACGTACTGGTTCCACCACCGCGTCATCACCACAGACACATAGAAACCCAGTACGAAAGAGAGGGGGATGAGATCGTTGAACGTTTCACAGTACTGAGTGACCATCTCAAACACCCTGCAATAGCAAAAGAGACAGCATACTCAGGGACGTACATTAAATGTCGGACAGTTCTGTTCTGTTGAGTAAGACTTAAAAATAGGCCTCAAGATCTCTTATGAGAAAATTGAATACATTGAGTACAAACATGGCAGCGAGAAGTATTTGGAATCAAGGTTTGGAAAAATCCAAAAATATCTTGGCGAATGAATTCAACCTAATGGCATTGAAAAGCAAGTTGGAGCTAACAATAAGACATGATACCATGGTGAAGCACTCTACACTTCACAATGCCTGATTCTCAACAAACAAAAGGAGACATAGAGGAGTTAGAAAAGAAAGAACGAAGAATTCGAAGGAAGGAATTGAGGCCAGAAGAGCCCTGACGGCTACATCATTACTGACTTCGAATTTAGGAAATTGATTAGGAATGATAGGGTATTCAGGGGCTTTTTTGATTAAACACACCACACACAGACAGTGGCGTCGGAAGGGGGAATGCGCAAACCGGTGACGACATCGGCTAATCGTGGCGTGTGTAACGATGTGTGGTTCCGACCAGAGCGTGCAAGGTAACAGCCCGTCGCTAGAGGGCACGCGTGCACGTCACGTGACGATACAAAGCGAGCAGCAGCATGCATCAATCGTCCAACGATGCCAGTCACTTGCAAACAGAGACATGGAGGCCTCAACCGAAGAGCAAAGAGGTGCTGTTAGGTTTCTGACAGCGGAAGGATTAGGGGGAACGGACATTCATCGCCGAATGACACAAGTGTACGGCGAACACTGCATGTCCCCTGCAAGGGTCAAGGCGTGGCACAAGCGCTTCAGAGAAGGACGGGTGTCGTTAGCCGATGATGCCCGGTCTGGGGCACCCCCTGCGTTACCGATGACAACGTCCAGCTGGTTGATGCACTCATTACCCAGGACCGCCGAGTGACAGCGAACGCCATAGCCGCCGTGGTCGCTCCACGACAATGCACGACCTCATACGGCCAACACAGTCGCGGGACTCATGCAGAAATTCAAATGGGAGGTTCTCGGCAACCCTCCATTCAGTCCAGACCTCTCTCCCTGTGATTACGCCATGTTTGGTCCCCTGAAAAGGGCTCTGCGGGGAAAACGATTCACCTCAAACGCCGACGTCCAGCTGTACGTGCGGAACTGGTTCACATCGCAGCCCAGGGAATTTTATGAGACAGCCATTCGCCGCCTCGTGTCACAGTGGGACAAGTGCCTCAACAGCCAGGGCCAACACTTCTAACATACAGGTACTGGTTTCTGTAATTATGCCTCCGGCTTGTTACTTTTTGAACGCACCTCATACTTTTCACGACATTACACTTTAACTGAGAGATAGAACGTTTCTTAAATGTACCTCCTTAAAAATCACGATATACTGGCACACGCGTTGAAGGGGATTCCCCGTAACGAAAGAAGGGTGTGGATTGGGGCAGGGCACCTGTGAATGGTTGGTGGAAGGGGTGAAGGGGAAGGAGGAGGGGGGAAGGGGCACTCCAGTCTCCACGCTTCGGCTTGCCATTCCGTAGGCTGCTCCATGACGTCACCTGGTGTTCACTATCGCGGCCGACCATGTATAACGTACAGCTCACAGCTGTCTATGGCAACAAAAAGGGACGTTTTTAAATAGAAATATGAATGTGCTGGTCCTCGCATGTCCTGCTGTCAAATAATACCCTATAAATGGTATATCACTACGGTCTGTACCAGGGGCGTATATAAGAAGTAGGACTGTTACTTTTAATCGATTAATTTCATATTTCGATTAATCGAATAATCGATTAATTATCGTAAATAACGATTAATCGATTAATCAATTAGTCGATTAATCTGTTTTCAGAAAAATCGATTAATCGGTTATTCGAATAATCGATCAATCGATTAATTGGTTTTTGATTTGTTTTGCCGATTAATCAATGTATTTCGCATTTTAAACTACGGTACGCTCTCACAGAATCAACCAACTATGACACAACTTGGTTTCTTAATGCAATCACTCGACATGGTTGGCTGGGGCAGTCCCATGATGGATGATGTTTTTGATTCTTATATAAATTAGGGGCTTTGCAACATCGTGGTCACGTATCCCCGCGTACTGGGGTGTGTTTAAGACTTGTCTGATAACATGTGTCACTGCGATGTCTGTACCAGTGTGTGTATTTGTAATTTAGGTAGAATATGGGTAGAAACCGACCGTGGCCTTGAATTAGGTACTGCCCCCGTAAATTGAATTATATTGAGACCACGGTGGCTGTACTGGCATATGTGAATAAAGTTATGGCTGTCATAGTTGTGACGTGTATATTATGACGTAAGCACGGATGACGCAGACTTCATGCAAGTAGGCTGGTTGAGCTGAGATTCTTGGTGACGTCATGATTTTGTTCGAGAAAGATCTGAGATTTACGACGCAGTCGCAGGGAAACGAGGAATTGTGCTAAGGAAGAAGTTACGCTATTGGAGGAGAGGCTCGAACCAATGAATTATAGTTTGGAGGGAGACGGAGATTACTGAAACTACCATATTTAATTACTTTTGGAATGCAGAATTGTGGAAATCCATTTTCAGTTATGGCATTGATTTGGAATTTTGAAGAAATTAATTATGAGTTTTTGAAATTTGAAAATCCGTCAAGTATAGCCAAAGTTAGAACTTCTAGCAATGACGGAGGAACAAGCTATGGAAGGGATGGATACGCCCCTTAAGAAGTTGATAAAAGGCCTTGCACAGCAGAGAGGAAGCTCTCATGTCTCAATTTCTCATGTCTCATAGTCGTTTTTCTGATTCTCATATTGTCAGACTTCGAGTTATTCAGTGAAGCAAGTCGTCATTAGCACGTGTGGTAGAGCCCACCGCATCGAACAAGCACGGAGCGTGCAGCAGTACAATTTTACGGTTACTGAAACTAGGCGAAGTTGGAGCGCACACATAAACGAGTCTACAAGATTATCTATCAAGAGTTAGCTACTGCCTTTATGCTAATTCAATTGTGCATTACAATATTGAGGTGTGTAGGAAAGTTGAACATTTTCACGATTATACTTTGGAAGATATTCGCATTTTAAGACTGCAGACAAAAGTGATTTTCTCGCCACCTGAGAAGCACTTTTATAATACCACATTCTACACTACGGCTGACACGTGTATTGCAACCGTGATACTGAAGATTACGTTTGGTGATATAACGCTACATTCTACAATGGAACAATATAATCTGGCAGTTCTTTCAACTATTATTATACCGGAAGTGGAGATGGAAGACTAAAACTTTAATGCAATTGGGACATATATCAATGGAGTGAAATAGCAGCATGGAACTTCGTTAATCGTCATTCTACAAAAGCGAGCATGTAGTGAATATCCAACTACACTCATGCATCGTAGTCCATCGCTGAATTACATCAAATGGCAGTGGAAATATCTTCATACTCTACAATTATGAACATTTCTGCGGAAATAATTGCAATAAACTTCATGGCGAATTTCTACCAGAACTTCAGGGAACTATCAAGAGAGGCCAGGGTGGACCCGGCTCACAAAGAAGAGTTTTGCCAGAAGGATGTCTATCGTCTACACGGAGCAGTGCAATTTCCGGAGGAGGAAGCAGTTCTATTCTCCGAGGGCGCTGGTTCCAGGTTCGAGGTCGGAGCGCATCTTTACGGTGGTGAAATGGAACTATCAGCAGTCTTCTTT
Source organism: Meconema thalassinum (assembly GCA_946902985.2). Taxonomy (NCBI): domain Eukaryota; kingdom Metazoa; phylum Arthropoda; class Insecta; order Orthoptera; family Tettigoniidae; genus Meconema; species Meconema thalassinum. Next base: position 175,488,497 of record OX336392.1, read on the forward strand.
GGAAATTTTCCTCTAGAACTTCAATCAACAGATAAGGTAGTCGTGAACGTTTCTTGTTTTATTTGAGCCATTTAGCGATATCTGAGCAACCATTTTTCCCATATTTTCTGTCCCATATATTTTGCCCCATATTCTTGCTTGATATTTTTGTACTCTGTACACTTTGATGATTTATGCCTTTTTTTCTACGATTTATTGAGACATTATTATGTCATTGGCATATTTAAATAATTTTGGATCAGATGAGACTGATATAATATATTCTTTCAGTAATTTGCATATTTTTGTAGTCACGATTTGACTGTAAAGTTAACGATTTTCTATGGCAAACTTGAATTCAGACAGCGTGTCACTTTATTAAAGTAATTCTATTCAGTAAATTACTTTGACCAATTTTCTGTCATCCTCAAGAAAGAAGAATGATTAAAAGATTTTAGAGCGTTAAAATCTATTACTTTGTCGACGATCTTGGAAATACTAGTCGTTTTATGAACATGATTGCAACATAGACATTTATCGTCAGTTCTGAAATACCATTGCATTACAGACAATTTTATGAAATATGAACTTTGATTACGATTTATTGAGTACACTATAGTAATGAACATTTGATAGGAGTTTTTCTCAATTCTAGATTGGAACAATAATGTTTGCATTCCACAGTCTAATTGTATTCTATTCGATTATTTATGCAGTTTAGATGAACTTTGATTGAAGATAGTATTTTTATACTACGATACTTTGAAGATATTAATCTCAATTTTGATAGACCAGGGAGGCGTGTCTAATCGTATTTGCTATTAAATTTATTTGTGATTGGCAAATTTTTACTTCATATCGATTCATGAATGAAACCCACGAAGGTTAAATATAATAACAGTTTTTGATACTATTGTTGAATATAAGAATTTTTAAAGAGGAACTATGGATGTATAATCGTTAGTTCAGTGGACGTGTAAAAGTCGCTGATGAATAATGCCCTTGAATAAGTGAAGGAGGTTCCCACAATAATATTAATGATGTTGATGAATTTGTAAGTGGAGGTTTTTTGTATGTATTGTGGAAGATTTTGATGCCATATATAATGAGATATATGATGAATTATGGGCCAATTTTGTGCAATTTTGTGCGTTTTGAGCGAGGTATTTTTCCGCTGAGTGTATTGTTCAGGTCCTTTGAAAGTTATTCATGTGAAGTTACTGTTAAAATTAACAAGAGTGTTTAAATAATTTGAGATAACGATTTTGAATGGAGGTTACCGTCACAAATAATAATAATTATTAAAGCTTATTAAACCTGAATCTAAAATTTAAATATAACTAACCTTCATTGGTCGATTATATCACCACGATTTAAGTAATTATCAACCGGATAAACGTGTGGTTTAATGTATTTCTAATATAAATAATATAAATAATGTAAATAACTATGTAAATATCTTTAATAATAATTTGAAACGAACGGGATTAATAGAGGCGTGTATAAATTTTTCAATTGTCGTTTGACAATGTTATAAACAATTTAAAATGTTATAAATATTTAATGAACATTTTGTTATAAACATTAAGCGTTTTCGTTATCATACTCTAAATAACGCTAGTTAAACAATTGGATTTTACAATTAAACAAGATTTGGGATTATTAGAATAATCCATTGATATTTGAATGGAGCATTTAGAAGATTTGCGTGATAATATTTGAGTTGAGACGTGAACATTTAAAGTGTTTTGAAAAGGAGCTAGGCTCTGAGGTAACTAGCATATGCTAACGTTGGCTGGACAGGTGGGTCCATTTGACGATGCAAGCATGCGACATGGTGAAGGGTGTATCGCAGCTGGCCAGACAACTGTATGATAGAGGCCAAGGTCACCTACATAGCAGCCTTGCGGTTATAAATAAAATGTGATGTTTATGAAAAAGGAAAACAATTGCTATATGTCTCGTCCCAACTCCCTTATCCATTCCAAGTGCATTATTATTATTACGTTCTTTTAAGCTAGAGAAAGCTGAAATTTTGTATGTAAAGTCTACAAGTCCTACAGGAGGACATGGTTATATTGACAATGGCTTCTGATCGCCACGTTTATTTTGTTGTTAAATTTGTGTTACATTATTCTCTTTATGTGAAATAAATTATTGTGCAGTTTAAAGTTTCTTGTTTCCGTCTTGGTTCATTTTAAATATCGTGGTGGAGGTTATTGTGAGGGCATACTATTAAGTGATCCAGTTGAAAACCCAGACCCGAGATTAAATTGAAAAGGTAAGTATGAACCCCCGTATATTTTGGTGTGTTCCACAATAATTTCTTGTTAACTACTGTGCTCTAATCTCGGTAGTATCTGTCAGTGCCATTTTCATTGATGTAGCTGTGCCGGTGCGATTGATTATTGGCAATCCGATTGAGGGGGCGGATATCTGACAGCCTACTATCCGGATTATCGGGGACAGTACCATCCCGGCATTTGCCTGGAGTAGAAATGAGAAACCATGGAAAGTAATTTCCAGGATGACTGAGGTAAGAATCAAAGCCTCCTCTTATCAGTTTTGCCTCACGAGGCTGAGTGTACACGTTCCAGCCCCCACACCAGAATTAAATTTCTCGGCAGAGCCGGGAATCGAACCCAAACCTCTGTGGTGACAGCTAAGAATGCTAGCCACTGCTCAACGCCTGCTTTGAGGTTTCATTTAACTTCACTCCAAGGATTACCGTGTTGGAAGCCCTTTTTCAGGCTTGCCTTAGAAATCAAAATTTGTTCGCTAATCCTGAAAAAATACTACATGATGTTAATAAACACACTTGGATAACTAGTTTCGATCGTCAAGTGATCATCATCAGATCAATTACACGTAGGCTATTAAATCTACTGTATATGGAGAAGTATGGAATGATAATTACAATATATACACTTTTTTATTTGCAGTAGCAATTAAACTACCAAACTAAAGATATGTGATTTTTGTCGAGATACTGATAGTTATTAAATGGTGCACTTCGCAGTTTGAGCGATGTGTGGTCCGTTTTTGTGCACAGCGTGAGGACGATTATGCTGACACAATAACCTGACCATTTAATAACAATCACATAATGGCACTAAGCAAGCACACTCGAAGATCAATCACAACTATCAGTATCTCAACAAAAAAGAACATATCTTTACTATTTGTGCTAGATTAATTACTACTGCAACTAAAAAAGTGTTTGTATTGTAAATATCATAACCCATACTTGTCGACACAGATTAATAGCCAAAGTGTAAAGATCTGATGATCGCTTGACGATCGAAACTGGTCATCTAATTGTATTTATTAATCTCATGTAAAAAGTCTTTGACCGTCCGAAAAACATTAAATTTCGACTCCAAAGATACAAATGTGACGTCTTACGAACGAAGGTATGTCTAAAGTCAACACGTAGGCAAGTTCGATAAAAACTCAATGATCTCATGGTAGGGCAGTTATAAAAAGCGCGGTAAAAATAGGAAATCTTGTAGATGTAGCGTAAATATTGCAATCATTGCAAAAGACGAGGTGGACGTCTATCTTGGGAATTCACCGCCTGACTTGCATACTCACCCTTTTTCACAGGTGGAAAATGAATAAACAATATATCAAAGGCCCGCTAAATTAGCGACAAAATATTTGATATTCCCCGCTGGAAACATTGTGACTGCAAAGCGGAGCTGCCTCGTCCCAGAAATTGAGTACTTGCTAGTATTTTTGCACCAAAACAGACCGTCTATTGAAATATATTGTCATATTTATTTTTAAATAATGCATCTTGTTTGTGAACTGTTGAAGCCATTGTTTCAGTGTTGCCTAACTGTCAGTTGTAACTCTTCAGTCGGTCAACATGAATTTGTCCATTGACTGTGCAGGGTGCAATGTATATAAAATATGAGTAATAAGTAAATGAACTCCTTGAAGAATGACACGTATTAGTTATGATCACAATGACCCCGGCGGGAGTAGGCAGGCTAAAGCGTAACAACTGTACGACCAAGGCTCAGCTGAGATATGTAAACTTATGCATAATAGAATTCAAGTGCATGCTCTAATTTTATTTATTATATTGTGTTATTCTTATTTGTATACACGATCATAATACTCATAAATAATTCACAAACCCTTATTAAACAAACTAAACTTATACAATGCACAAAAAAGGTCTCGCATATTGTGATTCAGGAACTTGTTCATTTTGCTATGTGTATGTTATCATATTATACACAATATAGGGTACATACAAAGAAAAACCACACACAATCTGCTTTGCAAAAGAGACAGAAACACACGACGAATAACAAAAGTGATAATGTGGGACTGAGCACACAACCGTCCTCTTCATGTTGGGGCATATCAATACCGTGTATGGCCACCACGAGCTCTAATCCATGCTTGCAGATGACGAGGCATACTGAGCACCAACGAATACAACGTGGTTTGGGGCAGATTCCCCCACTCTTGGAAAGCAGCTTCAATCAGTTGCTCTTTGTTGGAGGATTGGGACGGTGCGAAATTGCCCTCTTGGGCTCTTTCCAGGCATGTTCATTACAGTTCATGTCCGCAGAATAGGTAGGCCACTCCATTCTCTGTATGACATGCATCTGAAGGAACTGATTGTCCACCCTAGCTCGATGGGCACGAGCATTATAGTCCACTAGTGTAAAGCCCTCACCCATTGTGGTAGCAAATCCTGTAACGATGTTGACCAGTCATGTTACCGTGGATAGGAATTAGAGGCGTACGTCAACCGAACATGATTCCGCCCCAAAACATGGCTGAACCTCATTGCTGTTGGTGACTTTCCTGGATGAAGGGCTCGTGAAATCTCTTACCCACTCGGAGCATTCGAGTGTGGCGACGTAATAGTGATAGTGATTGTAATAGTGATCATAACTCACACATGTAATGTTTCCAGGAGTGTTATTTACTTATAATTCATATAATTTATACATTGGACTCCGCCCAGTCTTTGGGCAAATTCAAGTTGGCCGCCTGAAGAGTTACAACCTACAGGTCTTTGTGGAAATTAGGCTCAACCAGAATAAAACAAAAATGTTCCTGTCCTAAATTGTAAACAGCCTTTCCAACAAAAATTGAACAAGATTCAAAAGCATTGCTGAAAACTCCTCGTTTTCTTTTCCTGAAACCCTTCCCAATTTTATTGATGTTTGTCCTTCCACGGTCACTGACTGTTATTTGGTTATTGTTAACATAAACAAGGAAGGACACGTCTCTTTACGCAGAATTTAACTTTTATAGATTACTATACATCATTCCGAAAATAAGCCTAACTCAACTTAAGCGATGACTACTCATTTAAACCATTTTCAAAACTTATTTTCTTATATCGTGTCTACTATCAGTTAATCGGTTTTAAGAAGCTTCGATTAATCGATTAATCGTTTCCGATTAATTTCAAATTAATCGATTAATCTATTATTAATCGATTAATTGAAAATCGATTATTAATCGATTAATTGAAAATCTATTATTACCCGCTCTAATAAGAAGCGGGCCCCCCGAAATTTTTGTCACATATATTATTTGTTTATGAATTTAAACATTAAAAACCATTATAATCATGTATTATTGTTACTAAGTGACGTATGGCAACGTTGCAAAGCAAGGCGAAGGTAGAGCGATGTCAACAGTGTGACAATCAGGTGGCTCTGATCTTATGTGTAACAACATAACCTCTTATTACTCTCCAGTGGCTTCGCTCTTATGAACGAACCAAGAACAGCAACAAGTGCCCTTGAAGCGTGTAACAAAAGTGTTTTCCCTAACTTTTATACCCTTATCAAACTTTTGGCAAATTTGCCTCTCTCTGTAGCTACTGGTACTGCCGAACGGAGTTTGACTTGGTTAAAAAAATACTTAAGAAATTCTACTTCTGAAAACAGACTCAACGGTCTAGTATTGTCATCTATTCACAGAGACATACATCTCACTGATGAAGTTATGAACCGATTTGGCAATGCTTCAAGAAACCTTGACTTTATATTATAGTGTGAGTTGTAAATAAAAAAAGTAACATTAATTATTTCCATGTAAATACCATCAAGTGAGCAAGATGATTGTATTAATAACAAGTACTTCCGTGAAGAACTGTACAGCCTATTTTCATATATCCTATTCAAGTTAATTGCCTCTATCAACATACAAAATTTCAGTTTGATTGCTGTGATAGATTCGTAGATATTGTTACGGCTGTGAGTTTGTGTCATCACTCGCCGCATGAGTCACAACTGCCCCAGGGCTGGGCTGTGGCCGGCCTCCTGTATTGCGCGCGCCTTATGCAACAGGGCTACTACAGACAAAGGGATAGTCCAGAAGATTCGTGACTGGACCAGCGATGGAAACCTCGAGAAGCCGTGGACCCTGGATGGATCTAGAACCATTTATTGAGTCACCGGCCTGCTATATAAGAGTGACCCGTGAAGCAGTTGTCGTTGTTGTGTTTTACGAGCTAGTGTGAGCGTTTATTCTGAGCGACAGAAGTGTGGTGACTTGCGAAACCCCTAGTGTAGCGGCGAAGTGAGGAGCATACAGGGGACTGCCGTGTTCTGAGTAAGTGTGCTTTCACTGAGTGTCAGATATTGTGGTGTCGAAATCCAGTGACATTGTTTCTCCCAGCTGGTGAACAGCGCGCAGCAAGTGCCCGTAAGTACTGTAGTAGGCGCACATTAGAAAGAAGTTGCATGTAGTTCTGTCAAGGCCACTAGGCTCATTAGCGGCAGGATTAACTTCTGTGGTTTGTTGACAAGTAAAAGGGGCAAGAGCTCTCCACAAGCAAGAGACTTTGTAAACTGGAGTAAGGTTCCTAATTGCTTGTATTTGCTGATTAGTGTAATTTTCTGGCCGCAATAAAGTTAATTACTTCTTTAAGCAGTAATTGGTGTTGTGCTTCCTACCCACCGTAATCCAGTTAACAAAAGTGCCACTAGGGGGTGGCACGTAACAATATTGAGAACCGTCTAAATATTTCAGATGGTTGCCAGGTTGGATTTTTATTTATGTACTATTACATGAAGATTATTGTGTACGTGTGGTATTCAAACTTCAATGCCAGTGCATTACAATATGTATAATCATTTACTGTACCACATTTCACTGCGCTCAGATGGTTAAATCACGAGAAAAGTCTATTAAAATGTTTCATCTTCGCTTGGCCGCCATGTTCGTTTTGTACTTTTCATGTTTTTGAAAGTTACATAGATAAACTTGTAGCAGTGCCCTTTATCACCGTACAACATTTCAGGGTGATATCTGTGAAAAATTTCGCACAGCCGCCATGTTGGATCGTTGAGAGACAATAAAATTTGAAGTGCACGGTCGGGGTTGGCCAGAATGGTGCTATGATCTTACCGAGTTTCATTGAAACCGCTCCAGCTGTTTAGAAGTTATGAAAATAGGCTAAAAAGTATCATAAAATGGTCTTAGTTGTGTTTGACATTAACCAAACATAAAACATCACAACAAATTGGTTGAAAAAGTGATTCCAGATAGCCTTAAAACTCATCATTTTGGACCAAATTATACAAAAGTTTCCCGGGGAGAGCCCAGGACCCCCTATTATTGAGCCTATGCCATGCCCCCTATCACCCGGTTGGGCACCCCCCGAAATAAAATTCTATATACGCCCCTGGTCTGTACCATTAAACTTGATTGTGTTTTGTGAGGCTTCTTCTTTGTAGCTCAGCTGATACTAAGGTGCGGTAGCGTAGTTAATCTAAAATATTTTTTGCGTGTGTTTATGAAGTATATTTCTCATTACAAACCACTGCAATATATTGTTTATACCTTCCTCTTTATAACGTGCATATTGCCATTATTGTGATTGTATACTACGAGCGGAAAAGAGAAGCGAAATATGACTGTGTTTCCCGTAAGAATGCATTGTAAATATCAGCTGGCATTCGCCTGGCTTAGCCCGGCTGCGTCACAACGTAGCAGCCAATGGGAGCGAGAGGCACCGGAGTGTCCTACCCTAGTATTAGGTAATCTGTGGTCCTACCTTATAGTCTACTTACCTTGTGGGAATTGGATAATACAGTTCTCATTTTGGTGCACTGGAAACTTTCCACTCACATTCTTTTATTCTTTGCTTTCCACTCTTCGGCCGGGTTTGAACCCGCTATCTTGGGCATAGAAGCTCAAAATTTTGATTCGTGGAGAGCATGTAGATGTAGGCTATAACATTTTATGGACATTTTCTGACCAAAAAAAGCTGCGGATTAATTTTGCGCCCCTATGCATGGTGCGCCCTAGGCTGGGGCCTATTGGTAAATCCAGCCCTGCAAATCATATGCGACTACTGTAAGGCTTGTATCTTTTTATTATTCAAGGGAGGTCTATTAGTCTTGAGTCAACTTGACTGAGTTGTAGGCTATAATGTGCGGCGTAAAAGTGTTTGTAATTTTTTTTTACTATTGGCTGAATGGCCAATACGTCATACGTCTCGAGTTCTATTTAACAAATGAACTGTTTTTTATGGAATCTTTTAGTGAATTTGTTCATACCCAAAATATTTACGAAATCAAAATAATTATTTCGTTATAACTTTTCAAACCATTAGTTGTCACCAACTTCGCTAAAAAAAAAATTAAAAAAAAAACAAACAAAGAAACTGGCTTTTGCTGGCTTACAGCTCGCGTATTATCAACTTTTCTCCTTTCGTGGATTACAAATGCGAAGTCGCATAAAGGAAATGAAGCTGTGCCTCCGAAGTTAGGCAACCTGTTAAGGCCAAGTAAACCTTGCCCCCCCCCCCCCCCCCCCCCCCAATCCGCTCCGACGCCACTGCACACAGATCTGTTGTGAATAAAGCATAGTTAGACCTAAAATGCAGAAAATGAGGACAGTTTGCAGACGGATTAGGGTTGAAAATCCCCAGGATAAAGAACTTAGGCAGAAATACATGAAAATAATTAATGATAAATTTCAAAGAGTAGATGGTAAGGAATTGAGGTGGTCAGGATACAGCGAAGCAGTACTAGAAGTAGCAAAGGCTTGTCTTGGGACAACCGTGTGTAAAGACAGGAAAAAACGCTGATATGATGATAGCACGAATGATTGCTGGGACAAATAGATGGGAGCAATGGCAGGGAGGTACTCGTAATGAACAGATAAAGGTTAAGTTAGAAATGGACACGCTAGATGAAGCTGTTCGTATGAGCCGTCCCAGATTGTGGGGTCATGTGAAGATAATGGGGGAGAAGAGATTATCTAAGAGGTCAATGAGTTTGGCTGTAGAGGGTAAGAGAAGCATAGGTAGACCTAGGAGGTGACGGTTAGATTCAGTGTTGAACGATTTCAAAGAGAGAGGTGTAGAACTGCTAATAGGGGATCATGGAGGCGACTTGTTCACAAACAGAGGCTTGCAGACTATAGTGCTTCTCTACCTTAAAAGACAGTACGCATTAAATGGGGCGTGCTGATGCCAGATCTACTGCATATACAAAGTTCTGCAAGGCCGGGCACATGATGTAACATAACTCGTATTACAGGCGTGGTTTTACGCAAAACTCAGGAAATTTCCAAAATATTTGTTTGTTTTATATAGGTTAACTGTACCTCATACCTTGCAGCGAACAACGCTACAATATTTAGATATGATACGCCGAACCTCAGAGCGCGATTTTAATGCACACATTATAACAATTTATATTTTTCAATTATTCATGAATATGATAATATTATAATATGTTTTAATATTACATTTTCTCGAATATCTATCATAAATTATATAGATATATTGCGCAGCCGAAATTAAATTCTTCATTTCTTGTTTGTTAAATGAGACGTTGTTCAATTTTATATAGTTTTTCACTTGCGCCCATACCATTTCGATGGGATTAAGTTCACTGTGGTATGGTGGCAAGCGAAGAACATATTTTTCTGTTGATTTAGCCACCTCGTCAATGATGTATTTATCATATCTGTCTCTGTTCTGAGTCACAATAAAACGAAGCTCCCGTTTTAACATATCATTTCGAAAAGGGACCCCTTTTGAGTGAGCTAATCTATAATACGGTCTTTTCTCCGTTATAGGTAAAAGTTCGATTTTCGGACTGAGCTAGCCTACATTGTCTATCCTTCGGGAACATTGAGCAACAATTGCTCGGTGAACCACTTTTCATACACTTCACCTGTCATTTCGCCGTGGGTGTCTGCCGTGTTCTTTTGGCACAGAAACGTTAACTCTGCACCATTAACGAACTCTTGTTTATTCCCGGAATTAACAAAGGCAACCCACGGAAACCACTTCGAGGATGGCTGAGGTAGGAATCGAACCCGCCTCTTCTCAGTTTTGTCTCATGAAGTTGAGTACACCCCGTTCTACCCTCAGACCAGAATTAAATTTCTTGGCAGAGCCGGGATTCAAACTTGGGCCGCCACGGTGACAGCCAGGAATGATAGCCACTACGGTACGCAACGAGGCGGACAATTTATAAAGAACACAAAGACCACTTCATTTCACAGTTTAACTTCACACCATCACCTACCCCCCATCAAACGCAGTCGGGGAGATACTGGCACCTGAGTAAACAAACTTACGCAGCGTCGGCGCTGGGCGGGAGGAGTAATTGCGATAACTTACGAATGCTATCTGATATCGAGCTCTGGTTTGTTTTAAAAACTATTTCAGACATTAATGAACATTTCTTCTCGCTTAGTCACTAACGTCAAGTCGAAAGCAAAAAAGTTTCTCGCTACATAACATTTCTGTGATGCCATCTCAGATTTGTCAAGTAACATTTAAGAAAAATAATCATAACTTTCTTATTATGAAAATAATTACTGCCCTGAGAAATAGAGTATCTTCTACCAACATCAGGCAATCTAAAAATAAATTCTTGATCTGTTGCGATCATTAGTTCACTATCTATGGCGTGATAAGTTTTATATCTGCAAAAATATAGATTCGCCCTAAAATATCGTAATTGTGAAAATTGGGCCATGTGTTAATTATTTATGGCTTTTATTTTTACATCATCATAAAGAGCGGAAAATTCTCTATAAGACCCCGCAAACATTTTCTTAGATTTGTCACTTTCAAATATTGGGAAATGGCAACATCGCCGGGGTGGAAGAGGACGAAGCTAATTGCAGGACATAGGAGTGCGAGTGAGAGGCAAATACTACATTTAATTCAATACTGTATTTTAAGAAAAATAATCATAACTTTCTTATTATGAAAATAATTACTTTATAGACTGGACGCTGAAAGGCAATACAGTCTCAAATGAAAATGTGTGTATGTGCAGTAATAATATTGGTTTTTTTTTAGGACTAGGCAATAACCCATTTCATTTGGGTACAATCGTGTGACCGACTGAAGAGCAACAAACTTTTGTTTACGAAGGCAACACTGAAAAATGGCTTCTAACACCATAATAAATAGTATATAAGTCACAGACTATTTATTTCTGTTGACCTTTAATTCATGTTCAAATACAGGTACTTGTTCGATTAGTGAGTTTCTCTTTGCATACCTGCCAACCGTTCCGATTTATTCGGAAACTTTCCAATTTTTCACGTCGTCTTCCGATTTTCTTAATTACTATTATGTCTTCCGAATTTTGACCACCTCCCCGGTGATATATTGTAAAAAAAATGCACAGGAAATAATTTCCATGTTTTGTGAGTTGTGTCCTATTTCGGAAAGATGAGGATGCATACGAACACTACCGTCATCAATACTAGAAAGAACAATTACTGAACATGAATCTTTCATTTTTGAGACATACAACCTCCAAAGATAAAATATCTGAAGTGTATACATCACATAGAGCGCGTGTGCAGCGCAATCTCCTTGCGAAGGGAAAGAAACTTATAGAACACTGCGATCAAGACAATGGGGACGATGCATTATTGCTGATAATTGGTCTATTCTATTACAGCAATCGCGGCTACAGGTTGGTCCATTATAATTCTGAATATTCTGATACATACAGTATATTGATATGAGCAGCAAAGTGGGAATTTTATAGAGTTGTGAAAGTCTGCAGGGTTCAATGTTACATAATGTTAACACATTTTAAAATTACGTTTTTGGTTTTGCCATCTTCTGCTGAGACATAACGATTTTGTTGTCCGGCTCGCGAGCACGCCACATACAGTTGCCCATGGGAAAAAATTGTTTTTGTCTAAACGTACACGTGCTACTGTTAAGTGTGTGTCATTGCGCTTTGTTAAAGAAATTGCGAATATTGTTTGAAGAGGGAACTGCACTCTTGCACACTGGAATGGCAAATCTATCGGAATATGGGGAATTAAAAGTATTCTTACTTAAGCTATTCTGGATGTAATTTGGCCATACTTATTGATGATTTGAACGTCAACATATCGCTATTAATAGACCTATAGTTAAATATCTCTCACCTTGGCCGCTGATGTACATTATGCAGTCTCATCCAGTGTGTTACATCCCAGGGATTGAAATCTCCAACCACCCTTTTGCCTCACATGCCTCTGTAAGTAATTAAAATTCCTGATTGTTGTTGTTTGAGTCTTCAGTTTTTTAACTGGTTTGATGCATCCCTCCATGGCTCCCTCTCCTGAGCTAATCGTTTCATCTCTACATAGCTACCACACCCTACATCCGAGGCAATCTGTTTAACACTGGTTTACCCCTACAGTTCTAGTCCGCGACCCTCCCATCCATAACTAAGCTTGCTATTCCTGGGTGTCTTAATATGTGTCCTACCCTCCTATCTCTTCTCTTCATTAGCAGTCGCCAGAAACATCTCTCCTCTCCAACTCGTCTTAGTACCTCCTCCTTTGTTACCCTAGCTACCCATCTGATCATCATTCTCCTGTATCACCACATTGTAAAAGCTTCAATTCTCCTCTTTTCTGCTGCACCATTAGTACATTAGTCCAACTCAGCAACTTTTCTAGGTTTAAGCTGTGCCTTGTGCGGGGATTCAATGGACGTGAAAGACAAAATACCAACATTATTCCTCAGTAAGAGTAATTAAGAAAAAATAATAATTAACGTGACAGCCGGTAGAATACGACACATTCGACTGTGAATATGGGTTGCTGATCATGGTAAAAAACGAAAAAGAGCAGATCAAAATTGGCAAACAAAAATATTCAGTTAACAAAAAACAAATGTATAAAGAAAATGAAAGCATACCGTGCAAAATAGAAAGAATCTTAATATTGTAAATTAGTGTAAAGATCTGAAAGCTCACTTACAATAACCAGCTCAAAGAGTATAAAATTAGACTTAAAATCACGATCGTATTCGACCCCAAAAGCCAACACTATAAATAAAATATATCTCATTTTACGCGTATCAATGCGAGGAGCAATGTTCGTGGTAAGAAGTGGGAACCGAACCCCGCGTTTTAAGGCCCTAAAACGAACGGTTTTCGAGATATTGCCAGAAAACTATCCCCGGTCTGGGAAATTTCAGCGGTTGCCATAGTAACGTTGATGTTTCTCAGAGGGAACACAGTTATTTGGGAATATCTCCGAAACCGTTCATTTTAGGAACTTACAAAGTGTGTTTCGGGGTCCCTACAGGACCTCCGAGTATTGTTTCTCGTATCTGGCGGCTTAAAATGAGCTAAATCCGATCTTTGTACCGACTGTCCTTGCTCAGTGCCAAAGGGCCGAAAAAGGTCACTTACAAATTGAATTTTCAAAAACAGTTTCTTAGTGAGCCTCTACATACTCGGATCAACCAACATGCAAAATTTCAGCTTTCTAGGTCTAGAGGTTTGAGCCCTGCGATGATGAGTCAATTTTGGATGCTCAGTGCCAAAGGGCCGAAAAAAGTCACTTACAAATATAATTTTCAAAAACCGTTTTTTAGTGAGCCTCTACATACTCGGATCAACCAACATGCAAAATTGCAGCTTTCTAGGTCTAGTGGTTTGAGCCCTGCGGTGATGAGTCAATTTTGGATTATATATAATAGATAAAGCAAGTATTAGTCTTTCAAGATATGAGTGCCGGTGGTCGAGGAGGGAACTATTCTTTGTTTACTTGTGCCACAGTGTTGACAGAAACAGGATATGACTCAGCTCCAGTAGCCTCAGTCTCCACGGTGACACGAGCTCCTATTAAGCTTAACTGTGCTGTAGAAACACACCATTCTTAAATTCATTCATTATTATTAATGTTTCCGTTCACAATTCACAATATAACTTACAGGTCTAACACTAGTAGCACGCGCAAAGCTGCAGACTGCACTCCGTCATCGCTCCTCGTCCCGCAAGGCTCCTGCTGCTATAAACAACAAACACTGGCGCAGCCACGTTCACAGCACTCGTATCTTGAAAGGCTTATAATTACTTTATTTGTAAATAGGAAACATTCAACACTAGTATATTGATGTATTACTGACAGATTACAGTTCGTTGCAGTCAATTGTTACATGATTCCCGCAACAGCAGCGAATCCGCGACCTACTAGCCGGGTTGTGCCGCGCTGACACTCGAATCACCTTTCTGTGGCTTCCAAGCCACATGGGAATTGCGGGAAATGAGTTAGCGGATCAAGCTGCATAAGGGGCGGTATAACTACCTCGACCAATGGAGGTACCCGGTTACGCCGACAAGTAGTGCATTCTGGGAGAGTCAGTGGCTAGCTGACCCAATGCCCAGTAAACTGAGAGCGATCAAGGAACTACTCGCGTGTGGCGGAGCTCTTTCCGGTCACAGTCATTTCGGTCATTTTGTATAGGCTATGGATAGGTCATACAAGATCCACCCACTCGTACCTAATGAGGAGGGAAGACCCCCCACTTTGTACTTGTGGAGCCTTATTCACCGTGGCCCATATTCTAACAGAGTGTGTGGATCTTGCTGACTTACGAAGAAACCTAGGTTTGCAGATGACACTCAAACTCATATTAGCCGATGACGCGGTGGCTGCGTCATCCGCTTTATAAGTGAGAGTGGGTTAGGGCCAGCAATCTAAATTTTCCAGTGAACAACGACTCAACGATTTGTTCGTTTTTGAATGATGATTTTTGTTTTTCCCTAATTTTTGTTTATTTTTATAATTATTAGTTTTATTTAATTTTTGTTTTATTAATTTTCGGTCTTTTCAAATGTAGGTACCCACCTCCAAATTTTAAATTCCATTCCAAATTTGTATATTTTAATCTGTGTTAAGAGGGACAGATGACCTCGTAGTTCCTCCCCTTAAAACAACAATAATATTAACCAACTACAGAATATACCCTGCATTTCAATTCTAATTCTGCGTGGACTCCTTCGCCTTGCGTCCACTAACGTCCGCATGAAAGGTCTCTGATGTAATGCCATTCTACTAAAAACAGTGCAGTACTTACTTCTTCTGCTCGGGGTTGAGGAAGCACCGGTAGGTGATGTTGAGACTGTAGTAGATGAGGAGGAAGGCCATGAGGTCTGGCCACACCAGCTTGTATATGCTCCCCTTCCATCTGCAAGCAACAGACAGAGTAGCATACATTAGTATTGAAATGATTGAGAAAACAAAGTATAGCAATGTTTCTCAACCTTAACTACATCTCGGCCCGACAGTTCACAGTCTACTGAAGACTAGTTTCGACAGTTACTGAACGCCAGTGTCAGTGAAGCAGCCGCACAAGTATGCATACCACATCGCTCGAACAACCAACTAATAACCTCAACAAATTATTGATAATCAGAAATTGAAAAAAGAAATTCAAAGTAGGAGTAAAGATTCAAGGAGAAATAATTTCAACTCTGAGATTTGGTGATGGCATCGTCATCCTAACTGACTCAACGGAGGATTTGAATGAGATTTTAAATGGTATGGACTCTGTCTTGAGGAAAGAATTCATGATGAAATTCAATAAATGTAAAATGAAAATATTGCAATGCAGCCGAAAGAAATCAGAAAAGCTAAACGAAGTATTCTGTTACTTAGCAAAATAACCAGTGATGGGCGAATGAAAGAGGATATAAAAAGTAGGTTGGCTCAGACAACGAAAGCATCTCTACAGAGAAGGAATCAGTTGATATCAAATATAGATTTAGGTATTAGAAAGTCAATTCTAAAAGCCTTTGTCTGGAGCGTGGCGCTCTATGGAAGTGAAATTTGGACTGTTGGCGCAGCATAAAAGAGGAGAATTGAAGCGCTTGAAATGTGGTGTTACAGGAGAATGAAGAAGATCAGATGAGTGGATAGAGTAACAAATGAAGAGGTATTAAGACGAGTGGGCGAGGAGATATGTTTCTGGCAACTGCTAAAGAGTAGGAATGTTTTGTCGTGTGGCCTCCTGAGAGGCCGAGTGCAGGTTTTTCTAGTCGACGCCCGTGGGCGACCTACGCGGCGGGATGAGAGGTGGAATGGATGAAGATGAATGAAACTGAGCAAGGATGTGGAAATAAGTGGCCGTGGCCTATCAGAAGGTACCGTCCCAGCATTTGCCTGGTGTTGAAAATGGGGAAACCACGGAAAACCATTTCAAGGACGGCCGACGGTGGGGCTCGAACCCACGCGTCTACCAAGTCAGCAGAGAGCTTGGCCCCTTGGCCTAACGCTGCGCTTTAGCCTGCGTAGCCACTACCATCAGTAGAGAAGGGATAGGTTGGTAGGACACATACTAAGAAACCCAGGAATAGGAAACTAAGTTATGGAAGGAAGGGTTGAGGACAAGAACTGTAGGGGTAGACCAAGGGTAGAATATGTTGAACAGATTGTCTCGGATGTAAAGTGTGATAGCTAGGCTATGTAGAGATGAAACTATTAGCTCAGGACAAGGAGGAATGGAAAGCTGCATCAAGCCAGTCAAAATACTAAACACACACACAAATTTAAGAAATCTTCTAAGAGAACCATAACCAAGGACTTAAAACACTACATTTCACCCCAAATTATACTTACACATCAGGGGCTGTAAAGTAACCTTGTAGTTTCACGTGAATGCTAATCTCGCGATATTCAGCCACGGGACCTCCCATGTTACGTAGAATCCGAACTACAGGCCGTGACATCTGACATGCATTGACCGGGAATTGGTTAGCTTGACAACTGCACCATTACGCCCCAACAGGGACTGTGCATACTACTTCAGTGTAGCAGCTTGACAAGACCTGTTATTATCTGTAATGCAGTCGGGAATATAACCCGTCAGGAGAGCAATGCAACGATTATTCTCCCACCCCAACAATCACCGAACTTTTAACTGCGGACCATTCCACAAAGAATCGCGCCCAAACATGAAGCTACTAATTGAAATTATAACTCTTCAGTCGGTCAACACAATTACTGCGACATGCGAAGAATAATCTGAAAATCTTACGTGATTATAATATCGATATATTTGCTAAGGACTACAGAAGAAGGAAAAAACTAAGGGATGACATGTTTCGCTCGTCAAGCGAACATCATCAGATACAAATATATAGCCTACAAGACAAAATAGCTCTACAAAACACTACCAAACCTACGACACCCACTAACAGTCACCGCCCTCGAAAAACAAACAAAAAACGCCATAAACTTAGGAAGTGTGGCAAGTATTGCTGGTAAAATACTGAAAAAGAACATTTTTATAGGGCACTTACAATGTCGTCCTTTTTGTTTGTTTTTTACATTCGAATTGAGCCACTATGGACTACGGAGTAACAATCAAAATCAATAGATCGTCTGCCAGCTTTGACGTCCAGCCAGTATCTCTTGAGCCAATCACTCAGCGCCTTCTTCCGATCTTCTGAAAGAGGTCCCCTCCGTCTTTTGGGTTCTGTCCCTAACTTAAATCCCAGGTAATTTTTGATTAGGTGTCTGAATTCACACCTGTTCATAACTTTGCAGCCCGGAATACCAATTTCTATAAGGTCTTTGTGACATTCTTCGAAGCATGCCAATTTTTTTCTCTTTGGTTTCACGAAATTCCAAATTTTCTCTGTTAGACGGTCGTTGGACATTCTGAAAATGTGTCCATAGAACAACAACCTTTTCCTTTTTATTGTTGACGTGACTGGTTCTATCTTTCTATATACGGTAACTCTTATTTTGACTTCAAACGTAAGTGTCCGTCAACCCATCTGTTGCCTAAGATTTTTCTCTATGCCCTGCGTTCTCTTTTGACTAACTGGTCGACTAGTACCCGTCTGTTCATAGTCAAAGTCTCCGAAGCATATTATCATTATTATTATTATCCCTAAATTAATGACCGTCACTTTTGACACATACAGTGTACATTTGCAGTTGTTATAGTTGCTGATAATCACGAATGAGAGCTTCAAAATGAGACCAAGTTTCCTGCTGTACGTTTATCCTGGGCTGGGATAAAGTTACTTCAGAAAAAGTATAAGAACCACTTATTGGGTAGTTGAAAACAATTGAAACTTGCGATTTACACTACCAATACTTGTGCCTATAATATATACAAATCGCATTACCCTCAGACAAGTAGTTTAATTCTGAGTTAGACTGTACAAGCCAATTATTCTCAAGTTTAATAATATTTTTCATTATATTTGGTTGTATGAAAAATTGTCTGGGATTTTGGCGTCTCGTTTTATAAACATACTCGTGTCTAATTATTGCCATTATAGGCTCGTTGCATAATGTACTATTATAAAATATGCTAAGGTGTATGTTTCACAAAACTCAAGCTCCTAAACCAGAGGGAGTTAGAAGGTGTGGTTTGTACCAAAATCTTCCAAATTGTCTCAATAGTACAGGAAAAATCTTGCATTTCTTGAAAAGTCGACGGAAATATATTTATTTGTTTATAAAGTGTGTTTAAACAAATAAACAAGACGATAGCCCCTGCCAGAACAGTATCGCGTCCAGCCCGCATATCACTAGAGCCAGGCTGGTAGTCTGTACACATGGGGCGCACACAACCCATTAAGCGAGAGTTCTCGCACGGGCCCGCTAGTATAATATACAGGGTGCTTCAAAAAATGTATACACACTTTGAACTTCCATAGAAAATTTATTTACCGTTCTACAAAGTTAAATTTCAGGAAATTAGAAAGCTGAAAGTCCAATGTAAATGAAACATAAATAACAAATGTTAATACTGTTCAAATTGGCGACCTGCAGCATCAATACAATTCTGAGTACGAGTCACCACTGATTCTGTACATCGTATCAAAACGTCCAATGAGATTTCTCTACACACGGCTTGAATCTCATTCCAAAGAATGTCTAGGTTACGTGGTTTACGTTTGTACACCTCATCTTTTACTGTGCCCCATAAGAAGAAATTCAGTGGTGTAAGGTCTGGAGAGCGTGCTGGAAACTCGATTGGCCCCCTACGTCCTATCCACTGGCCCGGCAAATTTTGATCCAGGTAAGCTCGTACGTCCCTGTGATAGTGCGGCGGGGCACCATCTTGTTGAAAAAAAAAAATTATCATTACCGTATAATGCACGAATGGCAGGAAATATGGAATCTGCAAGCATTGCTAGGTAAGTTATACCAGTTACAGTGCCTTCAAATCGAAAAGGTCCAATGAGTCCCCTTGAAGACAAACCGCACCACACATTTACACCTTCAAATTTACAGCTTTTTCAATTGTAATGTGAGGATTTTCTTCACCCCAGTAAACACAATTGTGCCTATTGACAGTTCCATTAAGTTTGAATTGGGCTTCATCCGACCAAATGATGCTACCCATAAATCCCGGTTCACGTATCACCATCTCCTGAACCCATTCACAAAATTGCAACCTTCGATCTGGATCGTCGTCACTTAGCTGTTGCACCAGCCTTGGAATGTAAACACGATACTTGCCTCTCTTCAGAATGCGTAGCACGCTGCTAGCACTTACATCACTTTCACGTGCCCCTTGCCTTGAAGATTTGTTAGGAGAGCGTTGAAACAGTTCCAAGACTGCCGTTGATGACTCATCACTTGTAGCTGTTCGAGGTCGACCTGAATGACCTTTATGCACATCACACACTGTTCCATGAACTTCGAATTTGTCTCGTATGCGTGTAATTGTTAAACTTGAAGGTGGTTCTGTATCATACTCCCTTCTCCACTGTCTTTGAACTTCATTTACATTCTCAAACTTCCAGTACCACTCAATAACCTGCTTACGTTCTTCAAAACTCAAACGTACGTCCGCCATGTTGATATTACAAATTCCAACTGACAATATAATATAGAGGGACGATTATGGTGCCACCTGGCGAAGAAATATAACATTAGCCTTGTAGAGCGGGAAAACTACGATAGTTTAAAGTGTGTGTACATTTTTTTGAAGCACCCTGTATTTTCTTTCCTCGTTGTCAAACGGAAAAGAAGTAAGGTTGCCATTAAAATGATTGCTGGTTCGCTCGGAGCAACGTAATTTTCTGATAGTGAATATCATTATTCAAGCCCCAAATAAATGGAAAAGGAAACCGAGATCGATTCGCTTGTAGAATAGAAGCGTGTGGGACAGTATGTTCGATTATAGCATGAGATAGGAGGCGAGTGTGGAGGAATGCCATTGCCGGGAAGGCCCGTGACCGCCCCCGCTACAAGCCACCAAAAATCAATGGCACACTTCCACGAAAGGACAACAGTAGCACTAAGGCCATATTGATTCACACATATGAGTAGTTCAATGCCATTTGCCGCATTAGGTGGCATGTGTCACTCGTGAGTCACTTGTGTACACTATAGTCTTGTAGGAGAGCTGGTATTAATTACCCTTTCACGAATAGATTGCCGGCGGTCGAGATGGGAACTATTCTCTGTTTACTTGTGTCACACGTCACTCTGCTTCGTTGACAGGTACAGTTGCGCGTGTAGGATATGACTCAGCTCCAGTTGCTATCCGTGGTGACATGAGCTCCTGTGAAGCTTATCTGCGCTTCTAAGACAGGTAGCGCACGCAATGATGCTTGACTTATGCGCGGACTGCACTGTTTCACCACCGTGTCCTCCTCTTTACCCCGCGGGGCTCCTGCTACAATAATCAACAAACGGTGGCGCAGCCATGCTCAGCGGCAATCAAATCTTAAATGGGTAATAATAAGCAAGGTTCGACTAATCGATTAATTATCGATAAATAATCGATTAATGAATAAAATTAAAGGTACGGTAAACAATTACTCAATCGAATGACCGATTAATCGAATAGTCGAAGAATCTATTAATCCGCTAACTGAAAATCGATTTATTTATTTATTTATTTATTTATTTTATTTTTATGACTTTTAGTGCCGGGAGTGTCCGAGGACATGTTCGGCTCACCAGAGGCTGTAGCTGCTTCAAGCGGAGACCCATAGGGTGAGCTACAAGTTCCATACAATTTCAAGTAGTTCCAACTTTCGCTACCAGATGTCACTGATACCTAGTGGTGAACGTTGGAACTTTGATAGAGCGTTACAACGAAATCTAACCTAGAAATTCGGCTCTACACAAGTTTAATCTGTGCAAGGATCTTTCACATGCCATACATCTACGACATGGGACCGCCGGCTTTACTTCCCCTCCGAAGGAAGGCATAGACTACTGAAGGATTTTAACGCTCTTAAATATTCCGACGACTTCGGCCTGGTTTCAACCCGATATCTTGGGCATAGCAGTTCAGCATGCTACCAACTACGCCACCGAAGCATTAATCAGTGGACACAAGATAAGAAAAATAGTTTAAAAAAGAGGTCATCGCTTAAGTTGAGTTACGCTTATTTTCGGAGTAATGTATAGAAATCTATAAAAGTTACTTTTTGCCCAAATATACAAAGCGTCCTTCCTTGTTTATGTTAACGATAACCAAATAAGAGTAAGTGACAGTGGAAGGACAAACATCAATCAAATTGGGAAGGGTTTCAAAAAAAGAAACCGAAGAGTTTTCAGCAAAGATTTTGAATTCTTGGTTGGTTGGTTCCTTAGTTTAGGGGCTGCGACAACGCGGTCATGTAGCCCCGTGTACTTTGGGTGTGTGTAGAATCTGTCTGATAACCAGTGTTAATTGTGATGACAGTATTAGTGTGTGTTATCTGTTTTCAATTCAAGTGAGGACTGCAGACTTTTAATTTCAAGTAGTTCCTACTTTTGCCGCCAAACGCCACCGTCAACGACTAATAGTTCAGAACTTAGCTACCAGAAGCCACCGCAGTCGGCTCTTGGTAACGAACGTAGGAACCTAAGAGCGTTGTTTACATTCTTAACCTATACAATTTAGCTTCACACAGGTGTATTTAGTGAAAGGTTCTTTAACATGCCATAAATCTATGACATGGGACCGCCGGCATTACTTCCCCTTCGAAGAAAGGCATACTGAGGGATTTTTAACGCTCTTCGGCATTTTTTAAAATTCTTGTTCAATGTTTATAATTTAGGACAGGAACATTTTTGTTTTACTCTGTTTTAGCATAGTTTTCACAAAGAAGGTACATTATTTAACAAGAAGTTCAGGAAAGAACATATAGCCTACTTTCTCCTAAATGTATGGGTATAGTTATAACTCTTTTTCCTTATCTCCTCCTAATCTCTTCCTATTCGTAGTGCAAATTGACACACAGGATTTGAGCAGCGGCGTTCAAACCATAGTTTATAATTTACCCCAGCATTTTGCAATTTCATCAGCAAACACTCCAAACAACGTAGGAATTCAGTATATTAACGCAAACTACTTACAATAATTGAAACTTCGTTGTTCTAAACGTATCACTGGGAGAAACACATTTAATATACCTACTGCATTGCTAATTATTTTTAATCGTGCCTATCCTTGGGAGTGCGCTCTATCGGCAAGAGGAATTTTTTCAATTAACCGTAAGCATGGGTTCACTAACTGGCCGGTATAGCGCGCAGATCGCATCTAGTAGGCAGTGGTTAGCTCCCGCATAGTTCAACTGGTTGCTAGTAGATGTCACTAGTGCAGATCCGTTGGAGAACTTGATTTTAATTAAATATATATTTTCCATTGCAAAATGCATAATATAACGCTCAATTGTATAACGTCTCAGTACTCAAAATGCAATAAATATAAAAAAGCAAGCAAAAATATACAACTCTGATAAGATTAGAACCCCAGCCGGCAGGGTAAAAGACCAAAGCTCTAACCACAGAGCCATACGTGCCCTCTCAGATCAAACATTATCACCAGATTTACAATCTTATTCAAAACCACCTTGTCAAACACTAAATAATGTGTTTTAATCACTGCTTAAACGTACATGTTTCTGTGTTCAATGACACCTTCGTCAGCGTGGATTGAATTAAAATAATCTTAAAACTAAGTTTACAAAGATAAAAGAGAAAATGGATATCATTTCAAAATACTATTATAAATTTAAATAAAAAGAAAAAACTCACAAAAAGAATTAAAAACATATGAATGGTTCGATTACAGTGAATCGGACGTCGCTGCTATATGATGTATCTTTCAGTTGCATCACGATCAACTTCAATTTGGCTTAATATTACAAATCAACCTTAATGGTTGATGATGATAATTGTTGTTTTAAGGGACCTAACATCTAGGTTATCGGCCCCTAATGGTTTGGGTGATGGTGAAAATGAAATGTAAACTATAACTAAAACTAACTACTAACTTATATACTAGAAGAAGAAATGGAAAACAAAAGGAGAATTAGACAAATAAAGGACAGGAGGAAAAGAAATGCCCTCAACCCTCGAAGAATGCGGATTGAGGGACTTGGAAGGAAGGAGAGCCATAAGAGGCAGGTAGGAAAGTGAA
Organism: Meconema thalassinum; assembly: GCA_946902985.2. Taxonomy (NCBI): domain Eukaryota; kingdom Metazoa; phylum Arthropoda; class Insecta; order Orthoptera; family Tettigoniidae; genus Meconema; species Meconema thalassinum. The sequence goes on from OX336392.1 coordinate 175,512,129, forward strand.
AGAGGAGAGGGTCCGCCCCACAGGTAAAGGATACAAGGGGAAAATACCGGACCCAGCTCAGGAATCCCTCGAGGTCGCCAACTCCCGAACTCACCACCCGTGAGCCCCTTAAGGTGTAGCAATATCCAGGGTGCACCAGAAGTGGAGGGGCTACATACGCCCTGCCTCCTTGAGGGCCTTGAGCAGAAGGCAGTAGATAACAGAAAAAGAAAAAGAAGGCTGACCCCTCGCAGAAGCAGGGTATCAGAAAAGATGAGACAAGGGCCAATTAAGGCGGGAAAGGAAGAGACTCCCTAGGCCTCAGATACCCTAATACCGTCGGGGTCGGAAGAGAAAAAGAGTTGACCAAGTGAGGTCGACAGGAAAGAAGACGGAGAGGAGCCCGGCACAAGTAAGTGGAAGCAATGCCGGACTCAGCTGGGGCCCCGTGGTCGCCAACCCACGTCTCACTAGATGTGAGCCCCTGGGGGGCAATCTTAATGGATACGGCAGTCTGTATCACATTGATGTGGTCTAACCTTGAAATAAACCAGAAGACTCCTACTACCGCTATTCACTTTGTTTTGAGTGTCACCTGACAGTTATGTCTGCACCTACAGATGGAGTATAACTTCGATTTGACATACCCTGAGTTGCTAAGGTCACAAGGCATGCTGTACGACCATTGGAACCCCATCTAAAAATTAACGTTCATATTCCAGACGTTACAAAACATGTTCCTCTATTTTTTTTTTTTTAACTGTGTATTTACAGCTTCTCATGTCAACTATACATATATTGTATTCATATTTTAAACACAGTCATTGGTTTCATGATTGTAGTTCGTGGCACGTTGCCAAATGTCAGGAGAGAACAGCTTAGTAAGTGATGAATCTGCGCTCTCACAATCCCAGCTTGTGGTGGCAGTGAAGCGTCTCTCATGATTGAAAGTGCTTCAAGACAAATGTAATGTACATTAAAGAGAATTACTAACATCCCCGATCTGCTATAAACATGCAGTTTTTACTCCGGGGAAATCATCCACTAGGAGCTTTTAAGGGAGTTTCAGTCGAGCCACAGACCTCTGAAAGATTTAAGAGCCCATGCCCCACCGAGTATCGATCCTGGGACCTATTTGACTCCTTCAGCTGCAACAGTTCCAACGGTCAGTATGAACAGGGTAATGATGGTGCATTTCACAATGAACATGTCGACAGATATAAGAACTGTAAACCTCTCCTAGCTGCCCATAGCGGTGATGCTACGTTTGTGATGTTATGTTGCTCCTGACAGAGTCATCCAATGCACAAATGAATAATTCACCAGCTTGCAACATTTCTTCAGCCAGACCCATAAACATGTGTAGGCCTAATTACTGATAATGCCAGTGGAACACTCCGACTTATGGTTTAAGATATGAAAGCTCATAAAAATATCTACTTAAGACTGTTTTCTACCCATCTTAAAGAGAATTGAGATGACAGCGGAGAGATTTCAGGTTTTATCTCTATGTTGAAGTCATAATTTATGACGAGAGCTCTGTGATGCACTGACATACGCTAATCCAATTAGCGGAAGAGAACAAGAGCTATCACCATCTCTCCAGCGAGCTCGTTACCAAGACGCTTCCTTATGAGCGCCAATACCTCCCTTATTATAACGAGTTGCTATTTCTTGAATAAGCAGGAATGAACGTTTAACACAACCCTTAATTCTTAAACACACGCCCTGGGGCTAATATTCCAACCACATATTTTATTCGCTTGTCAAATTTACAAATAACTTTTCAGGGACGTGTCCCACTGCACTTTTATTTACTCGTGTCAGGAACAAAAAATATTACAGAAGAAATTATGTACAAAATGGGCAACAAAAATTACAAAACTTTAACACTTAAGGCTCTAAATAATGCATGACCAATATTTTGCCATGTCACGTCCATTTGGTGTAGCCTTCGCCAGATCCTCCATGGTGCACATTATAGGACACAGACTGCACTGAAGCAGATGACCCATAGTCTGTTCTTCACCGCATTCACAAAGGACAGAGTCGCAGCAAAAAAATATTTATGAATATTGGACTTGGATCTGGCAACCCCAGATCGCAATTTGTTGAGAGACTTCCAAGTTGTCCAAGCCTCTGTATGTCCTGCTGGGAGCCTTTCAGATAGAGCCATCCACTGAGTAATGTGGGGGCTTCTGGTCAACCAAGATGTAATCCTCAAAACCTGAGGTTTGTCAGTTAGGCACTGAGTTGTGTGAAGGGAGCTTCTTCTGGACTTCAGGCTGGTTGAAAGCTATACAATGCATGTGCTCGAGACACATCAACCCTAGACACATCAACCCTAGATCTCTCACATTTAGCTGCAACTTCTCTTCTGATATCTGGGGGTGCAAATGCCTGCTAAACAATAGAGTTTATCACATGGCGTGGGTCTCAGGCAGCCAGTGATGAGTCTACACGTTTCATTTAATGCAGTATCAACCTGCTTGGTATGACAAGACCTATACCACACAGGACATGCATATTCTGCTGCCGAGTAACAGAGTGCTAAAGCTGTGGTTCTTATTGTTTGAGCTTGAGTCCCCTAGCTGGTACCAGATAATTTGCGAAGGAGGCAGTTTCTTGCGGATACTTATTTTTGGTGTTTAGACAATGTATTTCATACGTGAGTGCACGATCCAATGTAATCCCTAAATATTTGGGATTCGCACAGTGATCCAACAGCATGCCTTCCCACGTTACATGCAGTTTCCTCTTTGCCTGTCTGTTCTTGAGATGGAATGCGCAGACCTGTGTTTTCGAAGGGTTTGGTTTCAATTGGGTTTCCTCTATAATAATCACTTAGTTCCTCTAGAGCTTCAGATAGACGTCTTTCCACAACTTTCAAACTGATCCGCCTGGACGGTAATGGCACGATCATCCGCATAAATAAAGCTTCGAGTGTCTACTGGCATTGGCTGGTCATTTGTATATATGTTAAAGAGGATAGGAGCCAGAACACTACCATGAGGTAGTCCATTTCTTTGATTCCTCCAACGGCTGTGCTGCCCTTGAAAGTCTACAAAGAGTCTACGATTTTGAAGAAGACACCTGACTATTTCAGTTAATTTATAGTCCTTTGTCATCAAGTAGAGTTTATTCAGCAGTAAGTGACGATTGACTGTGTCATAAGCAGCTGTTAAGTCAATGAAGACTGCCCCTGTGATCTTCTGGTTCTGGAATCCATCTTCAATATGCTGAGCAAGATGTAGGATTTGTGAAGTGCAGCATTTACCTGTTCTGAAGCCAGCTTGTTCAGGGATTAGGAAAGGTTCAATTACCTTTGTGAGCCTACTTAGAATCATTCGCTCCAGTATTTTGAAAAGGTGGGAGAGCAATGAAATAGGCCTATATACTGTATAAACATCACCAAGATACTACATTTGAAGCTTATTATTGATGTGTTACATCTTTCCACTCGGTTGCTGGATATTTTTGTGGGAGTGATTTTGAACAATGGGACGGAAGTGGATCGGACGGAAGTGTTGGTTGGTTGGTTCTTAAGTTTAGGGGCTGCGACAACGCGGTCATGTAGCCCCGTGTACTTTGGGTGTGTGTAGAATCTGTCTGATAACCGGTGTTAATTGTGATGACTGTATTAGTGTGTGTATCTGTATTTTAATTTTAAGTACTGCAACTTATAATTTTTCAAATAGTTCCTACTTTTGCCGCCAAGCGCCACCGTCAACGACTACTAGGCCTAATTCAGAACTTAGCTAATAGACGCCACCGCAGTCGGCGCTTGGCAACGGACGTAGAAACCTAAGAGCGTTGTTTACATTCTTAACCTATCCAATTTAGCTTCACACAGGTGCAATTAGTGGAAGGATCTTTAACATGCCATAAATCTATGACATGGGACCGCCGGCTTTACTTCCCCTCCGAAGGAAGGCATACTGAGGGATTTTTAACGCTCTTAAAAAATCCGACGGCTTCGACCGGGTTTGAACCCGGGACGGAAGTGTGTAAGACGCACTGCCAGCTGGATCGCATCACTCCTGGCTGATCTTGGTAAGAGGAAACAATGAGCACGCGGTGTCGGAGTTTGGTACCATGATGCACTGTCGGCCATGTGGAATGTATATCACATACGGATTACATCAAGGTTTTGAGGCGCCATTACAGATATTCCTACAATAAATCATCTTCAAGTTGTCGTTCTTTGGTGTAAAAATATTCATATCATATTTGCTGAAGACAATTATGATTTATTAAGAGTCTGTTTTTCAATCTCTGGATAAAAGTGATGGGCATCCACTCCCTGAGTAACTTTGCTCAACACTTTCATGCTGAACGGTAAACGCTCATGCGAACTCTGGTGTCAACTGATTGAAACACAAACCACATGTTGAAAGTCTCCGTATCAGTATTTAAATGATGATATGCTTTAATATGAAACATTGTAACTAGTCGGCAAAGCCGGTATTATGTTTCTGCACAATGAATATTCAGATATTAGCCCACATTGCGGTAATGCAGTGATCAATATAATATATATCGATGTTTTTATACGGGAACTGGGCTAGCCTTTCATGGACCACTATAGGAATTCCCTTTACTACCAAGTAGGCGTATTCATAACTAATTTAAAATTCAATTCCACGCAGGAACGTTATCGAAAAAAAAAGCAAAATATTAATGGAGCATAAAAAATTACTTCCATATTATTACCGGCACGTGAAAATAAGTAACTGTCTTGTACTCTAAATTTCTGTGGTTAAAATGGCTACGTGGATCGCGCCTTGGTCTGCAAATCATGAGGTCTCAGGTTCGAACCCCAGTACATGTAATTATTTTTGCTACCAGATTATCTATTTGAAACGATATCTATCATAGCATTATGCGTCATTTTAACAGAATCTACAAGAAATTACGATTTATCTAATTTTAATTACAATAGTTTGCACCAAGCAGGAGTTGGGAAATTTGATTGTATTGAACATTATTTCTAGTAGTCTATAGATAGGATAGAGACTATGGTTTCATTCCTCCTCTTAATTTACAATATAATATGTGATGTTTTTTCAAACAAGTGTGACAGCAGCATATATCCAATTCAATCTATACATTCATCATAGTACCAGTATGAAAACGGAGCGTAAATTAACATTTTAAGAATGTCCAAGTTGTGTAGTATACGAGTAGGATAACATGTCAGATGACTTCACATACATTTCATCTCAATTTCATAGTAGGATAACATGTCAGATGTTACACATCTACTGTAAGGCTCGTATCTGGTTTTCTTTTCTTTTTTCTTTACGTAACGACGAGTTCCTTGTCACAGACTGTATTGGATAAGTTTTTGCGTGAGTCTTCGTTTCTCCTTAAATCTTATCTTTTACCTTCGTTAGTTTTAGTTTTCTTGTTTTTCGAACCTCTGAATTGTTTTGAGACGTGTTAATACGCATTCAAAGGATTAACCGGATAGTTTTATCACAGGGTCCTACTGGGTAGGTTTATAATTTCCAATTGACATTGTATCGTATCGTAACCCGTGCAGCGAAGGACGGCTTCGTGCATGTCAACTGAGCCTTTCAGCCCTAAGGCCTTAAGAGATTTATCTATAGCATTTTTATTCCTAACAGCATTTGTTTTCGGGGGGAGTGATTACCTGTGTCTTAAATGACCAGAATATGGTCTAGTGCTCTAAGCACACTGTGAACGTACAGAATGAATAGAGAGAGAAAGATAGAGAGTAGTTGAGGCCATAATGGCTAGTTTGTAGTGTGAAAGGAAGTGCAATTTATTCTATTAGGCTACGGGGTCGCTTATGGCCATCCCCGGTGGCTTGGTAATCACCCAGAGTTCTGATGAGGGGGTTGGTGTTGGATGTAGCTTTTTATGTAGTTTTGATGCCTGCATCAATGTACTCAATGTTGCGTTTTGATGCCTGCATCAATGTACTCAATGTTGCTGTATTCATGGATTTGGGCATTGCGTCCGTACCATTCTGAGTTGGTGAGGGCACACGCAATGCCTTATTTTGGACAACCTGTAGTTTCTTGACGTGCGAGGGGGCTGCATATCCCCAGACTGGACTGGTATATTCCATTATTGGACGTACAATGGTACGGTATGCTAAGAGATTGCTTTTACTCCTGTTGTCTTCCTTTAAGAGAAATATTTTTACTAATTTCATCTTATTGCGTAAGATCCTTCACGTTCACCGACGGCTCTTTAATACATTCCACCTTCACTCATTTATAAACTCTGTTAACACTACACAACTCAAGAAATACCTAATGTCAAGATTCTGGAAGGAATATGGAACACCTCAGTTGTTGAATTCGTAAACCACGTAATAAAAATAGATCATACAAAATTTTTGAAATATATCCGTGCCATACAGCTTTTAGGTAGATTTCATTACAAAGCTAACTATTGCAATGGGTACCATGTTTCGACTTCCGGAAAATTTCGACATATCTTCGCGTTTCACATCCCCTAGACCCCAAAACCACCGTCAGTTCAAAAGTTTATATATAATTTATGTATATATACAAATATCACTTTTTGTGGACACGATAACTACCGCAATTTGATTTTTTTTACATAATATGTATCCCTATAAAATCTCGGTCGAGTTCGTTAATGGGCACAATCGGTCGAAGGGGGAGAAAATGGGTTTTTTAAAAGTGAAATATCGATATTTGAAATATCGAATCCATTCAAAGTTCATAGAATGTGTCGGATAAGACCCAAAAATGTATGTTTGAAAAAGTTTTCGATTTCACCAACCATTGACCAAAAGGGTCGAAAAAAGTGGGTTTTTCGGGAAACATTAATCATATCTCTCTTAATAGGCACAATATCAAAACCGTACGAAATGGACAATATTTCCCTAATAATTACCTAAAACTTTTGTCTAAAATAATTTTTGATATGTCCCACCATTACACCAAGGGATGAGCAAAATGATTTCGGAATTAGAAGAAAATGCCAAGAGCCATCAGAGGTTGCCATGACAACACTACTAAATTGATGAGGGATGAGCCATCAGACGTTGCCATGACAACGCCATTGCTCGAGATCACATTCAGTTTTCCATCTGACTCGGTGGGAAGCGGCTTCGGTGACGAAACTGGTAGCATGCTGAACTTCTATGCCCAAGGTCGCGGCTAAAAATCCCTCAGTATGCATTCCTTTGGAGGAGAAGTTCCAACGTTCGTTGCGAGTAACTGATTGTGGTGGCATCTAGTAGCCAGTTCACAGCTAGGTGTCGTTGACTGTAGTATTTGGTAGCAAAATTAGGAACTACTACTTGAAATTGACCGTCAGCAGTCCGTACCTGAATTACAGACTAACACAGCCATCACAATTAACACCGTTTATCAGACAGATTCTACACACACCCAAAGTACACGGGGCTCATGACCGCGTTGTCGCAGCCCCTAAACTGAGGAACCAACCAAAATCTCTGCGGGAGATCAAATTTTGCGTGACGAAGTAACAGACCGGTGGATAGTTAGACATCAATGTCGAAACCTTACATAAGGACAGTGTGACCACAAGTATAACAAGAAGTTCCGTTATGAACTAAAGAGCCTACTTTTCTTAAAATTTAAGATTCATGCCAATGATTAATCTATATGGATCTATCTAAAATAATGACGAAATTAAGTTGGTAATATCGAAACTTCTAATTAGTTCGAAATACTGTATACCTGACATAATGTAGCCTAATAGAGAACTACAGTTGGCAGCCCTGGTGACTGAATATATTCTTAGTTCCATCTCTTAAGGTACAGAATACAAAATTTGGTTGAAGTCCAATGGATAGCATGGACGTCACATGCAGTTAAAGATTGGATCTAAAAGCGCACGTAAAATCATGTTGGCAACAATGACATACATGTATTGGTCAGAAATAATCTGAAATAATATGATCTATTGTTGTGTCAATTTTGAATGAAATCAATTAGTTAGTATAGAAGTTACATGCATTTTAAAATTGGACCTATCAGCAGGCTTAGAATCATGATGGCAGCACTGGCGTAGGCCTATATTAGTTACTCCAAATTAATCTAGAATGCCAGGTACTATACGTGTGCAAAGTTTAGAGCCATTGGATTGCATACTTTCTCATATTTTGATATTAGGGTAACAAAAATAGAGACAGTATTTATTAACAGTTGGCAGCCCTGGTTACTCTTAAGGATCGGCATAGTCATATCGGTTATGGTACACATATCGCACACGAAATTTGGTGAAATCCAAATGATAGTATAGAAGTTACATGTATTTAAAGTTGGACCTCTCAGCAGGCTTAGAATCATGTTGGTAGCACTGGCGTATATAAGTTACTTCAAATTAATATAGAATGTCAGGTACTATACGGGTGCATAGTTTAAAGCTGTCTGCTTGCATACTTTCTGATATATTGGTATTTGGATAAAAGATATTGAGAGCATTTATTAACAGTTGGCAGCCCTGGTGGCTCTTACGAATACGCTCTGTCATATCTGTTTATGTGCACATAGCACATACGAAATTTGGTTGAAATCCAATTGATAGTGTAGAAGTTATACGCATTTAAAATTAGGACCTATCAGCAGGTTTATAATCATTTTGGCAACACTGCCATGTATGGCCTCCTGGAATTTAAACTGCAATATTATTATCTATACGTGTGCCAATTTTGAAATAGCTCCCATTCATACATTCCAAGATATCCAACATGGAGCTCAAATTTCAATTGCGATTTTTCAGCAGTTGGTAGCACTGACAGCATTTTCAAATATGGCCGTGAGATATTCAGATATAGATATTTACTCCTACCAAATTTTGTTTCGATTGCTGCAGCCATTTAGGAGTTGATAGGGGGGGGGGACACACACACAGCCAGACAGACAGACAGACAGACAGACAGAAGGGCAGACAGAAGGACAGACACACACACATTTGCCCGATCACATAAGTCTACTTTTTCCTCATATTTGCAAAATGTGAAAAGTAGGCTAAAAATGGACCCCAAATGACGAGAAGGTTACCGTCCCCATAAGCCAAATGTTTAAAATATGCATAAAATTCCGAAAAACGAAGTTAATTAAGCTCCAATTTTAAAATACTTTCTCGCAATAAATGAGGCCTGATCCTTCTTCGAAAACCTGCATATTCTGCCTATTTTCGCCTATCCCCAAGTTTGCCCGGTGAAACTACCTCTACCTTCCAGGGTGCCGAGAGGAAATTGTTATAATATTTTTAGTATCCAAGATTCAACTTCCGTGGAATTGATAGTAGTTCGAGTAATCATGTCACTCATGTACTTGTTTCAATAATAGAAAATATTATAATTCACATAAAGAATGTAGTCTTTTTTTAACGTACTATATATATATATTTTTAAATAGGTTTAATAATACATTAGGTAGTGTAACCCTATGAGGTTACAATGTTTTTATATTACTGTTTATTTTTTATATTTTAGGTTAGAAGCATGGCTACCTTTTGCTCGTGGTCAGTGAAAGCTTTAGCGCCTGAGCTTAGGTATTCATTGCTATAGTGTCTAGCAGTGTAGTGATGGGGGGCCTTGCCAATGAGGCTGCTTTTCTATATTCCTTTTTATGATGTTGTATTGTTTTTTTAAATTCTTTTGTGTTCTTTTTATGAGTGAGTATCTGTGGAGTTTTATCTATGGAGATTGTAAGAAGATTTGGTTAGATAGTGTTAGGTCTGATTTTTGTAAGAAGAAAGGAAAATGATATTGGCTAAGAAGTTCGTTATTATACGAAGTAGTAAGTTGTTTATGAGGATAGGAGGTTCTGAAGAAGAGAAAGAAGAATGGAATTAGTAATGCGATTAGAAGATGAAAGTGGATTTTATTGTGCTGATAATGGAAGCTTGCTGGTATGTAGAGAAAGTAGCAATAAAAGGATGAATATTTTTAGGAAATGTGTTCCTCATGGTAATTTAATACCACCACACCCCAAAAACGAGAGTATGTACGGTTACAATTATGGCGCCCAACGTGGGGGACGATAAAGGAGAATACGGTAACTTGAATAGCAGTGAAGTATACGGCCTTATCGTGTATAATAACGCTAGTTTGATCCACATGCTTACGGCTATGAATGAGTCTATTAAGACGCAAGGAGAATCTTTAAGTAAGGAGATAGGTGAGGTCAGAGAGTATGTGAGTGAGTCTATTAAGAAGTAGGAAGAGTCGATAAAAGAGTATATAGGTCAACAGAAGCAGGAATTAGGCAGACAGAATTTGTAGGTAAGCAGGTGGAATCGGTGAAATTATATGTGAGTGTGGCTGTGGAGGAGGAGATAGAGAAGAAGGAGCAGGAGAAGGTGAAAGAGAAGGAGAAAGAGAAGAAGGAGAAGGAGGAAGAATAAATGAAAGATGGACATGCTATTGAGGAAGAGATGTGTGAAGTACGTGATGATAAGGGGCGTAAGAAAGGAAATGGACAAGATGAAGGAGAACGTCAAATGGAGGAGGAGAATAAAACTGAGGACAGGGAAGAAGATGAGATAGAGGGCAAGGTAAAAGAGAAAGGAGAAACGGATAACGGAGACGGTGAAATGGAAGAAAGTAAGAAAGTAGGTGATATGGAAGAAACTAAAGAAGAGAAAGGAGAAACGGATAACGGAGAAGGTGAAATGGAAGAAAGTAAGAAAGTAGGTGATATGGAAGAAACTGAAAAAGAGAAAGGAGAAACGGATAAGGGAGAAAGTGAAACAGAAGGGCGTGAGAAAGCAAGTGATATGGGAGAAACTGAAGAAGAGAAAGAAGAATCAGATAAGGTTGGTCATGAGGTGGACAGTATGAGACAGACAAGAAGGAAGAGGAGAAAAATGAAGAATGGAAGAAGAGAAACGGTGGAGATGTAAGATGAGGAATACACGGTACGGAATGATATGGTGGATGAAGAACAAGATGAGATGTAAGATGAAGAAAAAGGAGTTGTTGAATATTATGAGACAGACAAGAAGGAAGGGGAGAAAAATGAAGAATGGAAGGAGAGAGGAACGGTGGAGATGGACGATGAGAAGTAAAAGGTACGGAATGACATGGCGGATGAAGAAAAAGACGAGATGGAAGGCAGAGGAAGAAAGAAGAATGGAGAAGGAGAAACAGAAAAGGAAGAAGGGAAGGAGACAGGAACGGTGGAGATGGAAGATGAGGAGTACAAGGTACGGAATGACATGGCGGATGAAGAGAAATACGAGATGGAAGGCAGAGGAAGAAATAAGAATGGAGAAGGAGAAACAGATGAACAGAAATAACGAAAAGTGGAAGAATGAGAAAGGGGAAGGGAAGAAGATAAAGTTCTCAGTAGTGATAACATCATCATTTTGGATTCTCTTAGTGATAGAGAACCAGTTTGCAACCAGTATCGCAATACATTTGATAATAATGTAGTTAACAATTATGGGTATTATGTTGTGAATGATATGATTGAAATTTCACGAAAGCCTTCGTGTGTTCCGAGTGTGAGTTGTGCGGAAGGTGCAGATTTGACAGACGATGGTGTCAATGATGGGTGGAAGGTGATTGATCTGGATGTTGATGGAAACGATTATTTATGCATTCGAAATAGTAATGGCATCGAAGGTAGTAGTTCAAATGATGAACGGTGTGAAGATGGTGTGTCCTTGTCAAGTGAACTCATTTTTCCAGTTCTTCGAGACTTAATATCGGAAAGTGGATTGCAGCTAGATGATGGGTTGGATTCAGAATATTTAGTTAATGCTTCAGGGATGCTTACATTAGATCGTCAAGGGGAGAAGTCTATGGAATAAATGCAAAAAGAGTAAACAGTTGTTTAAGCTGATGCATCATCGCCTTCTAAGATAGCTGAGTGAGCAAATTTTGACCATTTGGACAATGACTTAAAAGAAAAGAAGCATTTGAGAAGCGGCTTCTTGGAAGCAGGAAGGGAAGGCTTATGGGCTTACTGAAGTAGTTGATAAGTCATATTTTATTTGTGTGTGATATTTCTTAGTGTATTTGTGATGTGTATTACTTTTATTTATGAAGGCTTTTTGGGGGACGAATTGTAACCCTATGAGGTTACTATGTTTTTATATTACTGTTTATTTTTGATATTTTAGGTTAGAAGCATGGCTACCTTTTGCTCGTGGTCAGTGAAGGCCTTAGCGCCTGAGCTTAGGTATTCATTGCTATAGTGTCTAGCAGTGAGGCGATGGCCTTGCCAATGAGGCTGCTTTTCTATATTCCTTTTTATGATGTTGTATTGTTTTTTATTCTTTATGTTCTTTTTATGAGAGAGTATCTGTGGAGTTTTATCTATGGAGATTGTAAGAAGATTTGGTTAGATAGTGTTAGGTCTGATTTTTTGTAAGAAGAAAGGAAAATGATATTGGCTAAGGAGTTGCTTATAATACGAAGTAGTAAGTTGTTTATGAGGATAGGAGGTTCTGAAGAAGAGAAAGAAGAATGGAATTAGTAATGCGATTAGAACATGAAAGTGGATTTTATTGTGCTGATAATGGAAGCTTGCTGGTATGTAGAGAAAGTAGCAATAAAAGGATGAATATTTTTAGGAAATGTGTTCCTCATGGTAATTTAATACCACCACACCCCAAAAAGGAGAGTATGTACGGTTACAGTAGGTTATCTATTTAATTATTATATTCTAATTTGCAGTATTCATCTTGTATAAAATGTTTGTAATTGGTTTGTTCAATAATAAGTGTACATTCTATATTTTCTTTTGTTAGTTGTTAAGCTAGGTTTAGTTTCTTATTACAAAATTTCAAGCCAGAACATTGTATACGCTACATAAAGGGGCTCTTTAGCCTCAGTAGCATTTCTTTATGAATAAATTCAAATTCAATAATAACCCAACACCACTGAGGACCGTTTCGACAATTTTTGAGCTGTCATACGACAGTGAAGTTCTTGTTTAACGTATTTTAGGTTATTTGAAATTCCCGTTAGTATTTGTAAATTATGGATACCTCTCATTTGGTATTTATAGATTTCTTTAAAGGATAGAATTGATTATTTGATTTTTAGAAGTCCTTTAGACTCAATAATTTAGTTTAATAAGTTTAATTAGTGTTTCTGAACTTGAGTTTAATTTAAATCTTTAACATTAGATAATACTACAATAGTGTTACGTGCTACCCCCTAGTGGATCCTTTGTTAACTGGATTACGGTGGGTAGGAAGCACAACACCAATTACTGCTTAAAGAAATAATTAACTTTATTGCGGCCAGAAGGATACAGCACTCTTCAGTAAATACAAGCAATTATTACCTTACTCCAGTTTCCTTACGGCGAGAACACTTCCCCTTTCACTTGTCAACAGACCACAGTTAATCCTCTTCGCTAATGAGTCCGGTCCCGTACGCTAGCTGGAAATAGCTGCACCCAGCCTGTCACCGTACTACACCCTGTTTCACAATGTAGCACAATCACTTCTGTCGCACTGGAAATAAACACACTAGCTCAAGACACAGTTCCTCTGTAGGAGTCTCACTTCCCCGCTCCACTAGGGGTTTCGCAAGTCACCACACTTCTGTCGCTCAGGATAATCGCTCACACTAGCTCGTAAAACACAACAACCACCACTGCTTGGCAGGTCGCACTTATATAGCAGGCCGGTGACTCAATAAATGCTTCTAGATCCATCCAGGGTTCACGGCTTCTCGAGATTTCCATCGCTGGTCCAGTCACGAATATTCTGGACTATCCCTTTGTCCTAGTAGCCCTGTTGCATAAGGCGCTCGCAATACAGGAGGCAGGCCACAGCCCAGCCCTGGGGCAGTTGTGACTCATGCGGCGAGCGATGACACGAACTCACAGCCGTAACACCACCCCCTTCCTAAAAAGGCTGATCGTCCCGATCAATCATTGGTCCGTCTGTGTCTCTCCGTAGGCTGCCAGGCGATCTCGGTGCACGATCTTCATCTTCGCCCTCGGGCTCCGCTGGATCCTGTAGACGACATCGTTGATCCGTTTCACGACTCGGTACGGGCCCTCCCAGGACTTCTGCAGTTTGGGTGACAGGCCTTTCTTCCGTAATGGGTTGAAGAGCCAGACCAGGTCGTCCCCGTGGAATCCGCCGGCAACCGTCTGCTGGTCGTATCGGGTCTTCATTCGGTCGGTCTCGATCCGCAGTTTCCTCCTCGCGAAAGCGTGCACGTCCTCCAGTTGGTCGACCAGTTCTTGACAATATTGGCTTACCGGGATCGGATCATTCCCAGGTCGGCCGAAGGCAAGATCGACAGGTAGACGGAGCTCCCTCCCAAACATGGCCCGGGCTGGTGTGCACCCGGTGGCTTCATGCACGGCGGCGCGGTAGGCCAGGAGAAATAGTGGAAGATGCTTGTCCCAATCCCTCTGGTGCTCGCTGACAACTATTCGGAGATGGTTCTCGATGGTGCAGTTGAATCGCTCTACCATCCCGTCGGACTGAGGGTGTAGCGGCGTTGTCCTTGTCTTCCGGATTCCCAGCAGCTGGCATAGGTTCTGGAACACCTGCGACTCGAAGTTCCTCCCTTGGTCGGAGTGCAGCTCCAGGGGTACTCCGTACCGGCTGACGAATTCCTTCACCAGGGCCTCTGCGATCGTCGCGGCTTCTTGGTTAGGGAGCGCATACGCCTCCGGCCATTTGGTAAAGTAGTCGCTGACGACTAATATGTAGCGGTTCCCTGCCTCGCTTAACGGGAATGGTCCAGCAACATCGATGGCCACTCTCTCCATGGGGCCGCCCACGTTGTAGGTCTTCAGTGGACCCCGTCGTCTTCGTCCTGGGCCCTTGCTGGCTGCGCAATCGTGGCACCTCGCGCAGTGGTTCTCCACGTCTGTTCGGCATCCGATCCAGTAGAACCGCTCTCTCAGCTTCACCAAGGTCTTCTTTATCCCTAGGTGTCCACCACATGATCCTCCATGAACTTCCTTCAGGACTTCCTCCGTCATAGCCTTTGGAACGACGACTTGTTCCCGATATGTCTTCCCGTCGGTGCTCTCCCAGGCGCGGCAGATGAGGCCATCCCTTACAATCAGCGAGTCCCACTGCGCCCAGTAGGACTTAAACTTTGGGCTGCAGTCACTCACAATGTTCCACCCGGGTCTGGGGACACAGGCCCCCTTCCATTCGGCTATCAGTCCCAGGTCATCACCTTCTGCTTGTGCCCGCGTGAAAGATTCGCGGCTCCAGCTCCCTTGAAGTTCCACAGTAGTCCTTCGGCACTGTATCCCGGTGTTCTCCTCCCTTCGGGCACAGAAGGTGCAGTCTTCGGGGCACGGTCTTCGTGACAGGGCGTCGGCGTTAGAATGCAGCTGGCCTTTCCTGTGCTGAATCTCAAAGTTGTACTGTTGAAGCCTCTCTAACCACCGCGCGAGTTGACCCTCCGCCTGCTTGAAGTTCAGGAGCCACCGCAGGGATGCATGGTCGGTCCTGATGAGGAATTCTTGCCCGTACAGGTACTTGAGGAAGTGTTCAATGGTCTTCACAATGGCGAGCAGCTCCTTCCTGGTGACGCAGTAGTTCCTTTCTGGCTTTGACAAGGCCTTGCTGAAGTAGGCCACTACTCTCTCCTCGCCGTCCACTACTTGCGACAGGATTCCCCTTATGCCAAAGTCGCTGGCATCGGTATCGACGATGAACCTTGTTCCAGGTCTGGGGTAGGCAAGAATAGGCGCGGTGCACAGAGCCTGCTTGAGTTGTTCGAAGGCACTGTGGCATTCTGCTGTCCACGTGAAGAGTTGGTCCTTCTCAGTCAGTCGATGTGAAGGTTTGGCGATGTCGGCGAATCCTCTCACGAAGCGACGGTAATAAGTGCAGAGTCCCAGGAAGCTTCTTAGTTGGGACTTGTCCTTCGGAACTGGCCACTCCCGCACAGCTGCGGTCTTCTCTGGGTCGGTGCGCACCCCTTCCTCGGAGACGATATGCCCAAGGTACTGGACCCGCTTCTGGAAGAGCTGACACTTCTTGGGGCTCAACTTCAGCTGGGCAGCCCGTAGCTTCAACAAGATCTCCTTCAGGTTGCTGTAGTGCTCCTCGAAGCATCTCCCCAGAACGATGACGTCGTCTAGGTAGACCAGGCAGGTCTTCCAGTGTA
This sequence comes from Meconema thalassinum, assembly GCA_946902985.2. Taxonomy (NCBI): domain Eukaryota; kingdom Metazoa; phylum Arthropoda; class Insecta; order Orthoptera; family Tettigoniidae; genus Meconema; species Meconema thalassinum. Next base: position 175,528,198 of record OX336392.1, read on the forward strand.
GTCCCCTCAGAATGGACTCCATTAGCCTTTCGAAGGTCGCAGGGGCGTTGCACAGACCGAATGGCATGACGGTGAACTGCCAGAGCCCACTGCCCAGAGAGAACGCAGTTTTCTCGCGGTCCTTAGGGTGGACCTCCACCTGCCAGTAGCCACTCTTCAAATCCAAGGTGGAGAACCATCTCGACCCTGATATGGTGTCCAGGGTGTCGTCGATCCGGGGTAGAGGGTAGCTGTCTTTCTTCGTGACGTCATTCACCCGCCTGTAATCCACGCAGAACCTGGTGGAACCGTCCTTCTTCTTCACTAGCACGACCGGAGAACTCCAAGGACTATGTGATGGCTCGATCGCCCCTTGCTCCTTCATCTCTTCTACCATCCGGTCGACTTCGGCTTGCTTGGCGAGCGGGACACGTCTGAATGGGACCCTAATCGGTGCGCTGTCCCCAACGTCGATTCTGTGCTGAACCAAGCTTGTCCTGCCGAAGTCTTTGCTCCCCACGGAGAAGACATCCTGGAATTCGCGTAGCAGGTCCTGAAGTTGGCGTGATTGCTCTTCGTCTAAATGGTCCTGGGATACTTGGTACAGCTTCTGTAGTTCTTCTGGCAGGGCGCGTCTTCTTCGGTTGTCCGTCTGCAGGTGTCCGTCCGTCGTTTCTGTGATGCGGGCAATCCAGGTAACGGGCTCGCAGACTCCTAGGTTGGTGTCCCGGTGAACCGTAATGTCGTAGTCGTTCAGGTTGGACAGGCGGACGTCGGCCGAGACGTCGTGTTGATGAGAGTCTTGGCAACTAGCAATCCTTTTGTCTGGATGTCATCATATTTTGGCTCGATGACAGCCGCCACTCCCTCAGCAGTTCCGTCGACAATTACGGCAGCGCTGACCTCCGTCCTGGCGGGAACGATGACGTCTTCTCTCAGCCTTACTTGTCGTGCGGTGATGGACTCGTGCGCAGGTTGCAAAGCAAGTTCCTCACCTCCGAAGTGCAGAGCGTTGGTACTCAGATCCAAGATGATGTTGTTCTGGTCCAGGAAGTCCAGTCCAATGATCACTTCATTTGATACGTCGGCCACAAGCACTGGATGCTTTATCGCCCGTCGACCAATGACGAACTCCAGTGATGCTTCGCCATGTACCGGTGCGGTCTCTCCGGTCGCGGTTATTAGCTGGAGGTTCCTTTGTGTGGGTTGAACTCTCCACTTCGGGATCACGGTGGGGCTGACGATGGTCCTCGATGCTCCCGTGTCGATTAGCATGGGCCAGCTCTCTCCGTTGACGACTCCGTCGACCATCAGGCTGCTATTATCCCTCCGTAACTGCGTCACACGAACTTGGACTGCCGGGGCTTGACGACTGTCACAAGCCAACCTTTGCCCCCCTAGGCTGGCTGATACTTGCTTTCCTGGGCCGAGCGGTTTCCCTACGACTGACTGTCCCGACGGAAACCCTTGGCTGCGGCGATCACCGCAGTCCTTGCTCAGGTGGCCTCTCTTACGGCAGGTCCAGCAGGTCGGTAGTCCTCTTCCGGGCCGCCTCTCCTGATGTCCTTCGGCTACGTTTTTGTTGGTGGTACTGCGATTCTTGAAGAAACGGCTTAGCGCCTCCATCAATTCCTCGGCCAGGGGCTTGGTCTCGTTGGTTTTTACTGGTTCGTCGACGTCCACTTGACGCACCCGCGCGTGCATTCTGGATGCCTGTTTTGCCGACTCGAACTCAAGTGCGTGGCTCAGCGCTTCTGTCAGGGTCTTATTGCGCGCGAGTCGCAGCGCCTGCTGAGTGTCCGAGTCCCGTAGCCCGTCGGTGAAAATCTGCGTCGTTATCTGCTCCAGAAAATCGGCCGGCGCTGTTGGGTAGGCGAGCCTTACTAGGCGTGCGATGTCCATCTCGAACTCCTGCAGGGTTTCCGCGTTCATTTGTACCCGGGTCCGGAGCTGCATCTGGTAGGCCTGCTGAAGATGGCTATCTCCATATTGGGACTCCATATGGGCGATCAGTGAAGCGTAGTCCTGGGATCCAGTCGGGATGGCCTGAAGGACGTTAAGGGCGTCACCTCTCAGCGCTGCAATGAGAGCTGTAGCCTTTTCTGTGTTGTTCCAGTTATTTATGGAACAGGCCGCCTCGAACTGACGTAAGTAGGTGCTCCACGGGACCCTTCCGTCGAAGGTTGGGGGCGTCACTCTGCTATGTCCCGTTCCTGATATTCCCGGTGTAACGGTGGGCGAGCGTTGGCGCAGCTCGGCAACTTCCTCTCGTAGAGCGTTGAATTTCTTTTCCACCCCCTTCAGTGGGCGTTGGCGCAGCTCGGCAACTTCCTTTTGTAAGGCATTGAATTTCTCCTCCACCCCCATCAGCGGGCGTTGGCACAGCTCGGCAACTTCCACTTGTAAGGCGTTGAATTTCTCCTCCACCCCCATCAGCGGTCGTTGGCACAGCTCGGCAACTTCCACTTGCAAGGCGTTGAATTTCTCCTCCACCCCCGTCAGTGGGCGTTGGCGCAGCTCGGCAACTTCCTTTTGTAAGACGTTGAATTTCTCCTCCACCCCCATCAGCGGGCGTTGGCGCAGCTCGGCAACTTCCACTTGTAAGGCGTCGAACTTCTTTTCCACTGCCATGACTTCCTCACGCAGACCCAGTTCTAATTTCTTCAGGTCCTGTGTCAACTTATTCTGACCGTCTTTCATCTTCTTCTGGCCGTCCTCTATCCTCTTCAGGTCCTCCGCTAGCTTATTTTGACCGTCATCCATCTTCTTCTGGCCGTCTTCTTGTTTGGCAGTTAGGTCCTCGGCTAACTTCTTCTGGCCGTCTTCTAGTTTGGCAGTTAGGTCCTCAGCTAACTTCTTCTGGCCGTCCTCCATCTTCTTCTGGCCGTCCTCCATCTTCTTCAGGTCCTCCACTAACTTATTTTGACCGTCTTCCATCTTCTTCTGGCCGTCTTCTAGCTTCTTCTGGCCGTCTTCTAATTTGGTTTCCATGCCATTTAACTTTTCTAGCAATGCTGCCAATTTCTCCTCCATTTTAGTGGTTTGTCTTGTAAAGGGCATGCACTCACAGGAAAATTAGAGAAAATGACCTGCTCGGGTTTTGAAACCAGGACCGTCAGGTGTTGTGCTTGAGTTCGTAATCCGGCTTCTGACACCAGTTGTTACGTGCCACCCCCTAGTGGCACCTTTGTTAACTGGATTACGGTGGGTAGGAAGCACAACACCAATTACTGCTTAAAGAAATAATTAACTTTATTGCGGCCAGAAGGATACAGCACTCTTCAGTAATTACAAGCAATTATTACCTTACTCCAGTTTCCTTACGGCGAGAACACTTCCCCTTTCACTTGTCAACAGACCACAGTTAATCCTCTTCGCTAATGAGTCCGGTCCCGTACGCTAGCTGGAAATAGCTGCACCCAGCCTGTCACCGTACTACACACTGTTTCACAATGTAGCACAATCACTTCTGTCGCACTGGAAATAAACACACTAGCTCAAGACACAGTTCCTCTGTAGGAGTCTCACTTCCCCGCTCCACTAGGGGTTTCGCAAGTCACCACACTTCTGTCGCTCAGGATAATCGCTCACACTAGCTCGTAAAACACAACAACCACCGCTGCTTGGCAGGTCGCACTTATATAGCAGGCCGGTGACTCAATAAATGCTTCTAGATCCATCCAGGGTTCACGGCTTCTCGAGGTTTCCATCGCTGGTCCAGTCACAAATATTCTGGACTATCCCTTTGTCCTAGTAGCCCTGTTGCATAAGGCGCACGCAATACAGGAGGCAGGCCACAGCCCAGCCCTGGGGCAGTTGTGACTCATGCGGCGAGCGATGACACGAACTCACAGCCGTAACAATAGTATTGATTGTTTTAAACGCGTGCACAGTTTGTTATAAACTCGACTCTTGTAATAATTGTATAAACATTTGTCATCGTGTTCTTTAACTTTTATATAGGTTGCTTAATTAATAGTCTTAAGGTTATTTTACTTAAGATTTGATAGAATTTAAGGTGTTCTATTTATGGTTCTTTTGTAAATGGGATGATGTTTGTTTTTGTGTTTATTTGCTGATATTGGACAGTCCGTAACAGGCTGTTACCTAACAGAGTAGGCCTACTGTTTGTGAAGTATTTGGCAGGAAAATAAAAAATGATGATACAGAATAAGATAAGTTTGTTCTATGCTAACCAGAGGAAAATATTCAAGGAAAAGCATTGATCCCAAATCGAAGAGTCATTTAAGAAGTTTGTGGTTAGGTATGTCTACCCCTTATTATACCAGTATTCAACGGGGTCAGGAATAAGATGCGATGAAAGTCTATGTGGCGGGTGGTTTTTGTGTTCGGATGCCCTTCCTGACACCAACCTCATGAGAGGAGTAAATGAGATATGAAATGAATAGAGATGAATGAAACTGGGTAAGGATGTGGAAGGAAGCGGCGGTGGCCTGTCAGAAGGTACCATCCCAGCATTTGCCTGTAGTTGAAAATGGGGAAACCACGGAAAACCATTTGAAGGACGGCCGGCGGTGGGGTTCGAATCCACGTCTACCGAGTCCGCAGAGAGTTTGGCCCCACGGCCACACTGTCGGTTGTGGTTAAATCTATTTTTAACTTACAATAATATAAAACATGGGTCGAAAATCACCCGCACGTGTGTTTGCATCTCACAACTTAATCCGCAGTTTTTTTCCTTTCCTTTGTTTTATTATTTTTAGACCATTTTAGGCTTCCACCTCTACATTTTAATTTATTCTAAATTTGTATAGCCTAATTTAATCCGTGTTAAGAGGGGCAGATGACCTCGCTGTTCCGCCCCTTAAAACTCTAATAACAAACTAACTAACTAACTAACGTGATCCGTGAACTTGAAGGTTGAATTTTCGTGGACATATAACTGTATTGTGAGCAAAATTACCCTGTATTCAGAGACATGCTTGTGGTCATTGTGAACAAGAGAAAGACGGTAAGTGAAAAACAACCCACGTGTGAATGGAATAACCAGGGTTAACTATAGAAACCGTCAAACAAAGGGTCGCTGAATGAATTATAAACTAATGTGTTTTCATTGACTAGTTGACCGACTCGGGATTGCTAAAGTGACAGTTAAAACTCACTGATATTAGGCAGTTCAATGAAGAACTAGAATTCAAACTTTTATTTAGGTTTACGAATTTCTTATAAAATGTGTATCACTAGCCTCCGTTGAGAGTTAACTAGCATATCGAAGGTCGTTACAATGTTCCTCAGGTGCACTTTGGTTCACGCCGCACGAACCAGTAGGTCTCCTTGTAGTCTTACAATAAGAATAGGCCTAATAAGTCTGAATCATGACCAAAAAAAAATAAGACTGATATGCATTTCAATTCTTTTTCTGCTACAAGGGCAAATATTACTGATTCTTGTTAAGTAAAGCGTCCTGAATCCATCTGTGTTCAGATTTTCTGTATCACGTCAGGTTTTTTTCTTTTTTAATTTTGAAAAGAAAATCGGAAAAACATCAAAATTGGCAAAGTTTATCCAAGTCTGTATTCATATTTTCTCTATCGTACCCAGTTTTATGCAATTTTTAGAAATAAGAACGAAATACTTCAAAGTTTGAACAAGAAATTCAATTACGACAAATTATGTATATTATTTCAAAAACGTGTTTTAACACCGCAATATACAATTCGAGTTCATAAAGTTAACTATAAAACCTTTAATTGTAAAGTATTAATACAAAGTACTTACAGCCATTAAGATGTTCAATTTGTCGGTTGAAATGTGCAGTCCAACAGGAAGTAATTTTATGACATCAGTTAACCTCCTCAGATCAACTACAGAAGAGCAATATAGTTTCTGGACGCTATCTATTTACTGCACTGGGTAAATGACCTACCAGTTTCAAGCAATGGCATCCATACATAATTATGTAGAAATTATTGAGTTTTATTTTGTCACGTTTCCTTGCAATATTAAGCAAGAAAAAATAATTATAGAATACTTTGTTCATAATTTTTAATTTCAGTTGTTTTATAAGATGTTAGTGATTCCATTATGAGTAAATTACCAACTTTAACGCAATAATCATAGTATAATTTTGGTAAAGAAATTTTAATGTAATGAATTTCAAAAGGAGTTGGGTTTAGTTTTAATTGGACGTGATGAAACGAAAAGTACATATGGGCTTTGTAACTGAAAATATAAACAGTTTCTCTGTGGCAAAATGGTTGCATATCAGTGATGTAATAGATAATACAGAGTATTATGGCCAAATCATTACAGTTTTGGTCACCAACATCCAAGTCCTTATATTTTATCAGGGCACATGACTGTTATTTGTGATGTTATTTTTAAAATTCCTGTTATGCTGTTCATGAAATATATAATTTTTACGAAAACCCTTGCACCGATTTCTGTACATCCTGAAATCTTGGTTGCTTGGTTGGTTGGTTCCTCAGTTTAGGAGCTGCGACAACGCGGTCATGTAACCCTGTGCACTTTGGATGTGTGTAGAATCTGTCTAATAACCGGTGTTAATTATATTGTGATGGCTGTATTAGTGTGTGTTATCTGTTTTTAATTCAAGTAAAGACTGCAGACGATATTTTCAAGTAGTTCCTACTTTCGCTCCCAAATGCTACCGTCCATGACACCTAGCTGTGGACTTAGCTACTACTAGATGTCATCGCAACCAGCGCCCGGTGACGAACGTTGGAACTTAGGAACATTAATCAAAAATAACCTACAAATTTTGCTTTACACAACTTGAGTTAGTGTGAGGTTCTTTTACATGCCATAAATCTATGACATGGCCCGCCGGCTTTACTTCCCCTCCGAAGGAAGGCATACTGAGGGATTTTTAACGCTCTTAAAAATCCGACGACTACGGCTGGCTTTGAACCCACGACCTTGGGCACAGAAGCTCAGCATGCTACCAACTACGCCACCGTAGCCGCCATCTTGAACTCTAAAATATTACTTTTGTTATAACAAACAATTTCTTACTCAGAAGTTAAACTTTTAACTGTATCAGTTCATTATTCCCACTATTATCATTAATCTAATCAGTTAACTCTCTAGAATCTACAAGAAGTGGGTGCATGAGGCCCACAGTTCTGCTTGTAAGTCACAGGAATATGGTCTGTTCCGCAATACACTGCTGCTAGAAGGCTTGCCTAAATTTCAGGAAAGTACATTTAAGGAACAAAGAAAACTCCTAAATGGCTATACGTGGATACGTGGCGGAGACGATCGTGGTAACTCGTTTGAGGGGCTTGGGACATCTTGATCATCAGTCCCGTGAACTTGGAAGTGTCCTAATAACCTGTGTCTATGTGGCGACTGTGTGTGTCTGTAATTGTGAGGGTCAAGGATCGTGGCGTGTGCCCCAGGACTTGAAACAATGTACCAATCCAGCATTTATGGTGCAGTGGTCAAACTACTTGCCTCTCACCACGGCGGACCGGATTTGATTGCCGGTCAGCCGGCCTGGTTCGACGAGGTAGAAAGTGACCTACATGAGATGGGGATTACCTGTGAAGATATTCAAGAACGCAACCCCCTCAGGAAGAAACTAAACGGCCACTAGGGGTTTCAAGAAAAAACAAAGTTGAAGACGGCAAAGATGTGGACGGAAGAAAGAAAAGAGCAACACCGGCAACGCATGAAGGAGCAATGGGCAAAGATCAAAGCCCAGAGAAGACAGTTGAAATGATGTGGTCCTTAGTTGGTCGGTTCCTTAGTTTAGGGGCTGCGACAACGCGGTCATGTAGTTCCGTGTACTTTGGGTGTGTGTGTAGAATCTGTCTGATAACCGGTGTAAATTGAGATGACTGTCTTAGTGGGTGTTATCTGCGATTCAGGGAGAAGGACTGCAGACGATTAATTGTTTCAAGTAGTTCCTACTTTTGCCACCAAATGCTACCATCCACGACACCTAGCAGCGGACGTGGCTACTAAATGCCATCGCAGTCACCATCTGGTGGCGAACGTTAGAACTAATAAAGCGTTATCAAAATCTATCTAAATCTAAATCTATGACATGGAACCGCCAGCTTAACTTCCCCTCCGAAGGAAAGCATACTGAGGGATTTTTAACGCTCTTAAAAATCCGACGACTTCGGCCGGGTTTGAACCCGCGATCTTCGGCATAGAATTTCAGCTTGCTAACAACTACGCCACCGAAGCCGCTTAATATAATGTGGTCCTTAGTAGGCCGATACGATTAAAGAAGAAGATAAAGAATGTTATTGGTTTTCGGTCCTTTTAACAACTGCGGCTTTTAGAGACACCGGGGTGCCAGAATTTTGCCCCGAAGGGGATCTTTAACGTAAATCTGACACGGCTTCTCGCATTTGCGCACCCTCAAATGCCAACTGACTGCGCCAGGATTCGATCCGCTGAGTCACGCAGCCAGTCCAGTAACAAAACAATGATATACAGTACTGTACTGATAAAACATACTAAATAAGCAGTAACAAAATAATAACTAATTTAATTAGCTTTGAACACATGTTAAAATTAACGAGGTTAATACCGCATTTTCCAATATGGTTACTGTTTTTGCCTCATAACAAAATAATAATACAGGGTGTTTATATTTGCTTGGCTAGGACATTCTCGCTCACGCGCTCCGCCAGTGACGGCTCAGTTGCCGGCTGCCGCGTGCGCATATGTACGGCGGAGTACTGTGCCTAAAAGTAGTACCGTGCATTTTTACTCACCATGCTTACAGTAGACGCTGAAAGTGTTCCCCATCCGCTGCCAAACATAATCGGCATCTCCTCATAAAGTTTCCGGTTACTCCGGTTAATTTAGCTTCAGTAAGGAAATAACGACCTTTACGTCTATTGTTATTGTTAACTGAACCTGTACGTTTGAATCTCTTAACCAGTTGGTTTTATTGACCGATTTATTGGAATGGGTCTCCCTGGAAATTTCACTCGAAACTTTTGTCTTGTTCTAACGCAGGATTTCCTGCACTTTATGTACTTATTGTTTTTCAAAGTGAAATGCCATGTCCTGTGGTTCGGATTCCACGTAAAAAGGAGGTCCCGTGGCTCATGATCTCAAGATTAACGGTCACGTTAAACTACAAGCTTCCTTCCTTCCTTGCTTGTACTTATTGTGCAGATATACACGTTCACGTAACGAATATTTCATATAAGGCATTATAGCGCTATACACAATCACTGTATACAATACGATATACAGTGCACTGTACCTTTATAAAACACCCAATTAGCTCGGAGTTCACACGTTTACCGCAGCAAGAACCTAGGAGGAACGTAGGAATATTGCCGGAGACCGCGCGCGACAACTTGTAACAGCCGGCTATTGGCCGGGGACCGCCGGCCAAGGTCGAGCGGAATCGCCTTGCCAAGCAAAAATAAAGACCCTGTATTAAACACTAACTGTTTACACCTAAGAATATAAGTGGTGTCTAGTTGCTACTGCTGTGGTGTTTCGTTATGAGACATTCGACATTTTCTATACAGTACATTGTTGCTAAAAAAACAAACGGAAAAGTGATAAAATGCCTTCGCCGGCCCTTTGATGTTGGGATAGCACGCCCGCCTCTCACCCGAAGACCCCGGGTTCGATTTTGGCTCCATCAGGGATTTTAGAAACTGACGTGAGGACTGGAACAGGGTGCACACAGCTTCGTGAGGACAATTGAGTAGCTGTCTGACAGTGAGGCAGCGCCCTGATCACCGAGACCAAGATTAACGGTCGAGGGAACTCTATGCTCTGACCACGCGTCACCCCAATATCTACAGGCCAAAAGGCTGGGTAGCGGTCGCTTGGTAGGCCTAGGCCCTTCGTGAGCTGTAGTGCCAGGGATTATACAGGGTTTTTCACTCAAAGTGGGGCCGGCCGCGCGGCGTGTGGATGGTCGGACGAGCACATGGCAACTCACTGAACTTGGGGTCGAGAGAGCGCCGTACGAATCGCATGTAAATAACAATAACACATAATCAAAGTAAAATCATTGTCACAGAAGATGTTGAAAATGTCCTCCACCTGCATCTACACATCTCTGGCATCTTCTAAGGAAATTTTCATTCACACGCATTAGTTCATCTACAGAGATAGCCTCAATTTCTCTCATGATATGTAGTTTGAGTTCATCAAGAGTGTGAGGGTTTGTTGCATAAACCTTATTTTTCAATTTTCCACATAATAAAAATCGGAGCAATAGGCTTTAACACGCATCAATAACATGTTATAAACGTATAACACGATAGGCTATAAACGAAATAACTAAGTCAACTTAACTCGTCAATTCCGGCGACGCAACTGTCTCAGCTCCGTGTTGCAATGTGCTAGTCTGACCTTTGGCTCGACCTTCCACCTGCAGTGCTGCGCCAGCCGCGGCCGGACACTTTGAGTGAAATACCCTGTATAATAAAATGACTTCGCGTATGGATTGCGTTATAAGTCACAGTCGAATGTCAACACACTTACACTCTGGGAAATAAGACCATTCTGTTATCTTATATTTTAACTTGTATGTTTATTGATGATGATAATTGTTGTTTTAAGGGTTATTGGCCCCTAATGGTTTGGATGATCGTGAAAATGTAAATGAAATTAAAAGAAATTATAACTAAAACTAACTACATACTTATATACTAGAAGAGGAGATGGAAAATAAAATGAAGCATAAGGGAAACAGAAGACAGGAGGAAAGGAAATGCCCTCAACCCTCGAAGAATAAGAATTAAGGGACTTGGAAGAAAGGAATGCCACGAACGGTAGTGAGGAAAGCGAAAGTGGAGAGGGATCGCCCCATAGGCAATGGAAGAAGAAGACAAACCGGACCCAGGAATCCCTCGGGGTCGCCAACGCCCGAACTCACCATCCGTGAGCCGTTGAGGGCGTAGAACTATCCAGAATGCACCATAAGAGGTGTGGCTACACACACCCTGCCTCCTCGAGGGCCTTGAGCAGAAGGCAGGAGATAACATGAAAAGGAAACGAGAGGTCTGATCCCTCGAAGAACGAGGGACCAGGAAAGATGAGACAAGGGCCAGTTAAGGCGCGAAAGGGAAATACTCCCTAGGCCTCGGATACCCTAATACCGTCGGGGTCGGAAAAGAACAAGAGTTGACCAAGGGAGGTCGACAGGAAAGATAACAGAGAGGAGCCCGAAACAAGGAAGTGGAAGTAATGCCGAACTCAGGTGGGGTCCCGTGGCCGCCAACCCACGTCCCACCAAGTATGAGCCCCTGGGGGATGTATGTTTATTAAAACTCAGCAATCTTTCTAGGTTTATGCCGTGTCTTGTGAGGGATTTCGCCCAGGAACACCAAGCTGGTTCATCAGCGGGGTCTTGTACCAAATATACCATATTTTGTATGTTTATTGCTTAAAATGGCTACTATGTTTGGATATTGAGTTCATAGTTTGCAGTTTGGTTGAGATCGGTGGAACACTTGAAAATGTATAGAGAACAATCCTTCACTTTGGTTGGTTCCTTAGTTTAGGGGCTGCGACAACGCGGTCATGTAGCCCCGTGAACTTTGGGTGTGTGTAGACTTTGTCTGATAACCGGTGTTAATTGTGATAACTGTATTAGTGTGTGTTTTCTGTGATTCAGGTAGAAGGACTGCAGACGATTTTTTTTCTAGCAGTTCCTACTTCTGCTACCAAATGCTACCGTCCACGACACCTAGCTGCGGATGTGTCTACTAAATGGCATCACAGTCAGCACTTGGCGGCGAAGTGGTAACTAATAGAGCGTTATCAAACTAACCTACAAATTTTGGCTTCACACAAGTGGAGTTAGTGGAAGGTTCTCTTTCGTGCCATAAATCTATGACATGGGACCGCCGACTTTACTTCCCCTCCGAAGGAAGGCATACTGAGGGATTTTATAAGAAACCTTCACTTTAACATATTAGATGTTACGGTCGAATTCTCAACAATTAGTAAAGCTACAAGCGACAAGAAATTTTGCAAAATACAAGGTTTGTATAAGAGACTTGGTAAAGGAAAAGACTCATGAACCAATATAAATTCTGTGTGGTCTCAGCTGTAGAAGGCAAGAGGGCCAGAGGTAGGCAATGGTTAAACTCCATTGTCCCATCTCCATACCATTGAATCACTCTCCGCACACCTCGTAAATCTGTCGATGGTTTAGTGTTCTTCGCATTCAGGAAACGAATGATAGATCAAAATCTCACAAGCGCTGGAATTTTCAATCAACTCAGCCATTCTAGCCACGCGCTATAAAGCGTAAACAGCAGACAGTGATCATAAAATAATCATCTTCATCTCTCAAAGCAACTACCACGCATGAGCCAAACTGCGACTGCAGCGATGCCGGGGCAACGTATAAAAACGGAACTTACTTTCTGGACGTGCACACTCACACACAAGTACTAAGGGATGATGACTTCGATGTCCTAACACCTTAATGAAACAACAAAAAAGAAAGAGTTTGATTATGACTTGTGAGGAGATGTGTTTCCTCTGCTAAACGATAACATAACATACAGCACCAAATTTTCATATTCATATTCATTCATTTATTTGCAATGGGGGGTGTGTCCCCCGGTGGCAAATTGTATATACATAACAAATAAATAATTATACATAACAATTCAATAACAATTATACAACAATTAAACTGGAGTATTTACACAAATAGTCAGTCTTTTCTTAAACACACCTATATGTTTGGGAAAAGGCTCTAAGACTGCGGCAGGTAGAGAGTTCCAGTTATCAATGGCACGGTTTACAAAAGAATATTTACCATAATTTGTTCTCTGTGGTCGGCCCTTAACTTTGAAAGGATGATCGCTCCTACCCATGTAAGTGGGCTTTCCCAATCGTTTGCTAAGCTCACCCCATGCTGGTTGATTTGTATACGTGTTGTACATAGCACAGAGTCAAGATTTCATCCTTCTAGCCTCCAGTGATTGTAATGATAATGCTGTCAGCACAGCACCATGTGACATTATGTAGGCTAGTTAATTACCAGGCCGAGTCTGGACGTCAGAAGAGCAAGACACGCGACTTTATGTAACGGAGAGAAGAACAATGTTTCACGCAGGACAGGACGTGCTCTCAGGAAAATGGAGCAAATTCTCGTGACTGGTTGCAATCAACAAACTTAGCGTATATAACGTTTGGCCAGAAATATATGACTGATCTCTTTCTTTTAGGTGTACCCTTAATCTGCATAAAATGATGGACTCCCACCGTGAAAGATGTCCCAAGGCCCTGACTGAGACAACAACAACAACACACGGTACGTGTAACACTCTCCCAAGGTTAATACGTGTGTCACTGATACGGGGATATCACGCTTTGTTGGAGAAAAGGCATCAAGTAAATTGAATCTTCCCTTAGGGACTCTCAAGACGCCCAGACAGTAATGAGCTATGGGGTTAGTTTTATGACGGCGCGGACGGCGTCGAGTTTGCTATCATTGATTATACAGCCCGGAGCGACACCAGAGAGCTGACAGATATTCCATTTCTTAACGACCCAAACCTACTTCTCAGATGTCCTGAGTTCATCCACGTAATCCTCTTCTTATTGACTTTGAATTATACAAATAATTTCTTTGCTTGGGCGTAAAAAAAACTGGATATACGATGTCGATATAGGCCAGAGGCGAGCAGCTGAACCAATCGCGAACTGTGCAAAATACAGTAAGAAATATGCCTGGACACTTCTACTAGTGGCCCCTTTTTGGGTTTTGCCCTAACCTAGCTGGGCTTATATGTTTACATTCCATGTCTGCGGGGAGCCAAGGCTTTCCCCAGCTCGAGGCACAGTGTTATCAACTCTCCACCGTAGCCACTGAGAGCAAGCAGAGATTGTGCAACACTGGATGTTTTACCTCCAATTGTGAAGGCAAGCTCTCTCCACAGACAATAAGTTACACATTTATATTTATTTTCAAAGGAGAGGCTTATGTCGGCTCGTACTTTAATAATACAATCCTTCTTGATGCCCAAGGAACTTAACTAATAATAAAGAGACAATTGAAAAGCAAAGATACCATACACATTGTCATCCCAGCCTTCTCAATCATATCTGATGGTGTAACCCTCTGACGGATACGTGAGTAACTGTTCCAAACACTGGAAACCTGACTAGCGAGCCGGCCGCCAAGACCGTACTCTGGAGTCCACGAGGAGAGACAGAGGAAGCATATTATTGGTCAGGAACCGTCAGACACTGCCTAACGTTTGAGTCGACGCTCGTTAACGAGGAAAGTGAGAGAACTATACTTGTTGATTTCCGTACGTTGTCCTAACACCGGAATCTTCCAAGACCTGCCAGAGTCAAGTTAGACAGTATGAAGTCGGCTGTACCCAGAGCTCCACAAGGGAGTTGCTATAAGCTCGGCAACAGGATGTCGCGAGCAATGGGAAATTACGCTATTTCCATACGATAAGCCACGATAAGCTTGAACCCTTACCACGTACGCTTTAGAGGTTGAAACGTATCCTTCGTACGGGAGCGTTATCAACAGTGAAGGAACCATAATTGGTCGACGTACGTCTCTAAAATGACTCGTTTGGTTAATTTGTGGCTACTGTGGTCGATCAGCTCCTTAAGACAACAGAGAATCGTGTGGCCGTTGCACTCTTCGGACATGAACTGTGTTGAAGTGTGAAGAGAGCAATTACCAACCTTGACCTCCAGTTACTATTCAGGAACGGACTACAACTGCCACCAAAGAGAGAGACAATTTGCCGCCGGGCAAGTTGAATTTGCGAGCGTTTGGCATAACTCGCCGTATTCAAAGTTGTCTCGGGCCCAAGGGAGCCACACACAGTATTGATTTGTCACGCTATCAACGATCATTTTGTATCCAAACACGCATCGTGTGTCTGTCGCGTTTCTGTATTTCGAATCTCTGAATGCGTTTTGTTTCTCTTTGTAGCCTATACACCCCGATAAAACAACACGGAGCTGTTTCAGCCCAGTAAATAAAAGCGCAACAAAAAGTTTATACTGGCGGGACTCCAACGCAAGAGCCCAAGAGGATCAGCTATGAATGGAGAAGAGAGAAAGACAACATTAATCCTGCAGTAAAAATAAATTGAGGATTGGGTGAGTCAATAACTCTTTCGTCACTTTGTAGAAAAGTACAGTATTAATTGTGAAAGAGATGAGAACCTGACTTTTACACTTCCACTTGGATAGTTCACTGCTGTGCAGGACCAGATACACCCTCTGTCTGAAAAGTTCGGTGAATGGGTCTATATTACGAACGGATTGTTGGCTTACCTGAAACAGCCGTTACTATAGTTCGAAGTAATTCCCGTGGATGGTTATGCACTCATTAGAACGGCTGTACAAGTCCTGGCATAGTCTTCCTGAGGGCTAGCCTTCAGTTGGGTCGTCACATTACGTTGGATGTCCGAAATGTCCGAAAACCTCTGGCCCTTCACGGCTTTTCGGGGACCCTGGACCCCGATGCTCCATACTTTGACTCTTGCCTTCAAGGTCGTACCTCAGGCACCAGGTCTCGTCACCCGTGACGATGGTTTTTAGGACAATTCCATTCCACGGAACATTCACCCTTCTCACTGCCACCCGTCGAACAGATGTGCACGTTAGGTTGCATAAATTCACCCTTCTCACTGCCGCCCGTCTATCAGGTGTCCAAGGCAGGTTGCATAAATTCACGCTTCTCTCTCGCTTTCAATTTAGAGTTTGACGACCCAAACTGAAGGATATTCCTAAAGAAGACTATTCCAGGAGTTTCCAGGACTTGTTCAGTCGTTCTCAGAAGTGCATAACCATCCACGGGGATTACTTCGAAGGATAGTAACGGCTGTTTCAGGTAAGCCAACAATCCGTTCGTAATATAGCCCATTCACCGAAATTTTCAGACAGAGGATGTAGATAAAGCCACATAACATATCAAGAACTCCTTACCAATCTTGTGGCCATCATGGGAACACGTTGCAGAGCATGCATCGCTGTCCGTGATGATCACATACCCCTTTAAGGGTAAAACTTGACCAGAGCTACTTGAACGAGTAGCTGTAACCATTGACAAAAACCATTGATCGGAACGAGTTAGGCTGTATCCATGGTCAAAAACCATTGATCTGGACGAGTTAGGCTGTAACCTTTGTCAGAAACCATTGATCTGGACGAGTTAGGCTGTAACCATGGTCAAAAACCATGGATCTGGACGAGTTAGGCTGTAACCATTGACAAAAACCATTGATCTGGACGAGTTAGGCTGTAACATTTGTCAAAAACCATGGATCTGGACGAGTTAGGCTGTAACCAATGACAAAAACCATTGATCTGGACGAGTTAGGCTGTAACCATGGTCAAAAACCATGGATCTGGACGAGTTAGGCTGTAACCATTGACAAAAACCATTGATCTGGACGAGTTAGGCTGTAACCATTGACAAAAACCATGGATCTGGACGAGTTAGCTGTAACCATTGACCAAAATAATTGGATTGTACATGTTAGGCTGTAACCATTGTCAAAACCAATGTTCCTTTAATTTGATGATGATGATAATTGTTGTTTTAAGGGGCCTAACATCGAGGTTATCGGCCCCTAATGAAATGAAATGGCGTGAAATGAAAGCATGTAGATTAAAAAAAAACAATTCACTGCCATGGATGAAAAGAAAATGGTGTTTATAAAACAGACAGTGAGCCCCAAATATTATGCCTTATTTGAATAAAAAGAATAAAAGGCGGATGGTAAAAAAAGTATAAAACAAATAAGGCATAGTGAACAATAAAATAGATGAACACAATAAAAAACATAAAACAGATTTAACCTGAATTAAAAGTCGTAACTACACATTAAAACTTAAAAAAGTAACCACTCTCCCTCTGTTCCTTTAATTTGATCCCCTCACAGAACACTACCTAGACTGCCTATACAATTAGTACCGTATGCGTGGGGTAGGCAATACTGTACAGTACTTGTGCATATTTCACGCGGATAATGGCCGACACAGCTGGAATTTTACTATACAAGCCGTGATATAATTTGGGATGTCGGGTGGGTTATATACAGCGGAGGGGTGGACTACATCATTTCCCAATCAATTTTGAATCATTACAAAAGGTATTAATGGCTAATTTAAGTAGTTATAATTTTTTTGTTGTAGGTTCTCGTCTCCTTCAATGTTACTAGTGAGCTTCTATAATTCGCTTCATTTGTATGAAGTTGTTTGTTGTTGTTGTTGATTCATTTAGGGGCTTTGTGACGTCGTGGTCATGTACCCCGTGTACATGGGTATGTGTGGAATTTGTCTGATAACCTGTGTTATTGTAATGACTGTATTAGTGTGTGTAGTTGTAATTCAGATGAGGATTGGGAAGGAAGCTGCCTCTTTTTAAGGGAAGATGACCTCGCAGTTCTGCCCCTTAAAACCTCAATAACTAACTGCATTTTATTGCTGGATACTCCTCAGTAACGAACACATACCTGTGAATATCTTGAACAATCAGCTCAATAATGGAACAACACAGGTGGCTTCGGTGGCGTAGTTGGTAGCATGCTGAGCTTCTATGCCCAAGATCGCGGGTTCATTTCCGGCCGAAGTCGTCGGATTTTTGAAGAGCGTTAAAATCCTTCAGTATGCCTTCTTTCGGAAGGGAAGTAAAGCCGGCGGTCCCATGTCGTAGATTTATGGCATGTTAAAGAACCTTTCACTAATTACACCTGTGTGAAGCTAAATTGTATAGGTTAAGAGTGTAAACAACGCTCTTAGGTTCCTACGTTCGCTGGCAAGAGCTGACTGCGGTGGCGTCTGGTAGCTAAGTTCTGAACTAGTAGTCGTTGACGGTGGCGTTTGGAAGCAAAAGTAGGAACTATTTGAAAAATGCAAAAGTCTGCAGTTCTTACTTGAATTTAAAAAAACAGATAACACACACTAATACAGTCATCACAATTAACACCGGTTATCAGACAAATTCTACACACACACAAAGTATACGGGGCTACATGACCGCGTTGTCGCAGCCCCTAAACTTAAGAACCAACCAACCAATAATGGAACGGGCAATGATCCTTGCTGATTTTGCTGTACGTTTTTTAGTTGTTTTTTTATAATTTTATGTTTTTGTGAATTACGTCATACAGTAGAAGTAGCAAATCGCATGTGTCTATGGTCTGGTGTCTGATCAGTCATACTGGAACTCACAGCCTGTGTATTGTCGAAGGGACTATGGAACCAACATCAGCACGTCAACCTTCTCCAGAAAGGGCTAACTCCACAAGTCCGTTAATCGTTTCCATACGGCAAATTTGTACTCATGCTCGACTCTGCATCTTATCACAAGATTATAAAAGTTCCTTCGTGACAAAGATTCTGCGGTGGCCATGTAAATCTCCGGACCTCAACCGGATTGAGAACCTTAGCTAATAAATAGGAACGTTTTCGCTGAAATTGTCTCGGATGAAATCTAATTGATTGATTGATTGATGTATAGGAACATCAATGTTTAACGTCATGATGATTAAATTTAATATACTGCATCACATACATTAGCAGATTGACAGGTACAGTACCAGTTGCGAAGAGAGTGTTATAAATGGCTCCTTATTTTATTTTCGAGACTGACTGCACATCCATGATTCAAATGGACAGTATTGTAGCCTGTCTGTCTGTCTGTCTGTCTGTTAGGTAGTCAGCCCGAAGGCTGGTTGGATCCTCAAAAAGTACCGCCATTAGGTTATGAGGGTAAATACCCACAAAAACCCAAGGCAGAGTGAGGCGTATTAGGCAAGATGAGGAGTGAGGTAGTTTGCCATTGCTTTCCTCACCGAGTCAGAACAACAGTACTAACCCTATGAGTAGAACCTTTCACAGCATCCACAGGCACTAGCTGTGCCCTGAATGTCATTACTAAGCACCACCCATACCTCAGTAGCTTCCATATAATCACAGCCATGAGTGAGACTGAGACATCGGTGAAAAGCCACATTTTACTCTAGCCTGTGCCAACAGACAAATGCAAATGTTCTGCATTCACCAAGAGATGGCAAACAGGCCATATTGTAGCCTATTATGATTATATCAATTTTAGATAAAGGAAGAATATATCAGTGAAATTAGGTCTCAGCTAGCACTGGAAATATTACTTTTATCAAGTTGCCACAATCATATGATTTCAAATAAGGGCTTTGGGCATCAACCATGTGTATTTGAGGCGAGTTGGAATTTATCTGATAACCTGCGTTATAGTGAAGATTGTAGCAGTATGTGAACTTGTCGGATAGGCGCCCTGAATGTGAAACTGAATGTTCACGAACAACAGCCAGTCGTGGAGCTTGGCTACGCTGGTGGGTATGACAAAGATACAGCAAGCAATGTGGAGTCACTCTACAGATACAGCAGTAGCGAGCCAAGTCTTCACTCCGTTATGCTGCAGCTAACACAGGCTGGTTTCTTGGAAGTAAGCTTTAACATTAATCAAAATCACGAGTGTGGTTCCCTTCAGAAGCTCGACAGCTCCAAGAATTCCCAGAGAAAACATACAAAATCACTTAAATTTTATTGAGAAAAGGAACATAAATAAGCCCGTCAAGTACTTCTATGTGGACCCGAGTTTGGAGATACATAGCATATTAACCAAAGGGCTTACAGAAGAGCAAGTAATCTTGTTTAGTTAACTTTGAGAAACACATTTTAAACAGTATTTGACGCGTTTCGAGGGAAATGTGTTAGCAACCAAATCATGTTGGACATATTTTCTGTTCATATTTGGAGTTTTTGACATTTTATCTTCAATTTTTAAGGTAATTGTGTACAGTAAGGTTCTCATTTCAAAATTGGACTCTGTTTCTTTGGTGCGTTGTGATACATAAATCATAAGCGTTTGTTGGTTGGTTGGTTCCTTAGTTAAGGGGTTGCGTCAACGCGGTCATGTAGCCCCATGTACTTTTGGTGTGTGTAGAATTTGTCTTAATTGTGTTAATTGTGTTGGCTGTAGGCCTATTAGTGTATGTTATCTGTGATTCAGATAGGAGGACTGCAGACGATTAATTTTGTTCAAGCAGTTCCTACTTTTGCTACCAAATGCTACCGTCTACGACACCTAGTTTCAGACGTGACTACTAAATGCCATCGCAGTCAGCATCTGGCGGCGAACGTTGGAACTAATAAAGCGTTGTCAAACTAATCTACAAATTTTAGCTTCCACAAGTGTAGTTAGTGGAAGGTTCTTTTTCATGCCATAAATCTATGGCATGGGACCGCCGGCTTTACTTCCCCTCCGAAGGAAGTCATACTGAGGGATGTTTAACTTCGGCCGGGTTTGAACCCGTGATCTTGGGCATAGAAGCTCAGCATGCTATCAACTACGCCACCGTAGCCGCTCTAAGCGTTTGTAATGTGTAACTAAACTATCCTTAGTGTCTGGGTGCCAGTAGGTGTTTGAACTTCCCGCGTACTGCGCATTCCAAAAACATCAAGTCTATCACCACTTGCTTCACTCGCTCAGCGCTCTTCCTTTGTGCTGTTAATAAATACACACAAAGCCTTGTGAGAATGTCGACAGTAAGAAGGGAACAATACACAACAAGCGCCATGTTGGTTTTTTTTTTTTTTTTTTTTTTTGAGGTAGGAGCAACTTAGCTCATGCGCATGCGCACAGCCGAACCCGGTCCCCGACACAGCGAACTTCTCCTGGCGGGCAGACAATAAATTGGCTTACTATTTATTACGATTTGGCGGCTGGCGAGACCTGTTTGCCATCTCTTGATGAATGCAGTACATTTGCATTTGTATGTTGGCACAGGCTAGAGTAAAATGGGGCTTTTAACCGATGTCTCAGTCTCACTCATGGCTGTGATTATATGGAAGCTACTGAGGTATGAGTGGTGCTTAGTAATGACATTCAGGGCACAGTCAGTGTCTGTGGATGCTGTGAAAGGTTCTACTCATAGGGTTAGTATTGCCGTTCTGACTCGGTGAGGAAAGCCATTGCAAACTACCTCACTCCTCATCTTGCCTAGTATGCCTTTGGTTTTTGTGGTTATCTACCCACATAACCTAACGGTGGTACTTCTTAAGGATCCAACCAGCCTTCTGGCTGACGACCTAACGGACAGACGGCGCTCTCTCGGCACAACGAATATGAGATGTGTTTCGTTTCCTATCAACTTTTCTCAAGAGGGCTTTGGACCTTTAACTTTAAAACGTAACATCACGGATCAACAAACTGATACTCTGTACCTTAAAATACATGCCGATTATGATGGTGTTAAGGACCTTAGCCACCTTCTGTGGTTGAAGGTTGCGCATTGCGGAGGAGGTCCCAGCGACCTTCAATTTAACATCATTCTGGCATTTGGTTGGTTGGTTGGTTGGTTGCTCAGTTTAGGGGCTGCGACAACGCGGTCATGTAGCCCCGTGTACTTTGGGTGTGTGTAGAATCTGTCTGATAACCGGGGTTAATTGTGATGAATTCTGGCATTTGCCTCAAGTTGAAGTTAGAAATCACGGGAAAACGCCTACGATATTCGGATTGGCTTTTCTGGTTGCTAAACCGTGTTCTGTGAATCATGGTATCTAACGTTACACCAACAAGTGCAATTGAAAGACTTGTTCTGGGTGGCTTGAAGTGACGCTCGTGTAGGTTGTTGGGGAATGAAACAAGGACAATGTATTTATGTAACTTGCCGCTAGGGAGTGTTGTATGTTGTAGTAGCTAGTGGAATAAAATAGTGAAAGTCACGCTATAATATCCCACACTTGGTGCCGAAAACTCCGATTTCAAGTGATAGAGAGAATAACGTCATAGTGGTGAATAGTTTAATCCAGCAGTCTACACTACGGACTAGCTTCACACATGAGTAAGAACGACCAACAGTATTGGACATGCTACCAACCAGCTACATTTGAAGACGCCATTACCTTCCACCATCATACAGATGAGCCATTGAAAATTATGCTAACTAATATTACTTTGTGTTATCTAGCACACGTTGCATGCTTATAAATGCAAAACACATCTCATATTGTCAATATCGTTGTCTTTAAATTGATATTGGAGATTCAAATCAGTGGTGACTTGAACGCCATCTATTAGAAGTACGGGGCACTGCGTAAAGTACTACAAGCACGCAACCACGCAACCCTGGGTAACTAACCTTCGTTTGTCTGCGAGATTCAGAAGCCATTGGTCCTCGCATCTTCGGGAATCAACACGAAACATGAAAGAATTGTAGCGACTTCTGGTAGACTTTTCCTGGTGTCGTTGGCGCATGACTCCTCCGTAGGCTACTTGTTTTGTGTGAGTGTGCAATTTTCTATTGAAATTGTATGGATGTTCATACAATTCTCTGCATAATCTAGCGCAGTAGTTCGGTATTCCGGAAAGCATTTCTGTGTTTTGCAATCGAATTACGTGACCTTTCTCCTATGAATATTCGATGACGGAAGATTTTTCTGTATGAAATACGAATCACAGAACACGGCCTAACACCAGAAAGGCCGCTATGAAGATTATTTCGCCATCGCAGGAGCTTATGTTTACCTCGAAGAGTGAAGAGAACCTCAAGTCCAAAAAGCCGTAAATCTAACCCAAGCCTAGCTGGGACGAGCCCACGAGGGTTATGAAAGAGAACCGCTCGACATATCGGCAGTCATCACAAGTACAAGTAGTAATCCCTCATAAACGTGTATCTGTGGGTGGCTGGTGTCCGGTAAAAGGCTCTGTACTCGTGGAGCCAAATATACTTCTACGATCGCTGCGCTGCGGTAGGACTTAAACCAACCTGTCATTTATTATCCATCCGAGGCTGAGCCTATCCTAAGATCGGAATCAAATTTGATGACAGGCAAGATTCTTGGCAACAGGGGGATCAGTAGGCTTCTAAGGCGGCTAATCTTCAGTTTGCAGAACTCCAGTTAGGCCTAGCATCATCACATAAGCATCATTCAATGGGCACAATTGGGTGCTTTTTGAGCGAAGATTATAAAAGAAAACACACTGCAATTTAAAGTAATGAGAAATTCTAAACGGCAATGTGTTATACAATTGTATCTGGGGAACTTGACGATTGACCTTCTTCCTCGCTATTTTAGTCTGTGAATGGTCCCGTGGCTAAATGTTAGGCACGGCGTGCAGCCGTTTCACAGATGGCCTCGCTGACATGTCTCCCGCTCCACATTCCAGCACAAACGTCACTTCGCTTCTAGCTCAGTGCCGACAATTCACCCAATACCCGTACCCGTCGTTGATCGGTTCATACCGTGCGATACAAAATGCGTTGATAGAAAATATCACAATTACATTTCTACTTCGCAGAGACACAGATCTTCAGACAAATTCCACACACACGGGGCCAAATTACCACGATATCGCAAAGCCCCTAAAAGAATCAACAAATTTCTACTGATTTCAGTTACATTCATCTTCTGAATTAAATTAACCATTTAAACAAGATGTTCAGTAAAGAACATATAGCCTACTTTCTCCTAAATGCATGGGTATTGTTATAACTCTTTGTCCTTTTCAAGGAGTACAATTGAATGTTGATTAAAGTAGCTTGTTGAAATACAACGTGCTATACGGATATTAAAAATGAATATGAGGTGCCCTTTGCTAGTGCTCCCTCTGTAAAAAAAATCATTCAATTCGGTTTCACCGTGTTTGAATTGATATGGAGAATCGATTTGCACACATACATGGCCGCTATCTGCAAACTATTGGCCTAGTAGTTCAGTCAAAAGATGCTTCCCACAAAAAGGTATGTTGTTGCAAAATTTGGTAGAGATCAAATGATTAGGTTGGTCGTAATTTGATTTAAGCTTTTAGCATTTGGGTGGCCGCCATTCCGTTTTCATCAAGATGGCGGTGATATAAAACATGACACTGAGGTGCCCTTTGCTAGTGCTACCTCTGTACCAAATGTCGTTCAATTCGGTTTTACCGTGTTTGAATTGATAGGGGGAATCGATTTGCACACATACATGGCCGCTATATGCAAACTATTGACTGATGACCTTGTAGCTTGGTCAAAGAACGCTTCTCACATAAAGGTATATTGTTGCAAAATTGGGTAGAGATCGGATGATTAGGTTAGTCGTAATTTGATTCAAGCTTTGAACATTTGGGTGGCCACCATTACGTTTCCGTCAAGATGGCGGCGATATAAAACATGACACTGAGGTGCCCTTTGCTAGTGCTACCTCTGTACCAAATTTCGTTCAATTCGGTTTCACCGTGTTTGAATCGATTTGCATACATACATGGCCGCCATCTTCAAACTACCGACAGTAGTGGCCACGCGGGCTAAAGCGCTGCGTTAGGCCATGGGGCCAAGCTCTCTGCTGACTCGGTAGACGCGTGGGTTCGAGCCCCACCGTCGGCTGTCCTTGAAATGGTTTTCCGTGGTTTCCCATTTTCAACACCAGGCAAATGCTGGGACAGTACCTTCTGACAGGCCACGGCCGCTTCCTTCCACATCCTTGCCCAGTTTCATTCATCTTCATCCATTCTATCTCTCATCCCGACGCGCAGGTCGCCCACGGGCGTCGAATAGAAAGACCTGCACTCGGCCTCTCAGGAGGCCACACGACAAAAAAAAATCTTCAAACTATTGGGCTGATGACCTTGTAGTTTGGTCAAAATGTGCTTCCCACAAAAACTTATGTTGTTGCAAAATTTAGTAGAGATCAGATTATTTAGTTAGTCATAATCGGATTTAAGCTTTTAAAATTTGGGTGGCCGCCATAACGTTTTCGTCAAGATGGCGGCGTTATAAAACACGACTCTGAGGTGCCCTTTGCTAGTGCTGTCTCTGTACCAAATTTTGTTCAATTAGGTTTAACCGTGTTTGAATAGATCGGGGGAATCGATTTGCACACATACATGGCCGCCATCCGCAAAGTATTGGTCTGATGACCTTGTAGTTTGGTCAAACAATTCTTCACGCATAAAGGTATAATGTTGAAAAATTTGGTAGGGATCAGATGATTAGATTGGTCGTAATTTGATTTAAGCTTTGAACATTTGGGTGGCCGCCATTACGTTTTCGTCAAGATGGCGGCGATATAAACCATGACACTGAGGTGCGCTTTGCTAGTTCTACCACTGTACCAAATTTCGTTCAATTTGGTTTCACCGTGTTCGAATTGATAGGGGGGGGGGGAGAGACATTCCGAGTGCACACACACACAGACACACAATTTTTGGCCCTGTGTAGATCTCATAAGTCTACTTTCATTTTTTGCAAAAATGGAAACTAGGCTAATAATCTCTACTTGTGGATGACACGGGTAATCTAGAGAGCCACTGGATGGATTTTGATTCGGTTTTCACCATTCTGTAAAAGATATCTCGAGGAAGGTTTCTGTAGAAAATAATTTATGATTAAAGGAAGACAAGCAGTAACGATTTCAATGAAAAAGTAAAAAAAGGCGTCCATGCGCTTTTTAGGCCTACGCTGGGCAAACCGTTAAAAATATCAATATACTATGAGTGTAAGAATTGTTCATCATGTAAAGTTCTACAAAAACGTCCGCGAGAGCAAATCTCTATCTTCAATACATCGCCCACTATAAGTGTTTTTACGTTTTCATTTCATCCAACAATCTCCATTCAATTACTGAGGCGACAGTTTATGAGCTAGCTAGGGGCGAGCCTATCACCCCAGTTACAGCCTAGCTAGCGGGCGAGCTTATTACCCCGGATACAGCCAGCAGCAAACTGTCGAGTCGTGTTGAGTTAAGACTTCAGAGAAGAGTGGTTGTGTTTGGAGCTTTCCTGGAAGTGCAACTCGGCTTTTCTTCATTTCGCCTGTGAAATTTTCGTTCCGCAAAATACACAGTCATGTTAAGATTGGACGGAAGGGGGATTTGTGTTTCATGCACCTCGCCATTCTTAAATTACGTCTGACAAGAATTCGTCTTGATATCTCCTCAGCCCTGCGTTGTCAAGAAAGGGGTTTGTCGGTCTTCTTCGAGGTCGTTTCCCAGATATGTTTCCCTCTAGCACGTCAATCATGTTCCAGCCATACAAGTTGCTTCTTCGTGATGTCATCAAGCATATGCCTCCTTTTTGAACCATTTCTAGCACCAAGTGTTGGTCTTTTAGGTAGATTTCATTAGAAAGCTACCTATTGCAATGGGTGCCATGTTTCGACTTCCGGAAAATTTCGACATATCTTCGCGTTTCACATTCCCCAGACTCCCAAACCACCGTCAGTTCAAAGGTTTATATATATGTGCGTGTAAAAATATGCATATCAGTTTCTTGTGGACACGATAACTGCCGTAATTTTGCACCAATCACTTTGAATGTCTTACATAATATGTATCCCCTTAAAATATCGGTCGAGTTCGTTAATGGGCAAACTCGGGTGAAGGGGTAAAAATGGGGGGGGGGGGGGTTTCCGAAAAAGTGAAATATCGCTATAACTCTCTTAATACGTGAAATATCGAATCCATTCAAAGTTCATAATATGTGTCGGATAAGTGCCAAAAATTTATGTTTGAAAAGTTCTTGATAGCACCAAACATTGACCAAAGGGGTGGAAAAAAGTGGGTTTTTAGGGAAACATTAATCATATCTCTCTTAATAGGCACAATATCAAAACCGTACGAAATGGAAAATATTCCCCTAATAATTACCTGAAACTTTGTCTGAAAGAATTTTTGATCTGACCTACCATTACGCCAAGGGATGAGAAAAATGATTTCGGAATTAAAGAAAATGCCAAGTGCCATCAGAGGTTACCATGACAACGCTTCTAAATTGATGAGGGATGAGCTATCAGAGGTTGCCAAGACAATGCCATTGCACGAGATCACATTCATTTTTCCATCTGACTCTGTGGAAAGCGGCTAACTGGTAGCATGCTGAACTTATATGCCCAAGGTCGCTGGTTCAAAGCCGGCCAAAGTCGTCGGATTTTCTAACAGCGCTAAAAATCCCTCAGCATGCTTTCCTTTGGAGGGGAAGTTCCAACGTTCGTTGCAAGTTGCTGGTTGCGGTGGCATCTAATAGCCAAGATCACAGCTAGGTGTCGTTGACGTTAGTATATGGTACAAAATTAGGAACTACTACTTAAAATTGACCGTCTGCAGACCTTACCTGAATTACAGACTAATACAGTCATCACAATTAACACCGTTTATCAGATTCTACACACACACAATGTACACGGGATTACATGACCATGTTGTCGCAGCCCCTAAACTGAGGAACCAACAAAAATCTCTGCGGGAGATAAAATTTTGCGTGAAGAAGTAACAGACTGTCAGATAGTTACACATCAGTTCCAAACCTTGCACAAGGACAGTGTGATCACAAGTATAAAAATGAACCCCAAATGACCAGAAGGTTCCCATCCCCATAAGACAATAAAATGATAAAAATATGCATACAAAAACGAAAAAAAAAAGTTAATTAACCTCCAAATGTAAAATACTTAATTGCAATAAATGAGGTCTGATCCTCCTACGAAAACCTGCATATTTTGCCTATTATAGCCTATCCCCTAGTTTGCCCAGTGAAATCTACCTCCGCCTTCCGGCGTGCCGAGAGGAATTTTTTCTCAACCAAGCTGATTTTTTTGCATTCGACGCCAACCGCAGATCTCGAATGCTTCCAGTTTCATCATGACTCTCTTGTTTAGCGTCCAGGTCTCCGCACAGAACAACGATACTGACCAAAAATGATTCGTTTTCGTAATCTGAGGGACATTGAGCACTACTAGTCACGAAAGGCCTTCTTAGTCATAGCTATCGAAATCGAATTTCATTACACTGAACATTTTCTGTTATGATCTGGCCAAAATATTTGTTGAACATTCAGTGGATGCGGGTTCTTGCTCATCATCATACTTTCGTTTTGTTGATGTTTTCTATTTGTGTTCGTGATTGTTGTTTTTGATTTATTTATGCTTTTACATTTTATTGTTAATTATTGTTATTGCCACTTGTGAAGACTGTCTGACAATAAACAATACATATTCCTCTACTTTCTTGTTAAGCAGCATTTTTGTTAGTATTAGACCGCGATTAACACCTGATGGCGCATGCCCACAAAATGACTTTCGTAAGCGCCCAAGTCCATGTGCTGCAGCGTGACAGAGAGGGGAGGAACGCTCACATTGACTCCTGGTAACTGTTACAGTTATTTTTTCCTTTTCCTTCTACGCTCTCAAGGTCAAGTAATAAATACTCTAGACACAAATAAGAAATAGACAAGTCTTTCTTCCGGGCAAAAACAAGGTATCTGCCTAAAATTCAAAATGTACAGATAGAGAAACCATTAAGTGGATGGGGTTTGGCTCGGCATCCGGGGTACATGATTTCCCAGGTCAGCAAGAGCCGAGATGACGCTATGTAGTACTCAAGTGACACGTGACATGTTTCCAGCAATGTATTAAGGGGAGACTCAACTGAAAAATTTAACTTCTGTCCTACTGCATCGATTTCAAATTAATTTTGTGTTTATACTTTATACATCACGTAAAGATATTGCAATGTCTAAGGTTTGAAGGCCATCACTTGAGTGGTTTTTGAATGTTTAATTTTTAATGTGGTTTTTAATGGCATTTTTGAAAACCAACGTTTGGTACTCAGGTATCATTGTTTACATTTCAATTTCATCAGACACAGTAACAGGACATTGTTTAAGGGTTCTGTACATTTATTTTATGAGAATGTTTGTTTATTTACCCTTAGTTCATTATTCAAATTTCAAATTAATTTTTTACAAATAATTAGTACATAAATGTCATAAAAATCATTGAAACTGCATATAATTTACTTTTAATGCACAGAAGTATGCAAATACCTCATGACTACTTCCTGCAAAAATATCACTGAGATTGGTTAATATTTAGGATTAAAAAAAGTTGGTATTGAAGTTAGAAAGACAAATTTTCAGGAAAATGGAATTTAAAATGTTTGTTGACATCTTTAGTTCAGCTTTTTATCACCAGGAATCGCTACATGTGAATGAAAAGCAAAGAGCCAACTTTGAAATAAAAATTATCCGATTGGAGAGAAGATGGTCGTGTTTGATGGTGATATCATCAAATACTATCCTTGACAGCTGTCAGTGAGCCACGCCCCCTCATGCAGTCCATGTATCAAATATTATTTAGACTTATTTATAATTCGAATAGAACCAAATCTTTCTGGGATCCAAGAGAAAACACTCCAAGGGTCTGAAATAGCCAATAAAAATTCTCTGAAAAATATTGAAGTTTTGCGGTGGAGTTTCCCCTTTCGGCGTCCAGTCTAGTCTGCAAGCCTCTGTTTGCGAATAAGTCACCTTCATGATCACCTATTAGCAGTTAGCACTGTGGCCTCCTCTCCTTCTACACCTCTCGCTTTGAAATCGTTGAACACTGAATCTAACCATCGCGTCCTAGGTCTACCTCTGTCTCTCTTACCCTCTACATCCGAACTCATTAACCTCTTAGGCAATATCCCAACTCCCATTCTCTTCACATGACCCCACCATGTGAGTCGACTCATACGATCAGCGTGTTCATCTGGCATGTTCATTTCTAACTTAGCCTTTATCTCTTCATTACGAATAACTTCCTGCCATTGCTCCCATCTATTTGTCCTAGCAATCATTCGTGCTACACGCATATCAGTTACCTCTAGCTTATGTATCCAGCTCTCACTTCCATACAGCAAGGTCGGTTATATACTGTACAAAAGCGGCTTCGGTGGCGTAGTTGGTAGCATTCTGACTGAGCTTCTATGCCTAAGATAGCGGGTTCAAATCCGGCCGAAGCCGTCGGATTTTTTAAGAGCGTTAAAAATCCCTCAGTATGCCTTCCTTCGGAGGGGAAGTAAAGCCGGCGGTCCCATGTCATAGATTTATGGCATGTTAAAGAACCCTCCACTAATTGCACCTGTGTGAAGCTAAATTGGATAGATTAAGAATGTAAACAACGCTCTTAGATTTCTACGTTCGTTGCCAAGAGCCGACTGCGGTGACGTCTAGTAGCTAAGTTCTAAACTTGGCCTAGTAGTCGTTGACGGTGGCGCTTGGCGGCAAAAGTAGGAACTATTTGAAAAATTCTAAGTTGCAGTACTTAAATAAAGAAACAGATAACACACAATAATCCAGTCATCACAATTAACACCGGTTATCAGACAGATTCTACACATACCCAAAGTAAACGGGGATACATGACCGCGTTGTCGCAGCCCCTAAACTTAAGAACCAACCAACCATACTGTACAAAATATCCACGTTCAGTAAACAGATCTGATGATGTTGGCATGGCGACCGAAACATGTCATCCAAGTATACCACCCTTATGTTGAGAAATGTGTAAGTAATCCATGTTATTCCCACTTAATTTAATTGGGCACATTAACGTGTTGACCAACTGAAAACCATTATTTTTCTACATTAGTCTTCTCAACCTACTGTAAATAAAACATAAGGTGAGGGAACTAGGGCAGTACAAATCATTCAAAAATTCCAAGTACTCGAGTATTTTGGATAGTCTATTCATTCATTCATTCATTCATTCATTCATTTCGTAAAAGCCATTTATGGACCGCGTCATTCCAACTGTCTCCTACAGGCTTCGATGTTTGCCAGTACGCCCGCATTCGTTCTCGGTGGACTTCCTTCCGTTCCTGGGTTCAAATCTTTCCCGTTTTCATCTTCGGTTTTTCTTGGAAACCTTTGCAAGCTTGAAGTTTTCTTTTGGGTGGGGCGCGATCCTGAATGTCAGTTGGTTTAATCCTAACTTCTTTCAGATCTTTATCCAGTTCAATGAACCAGGCCCATTTTGTTTTCCTCTCCTGAAAGTAAGTTATGTTGCGGTTGGTCAGTCTCGCTGGGCTCATTCGTTTCACATGTCCATAAAATGTTGTACTTCTATTCCGGATGACGTCACTTATCTACTCCACATGAGTATACAGTTCATGGTTATGGAAACGTCTCGTCAAGGATGTACCGGTAGTTACTAATGAAGTGAAGAAATGAGGTCACGACGCTCAGCAATGAGTAAAACGACTAATGATGATGATGCCGTCTTCTGTATTCCCTATTGTTTTTCTTCTCTTCCGGATGACGTCACTTACCTTCTCCACATGAGTATACAGTTCATGGTTATGGAAACGTCTCGTCAAGGATGTAGTTACTAATGAAGTGAAGAAATTAGGTCACGACGCTCAGCAATAAGTAAAACGACTAATGATGATGATGCCGTCTTCTGTATTCCCTATTGTTTTACTTCTCTTCCGGATGACGTCACTTACCTTCTCCACATGAGTATACAGTTCATGGTTATGGAAATGTCTCGTCAAGGATGTAGTTACTAATGAAGTGAAGAAATTAGGTCACGACGCTCAGCAATAAGTAAAACGACTAACAAGCTGGAACTGGCTTATCGACTGACAAAGAACATCTACAACAAGAAATGCCTGTCACGCAACCTGAAACTGAAGCACTACACCTCAGTCATACGACCAGAAGCCCTGTATGCCATGGAGTGTCTCTCATTGAACCGAAGTGGTCTGATGGAGAAAATGGAAGTCAGAGAGAGGAGAATTCTCAGGAAGATCCTAGGTCCGGTAAAGGAAGATGAGGAATACCGTAGGCGGCACAATTCCGAGCTCTACGAACGTATAGAAAGGCTCTCTGACTGTGCTAGGAAAAGGAGAGTAGCATTCTATGGTCATGTGGCAAGATTGCCTCCCAAAAGACTGACCAATAGGCTGTTCACTTTCTGGCAGAACAAGAAGGTTCGTACCACTTGGCTGACAGAAACTGAGAAAGACATTAATGAACTGGGAATATCAGATCTTCAAGACAGGCAATCTGTGAGACATGCCCTGAAGGAAGTCCATGGATTTCAGGAAAAACCCCGGAAGAAAGGTACCCCTTGGACAGATGAAAGGAAGGAGTTACACCGGCAGAAAATGCGACAACACTGGGCAAAGATCAAAGCTCAACAGTTGAACAAGCGTGGTCCAAAGTAGGCCCATTCGAAACAAGAAGAAGAAAACGACTAATGATGATGATGCCGTCTTCTGTATTCCCTATTGTTTTACTTCTCTTCCGGATGACGTCACTTACCTTCTCCACATGAGTATACAGTTCATGGTTATGGAAACGTCTCGTCAAGGATGTAGTTACTAATGAAGTGAAGAAATTAGGTCACGACGCTCAGCAATAAGTAAAACGACTAATGATGATGCCGTCTTCAGTATTCCCTATTGTCTTTAAATGGGACCCAATATATTTCTCAACATTTTCCTTTCTTTGGCCTCCAGATTTTCGACCAAGCCTTTTTTTTTTTTTTTTTGTTCATCGTGAGGCATTCAGAAGCATACAAGACCTCCGGTCGGATGACCCTGCAGCGCCCTGCAGTAATGTTTTAGTTTTGCGTTGAAGGATATTGACCTTTTCTTATAGATGCCCTTTTTGAATAGTCTATTATTTTTAGCCTATTTTCAATTTTGAAAAAATAGGCTTATGAGATCACCTTTTGTCCGTGTGTGTGTGTGATTCGTGTGTGTGTGTCCCCCCTAATAAAATCTAAACGGCAAGAGCGATTTCAATGAAACTCGGAAAGTTCATAGCACTATTCCCGGCGACCTCGACCGTGCCCTTCAAATTTTGTTACGACTCACCAATCCAACATGGCGGCTGTGCGAAATATTTCACCAGCATTCAATATCTCCGAAACTATTACCGATATTACCCTGACATTTTCTAATGTGATAGCGGGATCTACTATAAGTTCACTTATGTGACTTTTGAAAACCTGGTAACTACAAAACCAACATGGAGGCCAAGCGAATTTGCGACTTTTAAATAGACGTTTCTCGCGATTTGACCAACCAAACGCAATGAAACTTGGTACAGTATATGTTTATATACATTGTAATGCACCGACATCCAACTTCGTTCAATTGTTCACATAATCACAAGATGGCGGATGTGCGAAATATTTCACCGGCATTCTATATCTCTGAAACTATTAGCGGTATCTCCCTAAAATTTTGTACGGAGATAAAGGGCACTACTGGAAGTCCATCTATAAGACTTTCAAAAACCGGTTAACTACAAAATGAACATGGCGGCCAAGTGAATTTGAAAATTTTAAATAGACCTTTCTCGCGATTTAATGTTCCACGCGCACTGAAACCTGGTACAGGAAATATTTATACACATTGTAATCCACTGGTATCTAATTTAGTTCAATTGTTTACATAACCTCAAGATGGCGGCAGTGCGAATTTTAAAATTAAGTTTTTATTTCTTGTGATGTAGTCATGCGATCGAAGTGAAAGTTTGAATAATGAACCTACGCAATAATTTTCCTTTAATGATACATGACTCTATGGCCTATACATTTAACAATCCAACATGGCGACCATCCGAAGTATTTAGACGATACTGAATATCTACGAATCTATTTTAGCAATCAAACTGCATTTTTTAATGTTCATAGGGTCTATGAACTTAAGTTCACCTATAGGACTTCAAATAACCTGGTGATCACAAATCCAACATGGCGGTGACGCGAATTATAAATATTCACATGGACTTTTCTCGCAATTTAACCATCCGCATGCAGTGAAACTTGGTACAGTAAATCCTTATACGAATGTTAATCCACTGGCATCTAATTTATTTCAATTGTTTCCATAACCTCAAGATGGCAGCTGTGAATAATTTTTAAATCTCCTTGTTTTTTCTTGTGTCCTAATTATGCGATTGAAGTTTGAATACTACACGTTCACAATAATCTGCATGTAACAGTACATAACTCTAGGACCTACAAATATAAAATCCAACATGGCGACCATCCGAAATATTTAGTCGGTTCTCAATATCTACGAATCTATTACAGCAATCAAACTGAAATAGTGTATGTTGATAGTGGCAATTAACATAAGTAGGATATATGAAAATAGGCTGAATAGTTCTTCACGGAACTACTTGTTTAAAAATCGAACACTTCGAAGATGGTAAGCACCCGAAAATTACAGCAGTTTGTGTAAAGAAATATGTCCAGTTGACGTGTTGTTTGAAGCAGGCGCGAATTATTCAAGGGGTTGGACGGGGGTTAACATTCGCCAGATAGATCCTTGTAAATAAATATCATACAAAACAAGCATCACTTGTTATCTCTTTCTTACTTTCTTTCTTTCTATCTTTTTTCTTTTCTCTTTGTTTCTATGCTTATTTATAATTATTCTAAATTTGATTAATGTTATTGATTGAATAATTGGGTTATTTATCCAATGCGAATATTTCGAAATTAGATTGTTCGATTAGGTTGGAAATGTGAATTTTTCGAATGTTCCAATACTTCGAATAACTCATTCGAATTAGGGCTGGTATTTCGATCGATTCATTTTAGTTATTGTATAATCGATTAATCGAAACAGAAAAATCGATTATTTGAAACAAAACTATTTACTGATTGAGCGATTAATCGAATAATCGCTTGGTTGAATCATTGATTAATTGTTTTGTCGATTAATCGATACACATAACTCCTTTCACTACGCTCTCACAGAAGCAAAACACACATTTAATTAATTAAAATATATTGTAGGCCTATCATTATATTTTTAAATAATGTACCTTCTTTGTAAAACTAAAATGTTCCTGTCCTGAATTGTAAACATTGAACAAGAATTCAAAATCTTTGCTGAAAACTCTTCGGTTTCTTTTTCCGAAACCCTTCCAAATTTGATTGATGTTTGTCCTTCCACTGTCACTGACTCTTAATTGGTTATTGTTAACATAAACAAGGAAGGACACTTTTTATATTCAGGCAAAAAGTAACTTTTATAGAATTCTATACTTCATTGCGAAAATAAGCGGTGACCTCTCATTTAAACTTATTTTCTTATCTTGTGTCTACTTATCAATTAATCGATTCTTCGGTTAGCCGATTAATATATTATTCGGTTGATGGATTAATCGATAGAACGGTCAGTCGATTAATCAAATAATAATAATGTTATTTGCTTTACGTCCCTTTTAACACCTGCGGGTTTTAGACACGCCCTGGTGCCGGAAATTTGCCCCGAAGGGGATCTTAAACGTGCCAGTAAATCTACTGACACGGCTCCCTCGTACCCTCAAATGCCAGCTGACTGCACCAGGGTTTGATCCTGCAACCTTGGGCACATAGGAATTGAGTTAGCGGGTCAAGCTGCAAAAGAGGCGGTATCACTACCACCTCGACCAATGGAGGTACCTGCTAGAGATATTCGCTCTCAGTTACGCCTACAAGTTCTGGCATTTTGGGAGAGTCGTGGCTAGCTGACCCACTGCCCAGTAAACTGAGAGCGCTCAAGGGAACTACTCACGTGTGGCGGAGCTCATTCCGGTCACGGAGAGAGTCCGTAATTTTGTGTAGGCTAAGGATAGGTCATACAAGATCCATCCACTCGTACCTAATGAGAAGGGAAGACGCCTTCACTATGTACTTGTGGAGCCATTTTCACCGTGGCCCACATTTTAACCGAGTGAGTGGATCTTGCTGACTTACGAAGAAACCTTGGTTTGCAGATGACACTCAAACTGGTATTAGCAGATGACGCGGTGGCTGCTGATCGCGTTATCCGCTTTATAAGTGAGAGTGGGTTAGGGCCAGCAATCTAAATTTTCCAGTGAACATTGACTCAACGACTTGTTCGTTTTTGAATGATATTTTTTGTTCTTCCGTAATTTGTTTATTTTGATTTATTTTTTTGTTTTATTAATTTTAGGTATTTTCAAATTTAGGTGTCCACCTCAAAATTTTAAATTCAATTCCAAATTTGTATTCTTTAATCCGTGTTAGAGGGGCAGATGACCTCGTAGTTCCACCCCTTAAAACAACAATAAGTAACTAATTAACACAGCATGCGAGAACGTTACCGCTGAGCCACGCAGCCAGCTAGCCATCGAATACTGTAATCGTTTTCGATTAATTTCATGTATTCGATTTACAGATTAATTATCAATTTGCGAATAATTCAAATACTTGAACTATTCGTATGTTCGAATCAAATATTCGTATCGGAAACATTTCGAAAAACAATCGATGTTGGAATATGTACAGCCCTACTAACAATGGGCCAGTCGATATGTTGGTGGCCCCCAACACTTGTTGTCCTTGGCACATCGCACTTATGATCGTGCTTCGGGGACTTTTACTGGCATCGTTAACAGCTTATCGTCGCCTAGTGAGGCGTTCAACACACAAGTCACGCATGCCATGTTCGGCGGCGCAGCTCTGTGGGATCCAACACCGCCCTCTTCTAGTTGGCGACAGCGGCTTCGGTGGCGTAGCTGGTAGCCCAAGATCGCGGGTTCAAACCCGGCCTAAGTCGTCAGATTTTTTAAGAACGTTAAAAATCCCTCAGTAAGCCTTCCTTCGGAGAGGAAGTAAAGCCGGCGGTCCCATGTCATAGATTTATGGCATGTTAAATAACCTTCCACTAATTACACCTGTGTGAAGCTAAATTATATATAGGTTAAACGTTCTTAGGTTCCTACGTTCGTCGTCAAGAGCCGACTGCGGTGGCATCTGGTAACTAAGTTCTGAACTAGTTGGTCGTTGACGGTGACTTTTGGCGGCAAAAGTAGGAACTTCTTGAAAAAAATTAATGTCTGCAGTCCTTACTTGAATTAAAACAGATACACACACCCTACTACAGTCATCACAATTAACACCGGTTATCAGACAGATTCTACACACACCCAAAGTACACGGGGCTACATGACCGCGTTGTCGCAGCCCCTAAACTGAGGAACCAACCAACCAACTAGTTGGCGACCACGGACTCTGACTCTCTGCTTCATGTGCGAGGCACCTTGGTTAACTCATTTTTCTCGAAGGCCACAATTGTTACCTAATGGCACATGCGAGTCGGTGTGTTGCAGCTTGATTGAAGAGGGGAGGAACGTTCACTTGGCTAGTTGTTATGCAAGACTTCACATCGGTTCCTACTGCAGTGTTGCCAACCCATGTTGGACTAAAAAGGAAGAGATGGCCATCAAAAAGAGGAGATTAAAGTAAATTTTCCAATTTAAACGTGTATCACCTCTTTTCTTAAATCCACAGCCTGCTTCCAGTCGACCGACCGGGTCAGGAAATGGAATGAATGAAGCCCCCATCTAGCGGCGAGGATATGAACTGTGCCGGCTGCCGAAGCCTGACGCACTCCCCTGGGGCAATGATTCAATGAATGACAGATTCAATGAAATGAAATGATAGTGGAGAGTGTTGCTGGAATGAAATTGTGACAGGGAAAACCGGAGTACCCGGAGAAAAACCTGTCTGCCTCCGCTTTGTCCAGCACAAATCTCACATGGAGTGACCGGGATTTGAACCAAGGACAAAGTGGCGAGAGGCCGGCGTGCTGCCGCCTAAGCCACGGAGCCTCTTATTTTCTTAAATAAACATGGAAAATTGGTGCCACAACCTAAAATTGATATAATGTCTAGAAAGAATGTTGTTGTTTTTTTTTCACTCACACAGCTGCATTTTACGAGGTTTTCACGAGTGATCTCTCCGTTATGAGAAACATCTCAAGTGGACTGTAAAATATTGTGTTCATTTCTGTTTGTGTTGGATTGGTTGATCAGTTGAATATGTGGATGAATGAATGGTTGGTTGATTTTTTGATTGAATGCACGAGCGACTGAAGTAATGTAATCTTTTGTTGTTTTCTAGATCCTCGAATGTCACTTTTGTATTAGGCCTATGTTGTTTCTTTTCCAGTTTCTAAACTTTTTCTTCCTATCTTTGAAATTATGTTTTTGGCTTTTTACTGTTTACTGTGGATAGTTTTTAAATTTGTGTAAATATTAGTTTAATGCATCTTGTACATTTGGGATTATAGAGAATGGTTTAGTTCGTGTCTGTATGGTTGTGGTTTTTGATAGATAATAGTGTCTTTCTACACCAAAAAACGTAACACTCTTTAAAGATAATCTCAGTTTAAGAGAGTACAATTTAGTTTTATTTTGAAAATTTCTTTACAAAATAAGAGAGAGAATATTTCTATACATATTCCAAAGACACGGTATGCTGGTTCTCAAAACGTTTCCTAGCCTGTAAAACGCTTGTGGGAGACGTATTCAACGCCTCGGCTACCGAGTGGAAGCTATGGCCATCATTCACCAATGCCATTGCTTTCACATAGTCCGTGACCTAAAGGCATGTAGAGGAGTTGTTTATGGCACAGAAACCTCTCAGGCAATCCTCAGATAATCATCAATCAGCGTAAAAGGTGCATAGGCGACTTTAAACCCGAAATAATGGTTTTTATTATTGGCGCGAAATGAATAAGAAATGCGCGGGAGAGTTCACCATTGTTTCAGCGGATATAACCTCCAGCTGTTATTCATTGTTGATTCTCCTTCAGTACCTTTCACCAAACCTTGGCCAATCTATAAACATTGGACAACGTATGGTAATTCTAATTATATAAAACTAGCAGCCCGGCCCGGCTTCGCCCGGGAACAGTTGTGAATGCATTACGCGATAAGTGCTTCTTTAGGATGTCAACGAACTACGATCTATATCCGTTTTACGTCTCGGCTGATGGGTTAAAATCACTGACTGGACTATTAACTATATTATCATGGAGATGCATGTGCAACAAATTCTTGTCAGACGTAATTTAAGAATGGCGAGGTGCATGAAACACAAATCCCCTTCCGTCCAATCTACAAACACTTATAGTGGACGATATATTGAATATAGAGATGTGCTCTCGCGTACGTTTTTGTAGAACTTATCATGCTGAACAATTCTTACACTCATTGTATATTGATATGTTTAACGGTTTGCGCAGCGCAAGCTTAAAAAGCGCACGGACGCCAGGATTTTTTCGACTTTTTCTCGGAAATCGTTATTTTCTACAGAAACCTTCCGCAAGGTAT
The DNA here is from genome assembly GCA_946902985.2 of Meconema thalassinum. Lineage (NCBI taxonomy): Eukaryota > Metazoa > Arthropoda > Insecta > Orthoptera > Tettigoniidae > Meconema > Meconema thalassinum. The sequence continues at coordinate 175,567,028 of OX336392.1, forward strand.
CCTTTACAGAATGGTGAAAACCGCATCAAAATCCATGCTGTGGTTTTCGAGATTACCCGTGACATCCAAGAATCGGGTACTTTGTTTTATACTAAGTAGAGATTATACGCTAATCAGTATAATTTTAATATAATATAATCCCCCTTCCGTCCAATCTTAAGTTGACTGTGAATTTTGCGGAACGAAAAGTTCACAGGCGAAATGAGAGTTGCACTTCCAGGGAATGGCGAGGTGAATGAAACTCATCTCCCCCTTCCATCCAATCTTAACTGGACTGTGTTTCACAGGCGAAATGAAGAAAACCCGAGTTGCACTTCCAGGAAAACTCCAAACACAACCACCCTTCTCAGAAGTCTTAACTCAACACGACTCGACGGTTTGCTGCTGGCTGTATCTGGGGCAATAGGTTCGCCCGCTAGCTAGGCTGTAACAGGGATATTAGACTCGCCCTTAGCTAGCTCGTAAACTGTCGCCTCAGTAGTTGAATGGACATGGTGGAAGAAATTAAAACGTAAAAACACTTATAGTGGGCGATGTATTGAGGATAGACATATGCTCTTGCGGACTTTTTTTGTAGAACTTTTCATCCTGAACAATTCTTACACTCATAGTATTTAGATATTTTTAACGGTTTGTCCAGCGTAAGCTTACAAAGCGCTCGGACGGCAGGGTTGTTTTTTTCGACTTTTTCACTGAGTGTTACTGCTCGGCTTCCTTTGACCATAAATAAATTATTTTCTACAGAAATCATTCTCGAGATATTCTTTACAGAATGGTGAAAACCGCATCAAAATCCATCCAGTGGTTCTCGAGTTTACCCGTAACATCCAAGAATCGGGGACTTTGTTTTATACTAAGTAGAGATGTGGAATTTAACTAAGCTTCCTACCAAAATACGAAGTGTTAACGCTTTTTTTTTTTTTTTTTTTTCCCTCGCGCAGGTTTGCGCCATCACGCATTATTAAATGCAGTCTATTGGACGCTGACCTTCAGGATCTAGCATTACAGATTTTGTTGCCAAAGGAGTCCGATGTTGCCTAAGTGTGTGTGTTGTTGTTCATTGAGTATGAATTTGTCTCATAACCTGCGCTTCTGTGGTGACTGAGTCTACGATAGGAATAGGTATCACCCCAGCTGAAACTTGGAGTGAGTGAGGGTGGAAAAACGGGGGGAAATCACGCTCAGATGGCCAATAAAAGCACCGGGATTCAAACCGATCTTCGGATTTTCAGTTCCCCACCCCTCGCAGTCATGATGTGCGACTTAAAACGCTCCGCCACGCAAAATGCAAGGGACTCGGGTTAGTAGATTTATCAGCACGACTATGATCCCTTTGAGGGCAAAATTCTGGTTCCTCTGCGTCTCTAGAGGACCCAAGTTCTTGAACCACCTCACAGAGATTATGGCATGTGTGACAGGTAGGGGAATCTTGAAACTCATCGTCGTTACTTGGGACTGTTGGAGCAGCAGAAAAGAGGAGATTAGAAGCAGTTGAAATGTGGTGTTACAGGAGAATGTTGAAGATGAGATGGGTAGATAGAGTAACAGATGAAGATGTATTAAGACGAGTGGAGGAGGAGGAGAGAACAAGAACTGTTGGGGTAGACCAAGGTTAGAATATGCTAACAGATTGCCTCTAATGTAAGGTGTGGTATCTATGTAGGGATGAAACAATTAGCTCAGGACAGGGAGGCATGGTGTGCTGCATCAAACCAGTCAAAAGACTGAAGACTCAAACACACACACATCTTCCACCTGTGACAGTATAAAAACAAATTAATAATGAAAATTCACAGCCTGCCTCCAGTCGACCGACCGGGTCAGGGAATAGAATGAATGAAGCCCCCATCTAGCGGCGAGGATATGAACTGTGCCGGCTGCCAAAGCCTGCCGCACTTCCCGGTGGCAACGTTTAAATGAATGGCAGATGAAATGAAATGATAGTGGAGAGTGTTGCAAGAATGAAATTGTGCCAGGGAAAACCGGAGTACCCGGAGAAAAAACTGTCTGCCTCCTCTTTGTCCAGCACAAATCTCACATGGAGTGATCGGGATTTGAACCACGGACCCAGCGGAGAGAGGCCAGCGTGCTGCCGCCTAAGCTACGGAGGCTTTGATAAAACAAATAAATAAAGAAAAATAAAAGTAAATACCATAGGACTCACCCTACCACTCTCAGAACTTCAGCCCTTGGACTGAGCTTCTCAGCTGCTGAATATGCAGCACCAGTTTGAATTTCTTCTCCACATTCCAAAGAGGTGGATTTAGCTCTGAATGAGACTTCCAGGATTGTATCTGGGTGTCTTAGACCAACACCACATCAGAAGATCTACCCTCTTATTGAATTTTCTCCACCTCATGTCCGAAGAATGGTAGCAGCAGCATCGGTGAAGAAACGGCAAGAAACCGATCCAAGGCATCCACTTTTCGACCAAAAACCAGCCCGACAAAGACTTAAGTCCAGAAACAGCTTTTTGAGGGGAGTAACAGCCCTCGAAGGCTCACAAGAAGCTGCTCGTGTGAAGATATGGAAGACAGAGATCACAGACCCAACTATTCCTCTATCAGAAAAAATGGCATCTGGTCACAACTTGCCATATGGAATTTGGAAATCATTGAACAGCCTGAGGAGGGGGCTTCACGCTGCAAGAACAATCTCAAGAAATGGAACATGCTCGTCAACAATGTTGAGTTCTGTGACTGCAGCATGTTACAAGATCCAGAACACCTGCTGATCTGCCCCTTGATGGAGGACATACCGTATCATGGGGATACTTTGCACCTGTAGGGTTACTTCGCACAAAAAATGGAAAAAGATTGATCATACAGCCACCTGCGCGGGTCTCATTGAAACTACAAAATATCAAGTTTAATAGTTACGTTGGGTATCCTGGATGCTCCTTGGCAGGTACTGTCACCCCTTGACTCCATGCACCGAATGTTTGGCGCGATAAATTGGAAGCGTGCAGGAGTGATCCACTTGTTGTATTTTATTTTGGTAACATTGCACCGTACACTTCTGTCTGTCATTTAAGGTGGAAATATTGTGGTGGGGCAAAGTATCCCACTCACTTGGGTTACTTTGCACCAAATTAGATTATTTTTTAAATGGACAGTAGGCGATTCATTTGATCAAATTCTGAACTGAATAGCATCCAAAAAGAGTCCCAAACAAATTGCAATTGGTTGTGTGTCATTGAAGTGCTTTAAACAGTAGTTACACTTAATAATGTAGGCCTACAAGAAACCGGAAAAATGGTGCAGAGCAACCCCATTTTACGGTATGTTCAAAAGACGATATTATGGCTGCAAATACTAATGGTATAACTGTTGCTACTAACTGGCAAAATCTAATTTGATTCAGACACGGAAAATAAAATTAAAAAATCTGAGATCGAAACCGTAATCCTTGGCTTTGAAAGCCAGCGCTGCTCAGATTCCTGAAACATAAAATCCAATAAGGCCGGTCTGATTTGGTTTTAAAAGAGCTCCGAGCTGTCAATTAAAGCAGTGTGTCACATGGTCGGCTTGGCGCCACGTGTGGGCCCCAGCGCCAGGGAGGCGCCCTCCAAAATAGGGACATTGATTTTGTTCCCACCCGGAGATGTGTGCCACTGAGTCTCCACAGGGATCAGCTCTTAGAGCTGGGTGGATAATAGTATTCCACTGTTCGAACAATGGGGGTGTCCGAATATTTCGGTTGTTCGACTCATTCGAAATTCCGTACTCAAGTATTTCGTATTTAAAATAGTCGATTATTAAAATAAATCGACAAATATTTGAATTATTCGAAGAGGCTAAATACCCGAGATGTACAGCAATTTGTGTAAAGAAACATGCCCAGTGGATGAGTTGTTCCAAGCAGGAGCGAATCCAACGGGTGGGATAAGTCCTTATCCCTATGTACATAAAAAAGAAAGTTTGTCTGTTTTTCTGAATTTCCACGGAAATTTGCGTTATTTGCGCGTTTCAAACTGCTTTATGACGGATACGTGCAAAAATAAAATGTTTGTCTGTCTGTCTGTCTGTCTGTATGTATGTATGTATGTATGTCTGATTGTGGACAACTTTGTTCCATTATAACTCGAGAACGGCTGGTTGGATCAATGAAAAATTTGGTACAGATATCCATAAGAGGCAAGACATTAATCATTGATGTATCTCTTCTCCGTACCTCTCATAATAGGGGGCCTACCCTCTTAAAATACTTGTTGAAATAGGCGTAGAAGGACGAGACAAAGCTTATTTTCAGCCCCTCAATGTGAGAAACCCTAAAGGGTCCCCGAAAACCACCTTTTAAGGCCCGAAACCCAACAGTTTGTGAGATATTTCCAGAAAACTAATTCCTTTTAATAAAGTAATTTTAAATTTAAAAAAAGGGGAGCTGCAAGAAGTCGAGAAAAAGGAAAGGAAGATTTTGAGGAAAATTCTGGGACCTCAGAAGACTTCTGATGGAACTTGGAAGAAGAGGAAAAACGAGGAGCTCTACATACAAGTGTTCTGAAAAGATCACGGACACAATGCGGAAATGAAGGCTGAAATTCTATGGACACCTGGTAAGATTGGACGAGAACCGACTAACCAAAAAGATCTTCAAATACATCATGGGATTAAAGGCCACCTCTAAGTGGGTAGAAGAGGTCAAGAGGGATGCAGCAGAAGTTGGAATTACTCCAGAGTTGGACCACAATAGAAGTGAGTTTAGAAGAAAGGTCGACAGTTTAAAATCATTTGAAGAGAAACCAATTACAAAAAGACCCGTGCGGATCATTTCCGAGGAGGAGAGAAAGATAAGGAGCGAAAGAAGGAAGAGGTTCTGGGAAGAAAAGAGAAGGAAGGCCGAGAAGCCTTAAGTTCTATGCGGTCCATAATTGGCCAAATTCGAAAGAAGAAGAAAAAGAAGAAACTAATGAAAGAATGCAAGCCAGTGACCATGGCAACAGAATCTCAGAGGTCCATCTATTTCTGTAAGACGCAATGCAATTCCATTAATTCCATTAATATAAACTGAGGCAGCCAAAGAAGAGCAGAGCAGTGTGGTTCGTTTTCTGGTGGCTGAGGGAGCTGGAATACGCGAAACCATCGCCGTCTACAATTCTCCAGCCGTGTCATAAGGTTTGGCAACACCGCCCATCTGTCATCTGGGAGGCCTAGCGCCCAAGCACATGGTAATTGCTAACACTACGTAAACACATAGCTTTTGACGTCAATTTTTTCCGGAAATACAACAGAACATAACGTCCGCTAAATCTACACACTAATATCACAAATAAAGGATACATATTATCATGCTATGTACTGGCGATTCCCGATAAGGTAATAACAAAAGGCTGTACTGTGCCATTATGTCCCAATGTTTGAAGTTTCCTTTTCTTGCAGCTATGCTCAATGCCGTCATTGACGGACTCAGAAAAAAATGTTTAAGACTATTCTTACGAACTTAAAAGACTGCCTTCGGCCTCCAAGCTTAATGTGGACGGGCGGGCATCAATTCCACTCGGCTACCTGAGGCAGGTAGCCAGGGTTACCTCAATTCCACTCGACACTCCAGGTAGTCGCCAGAGGAATCCCTCAACTCCGCTCGGTCGGTCGCGGTCTCTGTATCCTTATGCATTCCTAGAACGACACAAGTCTTCCATGCTCACTTCTACCATTGATTATAATCAATGCTTCTAATATAACTAATATAACTTCTAATAATGATAACAAATTAAGTATAACTTCTCAAAATAACCTACCGTGGTCAGTTATATTTCAGCAGTACAATAACCACTGCTTCAGTGTTTACATTTTTAAGGTTACTAAAATAAGTGGAACTGCCAATTTCAAAACATACAGTAGAATTGTTTAACTTTTTGTTGTTACTTAGTCTACTCCTCATTTAACAATTTCTTATCACCTGTAAACTGATAAGAACAGACGAGATGACTGCATAGAATAAGTGGTGTGCAGACGATATCTTAAATCCGAATAGCCGTTACGGTAAACAAGCCAAGCTCTATAAGAGTTTGAATTCATAACTAATTTGTTGTGTGGGAATGCAGCTGACCTTTCCGTTCTAGGCTGGAAAACAGTATTTTCAGCATCCGCAGCTGATATCGAAAGTATTTTTAGGTACAAATTATACACCTATTATTATCTACATTTAATTGTACAATGTCTGACTAGGTTAAAAACATACAAACACTTAATTATGCACATGTCAAAAACAACGCATACAATTTGTAGACAAAAATAGAAAACTTGGCAGACTTATTTAAAAGAATATTATGATTAATTTTAAATCACTTGTATTTTCTGCCATATAAATTATAAGGTGCCAAACACTTTCTACCTGATTTAACGATTTAACTAGTCATCAGAGCGGTTGACCAATGGCACAACAATGTCTTGCGAACACCACCACGCCATCGGTCAAGCGCTCTGAAGTCAAGTCCGCTCATTCGTTAAATCAGATATAAACATAATACATAAATAACTAGATATTAATCGCTGTTGTTAAATAAAAGTATGGACAGGAAATGCGTTGCAGAAGGTGTTTGACCCGGCCCTTGGTAGGCCTATGCGAGCAGGAGGGTTATGACATTTGTTTTCGTCATTGGGAATAACCCCTTTGCCGACCCCTTGCCAAAGCCTGAGCGGAGTTGAGGAACTTATTTTTGGGTCCTTTGGAGGACCGAGTAGAATTAAGGAAAATCGAGGGGAATTGATGTTAGACCATGTTGACAGTCTAACAATAATGCTCCACTGGTCACTTAATTTAAAATTAGATAGCTCTCTAATGAAATCTTGCCAAATGAGTACAGTTCATAATGTACTGGAATACAGAGGCCACATGAAGATATATACCAAAACTAGGCACTGAAAGTCCACCTCGCTGATATAACCAGTTATAGTAATAGTGCTCCCATAATTTGACTTACAGCCAGGCACACAACACTTCCTACACATCTGAAATAGTTTAATGAAATATTAGTGAAAAATGTGTTGCTTAAATTCATTAGCAGGTATTGGTTACACATGCAACTTAATACGGGAAATACTCACTTCTACAACTTTCAGCAGGTCTGATTTGCCACGAGGAATTTCACAGGTGTTGAAATAGTACGAACTGCTTTTAGATTCTGTCATATCAAAATAAACGATATTTATGAATATAACTTAGAATGTGGTCTTACGTGTTTATAGAACTTAAGGACTCTACTCAGTGTTGCCAATTCTAACAACAGCACGGCTTGAGAATTATAGACGGCGATGGCGAAACTCATCCTCGCATGTCAGCTGTGTGTGGCAACAATACACGTCCTTGGCGAGTATGCATGAGTGGCATACGAGATTCCGAGAAGGGCGCACTGCAAGACAATGCGCACCCTGGGCAGGCCCATCGAGCCAATACTCTTGATGTGATAGCGTGAATTGATGAGCCTTATCCGGAAAAACAGACGAATCACGGAGGAAGAAATTCGTATTCAGGTCGGCATTAGCCTTTGCTCCTTGCAAGCCATTATCAAAGATCATTTGCATTTCCGCAAAATTTGCGCGAGTGGGTTTCACATCAACTTACGGAGGGACAAACGATTGATGCTGTCAGAAGGAATCATCATGTTGCATGATAATGTCCGCCCCCATACTGCCAATCTGGTGAAGGCTACGCTGCAGCGATTTGGCTGGGAAACACACTTCGACATTCTCTGTACAATCCAGATAATTCCCCTTGTGATTTTCACATTTCTGGCGATCTGAAGGAAGACATTCCTGGACGTCTGTTTCATTCGGACGAGAGTGGGTGTGGTTGTGGATCCGTCAGCGACCTACCTGTTTCTACAAAGCTGGAATTGATGGTCTCGTCTCCCAGTTGGATAAGTGTATTAACACTTGTGGTAATTACTTTTGAATAATACCATGCCATGGTCATGTTGTAGCGGGTGATCTGTTTTAATTTGACTGCCCCTTATATCAGGGCTGTTGTATTTTTTCAAGTTCCGAATAACTGTATAAATATAACAGATTGACATACCAAACTGATATTACTACTAAATGCTTGCTTGATTTATTCTCATGTCTCAACATAATCGCCAAAACGATTGAAACATTTGTCGTATCGTTACACCAGCTTTCCAATGCCCTCGGCAAAGAATTCTGCCGCCACTGAGGTGGGTACGTCTGGAGAGTCTCCTGAAGTCTTTCCTTTTTGGCGAGGCATTGTCGCCCAACCATACCTTCAATTCTCGAAAAAGGTGAAAACCATTCACGACCGCACTGTGCCAACGCTACGATATACCTTTTCAAAGAATTCAAGTGTGAAGTTTTGGACCATCTGAATGATTTTCACCTTTTCCAAGAATTGAAGGTATGGTTGGGCGGCAACGCCTCGCCAAAAAGGAAATACTTCAGGAGACTCGCCAAAGTACCCACCTCAGTGGCGGCAGAATATTTTGCCGAGGGCATTGGAAAGCTGGTGTAACGATACGGCAAATGTTTCAATCGTTTTTGGCGATTATGTTTGAGACATAGGAATAAAACAAGCAAACATTTACTAGTAAAATCAGTTTGGTATGTCAATCTGTTATTTTTATACAATCCATCGGAACTTGAAAAAAAAAAAACCAGCCCTCGCACATTTCTTGCCAGAGTCGGGATTCGAACACGGACCTTAGATGGAAAAGCCATGAATGCTACCCACTGCACCACGAGATAGTCGATCAGATAGTTTCCAAGGTTAACATGATAGTCCACAACAAACCACAAGTCTGAAGTCAATTAGCGGCCGATAACACCTAGCACGAGTAATGTCTCATGGATGAGAGATAGCCTATGTCAGAATATGATTGACGATATCAGATCCGTATCACAGCCCATGGCCCGGTACATTCCTCAGATAAAACACAAAGAACTAATAGCCTACTTGGAATAGACAGCTTTGAAGCCATTTTCCAGTGGTGCCATATTAACAATAAATTGATATTCCACCTTTTCAAGCCTCCGTGGCTTAGGCGGCAGCACGCCGGCCTCTCACCGCTGGGTCCGTGGTTCATCCCAGTCACTCCATGTGAGATTTGTGCTGGACAAAGCGGAGGCAGACAGGTTTTTCTCCGGGTACTCCGGTTTTCCCTGTCACAAATTTCATTCCAGCAACACTCTCCACTATCATTTCATTTCATCTGTCATTTAATCATTGCCTCAGAGGAGTGCGACAGGCTTCGGCAGCCGGCACAGTTAATATCCTCGTCGCTAGATGGGGGCTTCATTCATTCCATTCCTTGACCCGGTCGGTCGACTGGAAGCAGGCTGTGGATTTTCAGTTTCATTACACCTTTTCAGTCGGTCAACACAATGTGACCCCAATTACTGGAACGTGTAAAAAATATCCTGAATAAAATTACATCTGATATATTCGTTATGAATTACGTAAGAGTTAGGATGGCATGTTTCGCTCGTCAAGTGAGCATTATCAGACCCAAATATACAAGATAAAATACCTCTGCAAAACACTACGAAACCCACAGACGTCCTCTGCCCTCCAAAAATAAAAAGCACAATAAAAACCCAGAAAGTGTGGCGACTATTACTGATAAATACTAAAGCATTACGCACCTGAAAAGAGAACCATTTATTTTAATATTTACAATGTTGCAATACTGAGAAATGACGATCCCATCAACAAATGAGTCGTCCAATTGCAAAACTAGTTTAATCCACTTGTGAATAAGGATCATGTAGTAAAATTATTTAATTATTTTATTTTATTTTATTTTATTTTATTTTATTTTATTTCATTTTATTTTGTTTTGTTTTGTTTAATTTTATTTTGTTTCATTTTGATTTTATTTTGTTTTACTTTATTTCGTTTCATTTTGTTTTGAATTGTTTTATTTAATTGTTTTGTTTTGTTTTATTTTTATTCAGTTTTTTTTTTATATTTTAGTGTTCATTTTGTTTCATTTTATTTTATTTTATTTTGATTTTCCAGAAAACAAACATAAAACAAACAAAAAACACGAACCTAAAAGAAAAATTCAAAAACAAAAGCAAAAGCTGAAAACAAAAAATAAGAAAACACAAAGCAAAAAGCAAAATTCAAAAAAGCAAATGCAGAAAACAAACACAAAATCAAAACCAAGGAAGAAAAGCAAAAAGTAAGCACAAAGCAAACACAAAACCAAAAACCAACAACACAAAGCAGAAAGAAAAAAGTAGAAAACAACAAACACAAAAGATACGCGAGGCAAAGTCCAAAGAAACGTTTATAACAAAATGATTCTTATTCACAAGTGGATTAAGCGAGTTTTGCAACTGGACGACTCAAATAGTCTCACTCCTCCAACTAATCTATGAAGGTGTAGCTTCTATTGCTGCAATAAGCCCTCAACTACTGTAGAATTGGCAACTAATATGTAGAAATGGCCTGCGAGTATTCTGCTGAGATGATGGTGAACTACAGGGTCATTATCTATGTGCACCCCGATAAACACGGCAAGCTAAGCCGGCTGTGACTGACGCAGATCGCGGGCACGCGTTCGCGGTTTAGCCGGTGGTAGGCGCGCTCCGCTGACTCATATCGTTAGTTCACACGTGTTTTGTCATTCATAGGGACGTGTATCTGAAAATCGTAGACGTTAGTGTTGCACGTTTAGTGAGTATTATGATTACTGTGATTGTTGGGCATGCCTAGACACCAATTCACATTGCGCGAACGTGTGTATATCGTGTTCGTATATGAAAAGCAGAAAATCTTATTCTCAACGAGACGAAAATTTCGAATCAAGTTTCCAGGAAGACCTGTGCCTAATGCCAGTAAAATTAGGAGGCTCGCTAAACGATTCAAGGAAACAGGTTCCGTAAATAATAAAAGAGTTGACAGACCATTCTTTCATCAGAGGATGTCAGGTGTGTGTTACAAGAGAGGGAGGACATCTTCAGCATCGCCTATGAGCAATGTTAAGTACACATTATTGAACATGTTTGGTAAAAGTGTGAAAGTGCGCGTCCACCACCGGCTAAACCGGGTACGCACGCCTACGTTCTGCGCCAGTCACAGCCGGCTTAGCTTGCCGTGTTTATCGAGCAGCACATAGATAATGCCCCGTACAACATACAAAAACAGTGTTTGTCCACTACTGTGATGATATGGAGACTTATCTGAATGTGTACAAGCTGCTCTGTCTCCAGGTTTTTATTTATTTATCGTTTGGCTTTTAGTGCCGGGAGTGTGCGAGGACATGTTCGGCTCGCCAGAGGCTGTAGCTGCTTCAAGCGGACACCCATGGGGTGAGCTACAAGTTCCGTTCAATTTCAAGTAGTTCCAACTTTCGCTACAACATCTCACTGACACCTAGTGGTGAACGTTGGAACTTTGATAGAGCGTTTCAATTTCGCTTCACACAAGTTTAGTTAGTGGAAGGATCTTTTACATGCCATACATCTATGACATGGAACCGCTGGCTTTACTTCCCCTCCGAAGGAAGGAATACTGAAGGATATTAACGCTCTTAAAAAATCCGACAACTTCGGCCGGGTTTGAACCCGCGATCTTGGCCACAGCAGTTCAGGTAAAACCAACAATCTGCACGTGGAACTACTCGCAAATCATCAGTATCAACATTAACATTTAATTTGAGGATTTCGTAGTTGGTAGCATGAAAAAAAAGGAAGGAAGCTTGTAGTTTAACGTGACCGTTAATCTTGAGATCATGAGCCACGGGACCTCCTTTTAACGTGGAATCCGAACCACAGGACATGGCATTTCACTTCGAAAATCTCACATGCTTTGACCGGGAATCGAACCCGGACCGCCTTGGTGAGAGGCATACAGCTAGACCGCTGAGCCACCACGCCCCGAGTTGGTAGCATGCTGAGCTACTATGCCCAAGATAGCGGGTTCAAACCCGGCCGAAGCCGTCGGATTTTTAAGAGCGTTAAAAATCCCTCAGTATGCCTTCCTTCGGAGGTGAAGTAAAGCCGGCGGTCCCAAGTCATAGATTTATGGCATGTTAAAGAACCTTCCACTAATTACACATGTGTGAAGCTAAATTGTGTAGGTTAAGAATGTAAACAACGCTCTTAGGTTCCTATGTTCGTTGCCAAGAGCCGACTGCGGTGGCGTCTAGTAGCTAAGTTCTGAACTAGGCCTAGTAGTCGTTGACGTGGCGTTTGGCGGCAAAAGTAGGAACTATTTGAAAAATTCAAATTTGCAGTCCTGCTTGAATTAAAAAACAGATACACACACTAATACAGTCATCACAATTAACACCGGTTATCAGACAGGTTCTACACACACCCAAAATACACGGGGCTACATGAACGCGTTATCGCAGCCCCTAAACTAAGGAACCAACCAACAATTTGAGGATCTTTTATGAAAGCATATTTACCCCAGGCATTATATGCAAAAAACAGGGCCAACCTAAAAAAAAATGTAAAGCTGAAATTTGGCATAGATGTTCCCTAGTACCCTAGAAACAAATCCTGAAAAGTCCCCATCTCTGCGGTGTCCGCATCATAGTTTTTGGAGGATTCAAAAGGGCTTAAATAGGGCCTAAGTGCCAAAAACAGCATTTTTGCTTCCTGCGTTTAAAATATTGATCCAAATTTAGTTCTCGTGAGCTTTAGCAATTAATAAAAATGAACCAGTAGGATAACGGACTTATCAGGCCTAATTATTGCTATTGATGAAGGGAAAAAACAACTAATTTTAAATTTTTAGCACAATTTTTACACGAAAATTTGGATAATTTGTAATTAGCAGGTCATTATTTTTTAAACAAGTGCTGATATTGACTTAAGACGCAGAATGAAAGTTATAAAGCATACTTTTAGCTTTACATTGGCACATTACCCATGTCTATTGTACCCAAAATGGTTACCGAGTCACGGTCCCAAAGCATAACCGCTGTTGAAAAGGCACCCGATCGCGTTTCTAGGTGACAGCGCTCGGCCTGTCGGAGCAGACCAACAATACTCCAAACAATTAATTCAGCTTCTCAACAGTCTTGGATTTTCAATAAATTTGGCGGAAGTCTACAGGTACGTTTCGGCGCTTCGTGAAGAACGTCCAATCCCGAATGCTGGAGCGTTCACGTAGTTTTGCTTTGATAACGATGACTTTAACATAAGGACATTGGCCGGGCGAAACACATGTCACTGCATGGGAGGCATCAAGTGCACAGGTCCAGCGCTTGACAGTGAAATATCTCCACTCCCACGTACACGAGAAGTTCCTAATGCTGGTGTGATTGCGGCGATGGGAAAGTTCAACATTTCGTGGTATCGGAAGCCCTCTTCTCCTGGTTCAAAGGACGTCAAGATTAAGGAGTTAACTGTGGAAGCCCCAAACTCTGTGGCCATTGTGTCGATGATGGATTCCTTGTGGTTATCTGGACGGTGGTCAGGTATTAATTTACCCGCCTCGTGGAACGGCTTTATCAAGACCTCACTGTCTGCTCATGCTCAACCAGCTTCCTAGACGACGTCAGTTGATGCCCTGCCGTTCATTAACTTGGAACCGAGCAATCCATCAACTATATAATCCGCGTTGGAGTTTGCCGCAAGAGAGTGCGTGGAACTGAAACAAAGCACTTGTTTCGAAACCTTTGACCAGCCCCTATACGCGAAAGCTGCGGAGATAGTCGCATCGGACACTTCAGAGGAACTCAAAAACGTGGTTGTTCGTCTAGGCGGATTTCACAATCTAATGTCGTTTCTTGGGGCAATCGGCTACGTGATGAATGGAAGCGGTTTGGAGGAGCTCTGGGCGGAAATATACACTAAAATCGTCAGTGACTCACATGATGTCTGGACACGCATATTCTAGTTAGGCTTGCAATTAGCTCGCTCTAAAAATTATTACGTCATGCCTTCAATTTCAAATGTATCAATAACTCGAAACTGTGCATGTTCTAGGGCCCTCAGAGCGCATTTTCTGGCAAAACAGGCTGTAGGGACAATATTACTCAACATGAACGACGGGCTGAAGGATGACAAGGACGAAATACATGCGCTTTTTACCGTATTTCAAGAAGGCACCGCCAACGACTTGCTATCATATCCTTGCCATCAACGTCTCAAAGAGTCGCTTCATGACACATTTTCTTCAATGAGCCAGAAATCTCGCACAGGAAAGCTGTGGGTAGAGTACATCAAACAGCAAGCCTGGAAAATATTGAAGGATTCCGCATCTTAACGCGAGGAAATGAAGGTATTCGTCCCTACGGCTCCAGATGAAAAGGCCATATTATCATCTGGAGAGAAGTTCGCCATTTGTCTCTACAATAGTGCCAAATCAGAGTGCAAAAGCCTCGACGAACTTCGGATAGTGAAATACAGCGAAAAAATTGCCAAACAACCGGTCACAGCGTCATTTCAGCTGGCTTCACTTCCGCCGGCTTCGGCGGCATGCAAACAACAGTCACTGCGGGTATATTTGCAAGTTCAAGAATGGTTAGGATTTTCTTTGGTCCCGACCCAATGGGGATGGAAAATCCAACACTCAGCTTTTGTACCAGTGACAACTCATCTTCCAGCTGCAGCTGCTCCAGATCATCTCCTCAATTTGGTGTCCTGCAACTGCAAGAGCTCTTTTGGCAGCCGGTGTGAGTTCTACTGATAGTGACTAAAGACCCGAAGTAAAAGTTGTAAAGTACACTTGTAGCTTTAAAACGATACGTTGCCCATGCTCCTTAATGTGTGGGCACTGCAGTGGAAAAGCATGTGTCAACGTCACATTTGATGGCTCAGACGATGAGGAGGACGATTGAGTCCGATGTAAGCTTTGTTTTGCAAGTGTTCTTTGTCTAAAGAAAGCTTTTAAAGCTTTGTTTTGTTATTATTTGCATTAGGCATAACTTATTATGAATGTACGTTTAACTGCTAACTGCATTAAACTCGTTTTGTTCTATGCAAACAGTTTCTGCTAGTTTACCTGGATACAAAGGAATACCATCCTAAAAGTTCTTGAGCAAAGATACAAAATGGTGTCAGCAAAGGTGAATAGATGGAACCCACCAGCGTAAATGGGCGTTCGTTCGGAAAGCGACTGTCACACTTCCACTTTTATATATGTAACTGTATCTCTGCTGCTGTTTGTCAGATGAACATGGGCAATGTATCGTTTTAAAGCTACAAGTGTGCTTTACAACTTTTACGTTGGGTCTTTAGTCGCTATCAGCAGCTGTTTACACGATAAATCCAGCCTAATGACAAATTTTCGTGAGAAAAGTTGAGCTAAAAATGTTTGATTACTCAACTGTTTAAATGTATGGCAATAATTACGACCAATAAGAGCGTTATATATAACGCAGTCCTTCTCATATTACTATCAAAACTCATTAAAACTTAAGTTGGATCAATATTTTGAACGCAGGAAGCAAAAATGCTGTTTTTGGCACTTAGGCCCCATTTAAGCCCTTTGAACTCTCCAAAAACTATGACGTGGACGCCGCAGAGATGGGGACTTTTCAGGATTTGTTACTAGGGTACTAGGGAACATCTATGCCAAATTTCAGCTTTACATTATTATTATTATTATTATTATTATTTTTTTTTTTTTTTTTAGGTTAAAACTTAATATGCCTGGGCTAATTGTGTTGATGTATCGTATCCAAGGTTAAATTTCAACAATACTGTAGTTTGGTAAGAAATCGGTGTGTGCGCGGGGTGGGGGGTAGTACCTATCTTAAGACCACGGCCACCTATCGCATTGCGTGACACAGGAATAAATTGTAATTTTCACATTTTTGACGATCTGAAGAAAGACATTCGTGGACGTCGGTTTCTTTTGGACGTGGAAGTGCATGAGTGCGTGTGGTTGTGGATTCATCAGCTACAGTACCTACCTGGCGCAGTTAGTTGGCATTTGAGGGTGCGCGTTTGCGAGAGAGCCGTGACATTAGATTTGGTTGGTTGGTTCCTTAATTTAGGGGCTGCGACAACGCGGTCATGTAGCCCCATGTACTTTGGGTGTGTGTATAATCTGTCTGACAACCGGTGTTAATTGTGATGACTGTATTGGTGTGTGTTATCTGTATATTTTAATTCAAGATCGCGGGTTCAAACCCAGCCGAAGTCGTCAGATTTTTAAGAGCGTTAAAATCCTTCAGTATGCCTTCCTTCGGAGGGGAAGTAAAGCCGGCGGTCCCATGTCATAGATTTATGGCATGTAAAAGATCCTTCCACAGACTAAACTCGTGTGAAACTAAATTTCTAGGTTAGATTTCGTTGGGACGCTCTATCAAAGTTCCAACGTTCACCACTAGGAATCAGTGACATCTGGTAGCGAAAGTTGGAACTACTTGGAATTAAACAGAACGTGTAGCTCACCCTATGGGTGTTCGCTTGAAGCAGCTACAGCCTCTGGCGAGCCAAACACGTCCTCGAACACTCCCGGCACTAAAAGTCATACAATAAATAAATAAATAAATAAATAAATAAATAAAATTCAAGTAAGGATTGCGTATGATAATTTCAAGTAGCCCCTACTTTCGCTACCAAATGCTACTGTCCACGACACCTAGCTGTGAACTTGGCTACTACTGGATGCCATCGCAACCAGCGCCTGGTGACGAACTTTGGAACTTAAGAGTCTACAAATTTTGCTTCACACAAGTTTAGTTAATGGAAGGTTCTTTTACATGCCATAAATCTATGATATGGGCCCACCGGCTTTACTTTCCCTCCGAAGGAAGGCATACTGAGGATGTTTAACGGTCATTAAATTTACTGGCACGTTACAGATCTCCTCCGAGGCATTAAGGGCAGATGACTTCGTAGTGCCGCCCCTTGAAACCTCAATAACTAACTTACTCCTTCGGGGCAAAATTCCAGCTTCCCAGCGTCTATAAAAGACAAGTAGATAACGGGGACGTAAAACCAACAACAACATTCTTCTTCTTCTTATTATTATTATTACAATCGACTTTGTGTCTGATCGCCCTTTAATGAAAAGGTTTTCCTGAGTGACTTTCCTATTGATTGTTGTTGTTGTTTCATTTACAAGCTTTGGCATCGTGATCATGGCAGCCCCTGTACTTGGATGTCACATAATTTGTCTAATAAACTGTGTGAATGTGGTGTCTGCAGTAGTGTACATACTGTATATGTGTTTAACTGCTGTTGTCATTCTGCAATGTTTTTAAAGAAGGGCATGAAGGTGGTGGTTGATAATAAAAACAATTCTACATTTAATTGATTTTATTCATCTTTATAAACATCGTTACAATTTGCATATGTTAGGCTACATTCCATGACTCTGTACGATACGGTATACTATTATAATGACCGCTACATAGCTCAAAGTGTCCAAGACTGTTAAGGGAATGTGCAATAGTAAGTGTATCAGTGCCCTACTACTGTGTATCCTTATATAGGGTAATTGGTTTGTTGGAGCGGGGCCAGCGGCCAACTATAGGCGAGCACACGCCTTCCGCCAGCCAACCGAACTCGGTCCTCAGATTGCGCGGAGGTAGAAACCGTAACAGAGTACATTAACTTCAACCTAACGAGGCGAGCTAACCAGAGTCACTAAACTTTCAAGTGTCAGCACACAGATAAGAAGGTAACATAAACAACAGCTTCCTGCTAGATTTAATTAAAGAAGCACAGATGTTTATTATTTCATGGGAGTCTGGAAGACCTCACGTCACCAGTTAAAGGTTAGAACTTACCTTTTCACACAAGATGTTGAAAATGTTCTCCTTCAGCTCACAGACAGTAACTTTGGAAATTACCTCGTTACATTATGTATCTACTCCTGTACCACCCTGCGTGTTTACTGTAATTAATCGAAGCAAGGACCTACGCCCGTTTGATGTTTAATTGTGCGGTAATTTAAAATACAAAGTGTACATATCAATTACCCATACCCTAGTGGAGCTGGAGAACAATATACGGCAGCAGATATCCCTCACAACAGAAAGGAATTACAACGTTAAACGCTAATTTATTTACACGGTACAACGCCTGTCTGTCAGCTGAAGGAGAACATTTTCAATGAAAAGGTAAGTTCTTTACTCATGATTTGCTGGTGAATTTACCATTATTTAATGTACTCTGTTACGGATTCTACCTCCGCGCAATCTGTGGCCCGAGTTCGGTGGGCTGGCGGAAGGCGTGCGCGCGCCTGATAGCTGGCCGCTGGCCCCGCTCCAGCAAAAAAAGAAATCACCCAGTATCTACCTTGGTGTACTGATGGAACAATGGTGACTATGTTCATTAGTAATGTGTATCAGTGCTCTAGCCTCCGTGGCTTAGGCGGCAGCACGCCGGCCTCTCACCGCTGGGTCCGTGGTTCAAATCCCGGTCACTCCATGTCAGATCTGTGCTGGACAAAACGGAGGCAGACAGGTTTTTCTCCGGGTACTCCGGTTTTCCCTGTCAAAATTTCATTCCAGCAACACTCTCCACTATCATTTCATTTCATTTGTCATGCATTTAATCATTGCCCCAGAGGAGTGCGACAGGCTTCGGCAGCCGGCACACTTCGTATCCTCGCCGCTAGATGGGGGCTTCATTCATTCCATTCCTGACCCGGTCGGAGACTGGAAGCAGGCAGTGGATTTTCATTTTCATCAGTGCTCTACTTCTGTGTACCCGTATATCTGCCTGATGAATTAAATTCTTCAAGCGAGCTCTTGTTACCGTACCTCATTTTTGAGGCTTATTCGTGCACACAGTACAATGGAACACGCAAGGGTTTAGTCATAGCCACCTTCAACCTTATAGGTGACTATGGTTTAGTACGTCCTTTATCAAGTAGAAGTAGTCTCTCAACCCTGTTTATACAACTTTATGAAGCGTGTTTTTGACACAAGTATTCAGACGATAAAACAGTTCTCTTTGTCGGCATCTGGCTGTGTAATTACCAGACTCATTAACACAAGACCGCGCTTGACTGCACGAATTAGCTGATTACATTGTTGATACTATATACACAATGTTACAAGTAAACAGCTGTATGAACCACGGAATGCCACCGAACCTATTAGTAGTACCGCTATGCACACTGACCAGCCCCACTGATATGTGAAGATCACCTCCATGCTGTACATCGCAATACGGAAACAACATGGCCGACTTTGAAGGCCCAGATATAATAATAATGTTATTGGTTTTACGTCCCTTTTAACTACCCTGGCTTTTAGAGACGCCGGGGTGCCGGAATTTTGCCCCGAAGGGGATCTTTAACGTGCCAGTAAATGTACTGACACGGCTCCCTCGCATTTGCGCACCCTCAAATGCCAGCTGACTGCGCCAGGTTTCGAACCTGCAGCCTTGGGCTCAGAAAGCGAGAACGTTACCCCTGAGCCACGCAGCCAGACAGAAGGCCCAGAGATACTACTTTTCACACAGACTTTATTCTTTGCAATATTTTCTTGTTTGATTACAAGTAAGTAAACTAGGGGACCCACGCGAGAAATCTCGCATGTTCATAAACCACACTTTCCCCAATAGGTTTATAATGAGAGACTTAAGGAGAAAGGTTGTTATGTGTTTATTTCAACCAAATGACTATACAACACTATTTACATTTCAGATAGAATTCCACGTTCTACGTTCCCTAACTTAGGAAAGCAATCACTGAAAATTGGATCATCATAACACTCACGGGTTATTCAATATTTATGAAATAAATTATACGATTTGAGTAATAATTCCTTAGATTTACTGTTTCTGAAATCCATGCAAAATGATAAAGGAAAGACCTCAGAATGTTAAAATGATATGAAACAGGCGTCACAGCGGCCAAGATGTGAAGTGGACTGCAATTATGGGGCGCATTTTCCTACAGCAACATTATTCGCAAATCGCACACTTCGTACATTTTTTTTGTAATTTTTTAAAGAAATTATAGATATTTGTGAAATTAGAGTGCGATTTGTCACTGCTAATGTCTATTCCCTTTCATTTGAATGCTCATTTGTCACGATCGGTCGCTTTTGAGCGCCGCAGGAGGGATCTATACTACTGAAATAATATATATGATTGGTCAACACCAATTATTTTAGACGGTTAGTATTAATTATAATTATACTTACCCTTCAGGAATGTACCACAGTGTTTGTGAAGGTATTATTGGAAATTAATATTAATAAGCATCGTCAGAAAGACAAATAACTGTACACCTCAGGGATCTGTTCTCTCCCCGCTGTTATTTAACCTCCTACACCAGTGATCTTCCAGAGAATTGTTTTATACCGGTGACAGTACAGCAACAATAGCGGGTTTGTCCTTGCGCAAACGAACTGAAGTTTTCTCCTTCCACTTGAACAACAAACTAGCAATCATAAAGTTCAATGTCACCGTTCCATTATTGAAATGTCGTTAAAAAGAAACTTTTATTAATTTAGTCACAAAGCACATTTAAACATATTTCATCATTTGACTCGGCAAGAATGTTTCTAACAGCATTCAACGGAAACAAATGTCTTAATGTACACCATACGGAATCTCAAATAAAGATAGCTTTGAAGCCATTTCATAATGTTGAGTTTATTGACAATTAATATTGGCCGACTGAAAGTTACAATATTTTGAATCTCAAATATGTGAAATGCGAACCACAGCATAGCACTCAGCGATATTAATCTTGCTACAGCTTTTTAATGCAATTTCAAATTCATTTTAGACACATACATTTTTAAGAATCTTTTTAAATGTCGATAATGTAAATATCGTATAATAAGTTCTTTATGAGATGAAGTATAACATTAGAAGATTTTAAAATGCCTTTTATGTGCGTTGTTTCAACAAACCTTTATCGATGGAAAGGAGGCATTGACGAATATTTGATGTGACATTGAAACGTGAATAGTAACAGGTTTCTTAATAGATGTTGCAATGTGAAAGCGCATGCGCAAAATAATAATAATAATAATAATAATAATAATAAAGACCTGGATCTGGATACTCAACTGTACAAACTAATGCAGAAGGCAGTAGTTCTCGCAACAACCCGAATCGTTCGAAATTTTATGGGTAGCGAATTTCCAGCTTCTTAATTGCTGTTTCAGTAACTATACTTTGGATCCCTGAAGCCCGTATAGTTATGTTGCAATGTACCAGCAATGTGTTATATGTACTACCCAGCCAGTGAATTGTTGCCGGTGGCGGAAGTCGGAACTAATGCACTCCGCCCAGCCACACGCCTGCGATAGACGTGCAGTCGTCGCCAGCGAAACCTCATCGCATGTTGTGTGTGTGCATGTTTCGTGCTGGGTCAAGCGCTGTGCGGTGTGTTCTTATTGTATGACTACATGCATTCCCCCTCTTGCTCCGCACCACCCTCGGCAGCGTGGCGAGAAGATGTAATGTATACACAACAGCCCCGCTCCACGTATATCGGTAACAATTCCCTGGCTGGGTAGTACTGTATAAAACAATAATAATAATGCAACAACCACGCGCCTATCTTTCCTTCCCCTATCTCTCTCCCTCAGAAGTACTGAAATTTCTAGGGATTCGCCGCTCCCCGGGCATGCTGCAACAGCTTGCATGACTCATGCAGATAAGATACATTACGAGTGGAATCAGCATCTTTCATGTTACTCATAAAACAGGTATGTATAAGGTGCGTTCAAAAAGTAACGAGCCGGAGGCTGTAATGCGCAAACCGGTGACGACATCGGCTAATCGTGGCATGTGTAACGAGGTGTGGTTCCGACCAGAGCGTTGAAGGTCACAGCCCGTCACTAGAGGGCACGCGTGCACGTCGCGTGACGATAAAAAGCGAGCAGCAGCATGCATCAATCGTCCAACCAAGACCAAGACAGTAGGCCATTCGACATGCTTCCTGATGTGGTTGAAGACTGTGGGGCACCCATTGGGCACACACTTTCCGCAAGTGCAGTCGTTCCTTCATAATGGTGTGCACACTTCCGACGCTCAATCCGACCACGGCGGCTGTGGCGTTCACTGTCACTCGGCGGTCCTCGGTAATGAGTGCATCAACCAGCTGGACGTTGTCATCGGTAATGCAGGGGGGTGCCCCAGACCGGGCATCATCGGCTAACGACACCCGTCCTACCCTAAAGCGCTTGTGCCACGCCTTGACCCTTGCAAGGGACATGCAGTGTTCGCCGTACACTTGTGACATTCGGCGACGATGTCCGTTCCCCTACTCCTTCCGTTGTCAGAAACCGAACAACACCTCTTTGCTCTTCGTTTGACGCCTCCTTTGTCACTGTTTGCAATGCGACTAGCAGCGTCGGACGATTGATGTATGCTGCCGCTCGCTTTATATCGTCACGTGACGTGCACGGGTGCCCTCTAGCGACCGGCTGTGACCTTCTACGATCAGGTCGGGACCACACCTCGTTGCACACGTCACGATTAGCCGATGTCGTCACCGGTTTGCGCATTACAGCCTCCGGCTCGTTACTTTTTGAACGCACCTTATACAATTACTCTTAATGTAGATTAATAAATAACTATTTCACACAATGATAACATTTCTGACTGTCAAAACGTGTAATGAAAACACTATTATTCCGGGTCGTGCAACACAATTTGAATTGTAGAATGGATCTCAGTGGAACTTGTGTTCACGAGCACTTTAATTCAAAGAGCACAAGGTTGAGAATGCATAAACTACGATTATTTTAACATGCCTGGAGTGCCTTACAAAAGAGCAGTAGAACTTCCTAAAAAATATCTTCTATATCTTACGTACTAGTGAAAAAATGAAAATCCACAGCCTGTTTCCAGTCTCTGACCGGGTCAGGAATGGAATAAATGAAACCCCATCTAGCGGCGAGGATATGAACCGTGCCAGCTGCCGAGGCCTGACGCACTCCTCTGGGGCAATGATGAAATGAATGAGATAGTGGAGAGTGTTGCTGGAATGAAATTTTGACAGGGAAAACCGGAGTACCCGGAGAAAAACCTGTCTGCCTCCGTTTTGTCCAGCACAGATCTCACATGGAGTGATCGGGATTTGAACCACGGACCCAGCGGTGAGAGGCCGGCGTGCTGCCGCCTAAGCCACGGAGGCTTGAATCTTACGAACTAGTAGTCGTATCAAATGAGATTTTGTATGAATAAACTTCAATTATTTTCATCCATCACCCCAACTCCAATTGTTTTGGGGTAAAATTATCCGTGTTTTTCCAGCATGCTGAAAAATCTCATACTCGCGTCCCGATGTGATGCATAGATTGTAAGGAAGCCAGCAAATGATGTTTCATCCAAATAGATTCAGTAGTTAGTGAAATATCGAATAAGAAACAAATGAGCTCAATTGCCGTCACTGTCTTATTAGAGCCACTGTAAACAGGCACAACTTTACGCACCCCTTGTGGGCAGACCTGCAATCACGCGCACAAATGAGATTACTTCCACAGTCTCGATTCAGCGAACAGACTTCAGAGAGGAACGAATGTGCATCTATGCGAATTAACAACGCTATACAGCTGATTACTGCAAGTCTGCAAGAGTTATTATCATTGAGCTCGCGATTCAGTACCTGCCCATTCATCTGTCTACATTCATTTCTAACCTGTAACTGACCCCTACGCGCTCTCCCTTTCTCTCTCCCTTTACCATTTGCAAAGTCGTTGGTATATCCTGTTTTTTACAGTATTCTACAAGATGTTGACCGATTTTCATAACTCGGCAGCCTTATCTGTAGTAATGGGGACGTAGATGCAGACATCAGCAGCAGAACTGGGAAAGCTTCGGCAGTCTTTCAGCGAATGCGATCCATACGGCGATTAGATTCTATAAGTATGGCCACAAAGATTCGGCTATATTCCTCTATCATCTTACCGATCGCCATATATCCACGTGAGAACTGGAAAATATCAGTTAAATCAGCACACAAGCTCAACGTTTTTCACCAAGGATGCTTGAGGCGAATTTTGAAAATCAGTTATCGTGACCAAATGATAAAGTACTGAGAAGAACTGGTCTACGCAGCCTGCACATAATCGTTGCTCAAAGAAGAATGAAATTCTACGTATGAATGATAGAAGGATACCCAAATGAGCACTGTTGTGGAAACCAACGGAGGATACCGAAGTAGAGAAAGACCTCGTAACACCTGGAAACGAACTTTTGCAAAGGATCTTTAATGCATGGATATGAACTGGGAGGACCCTGGAAGCCTGGCAGCTGATGAGAGTTCGCTGGAGGAAATTTGTTGGCCGATATGCTACCTAGCATTGGAGGAACTAAGTCGAAGTAAGTAAGTAGGTAAGTAATAGGCCTGTATAATGATCTTTCAGTGCAAACTTATCTGTAGGCTACATTATTTTTGTTATAGGTTACTGTATGTATTGTGGCGCAGCGGTAACGTTGTGTGCAAATGAGTGTGAGCCGCCGTCAGTAGATTTACTGGCACATTAAAGGCCCCTGCGGGGCTAAATTCCGGCATCTCTAAAAGCCGCAGTAATTAACAGGGTCGTAAAACCAATAACTTTGAGCGGAACAGCGAGGCCATTTGCCCCCTATGCAATACTTTACCGTGCAAGTTCTTTCCATGAAGAGAATTGCTAGCGAAGGACACAACAAGAGTCAATTTAAGATCCGATTTTAATAAGATAACGAGCGTTTCCTAGTCATGAGGAGGACGCAGTGGTTATTGTTATGCCCGGGCCCCCACGGGGCATAATCATCCCTTTTTCACGCCACAACCCCATAAGGAAACCAACAACAACTACACTGGTCTGGCGAAACAACTCACATACACGAAGAAACATTGCCACACAAGGTAAACACCGAGCCAGCAGCATTATCTAGAGCGCATCAACACACAAGAAGGCTGGCGCAGCTTACGACACAGTGAGGATTACTTTAAATACACGAGAAGTGCCCCCAAGGAGTAGGATCTCTTGCCTGTGAAACCGCTGTTGGACGCCGTAGTTGCAAATCAGCACAATAGGTGAGTGTCGCTCTTAGGTTATTTTCCTCAGACTTATCCATCCAACTACACAATTACTCTGTAATCGCCTCATTTAATCTAATTACATTTTATTACATTTTTGTGTCACTAGGAGCTCACTAGTGACTTACCCTCATCACATTTGTGGAATTAAACCACTTTTACACACCTGGACTGACTCCTTACATTACTTAAACGCCCTCACTCGAACCCCTGACTCTCAGCTCGCTCCAGGTAAACCCATTCCTCTATACCGCGCGCGCCTCATCGGCCTGCTTGCTGGCCCGGCCGCTCCTAGTCGCTAGCTCAGCATTCCGACCTTGCCCACAAGGCAAGGACGCTAGTCGGCCTTCAAATCCTGCTTAAGCACCACTTCCCCAGTTACATTTAAGTATCACCCTCCAAGCCGTACACTCTACGTTGCCCACTGAGCACCGCCCTTACCGAAAACGCACCCCTTCAGACACCACACCCCCGGCGGAGGCGATACACTATTCGCTACGGTTCTATTCCATGTCCAACGAGTCATTCTTACATCGCAGCGTGTGAGGGTAGCGTTGTATTTCACGTAGTTTTGTTTCGAAACATAATCGGTCTATGATGTACGGGAAGCAGAAGAAATATGGGGGAATCGGCTCCCAGCTTCCCGATACCCGATTGCCCATCATAACGAATATTGTAGGTAATTCTCCTTTCTATCACTTTCTTCCCCTTTTTCTTTCTTCTTTCTTTTCTAAAATTTGAATTACATTTTCCGTCTACTGCGCATTCTCTCCGCGCAATCTATATAATAAAAATGAATCACTAAATGTGTTGCTAAGCGCAAAACTCGAGAACGGCTGAACCAAATCGGCATTTTTTTTATATTTTTCTTTTTCTTCAAATATTTGTTCAAGTCCAAAGAATGTTATTATGGTGATAAAAATTGGAAAAATTGCAAGAAAAACGTAAAAATCCCATTTTTCAGTGCCTACCAATACGTTGCAATTGTTACTGGTGTGGCGGCAGTAGCACAGTTTGCCAGCAGATACAGCCAAGGGCAGCTAGTTGCGATTGATATTAGTGAATGTTCGAGGACCAATACCATTCCAACACTTACGAACTGTTAATGGTGAATTGTGTGGCTCTTACAGAGAAGCCTGTCTATGCTTGCACCTGTCAGAAAATGACGCTCATTGGGATCAAACTCTCAATGATGCTGTAATTTCTTCATAATCTCATCAAATACGAACATAGTTTTCTATAATTAATACAAACTTGCTTCCCATCAAAACCAATTGATTTATGGATAAAATACAAAGATGTTATATGTGACAATATCTTGCATCAAATGCGCATTACAACAGGAAGTCCACTTTAACAAATCAGTGAAGAAATGTACAACGAGGCGTTGATATCAGTTGAGAACATGTGCTTGATGATGTCAAACCAACTATTATCTCAATTAGGTATGGCCACACCCAATTGCCCGATGCACTACGCTTTCAATAAAGAGTTGCAACGCAAAAAGTGTACGATCTAGATGCTTTAAGAGAATCAGTTTGAAAAATCTTCAGCTGTTGAACCAACAAAAAAAAGTATGCATTTGATACTCTTATGAAAGTTGTAAATAATGGAACAGGAGGGATTTACTTCTTGAACGTTCCCGGGGGTACAGGAAAAACTTTTTTAATTTCATTGATTTTAGAAACATTCGCTCACACAATGAAATTGCACTCGTACTTGCTGCATTAGGCATTGCAGCTACATTGTTGGAAGGCGGTCGAACAGCCCACTCAGCGCTAAAATTGCCGTTGAATATGCAAAGCAACGAAACTCCGAACTGCAACATTTCGAAAAGCTCTGCAATGGCAAAGGTTTTGCAGCAATGTAAATTGATAGTGTGGGGTGAATGCACGATGGCACATAAAAAGTCTTTAGAGGCATTAGACCGAACCATCCGTGGAACAATCAAAACCGATTTGGTGGTGCGATGATTTTGGAGCGATCGAGCTACTTTAGCTGCCGAAAACATGGATGTAAATTAATTAAGTTTCAAATTTCAAAATGAAATTGCCGGTGATTTGAGGACATACAAATCAGTTGATTCCGCTACCAACCAAGATGATGTCGTGGTTGGACACTGATAACGCGATATTATCCAATCTCGACGCTACACTCGGCCGTTCAACGACTGTGTAACTGTCCTAGCAGAATGGCTAAGGGAAGTTCGACGTTGGGCATGGTTAAGATTAACGAGCAGTTATGGACATGTTTTATGGTCGGCACCGCTCAGAAGTAGGGTGCCATGATTCCCGCTGTCCGTATGCTGTGGTTGGGAGTTCGCGGTGGTTCACGAGGAGAAATGAGTATCGCAATGCTACGTAGTCAATGCCGTTTTTAAGTGGGTTGATGCACTCCTCTCTCCCCGTACGCTTTTAGGAACACGGTCATAGGAAAAGTGGCGAGTAGGTTTTTGGATATTTCGTGATGGGCGCCCAATCACCTCTGACAGGATTCCCGCAGTCCTAGTGGTCACAAGTTAATGATCGGTCACGGGTTTTATGATTTTACACGACCAGCGTCGATCTCGGTCCGTTTGACGAGATTCCCGCAAGCAAGACGTGTGGTCAGCTGGTCGTCTTGATGTACGTTCGAAGTAGGTATCGAATATTACGAATTATTCTGATAGGAATGCACGAACAATACCACAAGAGGGCACATTTTCTTTAGAGTTCGAATCACGAATTATGTAAGTTATACACGTTTTAGAGATAAACAGTTATTTTACCCAATGGAATGAAAGTTCGAAGGAAATGTCGCCATATAACGGAATTTTGAATTAACCATACTGGATGTCGCAAACTTACGAGACGGACAGATTTTTAAAATATATGCATTTCCATGTTATTTCGCGATTATTTCTTTTTCGAAACGGTATAATTTCGAAAGATTGCGACAATAATTCGTCATTTCTGGACTTCAATTTGAGATAGTCTCGAAATTTAGAGGTCAATAACAGAAATGGGAGATTTCTGTTGAGTTTCGGAAGTTTTCGCGAATAAAGGTCTCGCGAAAAATCAGCGTCCCTAATAATACAGAAAAATATTTCACTCTAAACTAAAAACTCTTCTTGATGATGAAAATATACGTTGAACCAATGTATACCACTCAAGGTATCCTCAGTACGCATTTCCTCAAGTCGAGCACGGGAAAATATAGCTTTATTTATTACGCAATCGGCGATGAATTTTCGTTTACCTCAAACTATCCAGACTTAAAATTAGCTACTTTTTGTTACTACCGTTACCTGTTTGTAAAATATTAGTTCCTTCTTCGTTACCGTTAGACACCCTGAGAATACTTTCTCGTTATTTTACTTTTATTCTTTTAAGGGTAGCCTACTTAAAAATGTTGGCTTGCACCTAAAACTTGGGGGCGGGGCCAATGCCCCTCCCCCCGCCCGTGTTTTAGCCCCTTGTGGTACCAGTGGATTTAAAAAAATCCTAATTCGA
Organism: Meconema thalassinum; assembly: GCA_946902985.2. Lineage (NCBI taxonomy): Eukaryota > Metazoa > Arthropoda > Insecta > Orthoptera > Tettigoniidae > Meconema > Meconema thalassinum. Next base: position 175,595,389 of record OX336392.1, read on the forward strand.
ATATCAATCCGTCATAATCCCATACTCCTGTATAGGCCTAAGCTTAGAAGAAACAGATGAGCAACATAACCTCAATCATTTCAGAACAACTGAACTCATCCTTTCCTTCCCCGTTGAATCCAAGAATCATGAGTTCCTTTGCAATACAGTTGGAACAGATGACCTAGATGTTTCGTCCCTTGAAATAACCATCACCAGTGTAGCTGCTTACTTTGTCCAGTAAATAATCAAATGTCACAACGAATGTATCATCCGGCAAATGATGTGTGAAAGGAACTTCATGAAGTTCCGAAATGCATTTTACTGTTTCACTAAACCAGGATTTTTGTGAAATAACTGGTTTCATAAAGGGGTCCCTAGCATCAGTGACAATGTTGTTGAGGTTGCTCGTTTCTAGTCGTCCGTGGTGTGACTAGTCACAATGTGTGTAATTTGTTTGCTTCTTACTCGAATATATCTAGTGGAATGTATGAGCTAATAAATTCACATCAATTTTCCCTCCCCCAAATAAGATTTTAATCAGTTCGTCGAGATGCTGATCCCGAGCACGTAGTATTGAACATAAGCAGAGAGTATTGCAATGTTTTTAAGTGACAGACACTATTGCCATGGCTTTCGTCTGCACGCGGCAATATAGCAAGGCGGTGTTTATTGCACAGCTAGCTTTTCTCATTCTCAGCTACTCTACTTTCTATAAAAGTCTGTTTTTTTATACACACTCTCGCTTCGATGATTCAGCTAGAGATATGCAATGAGTGAGTGTTGTTATTAATAGTTGGCAGAAACTTTGGTTCTAATGACGGTACGACACGCCCGATCTTCTGCATATAAAACAGCGAAAAATACACTAAAATACCGAATTTTACATACCATAATTCATTTTAAGAACTTGAGCTAGTCGAGGTCGACTACAAAATTAACTTAAGCATGAACTAATACAGGATGAGTATCGCCGGCCGAACCACTTGTCGCATGCTGTCAGCGGCAACGTGTATTGCAAAAGTATAAAACTTTCAACTTACAGGGATGCAAGCATTACTGACACGTTGCTATGCACAAGTCTTCAGAACAAACAAACTAGACATACATTATTCGTAATTACCGTAATTAGTCTTCGAAAGCTTCAAACATAACTGTTTTAGATTCACGTGACGAATGGGTGGTTCCAACAGTCTGCTGAACAATACGGCGCATTGAACGTGCAAAGATGGTATCCATCTTCTCCTCTGTAAGGCCTGTGTTCTTGTTGAAAATGAAAATCCACAGCCTGCTTCCAGTCTCCGACCGGGTCAGGAATGGAATGAATGAAGCCCCCATCTAGCGCCGAAGATATGAACTGTGCCGGCTGCCGAGGCCTGACGCACTCCTCTGGGGCAATGATTAAATGAATGACAAATGAAATGAAATGATAGTGGAGAGTGTTGCTGGAATGAAATTTTGACAGGGAAAACCAGAGTACCCGGAGAAAAACCTGTCTGCCTCCGTTTTGTCCAGCACAGATCTCACATGGAGTGACCGGGATTTGAACCACAGACCCAGCGGTGAGAGGCAGGCGTGCTGCCGCCTAAGCCACGGAGGCTTCTGTGTTCTTGTTGATTGCTTTAATTGCTTTATTATCATGATATTTTTATCTATGTAGAACTTGAGCACCTGGGAAATTGGAAGGAACATTTCCTTCGTGTGTACGAAGCACTAGAGAAAAATTTTACATGTAAATACGTTGTTTCAAAGTAAATCGCTCGAAATCCATTATAGTTTATCATTTGACAAAAGATCACAGGAATGTAGTGTTCCTGGTTATATCTAGCTTAAAAAACACTCGATGTCACTCACAGCACAATCAAAATAAACGAATTTTTCCTCAGACTGAACTACGCCTGGCTCCTTTAAGGAAGCGGACACAGCCGGAAATACGCGACAAGCGGCTCGGGTGGCGAGCGCTCAACTCTCGGCTTATGTTGTACATACACAAGAATATTGAAACGGCATTTATCCCTATTAGAGATAGGCAACAAAGTTTTCCTAATTGTCCAACATAATGATTTAAATGACGAGACGATTGTATCCACAACACGAGATGAACTCCGACATTTTTGACACCCGGTAACCTACAATTTAACCAGAGAGCCTTCCAACTGATTAATGTCTCCTTGCCTAGATCTATAAGGTGCGTTCAAAAAGTAACGAGCCGGAGACTGGAATGCGCAAACCGGTGACTACATCGGCTAATCGTGGCTTGTGTAACGAGGTGTGGTTCCGACCAGAGCGTGGAAGGTCACAGCCCATCGCTAGAGGGCACGCGTGCACGTAACGTGACGATAGAAAGCGAGCAGCAGCATGCATCAATCGTCCTACGCTGCCAGTCGCATTGCAAATAGTGACATGGAGGCGTCAACCGAAGAGCAAAGAAGTGTTGTTCGGTTTCTGACAGCGGAAGGAGTAGGGGAACGGACATTCATCGCCGAATGTCACAAGTGTACGGCGAACACTGCATGTCCCTTGGAAGGGTCAAGGCGTGGCACAAGCGCTTCAGGGAAGGACGGGTGTCGTTAGCCGATGATGCCCGGTCTGGGGCACCCTTCTGCATTACCGATGACAACGTCCAGCTGGTTGACGCACTCATTACCCAGGACCGCCGAGTGACAACGAACGCCATAGCCGCCGTGGTCGCTCCACGACAATGCACGACCTCATACGGCCAACACACGAACACAGTCGTGGCACTCCTGCATAAATTCAAATAGGAGGTTCTCGGCCACCCTCCATACAGTCCAGACCTCTTTCCCTGTGATTACGCCATGTTTGGTCCCCTGAAAAGGGTTCTGTGGGAACAACGATTCACCTCGGACGCCGACGTCCAGCTGTACGTGCGGAATTGGTTCACATCTCAGCCCAGGGAATTTTATGAGACAGACATTCACCGCCTCGTGTCACAGTGGGACAAGTGCCTCAACAGCCAGGGCCAATACTTCTAACATACAGGTACTGGTTTCTGTAATTATGCCTCCGGCTCGTAACTTTTTGAACGCACTTTATAGATGGGTTATTCCTCACGCCGCATCAGCTGAATGGCAAGTCAATTCGATCCTGCAACGTTGGGCCCAGCAGGAGTCACACACCTGGTATGCCCAGAGCCCACACACACAGCAGGCAAAAATAACGCGCATGAAGGTGCTCGTAAAAGTACTGTGCAGCATGGGTGCCCACAGTGGGGAGGGGGTGCGCGGTGGCGTCAAGAAGGGGCCATGCACCCCTTCACCCCGGAATCTCGAGAATATTTCGATTGTTCATTGTCAAACCAGTTTATTTCATAAATTGAAGTTATTGATAGCTAACTGATTTAGATATAGGGATATTTCCATAGTTTTAACTCAATAATTTTGGATTATTATAAAATACTGTATCTCCAGTTATTTAGAACATCGGTGAACTGGATTAACATTACCATTTTAATGAACTGCTTGATTTTTATTTTTGTCGATACATGGTGATACAACTATTTTTTACCTGATTTTAAGTAATGAACATCATGACGATGGCTCACAAAGAAAAGCGAACTTCTATGGACAAAAACTCTGAACAAGAAAACATATCCCATTCATGCCATAACGATAATGTGCCCAACGGTTTCAGAGCAGCCAAATAATGAATATCACGAAGCAGGTATGAAATAAACGAAAATTGCAGGGGGAGGGGAGGGAGTGTAGATCTCATCATCACCTAGTGACAGGTATGTAATGAAATTTAAAATATGACTCCCCCCCCTGGAAAAAAAATGCGGGCGCCCATGCTGTGCTGTACCACCAACAAGCGAGTATCGAGTATTGCCTACAGCCAAGCGGAAACCGCACTATTATCTGTTTTGAGACAGGAACTGCGGTGGGACATCCTTTCCGTAAGCCCGCATAGATATGGCAAAGATATCTTGTATTATTCCAAAATAACACACATACAGAACGAGCCTATAATGGCAATAATTAAGACACGAGTATGTTTATAAAACGAGAGTCTTAATTACCATTATAGGCGAGTTGCATACGACTGTTTGAGTTCGACGACAATTATTATAACTATTTTATGTTCGAACATAAATATTCATAAATATCTGTCGAGATTTCGCAAGTTTTATGTACTGAACAGAGCGCATGGGATGCAGAGAATAACTTGTATTTGAGGATGGCCTCCTCGATTACCCCACAATGACACTAGAACGCGCAGTGAAATTTAAATTAGAAAGCCTCGGAACTCATCGCAGGTGCGATGCAATCCTTACCTAATTGGTCAAACAACTGTTTCTTGAGCTCTGATTGGTGGGAGAAACTGTCCCATAATGAAAACTTGTACTATAATGAGCCTCATTATAGTACAGTTTTCTGACATAGAATATTTATGTTTCGACATCGTCGAACATAAAAGTATATTTTCAATAGGAAACAAGTTTTGATAGCGTATTAATGAACATTTTTAATAGTAATCCATAAACTTATTCCACCTTACAGCCTCTTTAAAGTGAAAGTAACGCCTAGGCTACTTGAACATACTGAAATAATAAAGTAGTCGTAACTATACCTTGGAATATTCAATTTCCATCGATTACATTTTCACAGTAACATCATCACAATGATATACGAGGGTCGAGTCATAAGTCATGGCAACTGTTTTTTTTTTCTCGCGAACAGGAGACAACACGGAAAATCTACTATATGCATTTGGAATGGGGCAAGTACGTATGCAGAGTGCCTGAAGATAAATTCTGACGTTAGGAGATGCTCGTAGGTAGGTGACGGAACACAGGCCATTGGTAAACATTGTTTTATTATGGTGTAGACAGCAACTACACAAGATACGTACAAAGGACATGTCTCCACTGGTTACACACCTTCGAAATATTCACCCAAGGTGTCTACTGTGCGTTGCCGGCCGGGGGGGGGGGAGGGGGCAGGCGTATCGCTAATGTGTCACACCTCCCTCCGAAATGCTGTTAGGATGTCTTCTTTGTAAGCAAACCGTCGTCCACGTAGTGGCTTCTTGACTTTGGGGATTAGATCATAGTCACATGAGCTTGAATCAGGCGAATAAGGCGGTTGTGCAAGAACCTCCCATCCCCACCGTTGTAAGCGACGCTGAACGATGGCTGCTGTGTGAGCTGTCACGTTATCCTGTAAGATTATGGCGTCATCCAAACGACCAGGACGTTTGGTTCGCACTGCACGACGCAATTGGTACAACAAAAGGGAATTGTAATACACTGCATTGACAGTGTGCCCCTCACGCACTGGATGACACACAAGAACACCTGGAACATCGTATGCCAGGATGACCATAACCTTATTGGGCGACGGATTTTGCCGAACCTTGTGTCTCCGTGGTGACCCCTGACGACGCCATTCACTTGACTGTTTCTTCAGTTGAGGTTCATGAGCACATGTTTCATCGACTGCAATAATGCGATTCAACATGGCTTGTCCTTCCTGCTGAGGTCTGGCTGCGTGGCTCAGGGGAAACGTTCTCGCTTGCTGAGCCCAAGGTTGCAGGTTCGAAACCTGGCGCAGTCAGCTGGCATTTGAGGGTGCGCAAATGCGAGGGAGCCGTGTCAGTACATTTACTGGCAAAATTCCGGCACCCCGGCGTCTCTAAAAGCCAGGGTAGTTAAAAGGGACGTAAAACCAATAACATTATTATTACCTTCCTGCTGAAACCTCTCCAGATTGATGCGACATGTTTCGTAACGAGTCCACTTCTGTACCTCCGTTAAGTGATGTGGCACCCAATTTGCACAAATTTTACGCATCTGTAGATCTGTAAGATGCGCCGTATTGTTGCCGCTGGTATTGCTGTATGTTCTTGCAATTCCGCTATAGTCCAGTGCCTGTCCTCCTGTAAACACTGATCGATCATCATTATCCGTACATTTTTGTCCATGGACACTGGACGGCCTGGGCGAGGCTAACCGGCAGTTGATACTCTACCCCGTTTGAACGTCTCCACCCACCTCGCCACTGTTCCATAGGGCATGGCATGCACACCTAATGCTTCCCGCAGCTCTGCATGGCATTGGCGTGCATTTCTGCCGCGGAGAACTGCGATTTTAATATACGATCATTGCTCCTGGTTGTTGACTTCCATTGTGTGACGCTCTCACTCACACACTGAACTTGGGGGCATGCTCAGACCCACATTGTTGTTTACATACACCAACTAGTGGCATCCTACGAAGTACATACCGTACGTTTGCAAATGCATATCGTAGATTTTCCGTGTTGTCTCCTGTTCACGAGAAAAAAAGAATACTTGCCATGACTTATGACTCGACATCCGTATATTCTAACTTTAATACATGATCACATCATTCCTAACCTATACATTTCTACGCATATATAATATCCACTTCACTGATTCAACTTCAAGCGTTTTTTTTAATCAAGAATTATATATTTCACCTTTAATACTGTATAACAGATCTGACTTTTAGGATTTTAATGTGTTGTCTTTATAGACGAGTAGTGTCTTTTTTTTATGTAAGACTTACATCTCTACTTATGCTTGCCACGGTGGGTGAGTGGTCAACGTGTCGGTCTACTAACCCCAAGCTTGCAGGTTCGCTCCTGGCCGTGATAAGTAAGTGATTTTTTGAAAGGCGGCAAAAATTACGACACCATGTCATACGATGTTGGTATGTCAAAGAACCGATTTGAATTCAGTAGGCCGTGTTCATAATGGCAAAATTAATCTCGGGAGTTTCCGCCAACACTAAGTTCCTCATTTCTCTACTAGAAAGCGCTATAGTGTTCTGTACATTCAAAACATTTTAAGTTCAATTTGTAGTCTATATTTGGTATGTTTCTCACAATTTTGGTCAACAATGATTACGATAGTCTTTATATTTAATGCCCATACCAATGTGCATATTACACGCTTTCGCTCCACTAAAACAATATAATGAAGTTTCTTTTAACTTCATCGTCTTTACTCCTGTTTATTTGTTGTTGCTGATTCGTTTTTTAGAAGCTAGTGACATATTCGTCATGAGCCCGGGGTACTTGGGTGTGAGTTCAATTTTTCTGATATCCAGTGGTGTGTTTTTACGGGGTACACTTAGTCTCGAGACAAAACTGAGCAGTGGCGGGTTCGATTCATACCTCAGCCACCCTGGGAGTGGTTTTCCGTGGTTTCACCACGTCTACTCCAGGCAAATGCCGGCCACGGCCGCTTCCTACCCATATCCTACCTCGATTACAAATACACACACTAGTACAGACATCACAGTGGCACAGGTTATTAGACAGCTTCTACACAAAGCCAAGTATACGGGGCTGCATGACCACGATATCACAACGCTCCCAAATGAAACAACAATGAAATGCCAACCGACTATGCTGAGATACGACGCCACAGCTACAGTATGTATATACGGACAGATATCCCTGATTCATTACATTCAAAATTAGTTGAATAAGAACGTAATTTGCATTCGCCTAGAGTGGAGCCAGTGGCGATTCCTCCATGTAGGACGTGAGGATCATCCTACAGTCAGCTCTCAGCTATAACTGTTTTTAAAAATTGTTTTGTAAAATAGTCTTGGGGGTTACCTTGCGCGCCCTCTCGATAAGCTCTGTCTGCTGTCACTGTCAGTACTTGTAACTAGTTCTACATTCCACCCCTAGATGGGTGAAGTGTGACCTTCACCGCCCGGAGTAGAAAGCTGAGGAAGGAAGCTTTGCATCCTCAAAGCATGTGTTTATAGCTTGAGAAATGTATGGGTAGCATTTGAGGAGGAAAGGTGCAGGTTTGGTCTGTTTAATGGCGCTCTGAGGACGTCTACTGAGATCCTCAAATCTCGCTATTGGTTGATTTTAAACCAACACTATGGGCTTAGGCTATTGGTTACGATTTCGTGCGGATAAATGGACAGTCTGTTTTCAGCGTGTACACATCTTTGGAGTGGTGATGATGATAATTGTTGTTTTAAGGGGCCTAACATCCAGGTTATCGGCCCCTAATGGTTTGGGTGATCCTGAAGATGATAATGAAATGTAAACTATAACTAAAAATAACTACTAACATACACACATCAAAAAACGTTTTGCATCACCTCGGTTCCCAGATCTCCGGCATATAGACGTTGACTGTGTATATTGTATCCAAGATACAGTCCCTTTGACTGTTCATAGATGTCACTAAAACTGCTCAAAGATATAAACAACCATGCATGAGCAGGGCCTATTAGACGGAGGGGGTACGACAGCCGATCAGTTCCAGTCATTCCACCAGGACGAAGGTACGCTGCTCATGTTGTCTGTAGTTCTACCATGCCTAGAAGGTCAATACCGCAGTTCGATCGCGTCCGCATTGTTACTTTGTGTCAAGAAGGGCTCTCAACAAGGGAAGTTTCCAGGCGTCTCAGAGTGAACCAAAGCGATGTTGTTCGGACATGGAGGAGGTACAGAGATACAGGAACTGTCGATGACAGGCCTCGCTCAGGCCGCCCAAGGGCTACTACTGTAGTGGATGACCGCTACTTACGGATTGCCGCTCGGAGGAACCCTGACAGCAATGCCACCATGTTGAATAATGCGTTTCGTTCAGCCACAGGACGTCGTGTTTCAACTCAAACTGTGCGCAATAGGCTGCATGATGCGCAACTTCACTCCCGACGTCCATGGCGAGGTCCAGCTTTGCAACCCCGACACCAACCAGCGCGGTACAGATGGGCCCAACATCATGCTGAATGGACCCCACGGAATTGGCATCACGTTCTCTTCACCGATGAGTGTCGCATATGCCTTCAACCAGACAATCGTCGGAGACGTGTTTGGAGGCACCCTGGTCAGGCTGAACGTCTTAGACACACTGTCCAGCGAGTGCAGCAAGGTGGTGGTTCCCTGATGTTTTGGGGTGGCATTATGTGGGGCCGACGTACGCCACTGGTGGTCATGGAAGGCTCCGAAACGGCTTTACGATACCTGAATGACATCCTCCGACCCATAGTGCAACCATATCGGCAGAATATTGGAGAGGCATTTGTCTTCATGGACGACAATTCTCGACCTCATCGTGCACATCTTGTGAATGCGTTCCTTCAAGATAACGACATCGCTCGACTACAGTGGCCAGCATGTTCGCCAGACATGAACCCTATCGAACATGCCTGGGATATGTTGAAAAGGGCTGTTTATGGACGTCTTGACCCACCAACCACTCTGAGAGATTTACGCCGAATTGTCGTTGAGGAGTGGGACAATTTGGACCAACAGTGTCTTGATGAACTTGTGGATAGTATGCCACGGCGAATACAGGCATGCATCAATGCAAGAGGACGTGCTACTGGGTATTAGAGGTAGTGGTGTGTACTGCAATCTGGACCACAAATGCTGAAAGTCTAGCTGTATGATGGTACAACATGCAATGTGTGGGTCTCATGAGCAATAAAACGAGCTGAAATGTTGTTTGTGTTGATCTCTATTCCCTTTGTATTTAACGGTTCCGGAACTCTTGGAACCGAGGTGATGCAAAACTTTTTTTGATGTGTGTATATACTAGAAGAAAAAATGTAAAACAAAAGGAGAATAAGGCAAATAAAGGACAGGAGGGGGGGGAAATGGCCTCAACCCAGGAAGAATGCGGATTGAGGGATTTGGAAGGAAGGAGAGCCATGAAAGGCGGATAGGAAAGTGAAAGAGGAGAGGGTCCGCCCCAGAGGGAATGGATAAAAGGGGGAAAACCGAACCCAGCTCAGGAATCCCTCGGGGTCGCCAACTCCCGAACTCACCAGCCGTGAGCCCCTGAGGGTGTAGCAATATCTAGGGTGGACCAGAAGTGGTGGGGCTACTCACACCCTGCCTCCTTGAAGGCCTTGAGCAGAAGGAAGGAGATAACAGGAAAAGAAAAAGAAGGCTGACCCCTCGCAGAAGGAGGGTATCAGAAAAAATGAGACAAGGGCCAATTAAGGCGCGAAAGGAAGAGACTCCCTATGCCTCGGATACCCTAATACCGTCGGGGTCGGAAGAGAACAAGAGTTGACCAAGTGAGGTCGACAGGAAAGAAGACTGAGAGGAGCCCGGCACAAGTAAGTGGAAGCAATGCCGGACTCAGCTGGGGCCCCGTGGTCGCCAACCCACATCCCACTAGATGAGAGCCCCTGTGGGGCTTTGGAGTGGTATTCGATTGTATTGTATTGTGTAATGTGTTCGTAATAGTGCAGTGGACTGAATAATTAATATTAGATCGAGACTAATATCTCAATTTAGCCCAGCTATAATAATTATCTTAGGTTAATAAGTAAGTAGCCTATCTTATTACGGCCTACACATTATACAAATCAGGAGTCGCCACTGAGTGGAGCACATTGAAGCACGGCCATGACGTCATTGAATGGATCAATGGCCATCGCTAATATAATAACTCAAGGACTCTTGGGGACAAACAGACCGCAAGTTCCCAATCAATGCAGGACTTCCGGATAAACCGAGGATCAAGGCCACATGTAGCGAGTTTATGTTCCACAATTTGGGGATTATTCTAGATATAATAATAATAATAATAATAATGAAATGAAAATCCACAGCCTGCTTCCAGTCTCCGACCGGGTCAGGAATGGAATGAATGAAGCCCCCATCTAGCGGCGAGGATATGGACTGTGCCGGCTGCCGAGGCCTGACGCACTCCTCTGGGGCAATGATTAAATGAATGACAGATGAGATGAAATTATAGTGGAGAGTGTTGCTGGAATGAATTTGTGACAGGGAAAACCGGAGTGCCCGGAGAAAAACCTGTCTGCCTCCGTTTTGTCCAGCACAGATCTCACATGGAGTGACCGGGATTTGAACCACGGACCCAGCGGTGAGAGGCCGGCGTGCTGCCGCCTAAGCCACGGAGGCTCTAATAATAATAATAATAATAATAATAATAATAATATCGTATGGCCTCGGTGCCGAGTGCTAGTTTTGTAATTTGACACCCAGAGGGTAGCGTGCATGTCGAATTTCGTTGTTCCTTGAATCACTATGAAAGTCAAGGAGGTTAGATATCTAAACTCCTTGAACACTATATCGCTTTCTAGTAGAGAAATGAGGAACTTGTGTTCTAGATCAGGGTGGTCCAACCTTGAGTTACCCGAGGGCCAATCAAATTTTAGTACAGGAATGTGAGGGCCAGAGACATTCCAGAAAGAAAACGTTTTACATATTTTACTCAAAAACATTTATTAAAATTTATATTAAAAGTAGTTTAATATTACTAGTATAATAAACCACTTAATTTTACAGTCTAAAAATGAATATGGTGATTGGTAATGCTTTCCTGATGCAGGTGTATCAATGTCCATTGTAAATTCAGTAAAGCAAAGTCGCAGGCTCGATTCCAGTGTGGTTATGTGGAGAACAGCCCAGATTCATCAACATAAACGGGAGGACAGCATCAGGCTTAAGGCCTGGACAAAATAACTTCCTTGAGAGAAGATTAGACTGAAAGGATTGGGCTAAGGAAATGCGGCCTGGTTCTTTCAATACTAGACTGAACATTGAGAGTAAATACAATACTTTTATTTTTAGGGTGAAACTTGCAAACACATTAATAAAGCCTTAATTAAAAAATTAGTTATGCTGGCCCGCCTGGGGCAGTTTCAAATGTTCATTAATTTTAATTAGGTTGGCCCAGCCATGGGCTATTACTCAAAAGTTCATTCTGCTTGATGCACACACAAATTTAATATTCTTGCACTTGCTAGCAAACACTTAAAACGAAGATGATTAAGATAATTATAAAAAAGGCACAAACTTATCTTTAGTGGCGATGACTAGAAGCATGCTGACGGAGACTGCCGTGGCCAACACTAGATTTTTTGGTAGTAGAATTTGAAATGTCCAGCATCAGGAAAATAACTTCGCCAGGGCGACCAGCGCTGTACATTGGCTAACATCGTTAGGTTTTGATGCTATTTCTTGAATGCCAAATAACATGGCATTTAGAACTGCGATTTGATGCAGCTTCTTGCGGTTTGGAGTAAAAACGTAGAATGCACTTTCTCAGTGCTGAAGCTCTCTGCTGTTGCGTTTCCTGGTAGTTTCACTCATAAATGCAGATTAGGCCTGAAGTTTAGAAGGCCCCGGAGAAGGGCGGAAGGCACGAATGCCTCTCGCTAGTTGAAGAAGACCGTAGAAGGTTTGAAGAAGGAATGCTGATGGAGAGCAAAACGCCGCCACTTAAATAATAACATCATGGAAACGTCTGGAAGCCAAGCTGGCGGGCGATGATTGGCCAGGGCAAGCTGTGACGTCAGTCATACAGGAAGGCAGCAAGCAAGTCGACACCCTTTTCAGTATGCGATCGTAAGCTGGAGGCGCATGACCTATTAACACGCTGAGGTAAGAGTCTTAGATATATATATAGAGAGAGATTAAACACTAGTAATAAACATTATAATGTTAACAGAAATGAATAAGTACATATGTTTTCGTTCGGTGGTCTCAAAAGCATTTAACTGACAAATGCGGCACAAAAGAAAAACGCACTATAAACATCACGAAAGTGATCACAGTGAAGCACTTTCAATTCGATTTCTCGTTTTTGATTTAATTTGTTTGAGAGCAGAAATAGCACTTTCGCACCCATACGTACTGCCAAACAGCGATAACACTTCCAGAGAGAATTTAAGCAGTTTAGGAAAACGTTCTTTAAAAATCAGTTTCCAGAATTTTTCTGGGACATCACACTTTTTAGTCTGGTAGAATGGGTCTGCCTGAAGATCACAAATTTCCTTAGAAGGTCTCAGGGCACCCCACTCACTTCAATATCTATGGGGTTGTTGAACAGTGCAAGTTTTGGTTTTAGGGAGTCAAAATCCTGGAATCTGTTCTGGAACTCTTTCTTGATATCTATTATTATTTCATGAAACATACTAAAATTTATGTCACTTGTTTCTTCTTTCAACTGCTCACAAGATGGGAAGTGTGCCATATTTTATTTGCCTCCAATGCAATTTGCATTACATCAAGTTTTTGCGGAAGCCCTCAATATGTCCATAAAGCTAGGAGATATTTTGTTTTCTGCCTTGTAGTGTCAGGTTTAAAGCATTTAGATTGGATGTTAAATCTGTCAGAAAAACGAAATTATTTAAAAACTGGATTTCTTCCAGTTTTTCTTGATACTCAAGTCCAATGTTTTCATTTTTGAGAAAAGCAAGAATTTCATTCCTCAACCCAAAAAACTGTTGCAAGCGATTTCCAGTACACAGCCAACGCACTTCACAGTAGAATGAAATGTCACCATACTCAGCTTCCAAATTGTCCAGGAATGCAATAAATGCTCTGTGTCTACAGGCTTTATTGCCTCCCCTTATTAAATTTACAGTGTTTACAACAGTTTTCATTGGCTCACTGAGCCTTATAATTTTTCCACAGAGAGCCTCCTGGTGGATAATGCAGTGGAAAAACAAAAATTTCAATCCTTTTTCTTTACACAGTCCTACTAAACCAATGTTAGGACCAACTATTGCTTCAGCTCCATCTGTTGCAATGCCAGAGCAGTTCACAAAACCTCCATATTTAGAAACGATATCATCCAGTGCGTTGAATATGTCAATACCTTTTTTGCTGGTTTCTAATTATCTTAATTCCCACAGTTCTTCATGAATTTCAAATTCTTCGTGTATTGTTCTGACAAAGATAAGGAGCAGGCCGATGTCAGCTATATCTGTGCTCTCATCTAGATCTAGAGAGTAAAATTCTCATTTTTCCAAAATGCTCTTGAGAGAACCTGAAACTTCACTAGCCATATCATTAATTCTTCTACTAACTGTCTGATGAGAGCATGAGACAAGGAAACTGTTTCAAAATGTTTAATCATCTCCAAATGAAGATGCCATTTTACAGCACATATTTCTTAATGAGCTCACCATCCCTAAAAGACTTTTTACTTTTAGCTTAGGTAGCTCTAAATATACCTCATAAGATGCCTTTAAACCGGCTGTGTTTGATGGTTGCTGAAATATATTCTTCTGTCTTGTTAGTTTCAGCTTCAAATCATTAAACACACAACTTCTGGCACTTCCCTGGTATTGATCGTATTTAGATTTATGCAAGCTGGTATAGTGTCTATTCACGTTATACTCCTTCGAAACACCTAAGACTTAAGAACAGATAACACATTGTGGTTTTCCATTATGTTCAACAAAAAAGTAACTTTCCTGCTATTTTGACTGAAATTGTCGTTTCTCATCTTCAACACGCCGTTTATTAAGTTCCGACATATTAGGTACGGTACCACTCTCGCAACAACGATGACAACAAACTCTGGTTGTATACTTACCCTTTGGAACACTGCGGGTAACACTGTCCACTTTAAATTTCAGACAGACCACTCCATTCCCTGCATTTAGGCCCTTTGACACAAATCTACACCGTTTCACCGATCTGAACCAAAATGTGTATACTTACCCTTTGGAACCCTGCGAGTAACACTCTGCATGAAATTTAGGTCAGACCACTCCATTCCCTGTATTTAGGCCCTTTGGCACAAATCCACACCGTTTCACCGATCTGAACCAAAATTTGTATATATACCCTTTGGAACACTGCGGGTAACACTGTCCACTTTAAATTTCGGACAGACCACTCCATTCCCTGTATTTAGGCCCTTTGACACAAATCTACACCGTTTCACCGATCTGAACCACATTTTGTACACTTACCCTTTGGAACCCTGCGGGTGACACTGCCCACTTTAAATTTCGGACAGACCATTCCATTCCCAACATTTAGACCCTTTATCACAAATATAGACTACACCATTCCTCCTAATTGCACCAAATTTTACACACACTTTGAAACCCTGCTGGTAACACTGTCCACTTGATATTTTGGTCAACGCTCTCCATTCCCTACATTTAGAATAACAAACAAACTGAACTTGAAAACCACGTATTAAAGCCCTAGAACCATTCATGTCCGTAGTATGTAACTGTAAGAGTATTTTAATAAGTCTATTGTTGACTGTAATTCGGGCTGCATCACGTCACCCCTACCAGTGTTCTAGTGCAGAATTGCGAAAATAGTTAAATCTTGGGCTGCTTATAAATTGCAGTCACGGTGAGTAATTAGTGTAAAAAGATTTCTTAGGTCCCCTAAAACAGCTATCATCATGAACATATTATGCCTCTGTATAAGTGCAATGGTGTTGGTGCAGTACATTGAGGTTATCAGCTGCAATAAGCGTTGGTGCTTTCAAATGTACCTTCATTTATTACGCAACTTATCGTTGAGCGCTATGTGGCGATAAATGATACTATTGCTACCTCAGGAGCTCGGGACAGCCGAAGTTTTCCAAAGTGTTCTGATTATTTTCCTACGGCGCTATGCGACAAAGACCACACTATTGGTCTCTACATTTCTAACAGACAATAAGATATAGGCCCTAGGCAGTGTCTTTTATTTCACTTACTCCTCTTTCTAATCATTTTTAGAAATTTGTTTGTAAATTACATGTGTAAGTGCTGTAGTTAGTAAATAGCCGTTTCCCTATTCATTGTTATCATTACGGGAAAATACTGTACTGCTTATCACCCCCACTACAACCACCGCCAACACCACAAAAAGTTATATTGAAAAAATATTTATTTTCTGGTAGTATAAGTATTATGTGCCAGTTCTGTAGTAGTATTCATTACCGTCCATAAAACATTTAAATCCACCGGGCGAAGCCGGGCACTACTGCTAGTATATAATAATAGCCCCTGACACTACAGCCAATTAAGGGCCTAGGCCTATCAAGCAACCGCTGCCCAGCCATTTGGCCTGCAGATATTGCGGTGACGCGTGGTCAGCGCATCGGGTCCCCTCGGCCGTTAATTTTGATTTTCCTGACCGGAGCGCTGCCTCATTGTCAGACAGCTACTAAATTGTCCTCACGAGGCTGAGTGCACCCCGTTCTAGCCCACACGTCAGGTTCTAAAAATCCCCGACGGCACCGGGAATCAAACCCGGGGTCTCCGGATGAACGGCAGGCGCGCTACCCCAACACCACGGGGCCGACCGACAGCTCAAACACTTGTCACAACTCCCCAGCACAGTATAGCTATTTCTCAAGTATAGAGCACATACAGATCAGCAGCCCGGAGCCGGTCACAAGGCAATGGAGTTGGAGAGTCGTGCAGTTGGAAACTTGTTCTCATACGGGACTTGCGTTAGTCTGGCTAGAATAAGATCCTACTCAGCCAGGGTGTCCACTACTCTGGAAAACATGGAAAACAGGGAATACTCAGGCAATTTTTAAATCCTGGAATACTCAGGGAATTATCAGGGTATTTTAATGACATTCAGGGAATTTTAGTTTTACAAGGTCCAACCTTGAATAATTGGAAATTAAGCGTTTAAATTTTGTTGGGGGCAAAAGTAGATTTTGGTGATGATTGTCGTAGATGTATGTTCGTACTGCCATTAAATTAGTAAGCTCTTATTTCTTGCAAAGAAGGAGCATACAAATTACATATGTACAGTAGACTATGTAGGCCTATTTGTATATAAATGGTGTTTAACTGTATGTTTTTTGAGAGCTTTAAGTTACTATTGACGGGCAACTTTCAATACTCGCAAGTACAATAGTTTTTCTGGATGAAAATTGTAAAAAGTGGAAAAATAATGGAAAAATATATTATTATTTTTTTTATTTTTTTGTCTTTTCAACTTTATCATGTTACCCTTTATTGTTCAAGCACTTTTGAAATGATCTTCAAGTACAAACTCTGTTTTATATATATGTATATTTTGGCCCCTACTGTTACTCAGGGAATTTTCTGATTTATCCTGAAAAAATCAAGGAATTGCCAGGGAAATTTCTTAGTTGGTTTTGGTAGACATCCTGGTGTGTTCCTTCAGTTGTCATACCGCCCAATTTTGACATGTTCAAGGTTTACACCAGCGAATTCCGACAGATGCAGGGGGGAATAATACTCCAGAAAAACCTGCCTTCAACGGTCCCTTTATTAAACGGAAACTGTTTTTAACGCATTTTAATGGAAAATGAATGCAGTGTTAAGAAAATTTTCAGGTACCCTGTGAAAGGCTACTTTGCCTGCTGTAACAGTTGATTCTGTAGCTAACGAGGAATGTGTGCAAATGGGTCTTCCTTCTTTTGTTCTCCAACTTACGCATCAAAGTGTACGGCGAATTGCCTGTTCCCCAAGCCTTTCCTAAAGATCGCTTTAATGAGCTGTCAATCAACAAATGCCTGTCTTCGTCTCGGCCCTTGTCAATCAGCTTTTAACTGAACACTTCACAACTTACATTACTGCCATACCGGGTGAGTTAGCCGTGGTCGTTACGGTGTGGCTGCTGGCAGTCGCTCACATCCGGGAGGCGAGGAGGTTCGAATTTCCCCCGCCGGCAACCTTGAAGGTGATCTTCTGTGGTTTCCCATCTTCCTTCCAGGCAAATGCCGGGGTTGGTCCCTAACTATAGGCCACAGCCACTACCTTCCAACTCCTCGTCCTTACATTCAGACTTTCCTCCCCAGACAACATACCACACGCGATGGTACTTGTAGCTCACCCCATGTGTGTCCGCATTGAAGCAGCTACAAAAAAGACTGGCGAGCCGAATATGTCCTCGGACACTCCCGGCACTAAAATCCATATGCAAAAAAAAAAAAAAAACAACAACAACAACCTGACATAGTTCAGCAGCTTGATCTTAACACGAGAGTGCAACTGAGTCATACAGGCCTACTATAGTCTTCTCCAAACTAACGACTGTTGGGATATTCGAGAGAAACTGTTTCTATGTCTGAATCATTATAGAACAAGTCGTATATTTCAACAGGTTAACCTCTTTCAAAAACGATGGATATAATTTAAATAATTGATTTTGAGCACTTTTTATACAATATTGCTGAGCTTCTATGCCCAAGATCGCGGCGTCAAACCCGGCCGAAGTCGTCGGATTTTTAAGAGCGTTAAAAATAACCTCAGTATCCCTTCCTTCGGTGGGGAAGTAAAGCTGGCGGGCCCATGTCATAGATTTATGGCATGAAAGAGAACCTTCCACTAATTACAATTTATGGTGGAAGCTAAAAGTTTTAGGTTAGTTTGATAACGCTATATTAATTCCAACGTTCGCCAGCACCTGACTCCAATTGCATCTAGTAGCCAAGTTCGCAGCTAGGTGTCGTGGACGGAAGCATTTGGTAGCAAAAGTAGGAACTACTTGAAAAATTGGTCGTCTGCAGTCCTTACCTGAATCACAGATAACACATACTAATACCCATCACAACTAACACCGGTTATCAGACAGATTCTAGACACACCCAAAGTACACGGGGCTACATGACCGCGTTGTAGCAGCCCCTAAACTAAGAAACCAACTAACCAACCAACCATTGATTTCAAAATCGATAAGGTCTCTATTGGAACACTCCTGTGTCACGGGGAAGTTAAGTAATTGGAATTTTGTTACACATGAATACAACCGGAGCTCTTACTTGCATTTTTTTTCTGTGCTTTTCTCAATTACTTAGATCTCTGTTGTTGTGTTTTTCCTTCCTCTTGCTGGTTGCTGGATATTACTATTTCCATCCAAGTCAATAAACGTTTAGGTACTCTCATAGAATACTGACTTGCTGGTGAATATACTGTCATTATTACATAGGCACTTCATTGTTCACTTCACCAACACTGTAGTTACTTCTACCAACCTAGGGGCAAATAACATTGAACTCACCTATGCATCACAAATTGTAATATAAAGGAGAAGGTCTGTTATGGAACAAATTCCAATAACAGCTACCATATTGGCGAGGGATATGAACTAATTTGGAACAAACAGGATGTCGGATAAGGGATTTTTTGGAACAAACTCCGATTTTTATTTTGCAATTACGTTGGAATAGGTGCTTCTTAGAACACACTTTATGCTGAGTTTTATGCAGACTTTCAAGAAGTTGGCGCTGGTATTATTCTACTATCTCACAATTCATAAATTTCAGAGAAGACCCTTTTTGGAACTGTGAGACTCAAGTAAGAGTAAAACTGTGCTAATTCGTAGCAGAAATATGTAAATACAACATAACATTGAATAAGGCGGCTTCGGTGGCGTAGTTGGTAGCATGCTGAGCTTCTATGCCCAGATCGCGGGTTCAAACCCGGCCCGGCTGAAGTCGTCGGATTTTTTAAGAGCGTTGAAAATCCCTCAGTATTCCTTCGGAGGGGAAGTAAAGCCGGCGGTCCCATGTCATAGATTTATGGCATGTTAAAGAACCTTCCACTAATCACACCTGTGTGAAGCTAAATTGTAGGTTAGGTTAAACATTTGACAAACGCTCTTAGGATCCGACGTTCGTCGCCAGGAGCCGACTGCGATGGCATCTGGTAACCAGTGCATAACTAGTAGTCGTTGACGGTTGCGTTTGGCGGCAAAAGTAGGAACTACTTGGAAAAATTCAATGTCTGCAGTCCTTACTTGAATTGAAAACAGATAACACACTCTCAACACAGTCATCACAATTAACACCGGTTATCAGACCGATTCTCTACACACCCAAAGTACACGGGGCTACATGACCGCGTTGTCGCAGCCCCTAAACTGAGGAACCAACCAAACAACCAACATTGAATAACATATGTACAACATTTTGTATTTTCTCAATATCTCCATTACATGCTTGTCCATGGCTCAATTATTTTAGCATAGGCCTACCTTCGTTCCTAGAAACCTATTTTTTATGGAAATATTTGCGAGATCTGTTCGATTCCGTGGAAGACGGGTTTTACCGTAGTTTGAAGGAGAATTAGATCACACCTTTCGAAATAATCCACAACAATTGACTATTATTTTAATGAAAACGACATTCCCAAATCCAGAACGTGGAGAAGGGCCTGATAGCGGGCATATCGCTGGAGTAGCCCGCAATACTGTTTGTTGTGTTGTAAGATTGTACCCATACCGCCCGATGTTGACAGATCAACACAGTTATCTTCGGCAGGAAAGTTTGGCATGCCCGCACTCGTTTACATAGGATTACTTCTCCTTCTAACTTGCAAGGGGCAGTGCCGAAGACAATCACCACAAACCCGGCAGAGAACCACGTGAATAATGTCTCAAACACACATTACATCATTACAAACTCTAGCGGGACTTTACACGCTGCTTGCTAATGTGCTGACTTGTAAGGCTGAAGAACGACGTTCGATACTCGAACCACCGTTGTATTTCTTTTTCTCACTACTACGTTTATCATTTGAGATTACTATAGAATGTAATTTTCAAATATCCAGACGATTCAACTTCATGAGATTATTTTTAACACACGTACAATAATGTTAATTATGATGTATAATTAGGGTGACCAGATGAAGACGTATAAAAACGAGGACAAACAGCTTCAAAAAGGAGGACAAAGTTAGAAAAAAGAGGACACACGGAATCGTACGATCAAATTTAATAAATGCATGAATTAATTAATAGACATAACATACATTCCTTAACTTTTAGGGGCGTGGTGGCTCAGCGGTCTAGCTGAATGCCTCTCACCAAGGCGGTCCGGGTTCGATTCCCGGTCAATGCATGTGAGATTTTCGATGTGAAATGCCATGTCCTGTGGTTCGGATTCCACGTAAAAAGGAGGTCCCGTGGCTCATGATCTCTAGATTAACGGTCACGTTAAACTACAAGCTTCCTTCCTTCCTTAACTTTTATTGGTAGACCTAGTTCTCTGATGATCCAATTTTCTGTAGAAGTGTAGGCTTATTTAGCAGATAGTTGTAAAATGCTACACAGGAAAATTCTTTTCAATTATACTGGACCATCAACATACCTTTAACAGATTCAAGGTTCAACCTACTCCTGTCAACAGTCCACTGTGTTGTAATGAGATTTCTCTCTTTCTTGAAGGCAGAAAATTTGTAAGAAAGAACATCTGAGAATGCACACTTGTGTTAGGTATTGCCAGACATTTTATAAAAATCACTAAGTTACAATAAACAGCAAATCACACTCACACATGAATACATGACATGAAACTTATAATGCCAAGACAATGTGAATCCGGAACTGAAAATACGGAACGGAAATTTTAAATAATCGATAGTTATACTCGCTTATGGATCGATCCATGATCAGTAGTGAAAAATCGATAAAATTGACGATCCTGTTGCCATCTGTAGATAAGGAATTTAAGAAAAGAGCAATAGAACGGGAACAATTGCAAATATAATTTTATTTCGGTCAACGGTCAAGAAAAAGGAGGACAAAGAAAAAATCCGCCCGGACCCCGTACAAAGAGATAAAAAGGAGGACATTTCCGGACATCTGGTCACCCTATGTATAATGCCTTTCGAGAAGGCTTGCCAGGCTTTGAACCGGGTCTACAGTCTCCGCACTCCATCTTTTAAGTTTTCAAGTAGGCCGCCGATGCGATGGAAGCTTTTATTACTCAGATAAAGGTGCAGCTAGCATGCGACAAGCACAGCCTATTTCTGCTGCAAGGGTACTTCCTCACACCAAATAGAGAGACATTAATGAACCTATAAATCCGCCGTGTTCCATGCAATGTTCGAATGCTAACATCGTCTATCAATGAAGTGCATAGCAACTCACGTCGATGCCTCCCAGTGTTGCCAGATTCATTCACACCTCCCCGATTCAAATTCCACTCATATCAGTTTCATTATCGAACGAACTCTGAATGAAAATATCCCACCGTACATTTCATCAAAGTTTAACTAATTGAATGCAAACTGCATTTATTTGTAAGTAATTGTGCAATTTATCCATTGCTATTAATGGTTTTTGTATTCATTCCATAATCGAAACACTGTATCTAACGCTAGCCTCGTCATTCGTTGAGCCGTGACTGGGTCCTGACTATGGAATTCTACTTCTGGAAATACTCTAGCGTAGCGTAACGTATCCCGTGCATCGAATCAGAAACTGTAAACAAATTTAAGGCTGCATGCCGAGTTAGTTACTGTATTTAGTGTTGTTTTAAAGGGCGGAACAGCGAGATTATCTGCCCCTGGCTTCATGTCGAGATTACGTCTTGTTAAATACTACTGACCGTCAAGTGTGACTTATAATGTATGATTGCGCTAAAATGATACTATAGTTCTACCAAACTGGGAGCCAGACCTAAGGTTTTCTCACACACAAGAGCAGGGGATTAGGACCGCCCCGTGAGTCACCTATTGTACTGATATCGCGTCAGGAGTTGGCAGTCGGGTTTGAACTGCAGGGGTTTTCCCGCTCACTGCGTATCGCGCATTCCAAAAACATTCAGTTTGTCACTACTTGCTTCACTCAGCACATTCCTTCTTTCAGTGGCTGAGTGTCGCCTGCTGCAATGACAACCATTAGCATGCGGCAAGCCGATATATTTAAGTTAGGAATAGGCGGGCCGCGCATGCGTACTGAAAGACCCCCCGCACCCCGTCACAGCGTGTTCAACAGCCATCTCCTGCCGCGATGACAGTACTTGGACTATCTAATCTCAATGTTTTTAAATGTATCATCTTATCGTCAAGTGGAGCCTCCGTGGCTTAGGCGGCAGCACGCCGGCCTCTCACCGCTGGGTCCGTGGTTCAAATCCCGGTCACTCCATGTGAGATCTGTGCTGGACAAAACGGAGGCAGACAGGTTTTTCTCTGGGTACTCCGGTTTTCCCTGTCAACATTTCATTCCAGCAACACTCTCCACTATCATTTCATTTGTCATATGACTCCCATTGCCCCCAGAGGAGTGCGTCAGGCCTCGGCAGCCGGCACAGTTCATATCCTCGCCGCTAGATGGGGCTTCATTCATTCCATTCCTGACCCGGTCGGAGACTGGAAGCAGGTTGTGGATTTTCATTTTCATCTTATCGTCAAGTGATTAGTAGTCTATATTTCAATCTATACATCATTACAAGAAAAATGAGACCACACGCTGTATATTTTGAGCGCAGATGACCTCGTAGTTCCACCTCACAAAACAGCAATAACTAACACACTGTATTTTTTTTCTGTTTTTGTGTTTTATGTGGTCCATTAGAGCAATTTATACCTTACATGTCATCATTTTTCTTGTAATTACGTGTAGAATCGACATCAAACATTTTAAGATAAATTTAAAAGACGTTTGATAGACTGAAGTCCACTAGGTTACTCATGCAGTGGAAGAACGGGCGGTCCTAATCCCCTGCGCTTGTGTGTTAGTGGACCATTAATATCTGGCTCCCAGCCGCATTCCCAGCTTGCTATAATAGAACTATAGGATATTTTAGAAGTGTTTGCAGCTATGCTGATGCTGATGATGATGATGATGATGATGATTATTATTATTATTATTATTATTATGTCTTGTATACACGCACGCCTATTGTTACAGAAGGCGGGAAACAATCACCAACAGCATTCTACTGCAAGTTGATGATCTTGTATTTCATTTATGTGGAGGGGATTCCCTTTGTTTTAGGACATTTCTGGAAACGGTTTGTTCTATGGCCTCAAAATGTAGTATTCGGGGTCCCGTTGGGAACCCTCCAAGTTTTGTCCCTCACATCGAAGGGCTCAAAAAGTGCTTGAGGAGGTTTACTCCGAAGCCCTCCTTTTATGAGAAGTACGGTGAAAAGTTATATAAATGACTAGCTGTACCCGGCATGTGTTGAAATGCCATATACTGTAAAATGTATTTCCTAATTCAGAAACTTTCGCAGGCGTGCGCTCGACAACTACCGAAAGTCCATTTGTTGACACGATTCGCGTGCCATCACTCATTGGTTGAAACTACCCAGCGCCACCTATTTTAAAATGGATTTACTAATTCAGAAATCTTCCTGGGAGTTGCACAACAACTCACCAAAGTTTCATCGCAATCTGTTGAATGGTAGCCTGTATGAACGCTTACGGGACTTTGTTGAAACGATTTGCGCGCCATCACTAATTGGTTGAAACTATTCGTGCACCACCTATTGTAGAACGGATTTAGTAATTAAAAAACCTTAGCGGGCGTGCACTCGACAACTAACCAAATTTAATTTGTTGAAACGATTAGCGCACCAACCCATTTGTCGAAACGACTCGCACGCCACCTATTGTAAAATGGATTTAATAATTCAGAAACCCTCACGGGAGTTATAAGCGTGCTAACAGACAAACAACATTTTTTTTTTTTTGTGCGCATTCGTCACAAAACACCCTGAAACACGTAAATTACGCTAAATTCCGTAGAAATTCGAAAGAATACGGACAAACTTCTCGTTTTAAATTTATAGAAATTACTTTCCCGCAGGGTCACTGCAATAACATCCCCATGCCAACGTTATGATACGACTGATGACTGAAGTTATCAGTGTCCTGACCACGTGCATCTAAAAGTGAGTAAATTGGATGCGTGTTTGTACGTTCCTATTTAGACTGACAAGTGAGAGAGAAACACTAGACTGTTAGATTGTTTATATTAGTATAGATAATTCACAACCCAAGACATTAAATACCGTACTCAAAGTAGATGGTTCATGTCACGCGACTTACTGATGGGAGGGAATTATAAGCACAGTCAATTACCAGTAACTTACACGTCGTGGGTACAAAAACTAAGGTAATCATTGTAATGCTGAATGGGCTTCTTTGAATGAGATAACACGACCTCTACCATCGCGAACACAAACACATAAATGCAAACACTGGATCTGATTCCCCCCGCCTCCCGAGAACATTCTCTGGAAGAAGAAACACTGGTTTGCTTTCAAATGCAAACCGACAACGTCAGGATTCAATCCAGCGACGCGTTAGGCACACTATTTTAGGTATTGTAACTGTTCATTCATTCAATTATTTGGGGGGGGGGGGGGTAGTTAATACCAGAAGGAAACACAATCATCTATACTTTTTTTTTATCAAAGTCTCTCTTCATTTACTATATTCCAAACATAACATACCCCACTCCAATTAATAAAACATATCACTATCTCATCCCAACAAGCAGACTATCCATGCATCATCCTTTCCACATCACATAACCCGATCCATCATAAAACATAACCCCTTCCATTCTTAACAAAAAGAATCAGAACAACTGACTATATCAAAGGAATATCTATACAGATATGAAACTCCATAGGGCAAGGCCCCCTACTACCTCACTGCTGGACCATCACAGAGAATCCCATAGCTCAAGCGCTAGACTCCTTGCAATGGCCCACTAGCAAGAGGTGGCCATGCTACTAACCATATTTATGTTCCTTTAATAAAAGGAACTGTTTCAGTATCCACTAGAATTAGCAATCATTTTAATGAAGAAATACGGTGATTTTAAACCATTAGTTTGGCAATAAGGACTGGGTTTTCCCCATCGTGTTCATGTTATTAGCCTTTCAATATACGACTGCCGCTGAACGTGGCTGCACCAGTGTTTATTGATCGTAGCAACTGGAGTCTTGCGGGACCAGCAGGGGCACACAGCATTGCGCGCGCTACTTGTGTTAGACACAAGTTATAGTGTAACCGGAAAGGTTAATTTTGGGTGAATCAAGAATCGTGCGTTTCAACATCACAGCTAAGCTTAATAGGTGATCATGTCACCACGGAGAGTGTGAGTAGTGGAGCTGAATTATACCCTGTGCGACTGTTACATGAAAAGTACAATATGAACATTGAAATAAAGGCAGATATCCTGGTAAACATAGCTTTTTATAACAAAAGGGTGCTCCTCAAATGTTTTCTACAATACATAATACAGCGTGCCACATGTCACTTAGGTCACAAGTGTCGAAGACATATCAATAGCAGTTAAAATATTTGTAGGTTTCTTGACATATTTCTTTTATTTAATTCTTATTGTGATTCGCATTTGTATTATTTTTGGTTGGTTCCTCAGTTTAGGGGCTGCGACAACGCGGTCATGTAGCCCCGTGTACTTTGGGTGAGTGTAGAATTTCTACGATAACCGGTGTTAATTGTGATGACTGTGTTAGTGTGTGTTATCTGTTTTTAATTCAAGTAAGGACTGCAGACGATAATTTCAAGTAGTTCCTACTTTCGCTACCAAATGCAATCGTCCACGACACCTAGCTGTGAACTTGGCTACTACCAAATGCCATCGCAACCAGCGCTTGGTGGCGAACGTTGGGACTTAAGAGCATTAATCAAACGAAACGTACAAATTTTGCTTCAAACAAGTGAAGGTTCTTTTACATGCCATAAATCTATGACATGGGACCACCGACTTTACTTCCCCTCCGAAGGAAGGCAAACTGAGGGATTTTTAACGCTCTTAAAAAAATCAGACGACTTCGGCAGGGTTGTACATAAGTGTAATTCATAAACATTGCACATTAACTAAGTCTAAGAAAGCAGGATCTGGTGATCATCACGTGACGATGGAAACATGTCACCCAATTAAGTACCCCCCGCGCTTTATTTTTTACATAAAAGTGTGTTATTTTAGTGATAAATATTTTAACTAATATTTCTTAGGTCGTTTAAGTACTTGTTTTCCCTCCTGAATGAATACATTAGTAATTGGGCTCAATTTGCGTTGATCGATTGGAAAGCTTTCTATAACAAGAGAATTTGTGAGGGAAAAAAATCTATATTACAAACAATTCCCGGTCACTCCATGTGAGATTTGTGCTGGACAAAGCGGAGGCAGACAGGTTTTTCTCCAGGTACTCCGGCTTTCCCTGTCACAAATTTAATTCCAGCAACACTCTCCACTATCATTTCATTTCATCTGCCATTCATTTAATCATAGCCCCAGGGGAGGTCGACAGGCTTCGGCAGCCGGCACAGTTCACATCCTCGCCGCTGGATGGGGACTTCATGCATTCCATTCCCTGACCCGGTCGGTCGACTGGAAGCAGGCAGTGGATTTTCATTAATTACAAACAATAATGAAAAGAAAGACCAGCTAATAGGTCATCTTTGCAGGCCCAGGAGTTAATGCACTGGAAGGGCAGAGGGCATAGGAGAAGGTTCGTGGAGACTATAGAAGAATTGCCGCCTATCAATCCTCAGATTGAGAATTGATCATGCTCTTCTTCTTCTTCTCTCAAATTGGCCTACTTAGGACCACGTTTAT
Source organism: Meconema thalassinum (assembly GCA_946902985.2). Classification (NCBI taxonomy): domain Eukaryota; kingdom Metazoa; phylum Arthropoda; class Insecta; order Orthoptera; family Tettigoniidae; genus Meconema; species Meconema thalassinum. The sequence continues at coordinate 175,622,427 of OX336392.1, forward strand.
TCAACTGGAAGGTCTTGATCTTCGCCCAGTATTGACGCATTTTCTGCCGGTGTAACTCCCTTCTTTCAGTAGTCCAGGGGGTACCTTTCCTCCTAGGTTTCTCCTGAAAATCATAGACTTCCTTCAAAGCACGCCTCACAGCCTGTCTATCAGTTATGCAGATCTGACATTTCCAGTTCGTTAATGTCCTTCTCAGTTTCCGTCAACCACGTGGTACGAACCTTCTTATTGAGCCAGAAACTGAGCAAACGATTGACCAATCTTGTGAAAGGTGATCCCGCGATATGGCCATAAAAGGCTATAATGCAGGGAGAAAGGAATTGGCCAATCTTCTGGCTTACCACACATATTAGACTACCAGCGTGGTGCGTTACCTCTACTGGTTGTTACGTAGACAGCATGGAGGTTGATATGATCCTGTAAAAGCACCACCATATGTTATGTGGTAGAAACCCAAATCAGTGTTGTAAGGAGGCATACTAAGCAAGGTTAATAAAGAGCTGGTTTGTTGGATCAGTACAAAAGCACTGACCCTATGAGTAGTGCGTGCTGACCCACGGGCACGGATCTCATTCAGGAGCTTTCACAGCCATAGTAGGTTGCCTCGGTGGGTGAGTGGTTATTGTGTCGGACTACCAACCCCAAGCTTACAGGTTCGCTCCTGGACGTGGTAAGTGATTTTTGAAAGGCAGCAAAAATCACGATACCCATGTCATACGATGTTGGCATATTAAAGAGGCCATTTGAATTCAGTAGGCCGAGTTCATAATGACAAAATTAATCTCGGGATTTTCCGCCAACACAAAGTTCCTCATTTCTCTACTAGAAAGCGATATAGTGTCAAGGAGCTTAGATATCTAACCTCCTTGAGATTCATAGTGCTTCAAGGAACAATAAAATTCGACATGCAAGCAGCCCTCTTGGCGTCAAATAACAAAGCTTGCACCCGGCACCCGAGGCCATAGGATATTATTATTATTGATGATAATGATGATGATAATTGTTGTTTTAAGGGGCCTTTACAGCCATAGTGAGACTGAAACATTCGTGAATAGTCACATTTTGCTCTATCCTGTGTCAAAAGACATCATTCACCAGGACATGGCACTTATGCTTGAGCAGAAGCAATTGTGTGTAGTAACAATAGGTGGATGAATATGTGAGCCTTCTTCTAGAATATCATTACAATTCTATGGTAACTCGTAAACATTGAGTTGTAAACAGAAAACTTGTTGCATAGGTCCTATATGATTGTAATTTTCCTAGTCACGCAGTCAACAAAGGGAATATTTTGCAGCTAATTATGTGGGAGCACATGTTCATGTTCTTCACCAGTGGCTTTTTCCAGGCCTTCGTGTTTACAATAGCTGCAGAGTGAAAGGCATTGCTATTTAACTAGCACGTGTTCATCATCATCATCATCGAGGTCTTCATATTGGCAGCAGTGACCAAAGGACGAGCACTGCTGGTGAGCAAGCGAACAGTGCCTAGCAACTCGATCATCAGATGGGAAGTAGCAAGTTTCTCTCTTAGGGACGAGAGAAAGGAAGGAAGCTTTTAGTTTTACGTGACCGTTAATTATGCGATCATGAGCCACGGGACCTCCTATTTACGTGGAATCCGAACCACAGGACATGGCATTTTACTTGAAAAATCTCACATGCAATGACCGGGAATCGAAACACGTCCAACAACTTGACCGCTGCGCCACCACGCCCCCCCCCCACCCCCCTACGGATGAGAGCAGCGTTTATCCTGAATAAGGATTCATAATTTGGTTATTTGGAAGTAAAATGTATGCTCGCATATAGCAGTCAATGACGTGCATACAAAGCAATCTTTAACGCTTAAATGCAACCTAAAGAAGTGAATCTTTAGTTTTAGAATTATACCTATGGTTGCATCGTTAAATAGGTTTCTACAATTGTAAGCAATGCCATCTAGCGGGCTTCCTTCTAAGTGAGCTCAAAGAGTCTGTTTGTGCTTCACGTCCCAACATCTTAATCACCAACTCCGTGTATTAACCTTTCAGGAATTGATTGCGGCGGTCGAGATGGGAACTATTCTTTGTTTACTTGCGACACACGTCAACCTGCTTCATTGGCAGGTACAGTTGCGCGAGTAGGATAAGACTCAGCTCCAGTAGCCTCAGTCATCGTTTAGCTGTCCGTGGTAACATGAGCTCCTGTGACACTTATCTGACGCAATGCTGCTTGACTTATGTGCAGACTGCACTTTGTCATCGCTGTGTCCTCCGCTTCGCCCCGCGGGGCTCATGCTACAATAAACAACAAACGATGGCGCAGCCACGCTCAGCGGCAATCAAATGTTGAATGGGTAATACTGCAGTAATTATTTAAGTACTTTTAAACCTCAATTACAAAATGAACTTTCACTTACATGTTCGCAATCACAGCACATCACACGTAAGGAAATTGCAGGATACATACCTGCAAAGATAGAGAAAGGACATTAATATTCAAACATACTCAATTCGAGGTATCATCTGGAAACTATACGTGCAACCGTAGTAGACCAAGCCCACTTTTTTATCATTTCAAATGATCTTGCCGACTTCGTTATGCTTGGGTCCAACGATATGCGTTACGGAGACGGAGAGGGAAGTGACGTCATGCAGCCGCGCGGGAAGTGACGTCATGCAGCCACGCGGGAAGCAGAGTCTGTTGAAAGAGTCCTGCGCGTCGAGCGACCTTGGGCTTTGAGCGAAGCGAACACAAGAATACAGGGTGACTTAATAATAATGTTATTGGTTTTACGTCCCTTTTAACTACACTGGCTTTTAGAGACGCCGGGGTGCCGGAATTTTGCCCCGAAGGGGATCTTTAACGTGCCAGTAAATGTACTGACACGGCTCCCTCGCATTTGCGCACCCTCAAATGCCAGCTGACTGCGCCAGGTTTCGAACCTGCAACCTTGGGCTCAGCAAGCGAGAACGGTACCCCTGAGCCACGACAGGGTGACTTCTAAAGAGATATACAAGATGCCTTATAAGAATACAGGGTGCCTCCTAAAGAGGGGTGCAGGATGTCAGAGCAAAATACAGTACAAGAAGCCAGATAACAATACAGGGTGACTCCTAAAGAGATATACAAGACGCCAGATAAGAATACAAGGTGACTCTTAAAGAGGTGTACAAAATGGCAGAGAAGAATACAGGGTGACTCCTAAAGAGGTGTACAAGATGCCAGAGAAGAATACAAGGTGACTCTTAAAGAGGTGTACAAAATGGCAGAGAAGAATACAGGGTGACTCCTAAAGAGGTGCACAAGATGTCAGACAAGAATACAGGGTGCCTCCTAAAGAGGTGTACAAGATGCCAGATAAGAATACAAGGTGACTCTTAAAGAGGTGTACAAAATGGCAGAGAAGAATACAGGGTGACTCCTAAAGAGGTGCACAAGATGTCAGACAAGAATACAGGGTGCCTCCTAAAGAGGTGTGCAGGATGTCAGAGCAAAATACAGTACAAGATGCCAGATAAGAATACAGGGTGACTCCTAAAGAGATATACAAGACGCCAGATAAGAATACAAGTTGACTCTTAAAGAGGTGTACAAGATGGCAGAGAAGAATACAGGGTGACTCCTAAAGAGGTGCACAAGATGTCAGACAAGAATACAGGGTGCCTCCTAAAGAGGTGTACAAGATGCCAGATAAGAATACAAGGTGACTCTTAAAGAGGTGTACAAAATGGCAGAGAAGAATACAGGGTGACTCCTAAAGAGGTGCACAAGATGTCAGACAAGAATACAGGGTGCCTCCTAAAGAGGTGTACAAGATGCCAGATAAGAATACAAGGTGACTCTTAAAGAGGTGTACAAAATGGCAGAGAAGAATACAGGGTGACTCCTAAAGAGGTGCACAAGATGTCAGACAAGAATACAGGGTGCCTCCTAAAGAGGTGTGCAGGATGTCAGAGCAAAATACAGTACAAGATGCCAGATAAGAATACAGGGTGACTCCTAAAGAGATATACAAGACGCCAGATAAGAATACAAGTTGACTCTTAAAGAGGTGTACAAGATGGCAGAGAAGAATACAGGGTGACTCCTAAAAAGTGCACAAGATGTCAGACAAGAATACAGGGTGACTCCTAAAGAAGTGTACAAGATGTCACACAAGAATACAGGGTGACTCCTAAAGAGGTGTAAAAGATGTCACACAAGAATACAGGGTGACTTCTAAAGAGATATACAAGATGCCATATAAGAATACAGGGTGCCTCCTAAAGAGGTGTGCAGGATGTCAGAGCAAAATGCAGTACAAGATGCCAGATAAGACTCCTAAAGAGATATACAAGATGCCAGATAAGAATACACGTTGACTCTTAAAGAGGTGTACAAGATGGCAGAGAAGAATACAGGGTGACTCCTAAAGAGGTGCACAAGATGTCAGACAAGAATACAGGGTGACTCCTAAAGAGGTGTACAAGATGTCACACAAGAATACAGGGTGACTTCTAAAGATATATACAAGATGCCAGATAAGAATACAGGGTGCCTCCTAAAGAGGTGTGCAGGGTGTCAGAGCAAATTACATGGTGACACTTAACGAGGTGTACAGTAGGCCTATGTTAGATTCAAATACAGGGTGACCCTTAAAGAGGTTTGCAAGATATCAGATTCAAATAATGGGTGACTCTTAAAGAGTTGTAAAAGATGTCAGACTCAAATACAGGGTGACCCTTAAAGAGGTGCCCAAGCGGGAAGCCTAAGTTAATGGGTAATGGAGTCTGTTGAAAGAGTCCTGGGGCTTCGAGCGAAGCGAGAAGCCCTCCTGAGCCTTTCTAACATATGTTGCATTTGTAGCATGCGTAATTTGAAATGATATAACGTCTAGTCCTTCAGACTGACTGTATTTTTTTTTTTTTTAAGTCTAGACTAGGAGTGTCCAGACTTTGCAAACTCGGCGTGTTGCCTATGCTGCGCCGCACCCTGGCAGGCTGGCTTCTGCCACTCTTGGCTGGGCTGCCTGCCCTGACTACCGGCGGTGACCGAGTCAAGTTGGGATCGCTAGCGCACCAGACGTATTGCAAACAAACAAACAAACAAACAAACAAACAAACTGTTCGCCAAATACGTTGGTTGTCCGACACATCTACATTGTGTTTCGCGCATTTGTCCGCGTACCGGTACTTGCAGATTAGGTGCTTACCATTAAAACAGTCAGAAATATTGATAAGGTATCATGGAACTCATTTAAGGCATAGCAATTTCAGTCACATTGTTTCTTTCTCTAGGCTACTGTTTTCGTTTTGTTTCAGTTTGTTTTCATATTTACAATATACTGAATACCACTCGACCGATCAACCATAACACAGCGAAGGCAGTACGGGAGGGAGTGAGACGGGAAAGCGAGTGCGAGAGACAGGCATATAGTCTTCCCCCACCATTGCTGCACGGTCGTTCGCGCCAGAAGCACGCCGGCGTGTAGCCAGCGCACCCGGCGTGCTGTAAGGGCACCTCTTGTCTAAACTACTGTATATTCACCATGTGAAATATAAATTCACCTGATTCGTCATTGACACGAGGAATCACCACTATAATATAAACCTCCAGGTACATAAATCTGTTGCTTACCTTCCACAATCCATAGATGGCGCGCATGTCAATTACTACGATATTAATTCCTTCAACTCGTCTGAGTGGTAGTTGTTGTTCATTATTTTTGGGGCTTTGCGACATCGTGGTCATGTAGCCCTGTGTAATTGGATGTGAGTAGAGTTTGTCTGTTAACCTGTGTCACTGTGGTGTCTGTACTAGTGTGAGGTAGGATTTGGGTAAAAAGTGGTCGTGACCTTAAGTAAGGTATTTGGGTGGAGTAGAAGTGGGAAACCACGGAAAACCACTTCCAGGATGGCTGAGGTAGGAATCGAACCCACCTCACGAGGCTGAGTGGACCCCGTTCCAATCCTCAGACCAGAGCTAAATTTCTTGGCAGAGCCGGGAATCGAACCCAGACCTTCGCGGTGACAGCTAGCCATGTTGAAGAAGAGAACAGCAAGACAGTAGAATTGCTTGAACGTGACATACGCGCCATTGTCAAAGGACTATCAATACGCCTACGATCCAAGGTAACCGCGTGCCCAATGTACAGCTATAAGTTATGAAGCCTGCAGAGGAAGTTGCAAACCTACGCGTTTTACTGGAGAGGTACAGTAGAGTATATCCGCCACACGGGCACTTCCGGCAGGATGTTTGCTGGGCTCCATACTGAAGTTGGCTCGTTATTAGCCACGAGTGCAGGCTGCTGCACCATCGTTTGTTGATAATGGTTGCCACGGTGGGTGAGTGGTTAACATGTCGGACTACCAACCCTAAGCTTGCAGGTTCGCTCCTGGCCGCGATAAGTGTTGTTTTTTTTTTAGGCGACAAAAATCACGACATGCATGTTATACGTTGTTGGCATGTTAAAGAACCCATTTGAATTCAGTAGGCCGTGTTCATAACGGCAAAATTAATCTCGGGATTTTCCGAAAACAAGAAGTTCCACCATTCTCTACTAGAAGGCGTTATAGTGACAAGGAGCTTAGATATCTAACCTCCTTGACTTTCAAAGCGTTCCAAGGAACGACGAGGTTCGACATTCAAGCTGCCCTCTGGATGTCAAATAACGAAGCTTGCACCCAGCCTCCGCGGCTTTGGCGGCAGCACACCGGCCTCTCACCGCTGGGTCCGTGGTTCAAATCCCGGTCACTCCATGTGAGATCTGTACTGGAAAAAACGGAGGCAGACAGGTTTTTCTCCGGGTACTCCGGTTTTCCCTGTCAAAAATTTCATTCCAGCAACACTCTCCACTATCATTTCATTTCATCTGTCATTCATTTAATCATTGCCCCAGGGGAGTGCGTCAGGCCTCGGCAGCCGGCACAGTTCATATCCTCGCCGCTAGATGGGGGCTTCATTCATTCCATTCCTAACCCGGTCGGAGACTGGAAGCAGATTGTGCATTTTTTTAACCCGGCAGCGAGGCCATACGATATTATTATTATTATTATTATTATTATTATTATTATTATTATTATTGATAATAAAACCTGGAACCTGCGCAACGAGCAGCGGGACACAGTGATGACGTGCCAGGTTCAAAAAAATGCACAGTCTGCTTCCAGTCTCCGACCGGGTCCGGAATGGAATGAATGAAGCCCCCATCTAGCGGCGAGGATATGAACTGTGCCGGCTGCCGAGGCCAGACTCACTCCCCTGGGGCAATGATTAAATGAATGACAGATGAAATGAAATGTTAGTGGAGAGTGTTGCTGGAATGAAATTTTTACCTCGGATTTTAGGGCTAATGCCTATTTTGTTCCTTTAAGGATGTAGCACTATATGGATCTGAGACGTTGACATTGAGAAAAGACGAAGAAAAAGGATTGGAGGCGTTTGAGATGTGGATATGGAGGAGAATGGAAAGGATAAAATGCGTAGAGAAAGTGCGAAATGAAGATGTGCTGAAAAGAGTTAGGGAGAAGAAAAAATATATTAAAGGTAATCTGGAAGAGGAAACAAAATTGGCTTGGTCAATGGATGAGAAGAAACGGAAGGAACGGTGAATGGTAGAAGACGATTAGGACGGAGAAGATTCCAAATGGTTGACAGTATAAGGATCGATGCAAAGTATGAAACAACAAAGAGAGTAGCAGGAGAAAGGTTTGCTTGGAGAGCTGCCATGTGAGGACCTGCCTTAGGGCAGTACGCTGATGATGATGATGATGTTGATGAAGGACGGAAAGTAGGCGATGAGATATCTTCGCATTTCATGAAAAATTATCAATTCCCATGAAGTTTATTAATTCACTAAAATGCCTATTTGACCCGTTTGTGCCTATTTTATATTTTTTGTGCCTAAAATGCCTTAAAGTGCATTTTCAGTGTATTGCTTTGAAAGTGTGTTGTAAATTGACGGTGGTTTTAAATTAATAATGCAAATAATGTTCAGTGCTATGGAAACTGTAATTGAAAAAATTTGAATACATAAAGAAGAAACAATTTATTACTGAATCCAGTCTTTCGACGATACTGCAGTTTATTGCGCCCCGTAGGTCACTTTCCTATAGAGAACGAAGAGGGTGGCGAGATGACAGAAGTGAAAGTTGTCAGGAATGCAGGTAAGAGGATGCAACATCTGTTTCAGTTGAAAGATGTTTCTCTGCTTTTAAAATGATTTCGTCGGACAAAAGGCGTAAGTTTGTCTAGTCTAATCGTAGACAATTTGAAAAAAAAAATGTTAATAACATACTGTGCAGCGAATTATGGTAATGGCCATTAACCACAATACTAAAACAAGCTCCGTAAAGAGACAGTTAATTGGTTTTGTATTTAGACTTGCTCCTAGTTCCTGAAATATTGTTTACTGTTTAATTTAGTGGTAAAAAATGTTTCCTTGTCGTTACTTATATGTATGCATTAACTGATCACTCATACTCCAACTAAATACGTGTTATTGTTAATATGTTCACCCATACGTTCAGAAATAGATTTTATAGCCTAAGTGTAATGGATCTGATGATGATCGCTTGACGATCGAAACTGGTCATCCAAGTATATTTATTAATCTCATGTAATTTTATTCAGGATTAGGGAATAACCCATCTCATTTGGGTACAATCGTGTTGACAGACTGAAAAGCATCAAACTTTTGTTTACTAAGGCAACACAGAAAATGGCTTCAAACACGACAATGATCACTCATTTTTTTATTTTATTTTTGTACTGAATAAATAGGTGTTGCCTCCGTAGCGTAGCGGTCAGCATGGTTAGCTGCCGCCCCGGAGGTCCTGGGTTCGATTCCCGGCTCTGCCACGAAATTTGAAAAGTGGTACGAGGACTGGAACGGGGTCTACTCAGCCTCGGGTGGCCCAAATGAGTAGAGGGGGTTGGATTCCCCCTCAGCCACCCTCGAAGTGGTTTTCCGTGGTTTCCCACTTCGTCTACGGGCAAATGCCGGGATGGTACTGTACCGTTTTTTTTTATTTGGCCTGATTTACGGTACATGTTCCTATGCAAACCGCTGCCACAAACGTTAGGCTTTGACCTAGTTTGGAGAGCGCATATAGTCACGTGATCTTGCGGCTCAGCTGGTGTCTCATCAACAACCTTCGGAAGAGTGTTTCGCTTGTAGGCCGCGAGGATGCGCAGGAGTCCTTGAGCTTGCAGTAGTGGGGAGATTGACATTTACATTTGAATATTATCTAGAAATAAGGCACAGTTATGATGTCAAGTGTATATTGAAGTTCGACATTAAAGCAGAGAGAGACAGAGTGGTCTTACTTTAATGATAATAGCATCTGTAACATCAAGAATATAGATTTATTATATCGACCTGTCTCAGAGAGATCGTCTCGTCATGCGCACTAGCGACAGCGGGCCAGTTGTATCTTGCAGGCTGACACAGGTGTGCGACGAGCAGAGCAGGTTAAAACGCAGACGTATTCACGCCTAAGCACGGACTCGTAGCGCAATGTTGTTTCGGCTGGAAGAAGTGTCAAGCTATTATGAGTTCACGGCGGTGCTAGTTCGTGGTTATACATTGTGTTGCGACGTATTAAGGCCGACATACTTAAAGTTCAGTGTCGAATGAGAACTTCAATCGTCAGAGCGCCTGGCATTGTATGCGGGCAACATTCAGCTAAAGGAATCAGTCTCTTTTCACGTGATTTAAATGCATATACAGTATATATGAGGAGCGAAGCGCAGTGTTACATTAGGAGGCTCGTTTCCGAAGTCCATGCACACTGAGAAGGCGTGCTGTCTTTTCTCACGCCAAGACTATTGCAACTAAAAGTCAAGTACATTCAGAATGAACACTGTTTAACAATGTATAGTGCTTGGAAATCAGAGGTAGTGGGAGAGATGTCTAGGATGTATATAAGAACATTAGCCATGTGCGGCTAGGCATTTTAGTGTGGACATCATTCTCCAAGCAAATGCAGTGGACGTCACGAGTGAATTACAATGCTGTTTGCGAAGTGGAACATAACATACTCGTGACGCGGGCTATTGGCTTGTGCAACATGAACGTTTGGTAATATGCAGCTGAAAATTAACTCAGGCTACCGTCATGTGTCCATCTGCTTATTGCGATGTTGCATTCGCGCGCGTGATGTATTTTCGAGCCGGGCTGGAACTATTCGAAATGCGGGCTAGGACAATTTCCGAGATGAGGAAGCAGTTCGTTTTCTACCAGTGGACTTGGGACATTGGAGTAAGAAATTCCCAGTGCGTTCATTGGAAATTGGAATGGAACCGTGTAGTCCTGCTACACCATGGTGGAGTCAGATGGTGGGCATCTTCACGCTCCATATCGCCTTCGAGAATCTTCAGCCAGGTAGAGGAACAACTTTTCACGTAGTGTTGCAAGGTAGATAGTCCAGTGTAAACACTTTGCCATCAGTTTTTTTAAATTCTTTTTGAGTAGTATGATTGTGGAGTGAGGTTGATGCATGGCTATCCCATGTCATGTGTGACTTCATATTCAGCCGAGTTTAGGCCTGGTTAATCAGGTGCACTCATTTCATAATACTTTATTATGAATTATTTGTTTATTTTTCAGCTTAATAATTTTAATAAATTTAAATTCTTTAAATTTATTCCGAGCTTCTTGATTGTGGAGAACAGATCTTCATAGCGGAAGAAATATACGTTATTCTCAAAGGGAATTACTTGTTGTTTTTTTTATCAAGCTTTGGCTTGAGGGGTTGTCGTTCCATTATTTTTGTGTTCGACAATTGCGAGTTTCTAATTTGCCTATGCACTCTTGCATTATAACTAGTAAAGTTTAGTATAGAATGTGAAGTTTGATTATTCTTTTAGAATGGGGATTTTTTTTCTCTTGAGAGTAAACGCTGTCATACTGAATTCTAATGTGTCAACAGGAGTTAACTGGAGTTGTTACCTGGATACATGGTGTAGAACCAGTCTGATGTTCGTGAATTCTCTTGAGGGGACATTTCTATTTTCGTCTGATCAACTTTAACGTTTGATTTTGTAGTCACGTGTACTTGGATACACCTCGTTGATCTTTATATTACTTAATTTTGCTGTAACTGAACGTTGATTCAGTCTTTCGAGTTTTTCTTGTTTAGAACATTGCTTTAGAGTACTATTTGAAGAACAAGAATCTTTTTCGAAACAGATCCCAGGGATTAACTTTAAGGGGAAATGAATTCTTATGTGACTGTAAATACAACTCTGTAAGGCAAGCTTTTTGTGATCCAGTGGACTTGATTAAGTAGCCACTCATGTTAAATTTATGATGCATCTGAATGAGAAAACATAATAGTTAAAAAACACAGCTGAATATATCTGATTACTGGTTATCGAATAAAATAATCACCATGTGGGTGATAGTGTGTGAAGAAACGTCAAAGGGCGTGTAATATATTTACGGTGGTACTCGTTGAAGTACGTTAATATTAAGATGCTAGTGAAAGCATAATATGTAATGCGGTTATAAAAATATAAACTTGGTGATGTTGGTGGTAATGCCCACCCGTATTCAGAAATCGAGGTCATGAGTGACCATTATAATGACAGTAATTCAGGGCAAGGTTATACTAATTTATGAATGTTTTGAAAGAACATAGTCTCTGTTCTTTTTGCATTTCTTGTTACGATTTATTGATGACATTGGCAATTCCAATTATGGATCTAGTTTTGTTAAGCCTCAGAGTTTGTTTTTTGTGTGGCATTCCCATTTAATTAATTCTTCGGTTGTGCTCAGTTTATAAGATTTAAGCAATATTAGATAATGATTCACGATCGTTATATTATAAATTCTGGATGCATTTAAATAAGTACATTTATACTGAGAAATTATTGAATCTTTAGAGATTTTGAATTACGAATTTCACGTCTTCTTAGCTTGAGTGCTTGATTGATAATATAAATTTTGACTACATTGCTAAGGCAATATAAGTTATGCAATCTCAATTTTGACAAAGCACCAATGAGGAGTGCGGAATTACCTGTTTGCGAAGGCATTTACATCTGAGGGTGTAATAACATTAATAACGATTTGACTGTAAATAAGTAAATATGTATATATATATCTCTGAATTAATTCACGTGTTTTCTAATATTAGAATGGGTGGAAGAACCATTAGGGCGATTTACCTATTTTTTTTCTACTTAAGGGATCACCTTTGTTTATATAATTAACAATTTCTATTGAGGGTTAAATGCATTCTTGATCCAAGGAAACAGCTAATGCATTTATTGGCATGATTCTAGTGCCTATTTTCTTTGTTTTTGTGTCCAGTCAAGGACAATCTGGTCTGACCCTTCGTCAGATTTTCTGTTGGTAATAAATACTTTGTCATTTCTTTTAATCGCGTGATGTGATGATTTATAGAAGTATAAAGAGGTCGCATTAAGGGGGGCCATAGCTAGATATTTCTAGTGTTTCCCACACTCCTGAGAGGGTGATTTCCCACGATTCTCGTGTTCTTAGAGCAGTTAGCTGATATGCTTTGGTCGTGCTTAATGCCACCTCTGTTAGGATCTACTGCACCCTAGTACTCCCTTCCCCTGTTGGTAGGATTTGGGGACTTTTCTGAGCCGGGGGGTTTTCAGGTCCTACGATCCAGCTACCATCGAGGGATTTCAACAGGTAAAGGGTAGGTATTTACGGGTACAGTAAATTGGCGCACCAACGATCTGGGGCCTCGAAAAACTGGAATACCAGAGTGAGGCACAGTAAATTGGCGGCCCAAACTTAAGGGGCATCGAATAGAGATATCGTGTCTTTATGGGAGGTGCCAATTGAGTAAAATGGCATACAGATGATGGACTCAAGAAAACTGGAATACCAGAAACGAGAACATAGTTTGAGGCCATTATAGATGTCGAACCTCGTGGAAGGGCATCTGACTGGTGATATGACGCCATTTCATGATCGTTTCGAATCTTGCTTTCGAACACGTGGTGACGTTATGTCCTAGTCAATTCCGACAACATTACAGCGATCAATTGTGAACTCGTTGAATGAACGTCGGGAAATAATGGTTCACCAATGTTTTTAGCACAAGATATTGGAATTCATTCGTGAATAAAGCAATTAAGAGTACTCTCGATATACACGGCATACGTGTAGAATTGCAACCATTAATAGATTTTGTGGATTTTTAAGTGGTGCTACACTGATTTGGAAATAATATACGACTAGAGCCAAGATCAATGAAAGACATTCTCTGAAAAACTGAATTGACTTGATCAGTCGAGTAGGGCTTTGTGATGTAGCTCGTGGGTGAGCTGCACTCAAGGTGTCCCATTTTCTTGCAACCGGCGGATGGGTATTTCTGAGCCCATTTTAAATGTAAAACCACTTTCATTAATTTAAAGATGGTCATAATAGGAATACTTAGGGTATATACTGATATAAATCATCACGCATAGTATGAGTAGGTTCTGGGAATTCCTCGATTCTAACATAGAGCACTGATTGGTAATTTTAATTATATTTTAAGTTAACGCAACACAATCAAGAAGTTCGTATGATGGCAAATGTGGTTTACTCTGTGATGTCTATGCTTTGTTTGGTGGAGTGGTGTCCATGTTTTTCAGCTTTTGAGTGATATATATTTGATATGTCCGAGAACGATGGGAAAGAATCTCCTAGTGAGATTGAGCAAATTTATCAACTGCTTCAGGCACAAATGAAAATTCAGGATGCTCTTGCAGAGAGTATAAAAGACTCTTTAAATGACCTTCAGTCCAGCAATAAAGATATTAGAGCTAGCCAACGTAAAATGCAGAGTAGTCAAACAAAAATAGAAGCAGACATTGATAGCATTCAGTCGAAAATTGTTAAGGTTGAATCCAGTCAAACAAAAATAGAAGTAGACATTGATAACATTCAATCGAAAATTGTAAAGGTTGAATCCAGTCAAATTCAAATGCAGAGTAGTCAAACAAAAATAGAAGTAGACATTGATAACATTCAGTCGAAAATTGTTAAGGTTGAATCCAGTCAAAGTCAAATGCAGGCTAGTCAGAACCAGATGCAAACATGCCAAAATATTATTGAAGTCAAAGTCACTAGTGTACAGGCAGATGTAACTAACATCCAGTCTAAAGTTAGCATTGTAGAAGCTAATCAAAACCTTATGCAAATCCAGATCAATGAAATAGAGAAAACTAATAAGGATTTCCAAATGGAAATTAAATTAGATTTAGATATCAGTAAACGGTTGGCAAACGATAATTTGGAAGCTTTGCAACTACAATTCACTAACGACACTATCCAGACACAGGCTTCGATAGATCAATTGAGAACTGAAATGAATTCTTTTCGAGTTCAAGTCAGTGATCATAATAAATTATTGAAAGATGACTATGATATAGATCTTAAGGCAATTGTTAAAGAAAACATAAACTTATTAAGAAACGGTATGCTTAGGATTAATGAAGAATCTTTTAATGATCTGAAACAGGAAATAAAACAAAAACTTGCCACTAGCGAATTAAAAGCTACTAAAGAAATATTAGATGTGAGGGAGGATGTCGATAAGAAGATTACTGTTCTTCAAATTTCTCAAACAGATAATTTAACCAGTCTAGAAAATAAATTAAAGTCCATTGAGGTTAAGGTGGATCAGAACAAGATAGAACTGAACGAAGACAGGGAAAAGAAAACTTCGGAATTAAATGTAATTCGAACGCAATTGGAAACCATTAACCTTGGGGGGAATGTTAACGTAGAAAGTATTAAGGAGCAATTAAGGTCAAGCTGGAACAGCGACTTTCACGCTGCTTTAGCTCAAATGGAACCTAGATTACAGGAAAGAGATGAAGCTATGCCACATGAGTCTCCAGACATTAGGATCAGTCCTCAGTCTACAGTTGCGGAACGGTTAGGTCCAACTCAACCCAATTTGACTCAGCCCAATTTCACGCAATTACAACCATATGGGTACACTTATCCCAACACTAACGTCAATACAGGAGGTTACATACACAGGCCTGTTGAAAGAGCGTCTAACATCACTGTTATTAGAAATTTTGAGGATAAACCTCGCAAATTCAGTAATTTAGATGGGACTACCCCTCTCGAATTTATTCGTGGATTAAGGGATTACTTCGTGGATTCGCAGGTCCCACACGAACGCGAACTTAGAGTAGTGGAGCGCTATTTGACTGATGCCCCACTTCAGTGGTATAAGGCATTTAGGTATACCTTCAATAATTTCGAGGAGTTTGCTGAAGCATTTATCAAAAGATTCTGGAGCATTGAAGTGCAACAGAATATAAGGTCAGAAGTTTACTCGAGAAAGTATGCAAACACAGGTCCCACAAGCTACGCCGAGTACTTTGCGTGTCAGCTCTCGAAATTGCGGTTTCTTTCTGCAACCCCCGATGACCGAGGGTCAGATAGTGGAAGCTATATCGCAGCAACTTCCCGTGGATGTCAGAAAGTCAATAATTTCATCAGGAGTGACTGACTTAGCCACGATGGACGACTTGCTACGTCGTTTGGACCACGTAAATGCAATGTCAACACCTATCATATTGCGCGCCAGTCGACATGAGTCTAAATGGATCAACACGGTAGTAATGAACCGAACCCAACAAACGGATCAGGTCAGATCCGACCAGAGGAATTTGGACAGGATAGGACAAACCCGAAACCACTACCAAAAGGATGCGAGATACCAAAACCAGTATAGGGAATACACGGAACCACCGTGGCAGAGATGTTATGAGGAGCGTAATTTCTACAGGAGGGATTACGGCAATAACCGTAACAACCATCGTGACGCACCTTATGACCCTAATTACAGACCACGTCAGGGGTACAGCAAGTACAAGAACTATAGGACGGAAGAGTTTTATCGAAGGAGAGACCGGGAAAGGCTCAGAGGGGAGCAGGAAAAGTCCGATGGGGAAGGACGAAGAAAGAAAGATGATAAGAGAAACGATACAATAAATGAAGCCCACGCAAGTACTAGTCGCCAGGGTAGCAGTGAAAGAACCTCAGAAAGAGATGGTGACAAAGAAAAAAAACGCCAAATTCCAAACAGAAATAAAACCTTGTAATTCTGCACCCTCATTTGTGATTACTATATATGAGACCTTCAATGTAACGGATGAAGACTTGTTATTTGAGGAAGGCCCGAAGTTTAGAGAAGGACCCATTGAACTGCCTGTGATCAATGTTCAAGTAGAAGAACAGGAATGCAGAGCATTAGTAGATACTGGTGCTATGATATCGATAATAAGTGAAGACTGTTATGAAAGGCTTAAAAGAGAAGATCGATTCACGTCGTTACCTGCTTCTCCCTTGAAAATTAAGGGTATATTCAAGGACAAATCTTTGAAATGTAGAATACAGATACTTATGAGGTTTGGCATAAATGAGAGGCAATACGAACACGTATTCGTTGTCGTGAAAGGCATCAATTTTGACGTCATCATCGGGATTGATTTTATAATCAAGGAAAGGGCCATAATAGACATGGATAAACGTATTATAAAATTTAATGAAGAAGTCGTAGAAAAAGCAACCATACAAGAAAAAGAGGATTTTGATAATCATGGTGATTACCCTAGACAGGAAATCCTAGATTGCATCGTCAATGAAATCGAGCAAGAGAGGGAGCATTATGCACTCAAAGCCGAGGGATTTGAGGATGTAAAGGAGGATTTCAAAGATCTGATAGAGGAATATAAAGAGATCTTTGATGACAAGCCGGGCCTCATAAAGGATTATAAGTATAAGATAAGGCTTACAGATGAATCGCCTTATCAAGCCAAACTATACCCGATACCCGAGAAATATTATGACGAGGTTCGTGTGATTATCAAAAAGATGGAACAAGAAGGAATAATCACAAAACAGGCGTCATCATACTTGAACCCTATCACGGTTGTAAAGAAGGCTAATGGGCAGCTTCGATTGTGCCTAGATGCACGGAAAATAAATACTAGAATTCACTTGGAAATGGACAGGCCTCCCAAGATTAGGGAGCTGTTAAAAAGGTTTAAAGATAAGTCGTGCTTCAGTGTGATGGATTTAACGGCTTCATTTTATCAAGTGGAGTTGGAAGAGGACAGTAGACAATATACTGGGTTTCTTTTCGATCAAACCACGTTTGTCTTCTGACGTGTTCCATTTGGAATGGTTAATAGCGGACCGGCCCTGATTAGAGCGATGGATAGCAAACTGACAGAGGAAGTGAAGGAGCACGTCATTTGCAACATCGATGATCTAATCCTGTCTTCAGCGAGTACTAAGGAACATCTTGTTCACCTTAGACTACTATTTGACAATCTCCGTGAAGCTAACATCAAGTTAAATTATAACAAATGTCAATTTATGCATAAGAGTATCAATTTTCTGGGACATACCATCGATCAATTCGGATATCATCCCAATGTCAAGAAAATTGATGCCATATCCCAATTTCCAAAACCTGTGGAGATCAAACAGCTTCGTGAATTTCTGGGGATGTGCCAATTTCTTAGTAGCCACTGTCCAGGATACTCTATAACGATGGCTCCGTTATATGAGGTCCTCAAGAAAAACAACCGCTGGAAATGGACTGACGAAACAAACCTAGCGTTTGAAGCTGCAAGGTAATGCTCAGAGACTGTGTAAAACTGGAGTATCCAGAATTTGATAGAACATTCTTTATTGAGTCAGATGCCTCAAGAGTAGGTGTTAGTGCTGTACTGTATCAGAAGGATACGGAGGGTAAGAAGCACTATCTGGACTTTCACAGCAGGAAGCTAAAAGAGCATGAGAAAAACTATTTTACTACTGAATTAGAAGCTCTTGCTTTCATTTCTGCTCTGCAGAAGTGGAAGAAACTGCTTATCGGTCATCAAGTCGTCATAATTACGGACCACAGAGCGCTGCAATTCATGCTGCAATCCGATTTGTCCAGTGACAGATTGACGAGGTGGACATTGTTTCTCCAGCAGTTCAATGCTACCATCGTTCATCAACCTGGCAAGGATAACCTTCTGGCTGACGCGCTCTCGAGGAATCCAGCAAAAACATCCTGATCAGTACTGTACAGTTGGAGAGGGAACATCAGATCACCCTAGATAGGCTAAAGAAGATAGCAGTGTCACAGAAGAGACACACCCCAACTCAAGAAATGTACAGGTTTTTGAGAGGCGCAATGGATAATTCTGATCCAAACTACGATAAGGTCAGAGAGCGTTCTGTGAGGTATCTCCTGTGCGATGATACTCTTTGTAAATATATCAACAGCGAGAGAACGAAAGTAAGAATTATAGTTCCTCCAAAACTAGTCACTTGTCTCGTGTGGTTAGCTCATTGCACCATTGGTCACGGTGGCGTTGACAAGACGTTCCAAACGTTATTGGAGACGTTCACCTGGACCAGGATGCGGAGCTCCATTGCGAATGTGATTAGAACATGCCACGAGTGCCAACGAGGGAAACATCCATCAGCTTTGAGCAAAGAACAACCTCGAGCTATTATTCCTTCGAAGCCGAGAGAGCTTATGGCTTGTGACATCTTCGGTCCCTGACCGAAGGGAGCTAGGGGGAATCAGTTTCTTCTAGTAACTGTTGATGTATTCTCAAAGTATGTGACACTTGATCCGATGCAGAAGGCCACCTCAGCTCAAGTCCTCAGTCGGTTAGAGAACAGTGTGTTTCCCAAGACAGGCATCCCAGAAATACTGCAATCAGACCATGGAACCCAATTTACATCGCAGGAATTTGAGTCTGCCATGGAAAGACTAGGGATTAAGCACGTCTTTTCGAGCGTGCGATACCCAGAATCCAACGTGTCAGAGAGAATTATGGGTGAAATTGCAAAATACGCCCGCTTGTATTGCCCAGAGGATCACGCAAGCTGGGTTAAATTTGTGCCTTTTATGCAAGAATGCATGAATTCCACTTACCATGAGAGTCTTGCAGACATACCTATGACAGTTCATTTAGGTGTCAAGCCAGTGAGAGCTTGGGATGACATTGTCAGGTATATTCCTCGGGATATTGAGCCCACCAATCAGGAGCGAGTCGACGCGGCTCGTGAAAAGCTCATGGATGCAGCCGAGAAGCGGCAGAGAAGAAATAGAAATAAGAGATTCAGGCGACCATTCAGAATGAATGATTTAGTGCTCATAAAGAAACCAACGAAGGCAGATGTAGCCAAGAAACTATACACCAAGTTCTGTTATAGATTCTATGGGCCGTTCCGAATAGCTCGATGCTTCGGGAACAATTGTTATGAAGTCACCAGCATAGATGGAAGGAATATTATAGGTCGCTTCAATGCCAAGAACATGCACAGATACTAAAAGAAGTTAGTATAACTCTGTCTGTCGCCATGTATTGTAGCGGGATTATCTGGAATGATGAAATAAAAGTCTAGCCAGCATTTATTTGAGGTATTAGGAGAGAGATGTACCGTTTTCTTTTATTTGGCCTGATTTACGGTACATGTTCCTATGCAAACCGCTGCCACAAACGTTAGGCTTTGACCTAGTTTGGAGAGCGCATATAGTCACGTGATCTTGCGGCTCAGCTGGTGTCTCATCAACAACCTTCGGAAGAGTGTTTCGCTTGTAGGCCGCGAGGATGCGCAGGAGTCCTTGAGCTTGCAGTAGTGGAGAGATTGACAATTACATTTGAATATTATTTAGAAATAAGGCACAGTTATGATGTCAAGTGTATATTGAAGTTCGACATTAAAGCAGAGAGAGACAGAGTGGTCTTACTTTAATGATAATAGCATCTGTAACATCAAGAATATAGATTTATTATATCGACCTGTCTCAGAGAGATCGTCTCGTCATGCGCACTAGCGACAGCGGGCCAGTTGTATCTTGCAGGCTGACACAGGTGTGCGACGAGCAGAGCATGTAAAAACGCAGACGTATTCACGCCTAAGCACGGACTTGTAGCGCAATGTTGTTTCGGCTGGAAGAAGTGTCAAGCTATTATGAGTTCACGGCGGTGCTAGTTCGTGGTTATACATTGTGTTGCGACGTATTAAGGCCGACATACTTAAAGTTCAGTGTCGAATGAGAACTTCAATCGTCAGAGCGCCTGGCATTGTATGCGGGCAACATTCAGCTAAAGGAATCAGTCTCTTTTCACGTGATTTAAATGCATATACAGTATATATGAGGAGCGAAGCGCAGTGTTACATTAGGAGGCTCGTTTCCGAAGTCCATGCACACTGAGAAGGCGTGCTGTCTTTTCTCACGCCAAGACTATTGCAACTAAAAGTCAAGTACATTCCGAATGAACACTGTTTAACAATGTATAGTGCTTGGAAATCTGAGGTAGTGGGAGAGATGTCTAGGATGTATATAAGCATATTAGCCATGTGCGGCTAGGCATTTTAGTGTGGACATCATTCTCCAAGCAAATGCAGTGGACGTCACGAGTGAATTACAATGCTGTTTGCGAAGTGGAACATAGCATACTCGCGACGCGGGCTATTGGCTTGTGCAACATGAACTTTTGGTAACATGCAGCTGAAAATTAACTCAGGCTACCGTCATGTGTCCATCTGCTTATTGCGATGTTGCATTCGCGCGCGTGATGTATTTTCGAGCCGGGCTGGAACTATTCGAAATGCGGGCTAGGACAATTTCCGAGATGAGGAAGCAGTTCGTTTTCTACCAGTGGACTTGGGACATTGGAGTAAGAAATTCCCAGTGCGTTCATTGGAAATTGGAATGGAACCGTGTAGTCCTGCTACACCATGGTGGAGTCAGATGGTGGGCATCTTCACGCTCCATATCGCCTTCGAGAACCTTCAGCCAGGTAGAGGAACAACTTTTCACGTAGTGTTGCAAGGTAGATAGTCCAGTGTAAACACTTTGCCATCTGTTTCTTTAAATTCTTTTTGAGTAGTATGATTGTGGAGTGAGGTTGATGCATGGCTATCCCATGTCATGTGTGACTTCAGTTCCAGTCGAGTTTAGGCCTGGTTAATCAGGTGCACTCATTTCATAATACTTTATTATGAATTATTTGTTTATTTTTCAGCTTAATAATTTTATTAAATTTAAATTCATTAAATTTATTCCGAGGTTCTTGATTGTGGAGAACAGATCTTCATAGGGGAAGAAATATATGTTATTCTCAAAGGGAATTACTTGTTTTTTTTATCAAGCTTTGGCTTGAGGGGTTGTCGTTCCATTATTTTTGTGTTCGACAATTGCGAGTTTCGAATTTGCCTATGCACTCTTGCATTATAACTAGTAAAGTTTAGTATAGAATGTGAAGTTTGATCATTCTTTTAGAATGGGGATTTTTTTTTCTTGAGAGTAAACGCTGTCATACTGAATTCTAATGTGTCAACAGGAGTTAACTGGAGTTGTTACCTGGATACATGGTGTAGAACCAGTCTGATTTTCGTGAATTCTCTTGAGGGGAGATTTCTATTTTCGTCTGATCAACTTTAACGTTTGATTTTGTAGTCACGTGTACTTGGATACACCTCGTTGATCTTTATATTACTTAATTTTGCTGTAACTGAACGTTGATTCAGTCTTTCGAGTTTTTCTTGTTTAGAACATTGCTTTAGAGTACTATTTGAAGAACAAGAATCTTTTTCGAAACAGATCCCAGGGATTAACTTTAAGGGGAAATGAATTCTTATGTGACTGTAAATACAACTCTGTAAGGCAAGCTTTTTGTGATCCAGTGGACTTGATTAAGTAGCCACTCATGTTAAATTTATGATGCATCTGAATGAGAAAACATAATAGTTAAAAAACACAGCTGAATATATCTGATTACTGGTTATCGAATAAAATAATCACCATGTGGGTGATAGTGTGTGAAGAAACGTCAATGGGCGTGTAATATATTTACGGTGGTACTCGTTGAAGTACGTTAATATTAAGATGCTAGTGAAAGCATAATATGTAATGCGGTTATAAAAATATAAACTTGGTGATGTTGGTGGTAATGCCCACCCGTATTCAGAAATCGAGGTCATGAGTGACCATTATAATGACAGTAATTCAGTGCAAGGTTATACTAATTTATGAATGTTTTGAAAGAACATAGTCTCTGTTCTTTTTTGCATTTCTTGTTACGATTTATTGATGACATTGGCAATTCCAATTATGGATCTAGTTTTGTTAAGCCTCAGAGTTTGTTTTCTGTGTGGCATTCCCATTTAATTAATTCTTCGGTTGTGCTCAGTTTATAAGATTTAAGCAATATTAGATAATGATTCACGATCGTTATATTATAAATTCTGGATGCATTTAAATAAGTACATTTATACTGAGAAATTGAGCCTCCGTGGCTCAGGCGGCAGCACGCCGGCCTCTCACCGCTGGGTCCGTGGTTCAAATCCCGGTCACTCCATGTGAGATCTGTGCTGGACAAAACGGAGGCAGACAGGTTTTTCTCCGGGTACTCCGGTTTTCCCTGTCAATATTTCATTCCAGCAACACTCTCCACTATCATTTCATTTCATCTGTCATTCATTTAATCATTGCCCCAGAGGAGTGCGTCAGGCCTCGGCAGCCGGCACAGTTCATATCCTCGCCGCTAGATAGGGGCTTCATTCATTCCATTCCTGACACGGTCGGAGACTGGAAGCAGGCTGTGGATTTTCATACTGAGAAATTATTGAATCTTTAGAGATTTTGAATTACGAATTTCACGTCTTCTTAGCTTGAGTGCTTGATTGATAATATAAATTTTGACTACATTGCTAAGGCAATATAAGTTATGCAATCTCAATTTTGACAAAGCACCAATGAGGAGTGCGGAATTACCTGTTTGCGAAGGCATTTACATCTGAGGGTGTAATAACATTAATAATGATTTGACTGTAAATAAGTAAATATGTATATATATTGAACCCTTGCAAAGAAGCATATGAGACTCAGATTCGGGGCGTAACAGGTCATATTCGTAAGTTGCTGTCAGGGCGCTTCATTAACTTGCAGGGTAACATATAACAAAATAACATGCAGGAAAGAGTGAAGCCAGGGTTAAAACAACTGAATTTAATAACAAATCACCATATTTACATAAACAATTAACAACAAAAACTCCCACTGACTCCCGCTTAATAAAAATGCCAAAAAACTTAGGCGATATCTCTGGAGAGATCAATTACCTGGACCAAGTGTCCTTAAATAAAAGATACAAAAGTGACCATATAAGTGCGTACGCCGTTCTACATGCACCACGATGTGTACTTTGAATGCGTGATTCGTTATCATCCAGAATGACCCTTCAGACAACGAATCCGCATTTCCTAGAGCTAGACCGACACAAGGGAACACAACTACAATACTTTAAATTAAACCGACACTTCCTAAATCTACTATAAACAAACACAAAAATTTCCGTGTGAAATTGGACTTAAATTGCCGTAGCAACATTTACTGCCTAAAAACTTAGGACTTCTCACACAAATCAACACAAGTACATTAACACGTGACCAATAGAAAAATACTCAAATGACCGCTGTCAAAATTTACAAATACTCTACCACTACACCAAACGGGTGTGACAAACAAAATTACATGAAATCGAGTCGTCAACAAAGCAATAGGCAAACAGCCAACATTTACGTTAATCACAATATTCTTATCCATACAAGGTACAACAATCCGTTACACACATGGCGAACTCCCCAATTAATTATGGCTTAAAAATTAGCCATCACAATGAACAGGTTTGCTACATGAAAGCTTACAGGGTTCAGTCGGACAAATAGGACTGCCTATCAAAAATAAGTCACAGGCAAAACGGGCGGTTTGTGGAACTCTGCATGTCTGTCAACCCACGTGTCAATAACCTCGACCTCCCAGAACATGGGGTCGAACCTCGAAGAAATGTGCCCCAAAGCACAATAATACGTGTGTGTCAGAAAAACATATGGACAAGAATCAGCAGTCTCCCAAGAGCACTCTGTCTTTCCATCTAAAAATACAACAGCAGCAAAAATATATAAGGGCGGTAGGACAACTACCCCCTCCTCACGTAGAATCAACACACACAAGACACATCAACACACACTGAATCACACGTATGGGTTGTGACAGACCCTGAAATAAGACACAAATAATATCCACATGCTGGCGCCATCGTTCTATGCCGTGACTAGACACCTGAAAAGGACTCAAGAAAAATCTATCAAAATTAGAACGAAAGTGTTCTACAATTACTTTTAAGTTGGTGCACTCGGCTACCCTAACATGAATAATAACCTGTTCAGCAAAATGTTTTACAATCATTTCCTCCCATTCCTATTTCAAAATATTAATGTTAATAAAGCACCATTTATCGAATGTAACGGGTTCCGCAATTGCAAGGATAAAAATCACGCACGCACGCCGCGTACATTACACATGACTCAAGAAAAAATCAAAATATCAACAAACACATTGGCCACGCGCCAACGGACATTTAAACATATAGTGTCGGTACAAGAAAAACAGCTAAAAACAAGAAAGAAAAACATGACTATTTACAAAGTTCCCCGGCCAAATCTAACTACATAATTGAAATAATCCAATTTTAGTACATCACCGCTTCTGCATGTAGGACTCAGGACATCCTCCTCAACCCATTGCCCTATGGACAATTTAGCACTCCATAGTAGTCGTCTGCGTTGATTTCTTGAAGCTCATCCCAACTTCAAACCACGTGCTGATCATCTTGGTCTCGACTCCTTGGCAGAAAGTTCAATGTTAAATATTTGCCTATCTATAATCGCTTGCAGGCTACTCAGTTCACCCACAATTGTCCTACTGCGATTAATAGCGAAGACTGGCCCTAATTATATCGCACATACGCACTATAAAAACACATACAATACACACAATTTATACATAAAATATACATCTCGAGTCCGCGCCACTGGCTCGTTAACAAGTTCAAAATCCTGGCTGCACTCGCAGTCGCTATCTCGTCCGGTATTCCCGTCCCGTCTTATGGACTTCGGTTCTGGTAAGCGCTAATGAGGGTGACACGATACTTCCCCCTTAAAGTTGAACTCGTCGTCTTTAAAAGAATGTTACAGTTTATCACGCGCTGGCGTGAAATATTTAGATCACACAACTTAGTTGATTTTAGAACAAAATGTATTATAGCTTTTAAAATTCGGTGCTGCCAACGCTGCGACTTTAGCTCCCCAGAGCTAAGAAAATAAATTTAGCTTCACTGATTTTAGAGCGTAAAAATCACATTTTAAACTGGCGTGGAGTATGCCTCTGAAGGCTCCACAAGTATAGGCTTAGATAAATTCGAGCGTCAAAATCACACTTCAAACTGGCGTGGAGTATGCCTCTGAAGGCTCCACAAGATAAGTACTTAGATAGGCGTCAGGCCAGACTATTTATGAGAAACTGACAAGGGCGGTGGAGTGGGGCGGAGTCGGATAAAAACTTCCAGAGTTTATGTCTCACAAAGATGGGGCTAGTGTCATTCTTCTCCAAATGAATCCAACGTCTCAAATTACTCGAGCGGAGATTAATCCGTTCGGCGGTTCCTTAGATACACACTTCCGCGCGCTTTTTACTACTGACGCCGTCCACCTCGTGGTCACGGCTTGGTCTCTTGCGATTGGCTGATTCAATCGTATGTTCGTTGAGAGGACCTCGTGATTCTTCCTTTATGTCTCCAATTTTGGTACAGTAGTTGCACAATTTGGCCTTGAACTCGACTAATTCTGGCCGTCCCCAGGAATAGCTACCAACTCAGCTTCTGTTGCAATCATTACGAAATGCTGGCCTCCCTAATATCCAAGTCGACTTCCTTATGTGCTGCCTGGGCCGTAGTAATAATAATAATAAATATGAATACTTATTTATCGAAGATCAATAAGGGTTCATTTATCCTCAGCAAGGTTTTGAAATTCGAAACAATTTATTGGTTTGGATTTCAAAAACAAAATCCACTGTAGTAGCAACACATCTCTTTAAATCTCACTCAGCTGCTCGAGTGTATGCCCCTCTGACTCACTTAGTGTGCTCCCTTCTCGCTGGAATGTCATTCATATTTTCTCTAGGTCTCCCCCTTCTCCTCACGTAGTTGCCACTCCCGTCGTCTCAGCTGCTCGTTGTTTACAAACAAAGTGCGTACTCACGCGCTCCCCGTGGATTTGAGTGTTTGCTTTCAAAAAAATTTTTTGCAATACAGATTCTGCACATATCATCTTTCCTAATCATCAAATGGTTCCCTTCTGTAGTACGGTTTCAAATTGGCGCTATTAAAAACAGATTTTGCGCCAGTGCTCACTTCTTCTAATCTGTAGGCATTGTTACCCAGATTCTTAATTACCCGGAACGGGCCAATGAATTTCGGACAGAATTTGGCGAAGACTTTGTTCTTAGGGTCGGAGATCGGTGATCTACGAACCAGCACTAATTCTTGTTCTTGTAACTCTCGGTGAAACTTCTTTCCTCGGTACCGTCTCAGCCTTCGGTCCGCTTGGTTCCTCATGTGCTCTCTCGTTCGCTGGATTCGCAAATCATGCGCTAATAATGGATCCCTTGGGCAAGGAATGATCTTGTCCCAAGTTCTTTCCGGCCATATGTTGTGGTGTACAATCAGTGGGACTTGACCCGTCGACTCGTGCTTAGTAGTGTTCATGCACATCTCAATTTCCCCTACTTTGTCTACCCATTTATTGTGTTCGTTAGGAATCATTACTCTGTAGTATTTAGCGACACAGCGAATTGTTCTTTCGCTCGGATTTCCACAAGGATGACGAATACTCGAAAATATGTGTTTTATTCCTAGGCTCTCCAAACCTTGCCTAAAAACATTGCTTGTGAAATAGGTACCGTGATCTGATAGAATGGATTCCGGCTTCCCAAGCATCGGAATGACTTTGTTCTTAATTCGACTAAGGACTTGTCTTGATGTCGTCTTCTGAATAGGACATAGCACGACCATCTTCGAAAATACATCGACACATACCAAGAGGTGTCGGCATCCACGCTTTCCTTTTACTAAAGGACCAAAGCAATCAATCGCGAGCATCTCGCATGGTTTCTGCGGTAATAGTGGTCTTGGAGGTTGTTTCAGAATAAAGTTGTTCGGCTTTGTGCGCTGACAAGCGTCACACGTTCTAATTACTTCAACAATGGTGAATCTCATCTTGGGCCAAGTAAAGGTCTCCCCTATCGTAGCTTCAGTCTTATCCGTGCCGATATGTGCTAGGCTCTCGTGAACATGCCAAGTTAATCCCCTCTGTAGTGATGCTGGAACTAAGATCCGCAGTTTAGTATGATGCTCATCCACGTACTTATGTAACAAGTTATTCAAGTAGTGAAATCTCGCTTGTTTAGCACTGGCTTCCCGGTACTCCGGTGAATTTGGTTGTAACTCCTTCCTATAGAATTTTATCATCATCATCATCCATGGGTCAGCTTCTTGCTCCTTCCGAATATCCTTCAATCTTGCCAAAAACTCACGAGCCTTAGGTGTCAAGGTAATATTGTGAACTTCCGCTGTTACTTCGTTTCCGTCCTCAGGGTTTCTACTCAAGGCATCTGGTATGACGTTCACTTTCCCAGGACAATGCTCTATTGTGATGTCAAACTGCTGTATGTAGATGGACCAGCGCGTAACTCTCTCACTTGCTATTGTTGTCTTAAATAAAAATGTCAGTGCATGGTGGTCGGTCCTAACAATGATGGAATAACCATAGATCATCTTGCGCCACTGTTGGAGAGAATATAGAATTGCTAGTAGCTCAAGTTCCGTAACTGTGTAGTTCCTCTCATGTTTCCGTAATTTACGACTCGTAAATGCCAAATAGGATTTCTTCTTGGGTTCTTCAGCGTCCTCTTGGTACAGCATAGCACCAATCCCAATTAACGAAGCATCTGCTTGAATGATAAATTGTTTCTCAAAATCCGGATATCCAAGTTTCACACAGTTTTCCAATAAATCCTTCGTTGCTTTAAAAGACCTGTCGCACTCCTCGTTCCACGACCATCGATTCGCTTTCTTCAACATCTCCTGCATAGGCGCTACTGTTTCTGTGTAACCAGGGCAATTTTCTTTGAAGAAACCTGTCACTCCCAAAAATGCTCTAACATGTTTGACTTTGGTAGGTGTGGGAAATTTCTTAATAGCATCAATCTTGGCTGGATTAGGCCGCACGCCCTCGACATCAATTATATGTCCCAAATATAAAATTTCGCTCTGGCAAAAATGTGACTTTTTTAAGTTGATCTTGAAGTTCATGGTTCTCAGGTTGTCCAGCAGTTTATTTAAATTTATCAAGTGTTCTTCCATTGTCTCAGAAGCGATTAATATGTCATCAACATATCTCGTGGTGAAGTTCTTGACCTCCTCAGTCAGATTTCTATCGAGTGCTCTAATGAGTGCACATCCCGCAGTTTTCACGCCAAAGGGCATTCGACACCAGATATAACTTTGATTATCGAATAAAAATCCCGTCAACAGTTGGGATTTTTCTTCAAGTTCAAGATGGTGGAAACTATTCGTCAAATCAACACTTGAGTATATCTTCTTCCCGCGGAAGCCTTTCAAAACATCTTTGATCCTCGGTGCTTGGTCGTGCTCAACTAGCAGTTTGCTATTTAAAACTCGCGCGTCTAGGCACAGCCTAATTTATCCGTTTGGCTTGGTCACAGCCAATATTGCGTTCAGATAAGGAGTTGCAGCTTTCCTTATCATGCCAGAATCTAATAAGTTAGTAATAATGTCCTTCACCTGAGAAAAATGCTTCTCTGGGATCGGGTACAATTTACTTTTAAATGGGGTCCAATCTGTGACCTGCATCGCATATTGAAAATTTAAAACTTTCCCAGGTACGGTGTCAAACGCTCCTTTATGTAATCTTAAAATTTCTTCCAATCTTCTTCTATCAGATTCCCCTACGATGGCTTCCTTAAGTCGCTCCTGAAGTAGAATTTCGAATTTGGTTCCGCCCATTTCTTCTTCCGCCAAATGCACCCAAAGTTCCTGCGAAATATCTCGGCTGTCCATTTCTAGCACTGCTGTCTGGTTGACTTGCTCTCCCCTCAAGATCTTATCTCCGGCCTCATTAGTGCATTCCTCAATAACCCAAGTATTGGCCTCTCTCTCCAGCGGATTCTCTTCCATATTTAAACCCACATGATCCAATCCTTCTACTTGTTTGAAGCTTACAGTGTTGTTATGTAAATCAATTACAGCATGAAAATCGCAGATGAAGTTGGCTCCTAAAATTATATTGTAGTTCATCTTTGGAATAACAATGAATGTTTGTGAAAAAGTATGGTTCAATATTTCCAGATCTAGAAATGCTTGCTGTTTACAATTCATAGTTTTGTCAGGAATGACACCTCTGACTTTCATTAGCGGTACCGGCATAATAGGAACAGTCTGTTTTCTTGCTATTTCTTTAATCAAAATTTCAGTGACTAAGCTCACCTGGCTACCTGTATCAATCAAACATCTCACCCTCATACCTCCAATATGCGCGTAAATAATTGGTAGCTGTCTGATAACATTTTCACGGTTCTTCACCACTTCCTCCAGGCAGTCGTCTGGGAATGCTACCCACTCTTCTATATTGGCCACTATCATCTCTTCTTGCTCCCTGGCGATCTCCGTTTTTAGCCTGTCTCCTTTCAGTTCATTTTTTTTTTTTTTTTATCCCGGGCCCCATTAGATGTGTTTCGCCGGTTATCATTCTGTCGCTCCTGTTGCCTCAGTAAACTCTCTGCCCCCTCTCCTTGATGGTTGTCTGGGCTCTGTCTGTTCGCCATGGCACGCCCCCACTTCTCCTTCTCCGCTTCTTCATTACTTAATTGATCCAAGTATTTACGGGATTCAATATATCGTTCGTCCCAGTTATTCCTATAATCTCCTCTGTTTTCTTGGCGATAGTCCCTGCCGTAACTCCATCTACCATCTCCATTTCTTTGGTAAGGTCTACCTTGTCTCTGGTTTCCCCTCCAATTCGTGTATTCCCGCTGGTACGTCCACTGATTATTTTGATTTTGGTTATTCTGATAATATCTCCCGCGGTTATTCTGATAATTCTGATTGTTGTGATGGAACTGGTTTCGGCCGTCAAAATCTTGTCTTCTTGGCGTGAACTGTGTCCCTGTGGACTGTGTCTTACTTTGGTTCCCCTGGCCGTGGTTATTTTGGAGTCCCTGAACTACCTCTGCCGTGTTGACACATTCCAAATTCCTTCTTCCTGTCTGTGGGCTTACCATACTCGTCTCATCTAAATGTCTGAGTAATTCTTCGGCTTGGACTGCGGTCTGAATATTTCCTGCGACTAATAATTGTTGGATATGCATTGGGAGTTGTTTTCCGATGGTTAGAACCATATTCGGCTCGCTAGGCGGGTCATCAAAATCCCTGAATTTTACCAATTGCTGACTGAAGAATTCTGAAAAACGGGTTGGATGTGTACTGTGGTATTTGCGCGTGTACAGGTCCATTCTTAACCCTTGCTGTAACGAAGGACTCCAAAACTTCTTCAAAAACGCCTCGCGGAATTGAGCCATGTCTGTAAACGTGTACTTGAAACTTAAAAACCAGGTCAGGCTAGGTCCTTCTAAAAATTTCTCCACCAGTCTTAATTGTTTCTCCGGGCCGATGTGTTGGTCATTAAAGTAGTCAGTTAATTGCCGTAGAAATGCTTTGGGAGTGGTTCCTGAATGTTCTTTAAACTTATCGGGCTTAAAATCATTACCCCGAATGACTTGGATGACTTGGGCTGGTGCCAAGTTCGGTTGCGGAGTTGAAGTCTCCCCCCTGTACTGCTGGAATGCATTAGTCGTTAGTCTGGGACTTTGACCCCGACTCGTGTCCTCAGCCAACTTCGAACCTGCCGGACTTCCAATACTTGTTTGCTTTTCCGGAATATTTTCGTTTGAAAATAATGTCGCATTCTCTAACGACCTAATCTCGTTTTTTATGATTAATTCTGAGTGTTCCTGTAATTTCGACTTCATATTTTCCTCCAGTGCCTGCATTCGCTTTAAAACTGCCAGCCTGTCTTCCTTATTCGCATGAGCCTGCTGGTCCCAATCTCGCCGGATCCTACTTTTTAAGCTATTTATTTTCTCCTCGTTCCTCTCCTGATTTTTCTCTAGCTCTTCACTTATCCGTTCCTGCGTTTTCACTAGTTGTTCCCCCACCTCTTCTCTTATAGCCTCTTGCGTTTTTATTAGCTGACCTTCCAAATTATCCTGAGTTTTGACGAGCTGCTCCCCTACTTCTTGTCTTATGACCTCTTGTGTGTTTATTAGCTGGCCTTCCATCTCTTTTCTTATGATCTCTTGTGTTCTGCCTAATTGCTCCTCTAAATTTTCCCGCAAGTGTATCCGCTCGGTTTCAGCCTTAACTTCGACTTTATCTATTTCCTTTATTAATTCCAGCACGTTGTTATCTACCGAATTAATTTGCTGCTGTAGTTTCTCTTGGGTTTTCTTCACTCCCGCGGTGTTACTGACACATGCTGCCTCTATCTGCTTGAGTTTATCTGCCACCATCTCGTCAAATTGTACTAATTTGTTATCAAATTTCGCCTCCAATTTCTTCATTTCGCCTAACTGTCTGATGTTGTTTTCCGCAACCTCGCCTGCCAGTTTCTCTACTTTTTGAACGCTCTGATTAATATCATTTGTGATTTTTCCTAACTGTTCGGTTTGTGTTACCGCCTGTTGTGACAATTTGTGGTTTAGTTCATTGAATTGTTTGTCAGTGTCTAATTTCTGGACTTCTAACTGGACCGAAATGTTACCGCTCATATCAAGTAATTGTTTTTCGCAGTTCTTTAATTGTTTATCTAATTGTTCTTCCGTTTTCGCGGACATTTGTTCTAATTGTTTTTCACTATGCTCACGCTGAGCTTCTAATTGTTCTTTTAATTGTTCTTCCGTCTTTACGGACATCTGCACTAATTGTTCTTCCGTTTTCGCGGACATTTGTTCTAATTGTTTTTCACTTTTCGCGGACATTTGGATCGACATCTGTTCTAACAATGCCTTTATCTCATCAACACTCGCCATATCACACACAAAATATATTCAGAGAAAAACAGGGTTATGGGCTAAGGTTTCAGCCCTATACGCACATACATGTCACACATTTAAATATTACTGGCTCTAATTTAATGAAAATTTCAGTAACAAAATTTACTGAATACAATGACATTTATTCCCAAACAACAAAATAACCCCTAGTGATCTGTTTTTAAATTCCTAACCAACAGAATTTACGAAACACCAATTAACCGAAGTCAATTAAATGTCAAATATAAGGCAACATCTTCCTGCTTTGACTGAGTTCATTAATAATGCAAATTTCTAATTTTAATGTGGGCGCCAGAACAAGTTTATAACAAATACCAAATCAAATTCTAACCTTGTTCAATATTTCTAACTTTAGGAACTCAGTGATTTTACTAATGCACATGGCGGTACAACATCGCCTCCATTTACTGAATTTACATGTCCGCTTGACCTGGCATCATTTCTCAACGAAATAAATATGAGATCAGCGAAGCAACAACAACAACAACAATCCCCACTTGGGCAGCCATTTTTGTTTTATGAACCCTTGCAAAGAAGCATATGAGACTCAGATTCGGGGCGTAACAGGTCATATTCGTAAGTTGCTGTCAGGGCGCTTCATTAACTTGCAGGGTAACATATAACAAAATAACATGCAGGAAAGAGTGAAGCCAGGGTTAAAACAACTGAATTTAATAACAAATCACCATATTTACATAAACAATTAACAACAAAAACTCCCACTGACTCCCGCTTAATAAAAATGCCAAAACACTTAGGCGATATCTCTGGAGAGATCAATTACCTGGACCAAGTGTCCTTAAATAAAAGATACAAAAGTGACCATATAAGTGCGTACGCCGTTCTACATGCACCACGATGTGTACTTTGAATGCGTGATTCGTTATCATCCAGAATGACCCTTCAGACAACGAATCCGCATTTCCTAGAGCTAGACCGACACAAGGGAACACAACTACAATACTTTAAATTAAACCGACACTTCCTAAATCTACTATAAACAAACACAAAAATTTCCGTGTGAAATTGGACTTAAATTGCCGTAGCAACATTTACTGCCTAAAAACTTAGGACTTCTCACACAAATCAACACAAGTACATTAACACGTGACCAATAGAAAAATACTCAAATGACCGCTGTCAAAATTTACAAATACTCTACCACTACACCAAACGGGTGTGACAAACAAAATTACATGAAATCGAGTCGTCAACAAAGCAATAGGCAAACAGCCAACATTTACGTTAATCACAATATTCTTATCCATACAAGGTACAACAATCCGTTACACACATGGCGAACTCCCCAATTAATTATGGCTTAAAAATTAGCCATCACAATGAACAGGTTTGCTACATGAAAGCTTACAGGGTTCAGTCGGACAAATAGGACTGCCTATCAAAAATAAGTCACAGGCAAAACGGGCGGTTTGTGGAACTCTGCATGTCTGTCAACCCACGTGTCAATAACCTCGACCTCCCAGAACATGGGGTCGAACCTCGAAGAAATGTGCCCCAAAGCACAATAATACGTGTGTGTCAGAAAAACATATGGACAAGAATCAGCAGTCTCCCAAGAGCACTCTGTCTTTCCATCTAAAAATACAACAGCAGCAAAAATATATAAGGGCGGTAGGACAACTACCCCCTCCTCACGTAGAATCAACACACACAAGACACATCAACACACACTGAATCACACGTATGGGTTGTGACAGACCCTGAAATAAAAGACACAAATAATATCCACATGCTGGCGCCATCGTTCTATGCCGTGACTAGACACCTGAAAAGGACTCAAGAAAAATCTATCAAAATTAGAACGAAAGTGTTCTACAATTACTTTTAAGTTGGTGCACTCGGCTACCCTAACATGAATAATAACCTGTTCAGCAAAATGTTTTACAATCATTTCCTCCCATTCCTATTTCAAAATATTAATGTTAATAAAGCACCATTTATCGAATGTAACGGGTTCCGCAATTGCAAGGATAAAAATCACGCACGCACGCCGCGTACATTACACATGACTCAAGAAAAAATCAAAATATCAACAAACACATTGGCCACGCGCCAACGGACATTTAAACATATAGTGTCGGTACAAGAAAAACAGCTAAAAACAAGAAAGAAAAACATGACTATTTACAAAGTTCCCCGGCCAAATCTAACTACATAATTGAAATAATCCAATTTTAGTACATCACCGCTTCTGCATGTAGGACTCAGGACATCCTCCTCAACCCATTGCCCTATGGACAATTTAGCACTCCATAGTAGTCGTCTGCGTTGATTTCTTGAAGCTCATCCCAACTTCAAACCACGTGCTGATCATCTTGGTCTCGACTCCTTGGCAGAAAGTTCAATGTTAAATATTTGCCTATCTATAATCGCTTGCAGGCTACTCAGTTCACCCACAATTGTCCTACTGCGATTAATAGCGAAGACTGGCCCTAATTATATCGCACATACGCACTATAAAAACACATACAATACACACAATTTATACATAAAATATACATCTCGAGTCCGCGCCACTGGCTCGTTAACAAGTTCAAAATCCTGGCTGCACTCGCAGTCGCTATCTCGTCCGGTATTCCCGTCCCGTCTTATGGACTTCGGTTCTGGTAAGCGCTAATGAGGGTGACACGATACTTCCCCCTTAAAGTTGAACTCGTCGTCTTTAAAAGAATGTTACAGTTTATCACGCGCTGGCGTGAAATATTTAGATCACACAACTTAGTTGATTTTAGAACAAAATGTATTATAGCTTTTAAAATTCGGTGCTGCCAACGCTGCGACTTTAGCTCCCCAGAGCTAAGAAAATAAATTTAGCTTCACTGATTTTAGAGCGTAAAAATCACATTTTAAACTGGCGTGGAGTATGCCTCTGAAGGCTCCACAAGTATAGGCTTAGATAAATTCGAGCGTCAAAATCACACTTCAAACTGGCGTGGAGTATGCCTCTGAAGGCTCCACAAGATAAGTACTTAGATAGGCGTCAGGCCAGACTATTTATGAGAAACTGACAAGGGCGGTGGAGTGGGGCGGAGTCGGATAAAAACTTCCAGAGTTTATGTCTCACAAAGATGGGGCTAGTGTCATTCTTCTCCAAATGAATCCAACGTCTCAAATTACTCGAGCGGAGATTAATCCGTTCGGCGGTTCCTTAGATACACACTTCCGCGCGCTTTTTACTACTGACGCCGTCCACCTCGGGGTCACGGCTTGGTCTCTTGCGATTGGCTGATTCAATCGTATGTT
This sequence comes from Meconema thalassinum, assembly GCA_946902985.2. NCBI lineage: Eukaryota > Metazoa > Arthropoda > Insecta > Orthoptera > Tettigoniidae > Meconema > Meconema thalassinum. Next base: position 175,657,696 of record OX336392.1, read on the forward strand.
CGTTGAGAGGACCTCGTGATTCTTCCTTTATGTCTCCAATTTTGGTACAGTAGTTGCACAATTTGGCCTTGAACTCGACTAATTCTGGCCGTCCCCAGGAATAGCTACCAACTCAGCTTCTGTTGCAATCATTACGAAATGCTGGCCTCCCTAATATCCAAGTCGACTTCCTTATGTGCTGCCTGGGCCGTAGTAATAATAATAATAAATATGAATACGTATTTATCGAAGATCAATAAGGGTTCATTATATATCTAAATTAATTCACGTGTTTTCTAATGTTAGAATGGGTGGAAGAACCATTAGGGCGATTTACCTAATTCTCTTTTTGCTTCTTAAGGGATCACCTTTGTTTATATCTTTGTTTTTGTGTCCAGTCAAGGACAATCTGGTCTGACCCTTCGTCAGATTTTCTTTTGGTAATAAATACTTTGTCATTTCTTTTAATCACGTGATGTGATGATTTATAGAAGTATAAAGAGGTCGCATTAAGGGGAGCCATAGCTAGATATTTCTAGTGTTTCCCACACTCCTGAGAGGGTGATTTCCCACGATTCTCGTGTTCTTAGAGCAGTTAGCTGATATGCTTTGGTCGTGCTTAATGCCACCTGTGTTAGGATCTACTGCACCCTAGTACTCCCTTCCCCTATTGGTAGGATTTGGGGACTTTTCTGAGCCGGGGGGTTTTCAGGTCCTACTATCCAGCTACCATCGAGGGATTTCAACAGGTAAATGGTAGGTATTTACGGGTACAGTACCTTCTTCAAGGCCACGGCCGTTTCCTCCCTCTTCCTTGCCTATCCATCCTCACCATCCCTTACCTTCCCTCATGAGGCCCCTGTTCGCTTTGCAGGTGTCGCCGCCTGGGCGAGGTGCCAATCCCACCTCACCAGTTGTATTCCTTCCGATTCGATGTTCCCCGCTCTAGGACACTGTCCGTAGAGGCGGTAGTGGTGAGTTCCCTCGCTGAGTCCGTGGGTTCTACCAACCTGGAGGGTAAACGACAAAAAAAAAAATAGGTTGAAGCCTGATATAAAATTTGCTGTGCCTAATATTAATAGTTTGGAGCCTAATTTTCCAGTTTTAAGGCCTATTGTAGGTGCCTAAAACACTACTTTTTGGTGCCTAAAATCCGAGGTCCAGTGATGACAGAATGCAGTCTGAAGCACTGCGCGCGCTACTTGTGTTAGACAGAAGTCATATGGCGAATATAAACAAACAAACAAACAAAAATCGCGAGCCTTACAGTAGTCGCATCTGATGGGTAACATGTGACATGTTATCCTACTGTGTGGCTGTCGGGAGCACAAATCCCTTGTTAACAGTGAACTCTGTTGGTCATTGAAATAACTACTTGTAAAACTCCTGTGCCAAATCCTTTCAGCAAATATGATATAATGAATACTTTCACACCAAAGAACGACAATTTGAAGATGATTTATTGTAGGAATATCTTTAATGGGGCCTCCAAACCTTGAAGTAAACCATATGCGATATTCATTCCACATAGGGCTCTGCCGGGAGCGCAAATCCCTTGTTAACCGTGAACTCTGTTGGGTTGGTCATTGAAATAACTACCTACTTGTAAAACTCCAGTGCCAAATCCTTTCAGCAAATATGATATATTGAATATTTTCACACCAAAGAACGACAACCTGACGATGATATATCTTTAATGGGGCCTCCAAACCTTGAAGTATGCGATATACATTCCACATAGTGCTATATTTTGGCCGACAGTGCCTCGCGTGCTCACATTAAATAAGAATACAGCAAAAGTATGAAGACTTAATAAATCATAATTGTTTTCATCAAATATGATATAATGAATATTTTCACAGCGAAGAACGACAATTTGAAGATGATTTATTGTAGGAATATATTTAATGGGGCCTCCAAAACTCGAAGTAAACCGTATGCGATATACATTCCACATAGCCACATGGGCGACAGTACGTCGAGGTACCAATCTCCGCAACCGCGCGTGCTCATTGTTTCCGTTGCATTTCCGTTTCATTTCTTCAAAATCACTTCCACAAAAAATACACAGCAACCGAGTGGAAAGATGTTACACATCAAAAACAAGTAGTTCCGTGAAGAACGATACAGCCTATTTTCATATATCCTACTTATGTTAATTGCCTCTATCAACATACACAATTTCTGTTTGATTGCTGTAATAGATTCGTAGATATTGTGAACCGACTAAATATTTCGGATGGTCGCCATGTTGGATTTTATATATGTAGGTCCTAGAGTTATGTACTGTTACATGCAGATTATTGTGAACGTGTAGTATTCAAACTTCAATCGCATAATTAGGACACAAGAAAAAACAAGGAGATTTTAAAATTTTGCACAGCTGCCATCTTGAGGTTATGGAAACAATTGAAATAAATTAGATGCCAGTGGATTAACATTCGTATAAGGATTTACTGTACCAAGTTTCACTGCACGCGGATGGTTAAATTGCGAGAAACGTCCATGTGAATATTTATAATTCGCGTCACCGCCATGTTGGATTTGTGATCACCAGGTTATTTAAAGTCATATAGGTGAACTTAAGTTCATAGCCCCTATGAATATTAAAAAATGCAGTTTGATTGCTAAAATAGATTCGTAGATATTCAGTATCGTCTAAATATTTCGGATGGTCGCCATGTTGGATTGTTAAATGTATAGGCCATAGAGTCATGTACCATTAAAGGAAAATTATTGCGTAGGTTCATTATTCAAACTTTCACTTCGATCGCATGACTACATCACAAGAAATAAAAACTTAATTTTAAAATTCGCACTGCCGCCATCTTGAGGTTATGTAAACAATTGAACTAAATTAGATACCAGTGGATTACAATGTGTATAAATATTTCCTGTACCAGGTTTCAGTGCGCTTGGAACATTAAATCGCGAGAAAGGTCTATTTAAAATTTTCAAATTCGCTTGGCCGCCATGTTCGTTTTGTAGTTAACCGGTTTTTGAAAGTCTTATAGATGGACTTCCAGTAGTGCCCTTTATCTCCGTACAAAATTTTAGGGAGATACCGCTAATAGTTTCAGAGATATAGAATGCCGGTGAAATATTTCGCACATCCGCCATCTTGTGATTATGTGAACAATTGAACGAAGTTAGATGTCGGTGCATTACAATGTATATAAACATATACTGTACCAAGTTTCAATGCGTTTGGTTGGTCAAATCGCGAGAAACGTCTATTTAAAAGTCGCGAATTCGCTTGGCCTCCATGTTGGTTTTGTAGTTACCAGGTTTTCAAAAGTCACATAAGTGAACTTATAGTAGTTCCCTCTATCACCATAGAAAATGTCAGGGTAATATCGGTAATAGTTTCGGAGATATTGAATGCTAATGAAATATTTCGCACAGCCGCCATGTTGGATTGGTGAGTCGTAACAAAATTTGAAGGGCACGGTCGAGGTCGCCGGGAATAGTGCTATGAACTTTCCGAGTTTCATTGAAATCGCTCCTGCCGTTTAGATTTTATTAGGGGGGGGGGGGGGGACACACACACGAATCACACACACACACACGCACACACACACACACACACACACACACACACAGGACAAAAGGTGATCTCATAAGCCTATTTTTTCAAAATTGAAAATAGGCTAATAAGAATGGTGCGTTCCTAATCGTTTCCCAACAGCAAAGTGTAACACGAACTAATGCCACCACGGTGACTGAGGCTACTTTCCTACTCGCGCGACTGTACTGTCCAACGAACCTACGTGACACAAGTAAACATAGAATAGGTCCCATCTCGGCCACCGGCACTCCTATCTTGCAAAGCTAATACCAGCAATGCCGCTGAGCACCCCGCATCAGAGTTTACTACTACGCCTTCCTTCCAGGCCAATGGCGGACACCTACCCCCACACACTACTACAGTCACCACAGTAACACAGGTTTCAATGCATGGGGCCGATGACCATGATGCCCCAATATGAATTGCCAACAACGATGTTCTTGCTGCGCTCCGCAGTGATGGAGAATAAAACAGGTTAGCCAACTCTATGCAACAACAATCTCTGCTTACCTTCTCTTAATTAATACAGGGAGCGGCAAAAGATCTGACGGTTTTTAAATCACAACAACACAAACATTTTAAATGATACAAACTCTTTTATTACTTATAACAGCAAGGTGTACTTGTCAATTAATGGAAAACATGAAAGAACAATAGATTCTAACTTTTAAGATTTGAAGATAACGTCTTTCAAATGATGCCCATCTTTTGCGAAGCATTCTTCCAGTCTTGCATTGAAGCTGTCAAACGTCTTCTCTTGCGTCTTGCATAGTCATCAGGCTTCAACTGCTGAACAATAACCATTTTATAAGGATGAAAATGCAAATCGAAACGCAATATTCGTATCACTGTTCGATCCGACATTTGCAAAGCAGCAGCTTGTTTACGAGCCGGCCGCCGTGGACTGGTTTCCACAGCTTGAAGGACGTTATCTTCAAATCTTAAAAGTTAAAATCTATTGTTCTTTCATGTTTTCCATTAATTGACATGTACACCTTGCTGTTATAAGTAATAAAAGAGTTTGTATCATTTAAAATGTTTGTGTTGTTGTGATTTAAAAACCGTCAGATCTTTTTGCCGCTCCCTGTATATCTGAACTTCCTGTTTACTCTGTTACATGACGAACGTGTGCAAACAACTTGAGTTTGTTAATTAATTAGTTAGTTAGTCAGTTTGTTTGCACGCTTGTAACACGAGACCAAACAGGGTTGGGGAGTAACGCCTTAAGTTCAGCAAGGTTCAGTAACTGTAAGACCGTTACTTTTGGAACTAAAGAAAATGTCCGTTACATATCCAAGATGGAGCATTTTGTGGTGAATAACCTTTAAACAAAGCTGGCCCAAGCGTTTCATTTTTAGGGTTTGCTACTTCATGGTCATCAGTCCGGGTACTTGAATATGTGTGTGTGTGGGGGGGGGGGAATATATCTGATAACCTGTGTTATTGTAATGACTGTACTATGGCTAAAATCGGGAAGAAAGCGATCTGAATTTACTTTGGAAAACCACGAAAAATACTTTTACGATGGCCGAGAGTGGGATACGAACTCGCCACTCTTCTCAACTGTCCTCTAGAGACTTGCCAGGGTTATACTAGGATTAATATTCATGACAGAACCGGGATTTGAACCCAGACCATTGTCAATTCATTCTGTTTCTCCATATCACTAGAATCCGCAAACTATAGTATTTATTGTAGGAACCAATCATTTAAGGAACTCCAGAGTGTCGCATATTGCCCACTCTAATTTCCTCTTTTTATAATTCTTTCGTCATGAATTGATCAGAGATTATTATTTTTATTTATTAATCAAAGCACAAACTACAGCCCGTCACAAATAACAACCAAATAACAAAAGTAAAATATAAAATAAATTAAACAAATCTCCTAAGAATGTTCTTGTTCGTAGCCGCGTCGTCAATGGCCAAGATGACACTTCTACATACAGTTTCGGTTCTCGTTCAACTGCTTCAGAAACGTCCTCTTGGTTGTGGATATCGGAATGTGGAGAATATCTTTGAACCTGGTAGAACGGGAAGGGGCTCTTAGTTTGAAAAGTGACAGCAGGTGGTCCGAACGGTAATGGTCATTTAAAATAGAATGTAGAAAGAACAGGTCAGTTACCTGTCGTGTCGTGTTGAGGCGAGGGATGTTTATGACTGAAAGTACCTGATTTTAGTGGTGAAGTGTCCAAACCTTGGTATTCTGCTCCTTACAACGGCAGCAAAGCAGGATTGAATTCTGTTTAATTTTGACGGGCAAGAAGTTGTCCAAATGGGAGAGCAGTCGTTTGCAATGGACTGGATTATCGAGAGGTAATAGAGGCGAAGAGATGTTATAGACTCTCTCCTTACGTTGGCACAGGATCTCCGAATCTCGATATATCGCACCGCCCTAATTTAAATTACCTTGTGAACTTTTATGCTTTATGTTCTTGTCAGATGGTAAATGTAACTATCCGTTACTGTAACTGTTAAGTGGCTTCGGTGGAGTAGTTGGTACATGCTGAGCTTATATGCCCAAGATCGCGGGTTCAAACCCGGCCGAAGACGTCGGATTTTTAAGAGGGTTAAAATCCCTCAGTATGCCTTCCTTCGGAGGGGAAGTAACGCTCTATTAGTTCCAACGTTCGCCACCGGGTGCTGACTGCGATGGCATTTAGTAGCCGTAGCCGCGTCCTTTGCTAGGTGTGGTGGATGGTAGAATTTGGTGGCAAAAGTAGGAAAAAATGAATCGTCTGCAGTCCTTCTACCTGAATCACAGATAACACACACTAATACAGCCATCACAATTAACACCGGTTATCGGACAGATTCTACACACACCCAAAGTACACGAGGCTACATGACCGCGTTGTCGCAGCCCCTAAACTGAGGAACCAACCAACCCAACTGCAACGGTTACTATTTTAGTGAGTAACGGTGCTTAACCCAAACATATTGTCACTGTTTCACTCACCGAAATTAAAACAGGATTTTTGGGAAAGCTCCTTCAACATAACATTTGTTTTGTCACTGAAGGTGGTGGCTTCCCGAAATTGTGGTCATTTAGTCCCGTGTGCTTGGGTGTGTGTGGAATTTTGGCTGATAACCTATGCTATTGGGATGGCTGTATTGGCGTGTGTATTTGTAATTCAGGTGGGGATTGGGAAGGAGGCGGCCGTGGCCTTAAGTACCATCCCGGCATTTGCCTGGAGTAGAAGTGGAAAACAACTTCCAAGATGGCTGAGGTAGGAATTGAACCCACCTCTATTCAGTTTTGCCTCACGAGGCTGAGTGTACCACCGGTGCAGCCCTCAAACCAAAATTCAATTTCTTGGCAGAGCCGGCAATCAAATCCGTGCCTCCACGGTAACAACCAAGAATGCTAGCCGCTGTGTTACTGAACAACATAACAACTATCTGTACGTTATGACAGAGGAACCTTCCCACAGACAGGCATTGTAGATACGAAGCCAGTACAGTATAATAAAATGAAAATCCACAGCCTGCTTCCAGACGACCGACCGGGTCAGGGAATGGAATGAATTAAGCCCCCATCCAGCGGCGAGGATATAAACTGTGCCGGCTGCCGTAGATTGTCGCACTGCCCGGGGGCAATGATTAAATGAATGACAGATGAAATTAAATGATAGTGGAGAGTGTTGCTGGAATGAAATTTGTGACAGGAAAAACCGGAGTGCCCGGAGAAAACCCTGTCTGCCTCTGCTTTGTCCAGCACAAATCTCACACGGAGTGACCGGGATTTGAACCACGGACCCAGCGGTGAGAGGCCGGCGTGCTGCCGTCTAAGCCACGGAGGCTCTTACAGTATAATGAAATGAAAATCCACAGCCTGCTTCCAGTCTCCGACCGGGTCAGGAATGGAATGAATGAAGCCCCCATCTAACGGCGAGGATATGAACTGTGCCGGCTGCCGAGACCTGACGCACTCCTCTGGGGCAATGTTTAAATGAATGACAGATGAAATGAAATGATAGTGGAGAGTGTTGCTGGAATGAAATTTTGACAGGGAAAACCGGAGTACCCGGAGAAAAACCCGTCTGCCTCCGTTCTGTCCAGCACAGATCTCACATGGAGTGACCGGGATTTGAACCACGGACCCAGCGGTGAGAGGCCGGCGTGCTGCCGCCTAAGCCACGGAGGCTTCTTACAGTATAATAATGATCTGTATTTACTATCCCTTCTGGAGAGGCCGGGGTGCAGTGGCTTCAAAGAACTGTTTATACCGTCTGACATGTTCCAGTACAAACGGGGAGATCATACCGCACGGCTATGGAGACAGGTTTGCTACCGTCACCAAACATGTGCGTGTGGTCTTCAGTCGTACTATTTTGGTATTGTCGACTCAGGAAGAACACAATGAATTCTTGAAATGCGATGCCGTTGACCCTGGGTTCAATATTTCATCAGCACGCGAGAAGGAAATCAATGACTGTACTGAGGCGCGAGAATCCTACTTGTTCTTATCTTTAACAAGGGAAGAATCAGGTAAGACAGGTGGAAACCTATCTTGAAACTTTGTGGACGCAATCGTTGTACTAATGATGATAATGATCGTGTGGCCTCCGGAGAGGCCGAGTGCAGGTCTTTCTAGTTGACGCCCGTGGGCGACCTGTGCGTCGTAATGAGGATGAAGTGATGATGAAGACGTTACATACACCCAGTCCCCGAGCCACGGGAATTAACCCCAGGCGATTAAAATCCACTGATGGCTCAGCCGGGAATCGAACCCGGGGCACTTCGGGCCAAAGCCTAGCACGCTAACCATTTAGCCACGGAGCCGGGCATCGTTGTACTATAAGTGGACAACGTGCGGAAAATCAGTTGCCCGATTGAACTGCAAGGCTCCGAAATCATGTGGCGAACCTCTCATATAAATCAATGGGAGGTAGCAAGTACCGTACATGTAGGCAGGGACAACCCTGACTGCCCAGGCACTCAAGGCCGGTCGCACGACCGCCTGCATATACGCCCCGCCAAGTGAAAACTCAGAGTGCCTCAGGGATATCCAGTTCCGGCAGCCGCCATGCCTGCGTATCAGGATGTCAGGTACGATTTCGGAGCCTTGCAGTTCAATCTGGCAGCTGATTTTCCGCACGTTGTCCTCTTATAGTACAGGGTCTTTATATTTGCGTGGCAAGGTCATTCTCACTTACGCACTCCACCATTGACGGCTCAGTTGCCGCGCGCGTATATGTACGGCAGAATACGGTGCTTAAAATCAGTATCATGCATTTTTACTCACCATGTTAACAGTAGATGCTGAAAATGTTCCCTATCCGCTGCCAAACATAACCGGCATGTCCTTATGAAGTTTCCGGTTACTCCGGTTAATTTAGCTTCAGTAAGTAAATAACGACCTTTACGTCAATTTTTTAATGTATTTACTGAACCTGAACGTTTGAATCTCTTAGCCTGTTGTTTTATTGTCCGATTTATAGGAATGTGTCTCCCTGGAAATTTCACTGGAAACTTTTGTCTTGTTCTAGCGCACGATTTCCTGCACTTTATGTATGTATTATGCAGATATATTCGTTCGCGTAACGAATATTTCACATATGCATTACAGCACTATACACAATCACAATAAAACACTATATAATACGATATACAGTACACAGTAGCTTTATAAAACACCCAATTAGCTCGGAGCTCACACGTCTACCGCAGCAAAAGCGTGGGAATACGGTCGGAGACCGCGCGCGCCAACCTCAACAGCCGGCTATTGGCCGGGGACCGCCGGCCAAGGTCGAGCGCAATCGCCTTGCCAAACAAAAATGAAGACCCTGTACAACGATTGCGTCCACAAAGTTTTAAGATAGTTTTCGACCTGTGTTACCTGACACTTCCCTTGTAAGTGACGAGGCGTAGCGAATGGCCCTTCTTAGAGCCGCGTTCCGATGAAAATCAGATCATTCCAAAAGGAAATCTGGAATTGGTCTCATCAAGAGCGATTAATTAGAAAAATATAAATGCAAATTCGTAAATAACAAAGAGTAATTTCTGTGGAGGGACAGTGGCCAGATTTCCGAGTTGATGAGGGCAATAAACTGGTCCGACGCGGCATTTACTTTTGGAATGTAGCTGACGTTGTTGTAACTACACGGGGCTGATGACCAAGAGGTCCCAAGCCCCTCAAATCAATGAATACCTGACGTTGAACGGTATTATAGTGGAACACTTCCTCGCGGGGCACAGTGTCCTCAGAGTCACAGGCAAAACTTTTGTTGTTGTTGAATCATTTATTAGTATTATTATTATTATTATTATTATTATTATTATTATTATTAATTTAGAGACTTGGACATCGTGCTCATTTCAGCCGCATGTAATTACTTGGGTATGATAACATGTGTTATTATGGTGTATGTATAAGTGTGTGTATTTCTATATTTGATGCGAGGATTGGGATGGAGGCGGTCGTGGCTCTAAGTTAAGAACCCTCCCGGCATTTGCCTGGAGTAGAAATGTGGAAACAACTTCCAGGATGGCTGAGATGGGAATCGAACAACGAGACTAAGTGTAAACCGTTCCAGCCCACAGACCAGAATTACATTTCTTGTCAGAGCCGGGAATCGAACCCGGAGCTCCGTGTTGTCAGCCAACAATGCTAACCGCTACAGCACGAAGTGGTTTGATTCATTTGAGACTCTTGGGACATCTTCGTCATCAGCCCCGTGTAGTTGGGTACAACAATCCCCACCTGAATTACAAATACACACGCCAATTCAGCCATACTAATAGCACAGGTTATCAACCAGCCGGGCATTTGCCTGGAGTAGAAGTGGGAAATCCACTTCCAGGATGGCTAAGATGGGAATCGAACTCATGTACCCTGTTCCAGCCTTCAGACGAGAAGTACATTTATAGCCAGAGCTGGAAATCTAACCCGGAACTCTGGGGTGACATGACAATAACTACGTTAACTGACAGACTCATGCTCATAAAGTTGCTTTCCTCTAACATGACAATGACTAATAATGAGCGCACATCAGTATTTAGTGTCTACGCCCACATAAGGTTTGCACAATGGAGTCACATCACTGCCTACAACACCAATAAATGTTTGTATTCCCAGTTGATAGTTCTTTCTATTGTAGCTCTGCTTCCGCTTCTAGCCAGGGGTGTATATACATTATTTTTTTCGGGGGAGGGGGGCTGGTTATACTGGAAAAATGTGAGTATTCTCAGGGGATTGACACCGCAAAATACCCAGAAATATCAACCAATATCTTAGAACATATAACTTTGTGTAATTATTTTAGATAAGATTCAAAGTTTATATAGCCTACAATCATTACTGGCAATGCAAAAAAGTTGTAAAAAAAACAACACACAAATAGCATTTTATACTTAATGAATTTTCTATTATGATCTTTGGAGTATGAATGGCAAATATCCAAATATTTGTCAATTTACTAAGCAGAAAGGTAAACAGTTTTTCTTTTTCAGTTGATAATTTATTTCTCAAAAGTACCGTACTGTGGAATTCACAGTTTTGCCTCACAAAGCTGAGTGTACCCCGTTCCAGCCCTCAGACTAGAATTAAAATTTATTGGCAGAGCCGGGAATCGAATTCGAACCTCCGGGGCGGCAGCGAAGAATGCTAGCCACTACACCACGAGTTAGTAATCTAATTTCAATCTTAATATTGTTTATAACATTATAACTTAGGCAATAAGTTAAGATTAGGGTACAAAAAAATTTACAATTATGTTATGCTCTTACCCAATCAACACTTTCTTAATTTTTATTGGCCTCTTTCGGGGGGGGGGGGGGCTGGAGCCCCCTCAGCACCCCCCTTATCCAAACAATACTCATCCCTCCTCACGCCCAGCAGCCTAATTCATTAATTAGTCAATTAATTAATAATTCTTCGTAGCAAGAGCCCGCCGATGAGCCACCTTGGTGTCCTATGCGAAACCCCACACAAAACACGGCACAAACCTAGAAGAATTGCTGAGTTTTAGCTCAGTGCTTGAAATGAGTAAAAATCTTCTTCCAAAAATATACAAGACTTTCTCTTAAACGCTTTTGTGTTGCAGTCTAGTTTTACAGAATGGATGCCTACTACTTTAATAGGAATTTGCATGACAGGGCGACAAACTGAGGGTAGATTTGCTCATCCGGCAGAAATATAAAGTTTTGATCGAAAATTTAAAATGTACAGACAGGAGACTTACAAAAACTAACGAAATTGCAGCCAAGTGTCACGTCTAGCCCCGAAGAATGGTGAAACATGTCGGACTCCTCCAGAGCTGAAAGGTGGTGGAGTATCACTGGAAGCCGGAGATACTGGAGAAAACCTGATACGAAGGCCACGCAGAAAGTTTTTAGACCTGACTGTACTATTAAGAAAGGGAGATAAGAATTTCACCAGCTTAGTGCACTGTCCTTTGTTAGTGGAAGGTGAAATTTGAACCTGACCGCGCCCTTCATCCCTTGCCTGCAGAAGTCGGGACATTGAGGGGTGCAAGCTAGTTCACTGCGCACAATGGAGCCGCAGAGACAACATTTTCGAGCATTGATTCTGTATGCTTTTAAAAAATCCCCAGTTGGTAGCCCTTCAGGTAAGCAACTTAATGTTTAAAACATCCTTTAATGTCATAGACTAGACCAGTCATGGGCACAGTACGGCCCGCGGGCCAAGTGCAGCCCTTGAGCTAGTCTAATCCGGCCCGTGACATGGTTTCGAATTATACTATCAACAATTTACACGTAGGTCATATATTCAGTTCTGTATACCTAGAAGGTGTAAAAATGTTTCAATCTCATGGTGTTTATGCGTTTTGTGTAATAGAGTACCAGTAACAGCTAGAACTGATTGAGCCCCAACGTTTCGAAAATTGAGTTCTACTCTAGGCTCTACCTAAATCAAGGTTCCAAAACTTGAAATCTCATGCACAGAAGATAACTGCCATGTTTGCATCTTCCTATATCTGTGAACAGGTGTTTTCTACAATGAGCTTCGCAAAAATAGCGCCAGAAATAGATTATCAGACCACCCTAAGAATCAGATCATCCCAGTTTCAACCAGATTATGAAAAACTTTTAGAAGCACAGTCACAGTTTCACTAGTCACATACTCCTTCCCCTTCCAACAAATAATGAAGGTATGTTCACAGTGCAAAGATGAAGGAATACTGGGCTAAAAGAAAGCTCGCCAAAGTTACGAACCTCGTGGTCCAAGGGGTCTCAACGAACCAAGAAGAAGGTGTGTTCTTTTTAGCCTATTTTCAATTTTGAAAAAAATAGGCTTATGAGATCACCTTTTGTCCGTGTGTGTGTGTGTGTGTGTGTGTGTGTGTGTGTGTGTGTGTGTCCTAATAACTTTTTAACGGCTGGAACGATTTCAATGAAACTCGGTAAGTTCATAACACTATTCCGGACGACCCCGACCGTGCCCTTCAAATTTTGTTACGTCTCACCAATCCAACATGGCGGCTGTGCGAAATATTTCACCAGCATTCAATATCTCCGAAATTATTCCGGATATCACCCTGAATTTTTTTACGGTGATAAAGGGAACTACTAGAAGTTCACCTATGTGACTTTTGAAAACCTGGTTACTAGAAAACCAACATGGTGGCCACGCGAATTTGTGATTATTAAATAGACGTTTCTCGCGATTTAACCAACCAAACGCAATAAAACTTGGTACAGTATATGTTTATAATCATTGTAATGCACCGACATCTAACTTGGTTCAATTATTTACATAACCACAAGATGGCGAATGTGCGAAATATTTCACCGGCATTCTATATCTCTGAAACTATTACCGGTATCACCATGAAATTTTGTACGGAGATAAAGGGCACTACTCGAAGTTAGTCTATAATATTTTCAAAAACCGGTTAACAACAAAACGAACATGGCGGCCAAGCGAATTTGAAAGTTTAAATAGACCTCTCTCGCGATTTAATGTTCTAAACGCAATGCAACTTAGTACAGCAAATGTTTATACACATTGTAATGCACTGGTATCTAATTTAGTTCAATTGTTCACATAACCTCAAGATGGCGGTTGTGCGAATTTTAAAATTAAGTTTTTATTTCTTGTGTCGTAATCATGCGATCGAAGTGAAAGTTTGAATAATGAACCTACGCAATAATTTTCCTTTAATGGTACATGACTCTATGGCCTAGGCATTTAACAATCCAAGATGACGACCATCCGAAATATTTAGACGGCTCTGAATATCTACGAATCTATTATAGCAATCAAACTGATTTTTTTATGTTCATAGGGGCTATGAACTCAAGTTCACCTATAGGACTTTAAATAACCTGGTGATCAGAAATCCAACATGGCGGCGACGCGAAGTATAAATATTCACATGGACGTTTCTCGCAATTTAACCATCCGAGTGCAGTGAAACTTGGTACAGTAAATCTTTATACAAATGATAATCCATTGGCACCTAATTTATTTCAATTGTTTCCATAACCTCAAGATGGCAGCTGTGCGAAATTTTAAAATCTCGTTTTTACTTCTTGTGTCCTAATCATGTGATTGAAGTTTGAATACTACACGCACACAATAATCTTCATGTAACAGTACATAACTCTAGGACCTACATATATAAAAATCCAACATGGCGACCATCCGCAATATTTAGTCGGTTCTCAATACCTACGAATCTATTACAGCAACCAAACTGAAATTTTGTATGTTGATAGTGGCAATTAACATAAGTAGGAGATATGAAAATAGGCTGTATAGTTCTTCACGGAACTACTTTTTTCCTAAGTTTTCGACTTTAGATTTGTTTGATTTAAAATTCACAAATAAAAAGTTTCCTTTTCGGCCCGCCTAGATTATTTTGTATTACATCTGGCCCTGCCCCAAATAAGATTGCCCATGTCTGTACTAGACCTTACATGAACACTATTTCCTTTTTGGTGCATTTGCAATTAATTTGCGTTGTTTTGTCCACTTTTCCAAACGTAAAGGACACACTAAACGTTCCTTACGAGGTGCTGGCATGAGGACACGCGGTAGACTGATGATTGCTCACTGGAAACTGAACAATATCCGGTCGATTAGATTAGGAGTTTGCCTTTTCTACCAATACGAGCGCTAGTGAGAGTTAAAGCAGCTTTTCTCTAAAGCCCTTATAACTACGAAGGTGGATCAAAAAGTTAATTGCACTAACGCGCTGCAGCAGCGCGCTGTGTGTCGCAAACGTGGGCACAGCGGAGAAAGGGACAGACACTGCCCACACGTCTGTTAGGCAGGTCGCTGTGGTGTCTCGTCTTGCATGGTGTGAATAGCGGCCAAATGCAATGGCGCGTCGACTGAACGTTCGCTCCAAATATGAGGTGCGTGCGACAATCCAATTCCTATGAGCCAAAAGGAAGAATTGCAGGATTAAAGAGAAGCGCCGTTGTGATTTTGTTGCACGACAACACAACACCTCACAAGAACCGCCAAACGAGCGAACTGCTGCAGCGTTTCAAGTGGGAGGTCTGGCAAAATCCACCCTACAGTCCCGACCTAGCGCCATGTGACTTTCACCTGTCCGGTAAGCTCAAAACGGGGCTCGGTGGTCGACGTTTCCAGACCGATGAGGAGGAGAAGGCCGCTGTCTCCGTGTGGTTGTAGAACGCTGGAGGAACTTTCTATGCATCCGGCATCGACAAGTTGATTGTGCGTTCGCAGAAATGTTTGGAGTCTCTTGGAAACTATGTGGAAAAGTGACGTTACATTGTATGTCGTTATAGGCGCGTTGCTGTTTTATAGGTGGTGTAATAAATGTCCATAACTGGGAAGTGCAACTTATTTTTTGATCTTCCCTCGTATTTCCGGTGTGAAGACTCTTCAAAAAATCAAGAAATACCTGAGGGCATTAAACCTCTCTCTCTCTCTCTCTCTTAAGTTAACAGCCCTGGGGCTGGTTTTCAGCAACTCGCCAATCTTCTCTATTCTCCGCCATCCTCTTCAATTCACGATATGATTTTGTGTTCGTGTCTGTCATTAACTGTGTGATGTATGCAAGTGGTGGTCTTCCTCTAGTGTTTTTCCCTTCTAACATTCCTTCGATGACTCTTGCTAGCAGGCTATTATGTCTGAGAATATGTCCCAATATATTTGCTCTTCTTGTTTTCAGGCTCTTCATAAAGCTTCTACTTTCTCCTGCTCTTCTGAATACCTCTTCATTTGTCATATGTTGTATCCAACTGATCTTAGGCATTCTTCTCCAGCACCAACCCTCAAAAGCCATGAACTTCCTCTCTTCTGACTTCCCTATTGTCCAGGTCTCACTGCCATACAAAGCCACACTCCACACTTATTTCTTCAACAGTCTTTTCCCTATTTTTAGGTCTATACTTCTGGATGTGAAGAGATTCATCTCTCTATAAAAGTCGTTCTTTGCCTGAATAATTCTACTCCAAATTTCTCGTTTGCTGGTTCCATCATACGTTATCAAGCTTCCCTGATACTTATATTCCTTCACATGTTGTATTCTATCATTCTCGATATAAATTGCTGGTGCTCTTCTACGATCTTCCTGGTTCCGACTGCATACGAGTATTTTTGTTTTATTTTTATTCATCTTCATGTTAAATTCGTTTTTAAGGATGTTATTCATTACATGAAGTATCCGTTGAAGATCATCTTCATTATCTGCTGTTAAAGCAATGTCATCTGCGAATCGGAGCATGTCAATCTTTTCCCCATGTATATTTACTCCAACTTGAATCTCTTCTCTTATCCTATTTATGGCATCTTGGACATACAAATTAAATAAGTAAGGAGATAGCGAGCATCCTTGTCGTACTCCTTTTCTTATTTCAACCTCTTCCTGGTTATTGCCAGATCTTATTATTCCCCTTTCATTCTTATATTAACTATGTATTATTCTTCTATCTCTATACAAGATTCCCACTTTCTTTAGTAACTTGAACAGTAACTTCCAATTCACGTTGTCAAAAGCTTTCTCCAGATCCACGAATGCTAGATATGTTGGTATTCTTTTTCTATTTCTCTTTTCAATTATTTGTCTTAGAGTTAATATTGCTTGTCTTGTTCCAATGCCCCTTCTGAATCCAAATTGGTCATCTATAATGTAGTTATCAAGGTTATTCTCTATTCTCCTAAGTATAATACGTGTAAGAATTTTAGATGCATGTGTTGTCAGGCTTAATGTCCTAAATTGATCGCAATTTTGTGCTCTGGCCTTCTTTGGAATTGTAATTATTATGCACTAAGTAAAGTCAGTTGGTACTATTCCAGTTTCATACATTTTGCATATCATTCCATACATTGCATCTTCAGCTTTCTCTCCGCAGTTATTTAATAGTTCTACAGGGATTTTATCTACACCTGGTGCTTTTTGTCTTTTAAATCTTTCAGTGCTCTTTGAAATTCCGATTTTAGTATTTGGTCACCTCTATTCTCTGCATCTGTCTGGTCTTCTTCCTCTATTACTTCCTTATTCATAACTTCATCGCCATAGAGGCTCTCTAAATATTCTTTCCATCTCTTCCCAACCTTTCCCTCTTCATACAGGTATTGTCCATTCTCATCTTCAATACCACATGTCTTCTGTTTCTTCTCACCAAAAAATTGCTTCACATTTCCATATGCTTTTTCTAAGTTATTTGCTTTAAAATCGGTGTCTATTTCATCACTCACACATATACATATATATTCCTTAGGCATTTCTGTTTCTTGCGTTTGTTAATAATATCATTAAACCAAGGAACACATTAAAGAAAGAATTATGTAAATAAGTTAATTTGAATCAAAAACAAAACGAGTAAAGAAACAAGCGATTTTTAGCTGTTTTTCCGGAACTACATTTAGACCGGAAGCGATTTTCGGAAGTTTTTTTTTTTTAGTTTGATAGAGCTCTCCAAGACTCACAATTTGAAACCTTTCCGGGCCTTTTAGTCCTTCGACGTTTGGCACAATTGAGGAAATTGCTTAATTTTACGCTTCTTGCTAAGCTGGGGACCCCTACATTGTCTGCTTTAATCATGAATGTAGAAACAGGCTTAGATGTCGATGCTACCGCGAATCTATTTGTATGATTCTTCGTAGAAGTGTGATGCCTCACATCTGCCTTACCTCCGTGAGATACTAAGATGAAATAGTTACAAATCTCACACAATGCTTCCTCATCCGTACGTCCTTTCTTGACAAAAGACCACTCTTTTGTGTAATCATCGGAAAAGTGACACTCTCTTTTTATCCTTACGCATTTTCGTAAGATAAGTTTATTGGACAGTAAACAGTCGACAATAACACTTTACACTATACACTTCACGCCCTATATCGTCTCATCAGATCGCTGCCCGATCCTACTACTACTCTCAAGCAGTGAAATCTGTTAACATAATAGGGGTAGAGTCTGGCCTTCCGCATGGTGTTGCTTAAATAGTTCCAGCCCCGTACTACTGGAAAAGTCTGGTATTTTTTGCTCGAATGATGGCGTTATACTCTGTCAACATAAACTTGTTGACATAAATAAAACTAACTGAGGTTGCATTTACATGTTGCGCTAACAGATGGCGTTACCGTACTTCAGTACCTGAACCAAGCTCGTAGCAGTATTTTGCAAAATCGGGACAACATAGGGTCTTGTCGGGATGTCGGGACAAGAAGGTCCATAACGGTGACGGTCCCGATATATCGGGACGAATGGCAACCCTGCCCACAACCTCACACAGCCCTAAAAGGGCACTTGAGTGGAATGGTGCCAGAAATGCTCCAGAGATTGAAAATGACAGCTCTCGCAGTGTTTCTGAGATCATAAATGATGGGATATGGATTTACCAGTATGACCCAGAAACAAACCGTTAGTCAGCTGTGTGGGTCTTCTTTGACGACAATCCGCCTGAGAAGGTGAAAAGAGCAAAAGTGTAGGTAAGAAGATAGTGGTGAGTATTTTGTGCCACAAGTGGTCGCTTTGCAACTGCAACTCTTGAGAGTCACTGCAGTTGCAATCATGTGGTTGTTTGAAAAAGTGCGGGAAAACTACCAAGAACTGGACTGGGGGCATCTCGTTGCATCATGACACCCACCCAGGGGCTCACATCTAGTGGGACGTGGGTTGGCGACCACGGGGCCCCAGCTGAGTCCGGTATTGCTTCCACTTACTTATGCCGGGCTCCTCTTCGTCTTCTTTCCTGTCGACCTCACTCGGTCAACTTTTTTCTCTTCCGACCCCGACGGTATTAGGGTATCCGAGGCCTAGGGAGTCTCTTCCTTTCCCGCCTTACTTGGCCCTTGTCTCATCTTTTCTGATACCCTCCTTCTGCGAGGAGTCAGCCTTCTTTTTCTTTTCATGTTATCTCCTGCCTTCTGCTCAAGGCCCTCAAGGAGGCAGGGTGTATGTAGCCCCACCACTTCTGGTGCACGCTGGGTATTGCTACACCCTCAGGGGCTCACGATTGGTGAGTCCGGGAGATGGCGACCCCGAGGGATTTCTGAGCTGGGTTCGGTTTTCCCCCTTTTATCCATTACCTCTGGGGCGGACCCTCTCCTCTTTCACTTTTTTAATCTGCCTTTCATGGCTCTCCTTCCTTCCAAGTCACTCAATCCACATTCTTCGAGGGTTGAAAGCATTTCTTTTCCTCCTGTCCTTTATTTGTCTAATTCTCCTTTTGTTTTCCATTTCTTCTTCTAGTATATAAGCTAGTAGTTAGTTTTAGTTATAGTTTACATTTCATTTTCACTATCACCCAAACCATTAGGGGCCGATAACCTAAATGTTAGGCCCCTTAAAACAGCAAATATCATCACCATCATCATCATCGCATCATGACAATCTCCATGTGACAGTGCATTTTATCAAGGCGACGCTTACGCATCCTCCATACAGCCCCGACCTGGCACGCTGTGACTTCTTCTTCTTGTTCCCTACGGTGAAGAACCGTCTGCGGGGGAAGCGGTTTTCATCGCCTGTAGATACGGTTACAGCGTACGAAGAGGAACTCGGCGCACTAGAACGTATGGCGCCAGAGCTTTCACTCGTGGTTCAGAAGGATGGGACGATGTGTAGAGGCTGAGGTGTAATGGTCCGTGTCTAAAAACTTTCTGAGTTACCTTCGTATACCTCCAGACCATCCAGCATATTGTGAAGGTCTGCAGCCTTCGATCCTATTATGGGAACCTGAAAGACATTCATGATGCAACGCAGCCTGCTCGTAATTGAATTTCAAATTTACATATTAACTTGTAAACCTGAACATTTTAAAATTATGTTTACTGTTGAATATGTGTCTTCACATCAAAATTGATTGTAATATTTATTGTTCTGGTAAATGCTAATTTATATGTTTAATGTGTTCCTTAGCTTGTAATTATGTAGATCAGGGGCGTATATAAGTTGGGGGGGGGGTCGCGCCCCCCCCCCCCTTTCCTCCCAGAAATTTTTGTCACATATATTATTTGTTTACGAATTAAAACATTAAAAACCATTATAATCATGTATTATTGTTACTAAGTGACGTATGGCAACGTTGCAAAGCAAGGCGAAGGTAGAGCGATGTAAACAGTGTGACAATCAGGTGGCTCTGATCTTATGTGTAACAACATAACCTCTTATTACTCTCCAGTGGCTTCGCTCTTATGAACGAACCAAGAACAGCAACAAGAGTCCTTGAGGCGTGTGACTAAAATGCTTTCCCTAACTTTTATACACTTATCAAACTTTTGGCAAATTTGCCTCTCTCTGTAGCTACTGGTACTGCCGAACGGAGTTTGAGTCTGAAAACAGACTCAACGGTCTAGTATTGTCATCTATTCACAGAGACATACATCTCACTGACGAAGTTATGAACCGATTTGGCAATGCTTCAAGAAACCTTGACTTTATATTATAGTGTGATTTGTAAATCAAAACAGAAACCGAACATTAATGCTTTCCATGTAAATACTATCAAGTGAGCAAGATGTTGTATTAATAAAAAGTATCATAAAATGGTCTTAGTTGTGTTTGATATTAACCAAACATAAAACATTACAACAAACTGCTTGAAAAAGTTATGCCAAATAGCCTTTTAAAAATAATCATTTTGCAAGCAATTATACAAAAGTTTCCCGGGGAGAACCCCGGACACTCTATTCTTTGGGCCTATATCATGCCCCCGAAATAAAACTCTATATACGCCCCTGATGTAGATGTACCAAGCCATACGCTAAATAAACAAATAAACCTCCTCATTGCACAGCACAAATCTATATGCACTCACCGAGATTTGAACCCAAGATGCAGCAGTAAAGTACCAACGTCTAAAAACCTGATCTATGGAGGGGTATTTTAGCAATCAATCTATTTAAACCAAACTCTCAAAGTATGTCCAACATGAAGGATGATGACCTGAAGATGTTTGAGATCCATTGTTTTATAAGAATAGAGATGACGCGCAATGAAATACCGACAGCAACTGGTCTGTCGTTACACACAATGAAACCGGAACAACTTGAATGGTCGCCAGACTAGAAATAATATGCTACCTGTATTGGGTTGGTACACGTCCAGAGAATGGCACAGTTCAATGTTGTCCTTATAGCTGACTGGTTCACTTGAAGGAACCTTTGGTCACATTCATAGATCCGCTGAAATCGTACAAATCCCCCTCTCCTACACACACACTCAAGTACACGGGGCAATTTGACAACGATGTCGCAAAACCCTCAAATCAATCAACAATAACTAAATCATATTTTCGTTAAGTTACAGTTTGCTTTCATTTGACCATTTTTCGTTCAGGTTGCTCTGCAAATTTATAATAATTATTTATTACGCTTCTGAATTTCGGTCTATCAATTTCTTGTAGGTCTGGGTCTATTTCTATCATCGCGATTTTAACGGTCACGTGAAACTACAAACGTCCTGTTTTCTTGTTGTCTATTTCTGCTTTGTTGATCCATTCGACTGTACAGTAGAAGTAAATGTCCATGTTGGCAACATTCTTCAATTGCATCCGTGATTTGTTTTGTAGTTTCTTTTGCATCCAAATTCCATTTAGCAAACACATTTTGGTCCAAAGACCTCCGTTTGCCAACTGTGTTTAATGACGTAAATTTGAGTTTAGCGATATTGATTGTATTGTATCTATTCCAGGCGATGTACGTTTTTGATGTGTAACATCTTTCCACTCGGTAGCTGGATATTTTTTGTGGGAGTGATTTTGAAAAAAAAAACGGAAATGGGACGGAAACAATGAGCGCGCGCGGTGGCGGAGATTGGTACCACGACGTACTGTCGGCCATGTGGCTATGTGGAATGTACACTGACCGGCAAAAAAAGTGGAACAGTTAAAAAAAGTAATATAAATAAATATAAATAAAGCAAGTTATATAAATATAAATAAACGTTCATGCCCTAACTAATGACAAGAATGTCAAAAAATTTAGAGATGAAACGGACAATTTGTGGGAAGAACTTGCCTTACTAATATCAAACATTCCAGACACTCGTGTTAAAATCTTGCTTGGGGATTTTAATGCAAAAATTGGTCAAGAAAGAAATTTTCGTCCAATAGTAGGTAAGTGGCCAGCTCACAAATTCACTAACAAGAATGGTCAAAGATTATTCACCCTTTGTGAAGACCATGGCCTACGTCTCGAAACTACTAGATTTAAGCGAAGACCACGCAAACTTATGACCTGGAAATGCCCTAATAGTGCACTAGGGGAATTCCAGATAGATCATGTTGCAATGGATAAAAAGTTCTACAAAGAGATATATAACGTGAAGGTACTACGTGGGGTCGATGTTGACTCTGATCATTATATATCCAAGATAAAGATCAAGTTAACTCCACGACGTAAACAAAATCGTCAAACTCGACCATGCAAAGACCCTAGTTATTTAATAAATAATGTGTCCTATAAGGAAAAGTCTAAAACTCTCTTAAGTGACAAGCTAGAAACGATGGTTGACACACTGAAAACCGTTGCTGTCGAAATTGCCCCTATTAGGAAAAGGAAAAAGCATGCATGGTGGAATGCGGAATGTGATGCTGCAATTCGGAAATGACACACAGCATGGCTCAATGATCAGCAAAAGAGGACCACACAATCGCGAGAAGAATTAACCATTGTTCGAAGGGAAACTGCCAAAGAAATTAGGAGAATTAAAAGAGAAAATCAAAAAAAGTCCATACAAATTATTGATGATTCCTTTAAGCAACACAAAACAAGGGACTATTACAGGACATTTCGTCAATATCATTCTAAATACAGCCCTCTTACACTATTAATGAAAGATAAATCAGGTAAACTAGCCCACAATGATACTGATAATGCTAAAATTCTAGCAGATTATTTTAGAGAACTACTAAATGCTGATGAACCTAAGGAATATCTTGATTTTGAGCCTAATCCAAAAAATAAAACAAATTTACAGAACATTATTCCTCCTGACTTGACTGAAGTATGTGCAGCGATTAATTGGCTAAAAAATTATAGAGCAGCAGGAGAGAATTCATTGGTAGCAGAACGATGGAAATATGCAAATGAACAAACCATCTCCAACCTCCATAAACGCCTCATCGATGTATGGAATTCGGAACAAATACCAGAGGAATGGAGAATGGCTGTGATCCACCCAATTCATAAAAAGGGTGATAGATCGGACCCGAACAACTACCGTGGGATTTCTTTGCTTGATGTAACATACAACATTCTATCTAGAATTATCTTGACAAGAATTCAACAACAACTCGATCAAGAACTAGGAGAATATCAAGGAGGGTTCCGACCAGGTCACAGCTGTCCGGATCAGATCATCAGTCTGAAATGGATAATGAAATATCATAGAATGAGACAAAAGGATTTGGTCATTACTTTTGTGGATTTTAAAAAAGCTTATGACAGTATCCATCGAGGGTCATTACTTAACATCCTTAGGGAATTTGGGTTACATCAAAAGCTTATCAACCTCATCGGCGTTACTTTGAAAGATACTAAATCAAAGGTTAAATTTCGAGGCGCCTTGTCTGAACCATTTGATATCCGGACTGGACTTCGACACGGAGATGGTCTATCACCGTTATTATTTAATTGTGTTCTTGAAAAGATCATGCGTGAGTGGAACAAAACTTGTCCTCCAAATGTAAAGATTGGTACTAATATAAAACTGAATTGCTTGGCCTTTGCGGATGACCTTGCACTGCTTGCAACCAGTATAGATGAGGCTAAACACCAAATTGAAGAACTTGGGTCTATTGCAGCAAAAGTAGGACTTCAAATTTCATTTGAAAAGACTGAAATAATGGCATCCTTTGATGTGGAAACACAAGCTATTACATTGATCAACAATAAAGAAATTAAAGTTGTACATAAATTTAAATATTTAGGGGAGATTATAACATGGAATTAATGAGAAAGCGTCAATCGAAAATAGAACAACAAAGTTAAGACAAGCGCAATATATTACTTGGTCTAGTTACAAAAAAAACCACTCTCCATAAATGCCAAATTACGACAATACGAATCAGTTATTAAACCGGAAGCAATATATGCTTGTGAAACACTTTTCAAGTTAAACACTCGATCAGTTACTGACACATTACAGAAGATTGATAGAAGAATTCTCAGAACTATAATTAATAAAAAAAACATCAGGTGGATGGTCAATGGCGTCTATTACCAAATGAAGTGGTTTATAAAGAAACTGAGTCTATAGTCGATACTATGCGAAAAAGGCGAATTGCTTTTTTTTTTGTCATATCTCACGCCTGCCGGATACCAGACAATTAAAAGTATTATTTAATTATTTTTTCAAAAGTAAAACAAAGAACTCTTGGTTTATGGAAATGCAAAATGATCTGGATGAACTCGGCTTGACAATGTCCCAAATTGCTAACAAAGATGAGAAGAATATCTCGAAAAACAAGAACATCCGACTTCCCTTAAAAACCTCTACCCGCAAAACTTACACCATAAGCGATGCAGAGAGAGCGGCAAGGTCGACTAGAATTAAAATGTTTTGGGAAAAGAAGAAAAATAAGAAGCTGAATCTTTAATATTGTTTTTGAGATATGTATATACTTGTTTTGGTTAAGTGCTCCAATGAGGGCGTAACATATGTAAATAAATAAATAAATAGTATAAAATTAGCCATGAAAAAGATGTAATCACATTTTAAAAGCTTTTCACGCATGAGAACAAACATCTGAAACATCTGTGAATAGAAATTGATAATATGACATTTCTTAGGGTGGTTTATTATCACCAATTACCCCCCGATCTTCGATGAGCCTATCTTAATGGTTTTATGGCGGGAAGCGCACTTTAAGCGTTTAAGGTTTATGAGTGTTGCCGCTCGCTTATTGTTGTTCTAGGGATAACAAATGGCATTTGTTGAACACCTGGGAACCATTGTCATACATTTTAGCAAGTTATCCATCTGCAGTTCACACTAAAGCATGCCTCTTAGCCGTGAAGGAGTTGCACAGGCAGTTGCATTGGTGGAGGATGGCTGCAGCTTCTGTTATGTTGCTGAGGTCATTGGATCATCTCTCGGTAGCATTCACCGTGCAGTACAACGTTACAGAGAACTCCAAACTTAGACAGAAGACGAGGGTCAGGCCGTAGAAGATGCACAAGTGCCAGGGATGACAGATTTCTCACCCTGCAAGTTCTGCGTGATCGCCATACCACAGCAGTCCAGGCACGAAATCAACTGGAAAATGTCAAAAATGAGAGAGTGAGTGTGCGAACAGTAAGAAGAAGTTTCGAAGGAGCTCATCTTTCGTCCAGGAGACCTGCACGTGGACCCGCACTCGAACGACATCACAGAGAGGCGCGTCTTCGCTTCGCAAGGCAGCATCTGGGATGGACCCACGAGCAGTGGGCCTCTGTTCTCTTCACTGACGAGGGTCGCTTTAATCTTAGATCTCCTGATGGAAGAGAAAGAGTGTGGAGAAGGCGCGGAGAGAGGTACAGCCCTGTTGCTTTCTCCTCCAGGACTCCATTTGGAGGTGGCTCGGTGATGGTGTGGGGTGGCATCGACGTTATGGCCCGCACTGAGTTGATGTGCATCGATCACGCGACGCTCAATTCCCAATTGCGCCTTTCATAGGTCAGAATTTCATGCTGATGCAGGATAATGCCCGCCCTCATACTGCTCGCTGTGTTGTACAATATCTGCAGGAAGTGGGGATTCGAACCCTGGACTGGCCAGCGCGTAGTCCTGACTTGAACCCCATCGAACATGTATGGGATATGCTTGGAAATAACGTCAGACAGCGTGACCACACCAACTTGGCACAACTGAGAACATCGCTGCTGGAGGAATGGGATCGTATCCCGGCATATGCCATTCGACGAGTTGTGAACAGTATGCCTGAGCGTTTACGAGCTGTCATAGACGCTAAGGGTGGAAACACTCGTTTTTAGTGACCAGTGTTCTCGTGCAGTGCAGTGCAAACATTAATACTGTTTTGTTTGGCAATACGTTTGATAAAAAACCAGCCCAAAAGAACATTACTAAAAAATAGAAAATTGTAAGATTTGCAATATGTAACGAAATTTGTGAGTTAAAGCGTCTTGTAAAACATGTTTCGATATTTTCTGTAGCCAACCATCTAAAATTTACATGAATAATGCAAATATTAGAAAACCGATACATTTTAGTGGAATAAATTAAGAAATTACATAAAAAATTAAAGTGTTCCACTTTTTTTGCCGGTCAGTGTATATAGCATACTGTTCACTTCAAGGTTTGGAGGCCCCATTAAAGATATTCCTACCGGCCGCGGTGGCAACTGCCGGGACGGTTCCTTTCAGTAGGCCCACGGCCGATTTGCTTCCAATATCCCTTCCCTGACCCGTCCTGAAAGGAAAAGTACATGGCCATTGGCTGGATTAATAACATTATTAAAGATATTCCTACAATAAATCATCTTCAAGTTGTCGTTCTTTGGTTTGAAAATATTCATTATACCATATTTGCTGAAAACAATAAATTATGATTTATTAAATCTTCATATTGTAGAGTTTGAAGTCATTTTTCAGCGTTGCCTTAGTAAACAAATTGTAATGCTTTTCAGTCGGTCAGCACGAATGTACCCAAAAGAGCTGGGTTATGCCCTAATCCTGAAATAAATTACATGAGATTACACTAGTATTTATTAATCTCATGTATATTTATTAATCTAAGCACTAAACATTTGTTAAATCTTCATACTTTTGCTGTATTCTTATTTAATGTAAGCATTCGAGGTACTGTCGGCCAACATACAGCCCTATGTGGAAAGTATATCGCACACGGTTTACTTCAAGGTTTGGAGGCCCATTAAAGATATTCCTACAATAAATCATTGGCACTGGAATTTTACAAGTAGTTATTTCAATGACCAACAGAGTTCACTGTTAACAAAGGATTTGCGCTCCCGGCAGACACATAGGATAACATGTCACATGTTACACATCATATGCGACTACTGTAAGGCTCGTCATTAGGTAGATTTCATTAGAAAGCTAACTATTGCAATGGGTGCCATGTTTCGACTTCCGGAAAATGTCGACATATCTTCGCGTTTCACATCCTCTAGACCGCAAAACCACCGTCAGTTCAAAAGTTTATACTGTATATACATACACTGCTCAAAAAAAATAGAGGGACAATATTTGAAACACGTGCATTATTTTGTCAGGAATGGGTGGAGTGAAACAGCCATGTTATCTGGGAAATGAAACCTTTATTTAACGGAAATGTACATATAATGTGCTCATCGTAGCACACATATTGGTGCTATGACCAGAAATGCAACACAATGTCGTCAATCACAGTGGAGAGTCCTTCCATGAATGCACAGAGTGCACAAAAAGAAACAGTTCAATATCTTGTAGGCCCTCCATGTGCCCGTGTAACTTCCTCACATCTTCGTGGCATGCTCCTGACAAGTCTGCAAACAGTTTCTTGTGGAATTTTGTCTCTCTCCTCCATAATGGCCTCTGCAAGTTGTTCTAGAGTCTGAGGCGCTACAGGACGGGCCCAAAGTTGTCTGTCCAGCATATCCCATAAATGCACTTTCGTGCGCAATTATACTATTAATTAATTAATGCACAATGGGATTGAGGTCAGGGCTCAACGCAGGCCAGTCGAATGTTTGAATTGCGATGTCCTGTAGAGCTCCCATTGTGGCTGCTGCTGAATGAGCTCTCGCATTGTCCAGTTGCAGGATAAACTGGAGACCCATTACAACTGCAATGGGCATAACATGACCTAGTACAATCTCGTTGCTGTACCTCTGAGCATTAAGTCAGCCTCTGATTATCTGAAGGTCCGATCGGCCAACAATTGCGATGCCATCCCACACCATGACAGAGCCGCGGCCAAAGCTGTCCGTTTCGTGGACTGCTGCTCCATATTAACGTTCACCACGACGACGATAGACACGTATTAGACGAAAGCGGGACTCGTCCGTAAACAATACATTGCGCCAGTGACGCAGCTGTCAGTCCCTATGGTCCTCAGCAAATCGAAGTCGCTCTCTCTTGTGGCGAGCAGTTAATCGAAGGACCTGATAAGGTCGTCTTGGTCTTAAACCTGCCTCTCGGAGTCTGTTGCGCATTGTTTGGTCACCGACACCGCTACCAGTTGCTGCTCTTAGATCACTTTGTAGGTCCCGGGCGGTCGCCGAACGCCAGCGGAGAGAACAATTCACCACATATCGGACGTCTCTGGCCGATGTTTTTTGTTCTCTCCCTTGCCCTGGCTTTCGTGTGTATGAAGCAGTTTCACAAAATCGTTTCCAAACCCTCCAAATAACGGATGAAACCACATTACGCTCCTTAGACACTGCACGAATAGTCCAACCTTACTGCAGTATTGTCACTGCCGGAACCCATTCTGTTTCATTCAGATGTCTCATTTCGACTGATGTAACGTACACCAAGCGTATAGTAACGTATTCTTCACTTACACGCCTCGAAGACAGAGTGCGACATTGCTCGTCCATTTCACTCTGCGGCATAGCACGATACATGTGTCTACTGCTGCTAAGCCATGGCTTTCCAACGACATGTGGAGGTGTTCTCGTATTCTTAAAGCATGTCGGAAGAATACGAGCAACAGTAAATATCGTAATCACCGACTGCGTACATGGTAAACTCCATCAAATTCCTGTCCCTCTAATTGTTTTGAGCAGTGTATAGGCTATATGTGTATGTATATCACTTTCTTGTGGACACGATATTTACCGCAATTTTGCACCAATCACTTTGAATTTTTTACATAATATGTATCCCTTTAAAATCTCGGTCGAGTTCGTTAATGGGCACAATCAGTCGAAGGGGGCGAAAATGGGGGGCTTTTTTTCGAAATAGTGAAATATCGCTATAACTCTCTTAATATGTGAAATATCGAATCCATTCAAAGTTCACACTACTGTATGTGCATGATAAGGCCCAAAAGTTATGTTTGAAAAGTTTTTGATAGCACCAACCATTACCCAAAGGGGTGAGAAAAAGTGGGGTTTTCGGGAAACATTAATCATATCTCTATTAATAGGCACAATATCAAAACCGCACAAAATGGACAATATTCCCCTAATAATTACCTAAAACTTTTGACTGAAAGAATGTTTGATATGACCCACCATTACGCCAACGGATGAGCAAAATGATTTCGGGATTAGAACAAAAAGGCCAAGAGCCATGAGGGGTTCTCATGACAACGCTACTAAATTGATGAGGGATAAGACATTGGAGATTGTCATGACAACGCCATTGCACGAGATCACATTCAGTTTTCCATCTGACTCTGTGGGAAGCGGCTTCCGTGACGTAACTGGTAGTATGCTGAACTTCTATGCCCAAGGTCGCGGGTTCTAAGCTGGCCAAAGTCGTCGGATTTTCTACGAGCGAAAAAAAAACTCAGTATGCTTTTCTTCGGAGGGGAAGTTCCAACGTCCGTTGCGAGTTGCTAAACTGAGGAACCAACCAACAATCTTAGTTGGCCGTGGTACGAACTCAACAAACCATGTATCTAACAATCAGCGCGTAACCATAGCGATTCTACATTATCATAACTAATTCCATTGCGAGGGATTTGAAGCTGTATCATAAATGACATGTCGCCGGCGTAAACTGCCAGAATGTGCGCACCGTCAAAATTCTTACCAAATACAATATAATAGGCTACTTATCCCACATGTGCGGATGAATGACCAAGAGATAACCCCAATCATCGAGCAACGCTACGGTGAATTTCCAGGTTAAACTTCCAACCTGCTTGATCTGATCCACGTCTATTAAGAGGCGGCCGTAGTGAGATCCTATTTCACATTTCATTTCAAAACGTTGCCACTAGTTTCGTTGTAGTCGCTCTCCCCTAGTAGTTGCATGGCCCGTACATAGGTATCAGCACGGATTACCCCCTACTGTGAGGGGTGGTTCAAGGTCGCGCGTGCGAGAAAGTTCAAACTGCCCCGGGGTCCGACACGGAGAAATGCAATCTCGTGGCAATGTGCCTCACGAATATCGAGACCAGGAAGTTCGAAGTGATAGTCTGTATAGGCTACGGTACTTCCAATTGAATGGCCGAAATATTTTGCTATAGATAAGCTAATAGTTAAACTACGGATTACGGAATTCACAAGTGACTGAAATATCCTTGGCGTTCCTCGTGATGTAGCGGCTAGTATTCTTGGCTGTCGCCCCGGAGGTTCGGGTTCGATTCCCGGCGCCGACAAGAAATTCGATTCATTCTTGTCTGATGGCTGGAATGGGGCATTCCAGTGGCAAAATTGAAAAGATGTGGTTTCGATTCCCATCTCAGCCATCTTGGAAGTGGTTTTCCGTGGTTTCTCACTTGTACTCTGGCTGCGTGGCTCAGTGGTAACGTTCTTGCTTGCTGTTCCCAAGATTGCAGGATCGAATCCTGGCGCAGCCAGCTGGCATTTGAGGGTGCGCAAATACGAGGGAGCCGTGTCAGTGAATTTACTGGCAGGTCAAAGATCCTCTTTGGGGCAAACTTCCGACACCCCGGCGTCTCCTAAAGCCGCAGATGTTTAAAGGGACGTAAAACAATAACATTATTTTTATTATTATTATCACTTCTACTCCAGGCAAATGCAGCCGACTCCTTCACAATCCTCATCTGAATGACAAATATACTGTACACACTAATAGAGCCATCACAATAAGACGGGTAATTAGACAAATTCCAAACACACGCCAAGTACACGGGGCTAGATGACCACGATGCCGCAACAATTACTTTGAAATGCGCTAATGAGTTTCAAAAAATACGGGAACTAGTCCTCGCACGGGGAAACGTGTTTTACAGGTGTTATAAGGATGCGCAGTGACCGACCGCAGTAGTTACACTTGCTAAGGTACAGCACAAAATCATGGGTGCCAAGCTATCTTCAAACTCGATAAACAAGTGCGTTCGAACCCATGGGCCGTTGTTTCAATGTTTAACTGCATTATTATGCATATTTTATATTATCTTGGTAAGTCTTTATTATTATTATTATTATTATTATTATTATTATTATTATTATTATTATCATCATCATCGGGATCTTGCCCGGTGTGGACCCGTCTGTCCAGCCCTCTAACACCGGCGGTTCTTCTTCTTCTTCTTATTATTATTATTAACTGGCCTCGGTGGCCGAGAGCGCTAACGCACTACCTCGTGCCACGCTGATATCGAGAGAGCGTGGGTTTGAATCCCACCTCGGCCGTCTTATTATTATTATTATTATTATTATTAATAATAAAAATATTTTCCGGATCTTGCATGGGGAGGGGGGGGGGGAGGAACGCCTGTTCAACCCCCTACCATCGGCGGCTTCTCTTACTAATGCTATTATTATTAGCCTACTAATAATAATAATAATATTTCTAAAATTACTATCAGTTTCTGCAAATTTAGGAGGATTATAAATTAATATTACATAATTTGGCAATAGAGGTGGGGGAGGGCAGGATTCTCCAGCCCCAGGACCCATCACCACTCTCTAAGGCCTTGCATCCGGGGGTGACACACAAGAACGCTTCACCACGAGATGGTCTTTAAAACAGTATGTTATACTTAATGTGATAACGGAGAAAGAAATTAAAATGTTATTCTTAAAGCTCTACCATTTCCTTACAGATCTCACTTACACAAAACTGCCTATGTTGCGAAGTTCGAAACCGAACCACAATAAGGTTTCACGCCGGCGTTGTTGTTGCTCATGCTCCATTTGATTGTGCATATTCAATCATTTACTTTCATAAACATCTTCATACTGACATTATGGGGTTTGAAGCCATTTTTCAGTGTTTCCTTAGTAAACAAAAGTTTGGTGCTTTTCGGTCGGTCAACACGAATGTACCCAAAAGAGTTGGGTTATACCCTCATCCTGAAAAAAATTACAACTCTTTTGGGTACATTCGTGTTGACCGACTGAAAAGCACCAAACTTTTGTTTTATCTTCATAATAACCTTAATTGTGATAAAGAAACCTTCAGACTAAACTAATTCCTGAAAAAAGTTGAAAAGTAAATTTTCAAACACTTTTGTTTGAATATTTCAGTTTACGATAACATCGAAAAGATACGTAAGGAAGCCTACACCCTAGTATACCTGTAACTTAGTAGTATGGTGAAAAACTGCTGTTTATTTCCTAGAATTATACGTATTTTCGTGTTTTTGTAAGTAACCATGACAAGTTATTTTTTTCTTTTATTCTTAACAAAGGAGATATTTAAAGAAATGTAGAATACATTTTTTGAAATTACATTTCTCATCACACAGGATTCAACGATAAGCTATAGCATATTATTATCAGGACAGAGTGACTTCAGCTCATCCTTTCGCATTGCCTTTTCCTCATCAACAACCAAGAAATTTCCAGAAACTACAAATTCAGTTGCTCTAGGGAAAGAAAACTAAGATCCGTTTCCCACGATTATCACATCACCATTCATGAACAAATATGGTGCAATTAAATGGGGCGATTGTGATAAATAACTAATACATGTAACTTTTTCTATGAGTGTATTTACATATTTATATCTTGTACCCCGCCCATCATTGGGCACAATCGTGTTGACCGACTGAAAAGCTACGAAAGACAATATTATAGCCTATATAAAAAATCAGTAGTAGTGGTGAAAGATTTCAGTCTATTCCTGTAACAACTTAGACCAGGAACTCATCCTAGCATCAACTCTTACCGCAGATTCATTATAAACACAAATACGGTACTTTTGATTGCCTGTAGCAGCCTTCCCTGGATACCATAATACTGTACTTCAGAATCCTCAGTTTCTTTTCTCTTGGTACTCTTCCGTACGCCTTCTCTAGATCTACAAAATACAAAAGTCTATTCCTCTCGTAGTATTCCTCAATCACTTGGCACATACTAAAAAAAATATATCCTCACATCCTCGTTGTGGTCTAAAGCCACTCTGGGTTTCCTCCATCTTACTCTCGGCCAATGATTATGCCTGAGTATACTTCAACCTGACCACGTTGCCTACAAAAGTAAAGAACCTCAAGTCCATAACATTTGTGAGATGAAGTGTGCATTTGGGTCATACACATTTTATCCCCCAATAAATGGTTTGAATAATGAAGAACTATTTACATACCTCAAGATCAACAAGGGATATACAGTAGATACCCGATTAGAGTTCCTGGCTGTATCAAGGGACAACTAACAGGCGTCCTGAGCCACAGCGACTGGCTGCGTGGCTCAGCGGTAATGTTCTCGCCTGCTATGCCCAAGATAGCGGGATCGAATCCCCGGACAGTCAGTTGGCATTTGAGGGTGCGCAAATGCGAAGGAGCCGTGTCAGTAGATTTACTGGCACGTTAAAGATCCCCTTCGGGGCAAAATCCTGGCACCCCGGCGTCTCTAAAAGCCACAGTTGTTAAAAGGGACGTAAAACCAATATTATAAATATGAGCCACAACATCCGGCAGACTCCCGCTTAGCATCACGTGGCTGGGAGACCCCACACCAGACCATACCAAGACTTAAATTCTTGGCAGAGCCGGGAATCAAGCCCGGGACCTCTGAGGTAGCCGACAACATTGCTGGCCACTGCGCCACGAGGTGTTTTATACATAGCACAGTATGTATTAAAAGGGCATATCAATAAACAGTATGGCTGTAAAAATTATGCTATACGCGTGTAGTCTCCACCCCCGCCCCACCAATTACGTAGACATGAAAAATGAATGAAGCTTGTAGTTTTACGTGACCGTTAATCTCGCGATCAGAGCTATGGGACCTTCATTTTTACGTGGAATCTGAACCACAGGACGTGATATTTCACTTCGAAAATCTCACTTGCCATAATCGAACCTTGGTGAGAGCCAAGCAGCTTGACCACTACACCATTACGTCCCCCAAAAAGTGAAGGAACGTGGGAATCATATAATCCCCGACTACTGTCGACCAAAATATTATGTGCACTCGAGCTTGAAGGTGGTTTGTGAAGTAACCAATGGACCTACATAAAATCCTATAACATCATCATTTTCGTCGTTCAGTTTACGTTAGTTCATTTAGGCTTGGAATGTTTAATTTATATTTTAATATTTTTTATCGCAGTTGGAACACAAAAAGTGCTCGTTTTAAAGTATGTTTCAACCATGCGTCACATTTACGAACTATTATCTCACAAACCCGTCATCAGATCGAATCCAAATTTTAACACTATGTGCATTGGAATGTTGTATAACTGGTTTATTAAAATATAAATTAAAAATTCCAAACCTACATAAACTAACGTAAAATAGAACGACGAAAATGATGATGTTACTGGATTTTATGTAGGTCTATTGGTTACTTCACAAATAACCTTCAAACTCGAGTGCACATAATATTTTGGTCGACAGTAGATACGTAGACGTCAAGAACAGATGATGAATTAGAATAAACCAGGCTTAAAAATAATGCCGGGATAGATCGTTGGTTTCTTAATATACGTATTTGGGCCATAATATATTTTGAAATATATATTTAAAAATCTGAACTCAAGTCCTAACGATTTCAAAATGCTATACCACACAGAAGTGAGGAATGGATTTCGGGAGTGAATCCACACTGCGAAATAATTGACGTTCATCTTTTTACAGCATATAAACGCATCACTCCTCGGCGCCTGGAACATTACCAGTACTCAGTAAAATAGAGGGTACATAATAATGTAAACAGAGTTTCATATTGGCATATATCATCTACTCTGTTTTGAGTCTCTAATCTCCGGAAGGACGAAATGTTTGTAAAACCGGTCAAGTAACGGGAAAAAATACTCTCCCAAAAGTCTATCATATCTCTGTATGAGTTCCGTTGTAGGCTAATCCTTTTTGTCTTCTTGTAGTATGAAGCTGCCCTTGAGTCTGGTAGTGAAAATTGTGTTTGATGTCGAAGTTTCCTATTTCCTTTTCTCCCACTTTAATTGTAATAGTAATACTACTAATAATAATATTGGTTTTACGTCACTTTTAACTACAGTGGCTTTTATAGACGCCAGGGTGCCGGAATTTTGCTAGTAAATCTACTGACACGGCTCCCTCGTATTTGCGCACCCTCAAATGTCAGCTGACCGCGCCAGACTTTAATAATTGTATAGCCTCTTCCGGGATAAAATTGTTCGTGTAGGATGGGCATTTGATTTAAAAACACAGTATTCACCAATAAGTCAATCCGTGCTCATTACAAAGCCTTACTATTTTTTTTTAAGTCATAGTACTAATAAAAATTGTTGCACGGTAAAAGGTATAACGTGCACTTTAAAGTTCTATTGCAGCTTTTAAGAC
The DNA here is from genome assembly GCA_946902985.2 of Meconema thalassinum. NCBI lineage: Eukaryota > Metazoa > Arthropoda > Insecta > Orthoptera > Tettigoniidae > Meconema > Meconema thalassinum. Next base: position 175,692,984 of record OX336392.1, read on the forward strand.
AATAGCAATACCGTAGTGGAATGAGCTTGTCCGCTGCTCATTGTATGTGAAAGGGAGGCATGTGCTGATCTCCCCACTCCCCTGCATGGGGAAAAGCCTGAGCTGGCCTAGGCCAAATGTCTCAACTAATCTCTGTCTCTGTCTTGACCTGTTTCAAGGACAGGACTTTGCGACGTGACATCTGACGGAAACTGTCTGAACTACCAGCACCTCGACACGGCTAGCATTAGCAACTCAATATGCTTACATTTTCTAAAATCACGATTAAACATATACAGAGTTCTTAATTTGAAAATATGATTCAGTAGCACAATAGAGAAAACTATAAGCTGTCTTGCAGTGGAGTTTGTTTCTGTTTTCAACATCATCTGAAGGCATTGAAGAGGTTTGGAAAATTGCAGTTCAGAACTCTATTTTATATGGAGAATTGTGATTTTAACTACACTTTTTATAACTATCTTTGTATTCCTGTTCGATATGCTTTTGCACCGATGAAAAGTGTATAAAATATTACAGCGGGCTATAGGAACAAAATAATTTTACCTTGTCCCGTTTCTTTATAAAACGTTTCACAAACTTTTCACCCATGTTACAACAAGTGCTGGGCTGGCGGTCGGCCGTTCCCACTCCGGCCGGCTCTTAAGATTCATGCTAGCGAATGGCTATGGCATTTACTGAATTGCAGATCAAAGTAGGCTAACTACAGCAGATCATCGTGTAAGTCATCCCGGACATCATCATGTGTCTTGTCGAATCTTTTGTTGCTCTACTGTACAAGAACCAACTGACTCCTGTGCCTCATAATTATATTCAACACTCAGTATCGCCAACTGCAATGATGGAGAGTACAAGTCAAGAGCATCTTCAGTGAGGCAGTATTGAACTAAGGACCAGTAAGTGTTTTGAGAATCGGTAAGTGTCTAGTTTATTAACAGATACCATGTGTGTCTGGTGATGGGAGTGAGAGCACATCATCAAAGAGCAGTCTCGGTCGCAGGTATCAGGAGCACAGCCATGTCAGTGAGGAGGTTACGTTCCCATAACTGGACCCCCATTGGCTGTGAGACTGCTGCTTCCTTCAATACCCTCCCATTCATGTGTGTCTAATGGGGCGTTTGTGTGTGTGTGTGTGTGTGTGTGTGTGTGTGTGTGTGTGTGAGAGAGAGAGAGTGGGGTCATCATCAAAGTGAAGTCTCGGTCGCAGGTATCAGGAGCAGAGCCATGTCAATGAGGAGGTTACGTACCCATAACTGGACCTCCTTTGGCTGAGAGACTAATTTATCCTCCAATACCCTCCGCATCATGTGTGTGTGAACTAATATAGTATTGTTGTAACCCTACTGACTAAATAAAGAGGAGAATTCCCATTTGTTTCAGCAAGCGATGATCGCTTAAAAATCAACTCTGAGACATGTCTGAATACAAAAATGAACACGAAGAGGGAGATAAAATAAATATATCAATTCTAACAGTATCAGAAACACTACTGGAACACTGTTGCCGAGGTGAAGGAGCAGCAACAATGTTCGTAGTACATATGGCATGCAATAATACCAAGATGGTTCAAATATTTTGAAACATAAGAAAATCACAGACTTCACCCAAATTATAATAATCGAAGGAGCGTTTAGCTCTTCATGTTTTATTAAAGGCAGTCGATGGAGACCAACTGGTGCCTTGTATTAAGTCTGATTGAAAGGGTATAGTGAACTTCTATAACGAGACAACCAGCGAATATTCACCATAGAAAGCGGATGAACGTCGAGTCACCAGTGGAAACAGTCAAAGGTTACGATCAGTTCACAACGAAATAGGCGCAGTGTTGCTGAATTGTAATGTGGACCAGAACCTAACGTGAGGGTCATTTATTATTAAGCAGAGGAATCGTGGACTAGGCCTACTGGGGAAACCACGTTAAAAGAAAACGCGCCATATACTCTACCTCATGGTGGTGTGGAAACGAGTATTCAGCCAGGCCAACCCCCTCTTTAGATCGCCTTATTGACAAGAATTCAGTCTAAAACCATATCCTGAGTGTGGATCTTCTCCCTACATTCACTCCAGGTAAATGCTGGGATAGTACCTCATTTCATATCCCCAGGCTCCTACTTTTTTCCGAACTCTAATAAGAAAGTCATACACAGTACTACAGTCACCACGGAAACGCAGGTTATCAACCAAAATGAACACACTGTAACATTTTTAATGAGTCGTTGAACGTGGTGATGACTATTGTGGTTCAATAAAACAAACATGATATGAATAAATAATATACACTGTGGTGTGACCTTACCTGTGATAGTGTAATATAATAAGTTGTTGAGCGCCAGATTCCTATTTAAGATAGTGAATCGAAATTTATTGATTTAACCTCGGCTATCAGCAGTAGAGTCGAGAACCACTTACCCGGGCCGTAGTGAGACAAAGTCATCTAACCAATCCAGTATTTAATCAAGGAGTATGATTGCCCTAAAGTACCAACTACAATGAAAGAAATAGGCATTACGTTGAAGAGAATGAATTTATTAAATGCAAAAACAAAATATTAATAAAACAGAATAGTGATAGTCACACAATTGAATTTAAAATTACTCAATGCGGCAATTAATTATTTAAAAGAAAATGAATATTAAAATGAATTGAAAGTTAAATGAAGTTAAATTATAATAGAGACGATAGTTTTATTGAATTGTTGGCTCACCCAGTCGAAGATTCGTCATATTTAAGAAATGATCGATGATCTCGATGTTACGTCGCTTATGTTTAAAAAAAATGATGTGATATCTCATTTACTATGAAATATCCTCATTAAGTACGTTGCCATCTGTAGAAAGACTCTTGATCAGGGATATAACCCATTATGTATTGATATAGATGTCGGCAAGACATCGTTCAGTGTCGACTCTCGGTGCTCAGTCCATTAGGACCCAGAAAGCAAGGTTACAACTTCCTTACTTCATTGAGAGCTGTAGATCAATGCTTCTTTTGTCGGAGTCGCAGGTACTAATGACTTCGTTGTCACGTGGTCTTCGACGGTCTCCCCCTCCAGTAAGCTTCCCTTTCTTCAGTGTTCATTCTCTCACGAGGGCTAATTGCACCACAATTTGTAATCTTTAGACGCGTACGTACCGTAGAAAATGGCGTGTTGGTTACACCATAGTGGGTTTCTTAACATCTCAGGAAAATGACGCAGTTTGCCGTGGTGTAATTATTACTACGTCGTTCAGTTTGTGACGCATTGGGTTGATCCTATTTGGCAATCTTGTTGCATTATATATTTTACTACGTCTCTTTACAAATAATTGTTAATAAAAATCTACTTGAATATAATAATAAAAACCGCTTACAATTATCTGATATAAAAATCATCTCATGGATGTACTAGTTAATAATAATAATAATAACATGATAATAAATGAATAACCCTTTAAATATAACAGCTATGGGATCGAATCGTTACAATCGCCCCTGATATAAATAATTTAAAATAAAATGTAACATTATTTATATCACTACACATCCTACACAAATGAATACAAATTTAAATATTAATACCCCCATAACGACAACATACAAATAATACCCTTCAACAATACATAAAAAAAATATACAAGAAATATACTCTTCACAAAATACACGTAGAGACAAAATATGCTCTCTCAAGTGTTCATAATTACATACATTCTTCTTTATGTATTAAACGAGCTGTAAAAAATATACATATAAAATGCCCTTCACTTTTATTTTTGACATATATGTCAACGCTGCACTCGTTTATATTTCGGTGATCGTATGCATGACATACAATTTTGGCTTCATCTCTTTTGAACGTAGTTTTTGTATATCAGTCTGGCGTAGAAGTACATTGTTGTAATACCAGCTGATTAACCCATAATAACTATTACAGCACACGATAATAGGATGCAAACAATACAATATTCCTTTCGTCTTTATAAAGGGATTACTCAAATGCAGTAAAATTTCAATAATTGAAGAAAAAAATAACTTAGCAAGATACCTAAGGCAATTCCAATTTCAGTGCATATGTCATACATGTAAATATTTCCCCAAATACATAATGACATCGAAATACCTCAAAGCAGTTATTAAACAGTTCATTTAAATATCCAAGTTACTACTCACCTGCCTTCGTGGCTTAATTCTTTCTTAGGCCACGGCCGCCTCCTTCCAAATTAATACTTCCTAAGTCTCCACGACTTCTTAACTTCTCATAAAACCATAATTCCTCTTTACTACTTCTCGAAAACAATAACTTGGATTTTCAAAATCACCAATAAACATAAAATCTGACTTCTCGTTCACTTTATAAAATTTAACTTAGCGTCAAGATATAACTTTACCGTAACGTCATTCCTTACTTACCATAACAAAATGATTAAGACTTGGACAAAATACTACTCAATACCTGAATTACGTATATCACTAAACTATTTCACAAAAACACATGACAAACTCCTCGGAATAAATATTTCGTTCCACAAAATATTAATGCTCTTATACTTTGAACTTAGTCTAATTATGATTTGACTTTTTGCTGAATACCTAAAAACCCCCCTTAGTTTTCTCTCAAAACTCTTAATTAAGTACCGTGTCCTCCAAACACCACTTCCTACTTGTTCTGACCGCCTGGACTATAGCTCACTCTTGCTATACCAGAATCTCTCAAAACTCATCGTGACTTCACACGTCACATACAAAAACTTCCCCTATTCGTGGTATAATCCCACATCTTCTTACTGTTACAGGTCACCTCTTACTGACCAATAACACACTAAATTTCAGCTAAAAAATCTTACATGCTTCGACTAATTCCTTGGAATAATAACATCACACTTAGCTTTCCTAACTATTGTCTTCCTAAAATAATGACAGTGTTCCAGTTGATAGTTAATAACACCGACACTCCTAATTCGCAAATATTCTCCCATAATCACTTCATAAAGCAAGTCGTGAGTTATAACACAGTTCAGACACTCTCTGCTCTACCAAATTAACTGCGTAAATTACACCTGCCTTTAATTGAAACTTCATTATTACCCCTTAGGTATACTCACCTTACATTACTAACTTATTCTTGTCTTCAAAATATTAAACTTATCTTTACTAACTCCGTATGACATAAATAAAACTTTAATTTCCTGTCTACTAAAAAAAATGATTTACTTTTAAAATCCTCAAAACGTCGAATTATAACAAATTCCTTTCAATATTAGTAAATATTATGTCAACCTTTTAATTATAATTATTATCTTTACTTTAACCTGTGTGTAGGACAACAATCTACCACATCATTAATTCGTTATTAATCATCAGTAACTTTTTACTACAAAGTGGTTTAGCTCAATAACAAGCCTTGTAATATCTTTAAAACCTGCGTAACTGTAACTCAAACTTGGACCATATTACCTTTGTAATCTCTTATTACCTTGTGTGCATACATCCATATATACTTTAAAAAAACTCCCAACATTAACTTCACGTAGTCCCGTAGACACCATAAAAAATCTCATTGCTCAACGGAATATACCTTGCTGACCTACTTCATCCTCCAAAAACTTCCTCCAACCTACTTCATTTGGCATCTTACCAAAAACTTAAAACCACTTTGCTCAACGGCATTACCTTCGTTGGCCTACTTCTTCAAACTCACGTCCATTTACGTGAAAATACACACATACACACACACATATCTGTCACCAAGTAAGTTACCAGATGTCCTAATTAGTTACTACTTCCTCATTTCAACCCGATGTTGGTTAATTCATACAACGCATTACCATTAACAATTCTAAACCACTTATAAATTTCTCAACATATATCCGCTGATAACCTCGCTGTCCTCAACTGAAACTTCTTTATTAAATCAATACTTAATTCTTCAACTCACTAGTTTTATTACCACTGTATCATCTGATCTTCACTCACTTTTGAATTAAATCTTTATTACCATTATATTCTTAATTATGGTTGCCATAATAATTATTACTTTCTTTCGATTACTTACCTATGTAATAACCTTCCTACTTTTAAAATTTAATTCTTACTTCATCCAACTTACCTGCAGTTTAAGGACCTACATTCAACTTACCTGCATTGCTCAATAGCACGACAACCTCTGTCTTCAAAATTAAATAATTTTAGTCAATCTAAATCAATAAGCGTAGGCACTACGCGCCCCTTACCATCCTAACTTCACGACTGAATTAAAATTACACACAGCAGGTTCCTTATCTACCTCTGTTAAATCCTATTAAACTTCATTACTTAATATTTAAGTCATACGGAACAGTAACTATCGGTAATATAAATTTACATAAATACGTTCACTGGCATTTCACCGTTCTTACCACATTCATCTTCAATTCTATCTTTAACTAGAATTCCACATAATTCCTTCCGTGTTACATTAGTTTCTACTTCCTCTGTACTACATTCATCCATAGTAACACAGTACTTCGGCTTTCCCCCTCTCACATCCCCAAGTCTGGCTAATTCAGTACGCCACTGCACGTCATATGCTTTCTTTCTCTCTCTCATCCTGATTTCTTTCTCCTCTAGCAACTTAATTCTCTTTTCTTTCATTTTACTTCTAAAATATCTACCTTTAGGTTTCATTTTCATTTCTCCGTTACTATCACTTAATGCTCTCTTTAGCCGTGGACTACTGCTTCTGCTCTTATCTATCTCTCTCCTCCTCTTAACCTGTTTACTAATTATGTTCTTCTGACTATGACTTAACGCACGCTTCTCTGCCACTAATAATTTCATATTAACTTCCTCTATCACAGGACTAAATTCTTCCCTAGTTTGCCTATCTAATTTATCTATGATTGTCTGCATCTTAATCTCTTGGGTGCTTAGTACTTTCTTTATCTTACCTACTTCTATCCCTATCTTTTCTCTCATCTTCTTCACTTCTTTTTCGCTACATTCTATAGTCTCTTCTACAGCTATCCTGCGTTCATCTAAAATCTCCTTCAACTCTACTATGCTTTCTCCTACTATCTCCTCTGACGCTAATCTATTTTCACCTAAAATCTCGTCTGACTCTAATCTGATTTCACCTAAAATCTCCGCTATTTGCCGTTCCTCACCTAAGATCTCCTCCGATTCCAATCTGCTTTCACCTACAATCTCCAATGACTCTAATCTACTTTCAATTACAGTCTCCACTAATTCCAATTTGCTTTCACCTAAAATCTCGTCTGACTCTAATCTGATTTCACCTAAAATCTCCGCTAATTCCAATTTGCTTTCACCTAAAATCTCGTCTGACTCCATTCTACTTTCAATTATAGTCTCCTTACAGGCTGTCTTTACTGATTCTACTGCAGTTTCCCCTAAAGTCTCTACCACCTGCCTAGTTTCCACTTCTACCAATTTGCTAAAACTTTCACCTTGAGTTGCTATTTTCTCTTCAATCACAGTTACTATTCTTTCCTGAATCCTACTTTCTGCTGCTTCTAATTTCTTATCTACTGTCTTAATAATATCTTTAGCCTTCATCTCTACCTCCTCCTTAATTTCACCTCTGATTTCCTGTTTCACCCCCTGAATACTCTCCTGTAGCATATCATACTTCATACTTAATTCTCTATTCATCGTTTCCACAATATCTAGTTTTACATTATTCTCTTCCAATTTCTGATTTATTTTACTCATATCCTCTCTCATCTTTTGATTACTCTTATCTAATTTCTCACCTAAATCTCTACTCAATTCCTTCCTACTTTCCAAATTATCTTTCTTACTCTCTTCCATATTTTTATTCATATCTTTATCTAATTTCTCAAATTTATCATTGAATTCCTTCCTACTTTCTAAATTATCTTTCTTACTCTCTTCCATATTTTTATTCATATCTTTATCTAATTTCTCAAATTTATCATTGAATTCCTTCCTACTTTCTAAATTATCTTTCTTATTCTCTTCCATATTTTGATTTAGCCTACCAATATCTTCTTTCATCTCCCTACTATTTTTATTCATACTCTCATCAAATTTCGCACTTAAATCTCTACTCATCTGCCTTATGAGCGCAGTTAATGGATCTTCAGGAATCTCTATAGACTTTTCTTTCTCTAGACTACCACTAGTCTCAGGATGTACCTCTATATTCGTCTCGATATTTTCCTCTGAATTAGTGTCAGGGTTAACCTCAGGATTATTTTCAGGATTACTCTCAGGATTATTCTCAAGATTTACCTCCGACATCTTGGTATTATTCTCTACGCTCTCAACATCGCTACCGCTATCAACCTCCTTATAATTAACTTTCTTGACTGCATCCCTACTTCTCAACTGCCTCTGTTCCTCCTCCGACATCTTGAAGTACACCGTATAACAATTGCCCGTCCAAAATTTCACTTCACTTCACTGTCCCCCAAAAGCACTGACAATTTGCACTGAAATTATACACTCCTCTGACTAAATACCGAATGGTTTTCGTGTCCTACTTTGTGGCGCCAAATGTAACATTTTTAATGAGTCGTTGAACGTGGTGATGACTATTGTGGTTCAATAAAACAAACATGATATGAATAAATAATATACACTGTGGTGTGACCTTACCTGTGATAGTGTAATATAATAAGTTGTTGAGCGCCAGATTCCTATTTAAGATAGTGAATCGAAATTTATTGATTTAACCTCGGCTATCAGCAGTAGAGTCGAGAACCACTTACCCGGGCCGTAGTGAGACAAAGTCATCTAACCAATCCAGTATTTAATCAAGGAGTATGATTGCCCTAAAGTACCAACTACAATGAAAGAAATAGGCATTACGTTGAAGAGAATGAATTTATTAAATGCAAAAACAAAATATTAATAAAACAGAATAGTGATAGTCACACAATTGAATTTAAAATTACTCAATGCGGCAATTAATTATTTAAAAGAAAATGAATATTAAAATGAATTGAAAGTTAAATGAAGTTAAATTATAATAGAGACGATAGTTTTATTGAATTGTTGGCTCACCCAGTCGAAGATTCGTCATATTTAAGAAATGATCGATGATCTCGATGTTACGTCGCTTATGTTTAAAAAAAATGATGTGATATCTCATTTACTATGAAATATCCTCATTAAGTACGTTGCCATCTGTAGAAAGACTCTTGATCAGGGATATAACCCATTATGTATTGATATAGATGTCGGCAAGACATCGTTCAGTGTCGACTCTCGGTGCTCAGTCCATTAGGACCCAGAAAGCAAGGTTACAACTTCCTTACTTCATTGAGAGCTGTAGATCAATGCTTCTTTTGTCGGAGTCGCAGGTACTAATGACTTCGTTGTCACGTGGTCTTCGACGGTCTCCCCCTCCAGTAAGCTTCCCTTTCTTCAGTGTTCATTCTCTCACGAGGGCTAATTGCACCACAATTTGTAATCTTTAGACGCGTACGTACCGTAGAAAATGGCGTGTTGGTTACACCATAGTGGGTTTCTTAACATCTCAGGAAAATGACGCAGTTTGCCGTGGTGTAATTATTACTACGTCGTTCAGTTTGTGACGCATTGGGTTGATCCTATTTGGCAATCTTGTTGCATTATATATTTTACTACGTCTCTTTACAAATAATTGTTAATAAAAATCTACTTGAATATAATAATAAAAACCGCTTACAATTATCTGATATAAAAATCATCTCATGGATGTACTAGTTAATAATAATAATAATAACATGATAATAAATGAATAACCCTTTAAATATAACAGCTATGGGATCGAATCGTTACAACACGACCAAGTGTACGGGGGTGATGACCAAGATGCCCCAAGGCCCTAAAACGAATTAACTAACAACAGACAACACATACATTTTTCAATATTTCTTAATAACTTCGCCAGACATATTCCAAAGTTTTTCTAGGTGTCGTTGACGGTAGTATTTGGTAGCAAAATTAGGAACTACTACTTGAAATTGACCGTCTGCAATCCTTAACTGAATTACAAACTGATACTGTCATCACCATTAATGCCGTTTATCAGACAGATTCTACACACACCCAAAGTACACGGGGCTACATGACCGCGTTGTCGTAGCCCCTAAACTGAGGAACCAACCAACATCTCTGCGGGAGATAAAATTTTGCGTGAAGAAGCAACAGACCGTTAGATAATTACACATCAGTGTCGAAACCTTGCATAAGGACAGTGTGACCACAAGTATAAAACTGGACCCCAAATGACGAGAAGGTTACCATCCCCATAAGACAAAATGTTTAAAATATGCAATAAAAAGACGAAAAAAGTTAATTGAGCTCTAATTATTGTAAAATACTTTCTCGCAATAATTGAGGTCTGATTCTTCTACGAAAACCTGCATATTCTGCCTATTTTCGCCAATCCCCTAGCTTGCCCAGTGAAATCTACATCCGCCTTCCGGCGCGGCGTGCCGAGAGGATTTTTTTCTTTAATTCTACAGTGAGAGCCCTCTCTATTGAACGGATCCTCGCAGGCGCCGTGTGACGGCAGGAGCACTGTGTACTGCAGCGTGTCGAGCAAGTCATTGACGCTAGCAGCAGCGTAGCGCCCAATTAGTTCAACACATTTACACTTTTAACGTAATTAATAATCATTATTACCAACATGAATTTCAGGGTAGTTGCTGGAAATTCTATCTTCTAAACACACATTGCACCAACGTAGGAAATTTCGGAACACTTGCTGTGATTCATCCTCACTCAAATTTCGTTCTCGAGAGCCTCCAGAGTACGCAGATTGTTTCTGTATACCTTATGTTTGAGGTTCCCACACAAGTTTAGTAAAAATCGCTCGGCGCTGAAACGTACGAACACATTTACTGTAAGACTTCTTCTTGAGAAACGTTTTCACTAGAAAAATTCGACATTGTTCCATATCTAACCATGTTCACGGGATACGAGAGAGGCTACAGTACTTAAAGTCTTAAATTTCTCAACTAAGGTATATTGCCAGCTCCGTATGTAATAAATGGCATGACAGCATGCAGTACTTCCCGACCCGCTCTTGTGTAAACACTGTTGTGTTGGCAGTAAGCACAAGAGTGTAGTGCAGTATCTTTGACATAGTCTTTGAGATCAGTGAAGTTCAGTGTCAAAAACAATATGGTGTGTGTCGTGTGAATTGTGAAGCTTTCCACAACAAATAATAAAATATGCATTCTAGAGGAGTCTATGTGATTTATTAAGAAGTGAACCTAACATTTTATGGCGACCGTGACAGGATTCATTCATAGTAAAAGGCTCCCGTGAAGAAAGAAGATGGAAAGACTCGCTAAAGAAAGAACCGTAAAGCGGCGGTTATTTACGCGCTCACACAAATCAACTAATGGCGTTGTTAGAAGATGATCAAACTGAAACGGAAAAAGTGCAAGTGCAACTTGAAATCCTTCAAGAAAAGTATGATGATATCTCTAATTTAGATGGATTAATATTTCAACAGATGATAGACGACGAGTGTGAGGATGACGAAATAGAAACGGAATGTGAATCAGCTGATGATTACAAACACAAATTCCTTAGCTGTAGAACAAAAGCAACACGTTTTATGAATCCCGTTGTTTCCATTACCCCTCCACAAAGTGTAGTGAATGACAATGTTTGTGATAAAAAGAAATATAGACTTCCAAGAATAGAATTTAAGAAATTTTCTGGTGAAATAATTGATTGGTTATATTTTTGGAGCCAGTTCCGTAAACTTCACGAGGATGAGGACATTGGGAAGGAAGATAAATTCAAAAACGGTTAAACCATCTACTAATACTTCTGATCTCATCAAAACCAGTAGTGGGAGAGTGGTGGTTAAACCAAAGAGATATTTTGAGTGACTTATTTATTTCTGTGTTCATTTATTTTGTGAAAATATATGTGTTATGTTATTTTATTGTTTTGTTGAGTTGTTTCCACAACTCAATGTGGGAGAATGTTGTGTTGGCAGTAAGCACAAGAGTGTAGTGCAGTATCTTTGACATAGTCTTTGAGATCAGTGAAGTTCAGTGTCAAAAACAATATGGTGTGTGTCGTGTGAATTGTGAATCTTTCCACAACAAATAATAAAATATGCATTCTAGAGGAGTCTATGTGATTTATTAAGAAGTGAACCTAACAAACACAAATGCTACTCATCTAGCGCTGACTCAACGCTCTTGTCCCGTCACACGGCCCCGGCGAGGCTCCGTTCGATAGAGAAGGCTCTCGCTGTATTATAATTGTTTCTTTGCCTGCTTACTGATTTACCCTAGTTGGTTCAATAATTTCGCTTTGATGCTTGAATTAATCGGTTTCAACAATTTAATATCGCCGATCGTCGGGATCACTCCTCATGTTCAATAGAGGCTAAGCGGTATCCTTAGCAGTATTAGTGAATGAATGGTGTAACGGTTCTCTTTATCAACAAACACTGTTATCTTGTGTAAAGCACATCGCGGGGCGACCCATCCACTATGGGAATGTACACAGCCGTTATTAACAGAGAATGCTCATAGAACATAATCCTAGAAATATTATTCCTGTAACGATACGCAACTTATTCAGCCTGAAAATGAAACAAGCGATGAAGGAAACTAGAGAGAAAGTAGAAACATAGGATGTGAATGGAACAAGCAATGATGGAAACTAAGGAGAGAATTGAAAAAGAGGATGAGAATAGAACAAGCAATGAAGGAAACTAGAGAGAAAGTTGAATCAGAGAATGTGAATGGAACAAGCAATCAAAGAAACTAGAGAGAATGTTGAAACAGAGGATGAGAATGGAACAAGCAATTAAGGAAACTAGAGAGAAAGTTGAAACAGAGGATGAGAATGGAACAAGCAATGAAAGAAACTAGGAGAAAGATGAAACAGAGGATGAGAATGGAACAAGCAATGAAGGAAACTAGGGAGAAAGTTGAAACAGAGGATGAGAATGGAACAAGCGATGAAGGAAACTAAGGAGAAAGTTGAAAGAAAGGATGAGAATGGAACAAGCAAAGGAAGCTAGCGAGAAAGTTGAAATAGGGGATGAGAATGGAACAAGCAATGAAGGAAACTAAGGAGAGAGTTGAAACAGAGGATGAGAATAGAACAAGCAATGAAGAAAGTTGAAACAGAAGATGAGGATAAAACAAGCAATGAAGAAAACTAAGGAGAAAGTTGAAACAGAAGATGAGGATAGAACAAGCAATGAACAAGCAACTAAGGATAAAGTTGAAACAGAGGATGTAAATGGAACGAGCGTTGAAGGAAACGAGAGAAAGTTGAAACAGAGGATGTGAATGAGTTTCAAAATTTCTTGTTGTTTTACATGTAGGTACTTGAACCACGTGTACTTGGGTGTGTGTATGTATGTACCTCGGTATGTAGCCTATGTATGTATGTAGGGTATGTGCGTATGCGGAATTTGATAGTAACTTGTGTTATTGTGGTATCTGAATGTTTGTAATTCAGGCGGATTTTGGGATGGAGGCGGCCATGGCTTTATTTTAGGAACCACCTCCGTATTTACCTGGAGTAGAAACGGGAAACCACAGAAAACCACTTCCAGGATGGACGAGTTGGGAATCGAACCCATATCTTCTCAGTTTTGCCTCACGAGGCTGAGTGCATCCCGTTCCAGCGCTCAAAACAGAATTAAATATCGTGGCAGAGCGGTAAATCCAACCTGAACCTCCGGGGCGACAGCCGCTGCACCAAGAGATGGTTGAGAGATGTAGAACTCATAACAGGGGTTGGGAGCACTGCATCAAATCTGCCTAAGGACTGAACACACACACGTGCAATTTCAATAATTCAACTACTTTTCTTGTTTTCTTTTGGGGTTAGCAATACTTTCTAGACCAGGGGTTCTCAACCACTTAGACACTGCGACCCCCTTTTAGGCTGAGGATTTTGGTGACTCCCACCCCAAGTTTTAACGTTAAAATAATAATTTATAAAATACAATAATTGTTAAGTTGTATTCATAAAAAGCACTTGTAACCAGGGCTTTTTTTTTTCAGGGGGAACGCGGGAGTACGCGCACCCCTTAAATATTTGAAAACTGTTTAAGAAAAAATATTGGTACATTTGTATCTAGTCCGGCAAATTTAACTTCCGACTTGAAAGTTCATCGATCAGCTGGCGTCAACGCGCTGTTCACAACAGCTGGAGGAGATTTCGAGTGATCCTCGATTTAAATCGATCTATTGAATCAGATTGTTTTGGTCGGCAACTCGGCACTCAGCGACATAATCGAAACAATGGGCCATATTATTTTCTGCTCGAAAAAAGCTTTGTCTAATTGCTGCCCTATTCGAAGAAATGTACTTGTTTAGGGGGGGGGGGGGGGGAAGTAACATACTCTAACAATCGTTCTTATAAGCACGCAGGCTACTGATTGGGGGTGGGGTAGGTGGTTAGTTTTGAAGAATGAAGAAAATAACTACATTTCATCCACCCAGGCATCGGAAAATCTGGAAAGTTAATGAATTAATTACTTAATAAATTAACCCAATTCAAACTTTCATTTAACATGTCAGTCCATAAAGTAAAAACCGGACTCGGCAAATTGCTGAAAGTTGCAATTTTGTCGACTACAACTGAGAGTACCCCTTAAATTGTGTTTAAAAAAGCACTGCTTGTAACTAATATTACAAAACACTAATTCAAAAACTGGTGAATAATAGTACATTATGCAACGAGGCTATAATGGCAATAATTAAGACACGTGTATGTTTATAAAACGAGCGTATGCGAGTTTTATAATTTCCATACGAGTGTCTTTAATTACCATTATAGGCGAGTTGTGCGCCGCTACAGGTCTAGTAAAAATAATAATAATGCGCGTCAGAGTAGCAGTGGAAGATAAAATCAACAAGGTCGCAAATGGACGGGGGAAAAGACGTCTTGCTCGACCCGGTGCTGGGCCCAAGGTTTTCGGAGCGAGCAAAAGATGATTTCCAAAAAACCAAATGGAAACAAATAATTGCTTAATGCAACAATCAAAAGTGCAAAAACGAGATTCCCATAAAATTAATTAAAGAAATCCCAGAGGCGTGTTAATCGTGCCTTTGTTACATCACAAAGACAAGATTGACGAAATCGAGATGAAGATAAGGAAGGGGAACTTAAATATAAGAAATGAAAAGACAAGGGAGCTATATTACTTAAAATATAAAAATGTATTAAAGATAAAAGAAAGAGCATGTACACGAAATAAACAAATTATTTAAAACAAAGAAAGAGGCAAGCTAAGACAAGATCAATAATACAAAAGAAACCCAATACCAAGAATAAAGACTTAAAAACTAAAAAGCACGACAGAACCTGAGTGCAGCTCAACAACATGAATCTAACGAAAAGATACGAACATTGAATAAAATAAAATGAAACTTACGAAAGCCAGAGAGAAACGCCAAACTTGCAAAAATTCAAAATTTGAACGTTAACGAGACGCGAAGCTTTTCATGATGTTATGTAAACATACCGGAGGGGGAGGGGGAGGAGTGAGGGGGAGTAAAACAAAAGGGAGAGAGATCTCACGGAGATAGGAGGAAGGAGAAGACAAGGGGAATTATTATTAAGTTATGTAATACGGCAAAAATCAAAAGAGGAAAACA
The DNA here is from genome assembly GCA_946902985.2 of Meconema thalassinum. Taxonomy (NCBI): domain Eukaryota; kingdom Metazoa; phylum Arthropoda; class Insecta; order Orthoptera; family Tettigoniidae; genus Meconema; species Meconema thalassinum. Next base: position 175,708,562 of record OX336392.1, read on the forward strand.
AAACAAAAGGAAAATGAAATATACAGAGATACATTACATTACAATTGATTTGGGACGAAAGAGACCGGTAAAAATCGAAAGCACGCTATAAAAAAATAGGCTTATACTCCAACATAATGCCGCACCAACGCGACATATAAAAAAAGAACAATATGACATCGGAGCTGGAGAAATCCCAGTTAACCACCGTCACATATATTCTATAAACAAAAGGGACATGTATTAGTGGGACGTTGGACATAAGTCCCGTTACCTCACACATACTGTCCGTAAACAAAGGTCCAATTGCTACCAATCAAACGAAACATTTGTGGTACAAAAGAGACACCGACGCAAAAGACGAGCACCAAGGCCCGACAGGAAATATACATAAGCCAAGACGTAGAAACGCAATACTTTCGAATCTTACAGGTATTAACCAAAATAATAAAACTGTGAGGAGGGTACATAACAAAAGCAAAAAAAAAAGAACTCCGCCGTATGACATTACGCAAGGTCCCGGAGATCTGGTTCAAGGATTAAAATACTAACAGTAACATCTTGAAAAGGAAAGAGAATTAAGCAAAAGAAGAAACATTGAACAAAAACAATTACATTGCGTTAGATAGAAATACATTGAGCCGTACTCACATTCCGCTGCGCCATGAGGGTGGGCCTCTGCCCGAATACACACGTTCGCCCTACATCTCGGCACGTCCAAGACTGAATAAGCTTCCGTCCCCCAGAGAGGAGAGAAGCCTCTCAGAAATATAAAATGCGTAGTTTGGGAGTGGCACCAAACTCGCGTCAAATATTGGCAGAGCCAATAGCAGAACAAATTGCACAACAAAATGCAAGGTAGCAACAACACTAGCCAATACTAGAGAACTAGGTAGTATGTAGCTAGGGGTTGCACAACGTTAGACAGAGAGATACTAACAGACAATCTGCGCACTTTTAAACACTCGAGGCGTAATATAGAGATGTCACAACACATGACAATAATAATAATAATAATCATGATGATAATAATAATTACAATAAATTCTGAAAAGTGGTTCAGTTGCATACGACTGTTTATATTCGACGATAATTATTATAACTATTTTATGTTCGAACATAAATATTCATAAATATCTGTCGAGATTTCGCCAGTTTTATGTACTGAACAGAGCGCATGGGACGCAGACAATGCCTTGTATTTGACCATGGCCTCCTCGATTACCATACTATGACACTAGGCCAGGCGGTGAAATGTAAATTAGAAGGCCGTGGAACTAGTTATCTAATTGGTCAAAGAACTGTTTCTTGAGCTCTGATTGGTGGGAGAAACTGTTTCATAATGAAAAATAGTGTTATAATGACCATCATTATGATACAGTTTTCAGACATATAATAGTCAGGGTCGAACATAAAAAAACGTTTAAGTTTAATTCAATGTGAGTGTATTCTTCTTTTAATAAAAAAAACTACAGCAATAACTCATTTTTAGCCTATTTTCATTTTATGAAAAAAAAATAGGCTTATGAGATCATATTTTGTCCGCGCGTGTGTGGGTGCGTGTGTGTGTGTGTCCGGTTAATAACTTCTAAACGGCTGGAGCGATTTCAATGAAACTCGGTAAGTTCATAGCACCATTTTGGCCGACCTCGATCGTGCCCTTCAAATTTGCTTACGTCTCACCAATCCAACATGGCGGCTGTGCGAAATATTTCACCAGCATTCAATATCTCCGAAACTATTGCCGATATCACCCTGAAATTCTGTACGGCGATAAAGGGAACTACTAGAAGTTTACCTATGAGACTTTCGAAAGCCTGGTAACTACAAAACCAACATGGCGGCCAAGGGAATTTGCGACATTTAAATAGACGTTTCTCGCGATTTAACCAACCAAACGCAATGAAACTTTGTACAGTAGACTATATGTTTATACACATTGTAATGCACTGACATCTAACTTCGTTCAATCGTTTACATAACCTCAAGAAGGCGGCTGTGCGAAATATTTCACCGGCATTTTATATCTCTGAAACGATTACCGGTATCACCATGAAGTTTTGTACCGAGATAAAGGGCACTACTAGAAATTCATCTATGAGAGTTTCAAAAACCGGTTAACTACAAAACGAATATGGCGGCCAAGCGAAGTTGAAAGTTTTAAATAGATTTTTCTCGCGATTTAATGATCCAAAGGCATTGAAACTTGGTGCTGTAAATGTTTATACACATTGTAATGCACTGGCATCTAATTTAGTTCAATTTTTTTACATAAGATCAAGATGGCAGCTGTGCAAATTTTAAAATTACGTTTTTATTTCTTGTGGCGTAATCATGCGATCGAAGTGAAAGTTTGAATAATTAACCTACGCAATAATATTCCTTTAATGGTATATAACTCTATGGTCTATACATATAACAATCCACATGGCGACCATCTGAAATATTTAGACGTTTCTCAATATCAACAAATCTTTTACAGCAATCAAACTGAATTCCTTTATGTTAATAGGGGATATGAACATAAGTTCACCTATGGGACTTTCAATAGACTGGTGATTACAAATCCAACATGGCGGCGACGCGAAGTATAAATATTTAAATGCACGTTTCTCGCAATTTGACCATCCGAGTGCAGTGAAATTTGGTACAGCAAATGCTAATACAAATTTTAATCCACTGGCATCTAATTTATTTCAATTGTTTCCATAACCACAAGATGGCACCGATGCGAAATTTTAAAATCACATTTTTACTTATTGTGTACTAATCAAGCGATTGAAGTTTGAATACTACACGTACACAATAATCTTCATGTAACAGTACATAACTCTAAGACCGACATATAAAAATCCAACATGGCGACCATCCGAAATATTAGACGGTTCACAATATCTACGAATCTATTACACCAATCAAACTTAAATTTTGTATGTTGATAGAGACAATTAACATAAGTAGGATATATGAAAATAGGATTTCGTTCTTGACGGAACTACACTGAAGAAAATGGAAATTGCAACACCATGAAGGCATTGGTCGTTTGTGTTGATTTTCAAGATATGGAACGATGCCATGTAGGTATGTAAACGATCAAAGTTTCTGACCCATTGGATTGTTGCTACAGGTCTCCCCTCGTGATTGGTCGCGGAGGAATCAACTCCAGTATACGTACTCTGGTGTAGCGTAGTTGACTTGCAGTCTGTGCAGTGAAGTGTTCCCCGTCAAACATGCCTCGACGACAGAGAAGAGCACGCTATCAACAACTGTCGCCGTTTGAGAGGGCTCGGATTATTGGGCTGTGTGAGGCTGGATTATCGCTAAGGATTGTCGCTGCACGTGTTGTCCGACAGGCATCTACGGTACAACGTGTATGGCAGCAGTGGTCAAATGAAGGTACCCACACTCGTAGACCTGGCACAGGCCCAGCGCGACAGACAACTGTGAGCGAGGATCGCCGCATCATTCGGATGGCCCGGATGGAACCGCATGCAACAGCAGCCCAAATTCGAGCAGCTGTGGCACCCCACGTTACACAACAAACAATTGGTAATCGCCTGCGTACAGCTGGCTTACGATCCCGTGTCCCTGCAGAAGGTGTTCCATTGACCCCACAACAGCGACGTGTAAGGCTGGCCTGGTGTCGAGAACGATCGACGTGGGTCGACGAATGGCATAGGGTCGTCTTTAGAGATGAATCGCGCTTCTGTCTTGCCCGCAGTGATCGCCGGAATCGTGTGCGACGACGTACCGGGGGGAGGGGCCGCCCAGACCTTATTGTCGTGAGGCACACAGGGCCAACACCAAGCATTATGGTCTGGGGAGCTCTTGGCTTTAATGTGAAATCACAATTAGTGCTTGTTGAGGGCACTATGACTGCTCGACAGTACGTTGATTGGGTACTCAATCCAGTGGTTGTTCCTATGATGGCGAACATTGCTAATGGGATGTTTCAGCAGGACAATGCCCGGGTTCACACTGCACGCATCTCCAGAGAAGCTCTCCACGACATCACAACCTTAGAATGGCCCGCCAGATCCCCGGACCTCAGTCATATTGAGCATGTGTGGGACATGATGGGTCGACAACTGGCCAACCGTCCTCATCCACCCATAACTCTGGAACAACTGACCCGGGCAGTGCAGCAAGCATGGGCCACAATTCCTCAGGAAGCGATCCAGGGGCTTATTGACTCCATGCCTCGCCGAATTCATCAATGTATTGCAGCTCGTGGAGGGCATATCCTGTATTGATTGTTGTCCAAACTTGCGGTAAGAGGGACCTGAATCATAACCGATCACTCGTCCTGCATGTTCAATTGCAGCAATGTAGCACCACTCCTTCTGGGTGTTGCAATTTCCATTTTCTTCAGTGTACTTGTTTAATTTTGTTTTCTCCGTATCTCGCGACCCCCCAAGACACATTCTGCGACCCACCGGTAGAGAACCCCTGTTCTAGACAATGGAAGTAGCAACAATAAGAGTACATAGATGGAGGTCGTAGGTTCGAGTCCCACCGGGATCAAACTTAAATGGCTTGTAATGATGGGGGTGAGGGGAACGTAGTCTCTTCCTTCCGTTGCCATTGCAGCCTGCTTACTACTTGCCCCGTTGCTCACTCAGTAGGGGGAGCAGGTAATTATTTCGCAATGCTTATGAAGAGGGAGATATTGCTGACCCTCAGCACTCATTGCACGATATGGCGGGCGTGACTACACAGTGGTCAAGCTGATTGCCATCATCAAGGCGTACCGGGTTCGATTCCCGGCCAATGCATGTGAGGTTTTCCAAGTGAAATATCACGTCCTCTAGTTCGGATTCCACGTCAAATTCGATGTCCCGTGGCTCATGATCGCGAGATTAATGGTCACGTAAAGCTACAAGCTTGCTTACTTCGTTTGTTTGCACAATACACAAACTAATGGCTGAAATCAATAGCACTCTACGGTCCAGTTCAGGCAGTATTAACCTTTCAAGATACGAGTGCCGGTGGTCAAAGTGGGAACTATTCTGTGTTTACTTGTGTCACTCTGTCAGCCTGCTTGATTGACAGGATATTACTCAGCTCCACTAGCCTCTGTCTCCGTGGTAACATGAGCTCCTGTTACGCTTAGCTGTGCTGTTGAAACCATTAGAAACACGCCATTCTTAATTCTTAATGTAAAACAAAAATAATGGAATGCAGCCGACAGAAATCAGAAACCCCTACTGGCATCAAATTGGCAGGTGGAAAGCTAAAGGAAGTAGGAGACTTTTGCTACTTAGGGAGCAAAATAACCAGTGATGGACGAAGCAAAGAGGATTTAAAGAGCAGGTTGACTCAGGCAAGGAAAGTACAGGGCGCCAGGGAATGTTCTCCGCAGCACCTACATTCTGCTGTGAGAGGTAGCATCAGCAGTTACGTTGGCAGCACGGCTGCCGTTTGTATCAACTGGTAACTTTGTAAGGGAACAACTGAAATTACAGCTTTATGTGCTGTCCACTTAGAGATGTTCCCGGTACATCGTGAACTGAGCCGGTCACACGAAATTTACTTATCAAATCCCGAACGGTATCCCAGTTTGGACATTTTGAATTAGGAAACCGCACCTGAAATTTTAGTTTTACATTTTCTGTAAACCGTTTGCCTTCGCGAAAAACGTATTCCACGAAAGAAGCTCTCTCTTCAGTAGTAAACATTACCGCCTGTATACTGTATCGCTCTTCCAATAATTTATCTGAACGCTCGCTTACTGTAATACACACTGACGATTTGAACACGTGTGGCCTGCACTGTACTGCTACCCTGTCCAGGACAGCGTGCTGCCAACTAAACTTCTGATGCTACCTCTTGCAGCAACACGTTGGCGGTGCGGAGAACATTCCCTGGCGCTCTGTATTTCTACAGAAAAGAAATCTGTTGACATCAAATACCGTCTTATAGGTTATCAGTCCGGAGACTGGTTGGATCGTCAAAAAGTACCAACGTACGCTTTGTGGGTAGATACCCACAAACCCCAAGGAAGCGCTATAGTGAAGCATACTAGGCGTGGTAGTTTGTCACTGCTTTCCTCACTGAGTCACAACAATAGCACTGACCATATGAGTATAACCTTTCACAGTACACGCCCGTGGCGATTCCTTCATGTAGGACGTGAAGATCATTCCACAGTCACCTCTCAGCTGTAACTGTTTTAAACAATTAAATTCATTGTTTTGTAATATAGTCTTTGGGGCTACCTTGCGCGCCCTCTCGATAAGCTCTGTCCCACTGTCACTGTCAGTACTCGTAACTAGTTCTACATTTCACACCCAGATGGGTGAAGTGTGACCTTCACCGCCCGGACTAGAAAGCTGAGGAAGAAAGCCTTGCATCCTCAAAACACGTGATTATAGCTTTAGAAATGTATGGGAGCCCTTGAGTGGGAAGGGGCAGGTTTGGTCTGTTTAAAGGCGCTCTGACCACATCGACTGAGATGCTCAATTCTCGCTATTGGTTGAATTTAAACCAACACTATGGGGTTAATGGGAACGATTTCGCGCGGTCAGAATGGATAGTCTGTTTTCAGCGTGTGCGCATCTTTAGAGTGGTATTCGATTACATTGTATTGAGTAATGTGTTCGTAATAGTGATGTGCGACTGAATAATTAATATTAGACTGAGTTTAAAATCTCAATTTAGCCCAGGTATAATAATTATCTTAAGTTAAGCCTATCATATTATGTCCTACACATTACAAAAATCAGCAGTCGCCATTGGTACACACCGGCACTACTTGCGCCCTAAGGCCATTACTCAGCACCACCCATACCTCATTGACAGTAGCTTCCATATATCATATCACAACTATGAAAGAGACTGAGACATCTGTGGAAAGCCACATTTTACTCTAGACTGTGCCAACATACACAAATGTTCTGCCTTCATCATGAGATGGTAAACAGGTCACACATCAAATATAGATTTAGGTATTAGAAAATAATTTTTAAAGCCTTTATCTGGAGAGAGGCGCTCTATGGAAGTGAAACTTGCACTGTTGGCGCAGTAGAAAAGAGGAGAATAGAAGCATTTGAAATGTGGTGTTCCAGGAGAATGATGAAGATCAGATGGGTGGATAGAGTAACAAATGAGGAAATAAAACTAAGCACTTTTTCTAGGTTTGTGCCGTGTCTTGTGTGGGGTTTCACCGTGTCCGTACCCCCCACAGGAGTAGCAAACTGCGCTCTACCTCGATTTTTATGAAGCGCACCTGTGCCTCTTTACTGCGAGAGCTAAAAGTTCAAGCAATCTTAACCTTCCTATGAAGGCTCCGAAAAAGATGGAATATTGGCTTTCACGGCGAGTGAATTAAAACTCAGCAATTTCTCTAGGTTTATGCCGTGTCGTGTGGGGTATTAAGAGATATTAGGACGAGTTGGAGAGGGGAGATGTTTCTGGTGGGTACTAATGGAGAGAAAAGATGGTGGTACGCATACTAAGGCACCCCAGGAATTGCAAACTTAATTAAGGAAGGAAGGGTCGAGGAAAAAAACTGTAGAGGTAGACGAAGGTTAGAGTATGTTTAACAGATTGCCTCGGATGTACAGTTACCGGCCCATAGCTCTGCACTTCCCCATCCCACTCCCCCGGTATACTATTGCAGTGTAAAACATTTGCCACGCTGGGCGTGCCTGTATCTGATGGTACGCGTCAATGTTATCAGGGAAGTATTCGGCCCACTCCCCGCACCGCTCTATACCCCACTCCTACCGCTGAGCTCTAGACAGCTAGACGCCGCTATATGTAGGATGTTTTAGCTATGTAGAGATGAAACGATTAGCTCAGAACATGGAGACAGGGATCTGCATCAAACCAGTTAAAAGATTGAAGACAAAAGCATGGTAACTATTTGACAAGAGTGGCAAGCTTGATTTAACAGTAATGCATTATAAATCACCATGTTTGTAGCGATTGGGATAAAGGAGTAGGGTACATTCTTAGTAACGCGGACTATACCTTAGCTCAAGGAGAGGGCAGGTATATTCTGTTTGAGAACAAAGGGTAGCAGGTGTCTCCCTTCTTCCAGGAATCGAGACTGAATCATGTGTTTTTATTTGTCTTTTTTGTGCTCCACATTTTGGCATCGCCCCAGCCCAGCTACTGCTGTTCTATGTAGGTCAAGCTTGAAGGTTGAGGTCTCGTGACATCTGCAGCCTGCTACAACAGCTGATTCTAATATTACTCCCACACGCAGGACTCGCTTGGAAATCACGGCATTATTATACAGGTCTGACGTTTGTTTTTGGCCGGAGCTTGCTTGTTGCGTAGAGTTCTCCGGCCAGCCAGGAAGCCTTCTTATTGTGAGCATGCGCAGTAACAACTGCATGCATGCACGCACGCTCAGAAGGAACGAACGAAAGTAGGAAGGAGGTTGAACGGTTAGCACAGTGGATACACGGATTTCCCGGCCACCGGCCAAAAACAAACGTCAGACCTATACTTTACCGGCGGATCAGAATGCTCCAACAAAAATGTCAAATAGAGTTCTTGAAGGGCTTTACGACATCGTGGTCATGTAACCTCGTGTACTTGGGTGTGCCTGTGTGTGTAATTTGTGTTATTGTAATGGCTGTATTAGTGTGTGTATTTTGTAATTCAGATGAGGATTGGGAAGGAGGCAGCCGTGGCCTTAAGTTAGGAACCATCCCGGCATTCGCCTGGAGTAGAAGTGGGCGAAACCACGGAACACCACTTCCAGGATGGCTGAGTTGGGAATCGAACCCACGCCTTCTCAATCAAGTCTAAATGTAATTTCTTGGCCTCCGCGATGACAGCCAAGAGTGCTAGCCACTACGCACCGAGGCGGTCTGTCGAGCTCTCATTTGGAGGGTCCCTCGCGTGATGATGCAGCGGTCAAGCTGCTTGCTTATCGCCATGGCGGAACCGGTTCGAATCCCGGTCAATGTATATGAGATTTTCAAAGTGAAATGTCACGTGATGTGATGGAAGTCCCGTGGCTCATGATCGCGAGATTAACGGTCACATATAACTTCCTTCATTCCCTCCCTACTTCCCTTCCCTCCCTACCTTACTTCCCTTCCCTCCCTACTCTCCTTTTCTTCCCTCCCTACTTCCCTTCCCTCCCTACCTTACTTCCCTTCCTACTTTCCTTCCCTCCCTACCTTCTTTCCCTTCCCTCCCTACTTTCCTTCCCTCCCTCCCTACCTTCCTTTTCTTCCCTCCCTACTTTACTTCCCTCCTTACCTTACTTCCCTCCCTACTCTCCTTCCCTTCCCTTCCTACTTTCCTTCCCTCCCTCCCTACTTTCCTTACCTCCCTACTCTCCTTTTCTTCCCTCCCTACTTCCCTTCCCTCCCTACCTTACTTCCCTCCCTTCCTTTACTTCCCTCCCTACTCTCCTTCCCTTCATACTTTCCTCTCTTCCCTCCCACCCTTTCTTCCTTTCCTTCTCTCCCTACTTTCTTTCCTTCCCTACCTTCCTCCCCTCCCTTTCTTCCCTTCCTTTCCTGCATACTTTCCTTCCCTCCCTACCTTTCTTCTCTTCCTTCCCTCCCTACCTTCCAACCCTCCCTTATCTACTTTCCTACCCTCCCCTTCTTTCCTCCCTACCTACCTTTCTTCTCTTCCTTCCCTCCCTATCTTCCTCCCTCCCTTTCTTCCCTCCCTACCTACCTTTATTCTCTTCCTACCCTCCATTTCTTCCCTCCCTTCCCTCTTCCCTACTTTTCTACCCTCCCTTTCATCCCTCCCTATCTACCTTCCCTCCCTACCTTCCTCCCTACCTTTCTTCCCTTCCTTCCTTCCTCCCTACCTTTCTTCTCTTCATCCTTCCCTCCCTACCTTCCTTCCCTCCCTTTTACCGTTCACCTCACAATTTGACGTCAGTGGGGGTTTCTAAGTTCTTCCAGCTACGTTCCATTAGTTTAGTTTTACATTTATTGATTTTCATTGTGATTTCTTTCTTCAAGGCGGAGCCCTTTTAGTCACCACTTACGACGAGCAGCGGATGCCACGCAGATGAAACACGAAGCCATAACCAGACGCAAGACAAAAGGAGACACTCTCCAGGAAAACTCCGGTATTATTTAAATTCGTGGCAGTAGTGAGTGAGTTACCGAAAGCAATTACTTGGCAAGCAGCAGTTTACATAAGAGGGCTGGTAGCTTTCCTACTACACATCTCATTAGCGTTATTAACTAATCACATCTTCACCTTCTTAGGTAGAATGGGATACTTAATTCATTTACTGGCTGCCTCAGTGGCGCAGCGGTATTGTTCTCGCCTGGTGTGCCAAGGTTGCGAGATCGAATATCGGCGCAATTGGTATTTAGCGATTACACCTATCGCTGCTTGCCACCCTGCTGTCCTACCCTCAGACTGTGTAGAGGCACGCCAGCCATAAACTAGCGCTCGATCTGTAACTAGGTGGCTTTGGTTGAGAAAGGAGCAGCGATCTGAATTTATTTTGGAAACTATCGAAAACCACTTCTATGATGGCTGCGAGTAGAATACGAACCCAGCATTCACCACTGTTCTCAACTGTCCTCTGAAGCAGAGGTCCTCAAAGTGAGGGTGCCCACCCCCTAAGCGGCGCCGGCTCTGATTAAAATATCTTATCTATACTAATATACTGTAACAAAGCTGAAGAGTTTGTGTGTTTGTTTGTTTGTGTGTGTTATGTGATTAAACGCGCTAATCTCTGGAACTACCAGTCGGATTCGAAAAATTATTTTTGTATATGATAGCCTGATTCAGGAGGAATAGTTTAGACTATGTAGCATTAGGCCACACCTCTCAGGGAACCTTAAAGATTGCTTTTTGTTCAGTAAGTCGGAAGAACAAGCGCTCCAGAACGGCTTCAATAATACCGAAGTATATTGTTGGCATGTAATGCGGGCTGCATCACGTCGCCCCAACCAATGTTCTGGTGCAGAATTGTTGCGAACTGCTTATAAATTGCAGTCACGGGGAGTAATTAGTGCAAAAAGATTTCTTAGGCCCCTTAAAACAGTTATCATCATGACAATAGTATGCCTCTGTATAAGGGCGATGATGTTGGTGCAGTATATTGAGGTTATCAGCTGCAATAAGCGTTGGTGCTTTCAAATTTACTTTCATTTATTCCGATCCTTAACCTTGAGCGCTCCAGTTCTGTAAAACAAATAAATCCACCGGGCGAAGCCGAGCACTACTGCTAGTGTTTCATATTCTGACACAAATATTCCTATCCTCATATCCATGAACCTATCATAGGCAGGAAGCTACCACGACCATTCAAGACTAATACACTCGTACTTTTGCTGTCTTATTTCACAAGAACTGAGCAGTAGATCCTACCAGCAGGTGTAGAGTGACATTTCCCACACAGCACCCTTTCACCCGTCACTCCCAAACAATAAGCCGCTTGACAATATGACCGCCACTTTCTTACAAGAATAGATTCTTCTATTTCTGCCATTGTCGACTCGAAATCAGCCAGGTCTTTGCAGTCAATTCAAAGACAGTGAGTGAAGAGGTGAATTCTAGTGCGGGTTCAGTGGAAGTGGTTAGCCCGATTTACAATAAACTGATACAAGTAACACCATGGATATAAGTGGTTTATTAGCAGAGGTAAAAAGAAAGTAATAGTGCTTGCCCTCCTTCGGAAATATTCAGTACTAATAAAATACAAGAAGAATAAGGGGGGGGGGGTTACATTTTATGTTTCAGAAGGGAGACGCGACAGAAAAAGTGTGAGAACCCCTAGTATAGAGGCTGACCTACCTCGTACTAAGATTACAATACATGACATGGTCGGGAATCAAACCCACGCCATCTTCGTTGAAATATGTTAGTAATTTCCTATTCATATAACTGGAATACAGTTTTCCGTTCAAAGCAAGCAAACTATAGTCTTCCTAGAGACGTATTATTTAATGAAATGTAAATGATTTTCAGTCAGCCGATACGATTGTACCCATTTGTAATAAAATTAATTAATTAAAAATGAAGTACAGTGAGAGCCTTCTCTACAGAACCGAGCTTTGCCGGCCCGTGTGGTGGGCGGAGAGTGATTAGTCACCGCCAGTTGACTAGCATTTGCTGATTACACAACAGCGGGGCGGGAAGCCCTCAATCCTGTCATTACAATTACTTTAATTTGAGATAATTACGACTTGTGGTGAAGTACTGTAGTCTATCTCGTATCCCGTGAACATGGTTAGGTATGGAACAAAACATCGAATTTTCCTAGGGGATATGTGTTCGTGATTTTCAGCGCCTTGCGATTTTTTACTTGTGGGGGAATCTCAAACAAAAGGTACACAGAAACAATTGGCGTACTCTGGAGGCTCTCGAGAACGAAATAACTGCACTGATACGAAATAACAGTGAGGATGAATTACAGGGAGTGTACCAAAACTTACTACGTTGGTGCAACGTGTGTTTAGAAAATGAAGGACAGCATTTCCAGCATCATCATCATCATGTACAGTTTCCAGCCCCAGGCTGGGTCTGTTTGGAACATAAGCCTCGCCACTTAGTCCTTTCTTCCCACCACCTCTCCGCTGTCACACTGTTCCAGTCCTCGCCTCTCTTCTTGACACATTCCTCCACTCCTTTCAGCCATCTATCTCTTGGTCTTCCCCTTGGTCGTTTCTTCTGCATCTGCATCTCATGTATCCTCTTTTTCTCTTCCATTCTCTTTTAAGTGTCCATACCACCTCAGTCTTGATGTCTCAATCCTACCTTGCAAGGGCTCCTCTTTCACTATTTCCCTGACCTTTTCATTCCTCACCCTGTGTCTTCTTGTTACTCCGATCCTACTTAGCAGGAACTTCATTTCACTTGCCTGTATTCTGCTTATGTCTCTTTTGTTCATTATCCACGTTTCTGATGCATAGTAGCTTCTGTATAACACTTCTTTGCTTTTCCAGCATTTCCAGCAACTACTCTGAAATTCATGTAAGTAATGATGATGATAATTCTTGTTTTAAAGGGCCTAATATCTAGGTTATCGGCCCCTAAGTGTAAGTAATGATGATTATTAAATACGTTAAAAATGAAAATGTTTTAACTAGTTGAGCGCTACGCTGCTGCTAGCGCCAGTACCTTTCTCGACATGTGGCTACACACAGTCCGTCACGCGGCGACAGCGAAGTCCCGTTCTATAGGGAAGGCTTTCACTGTAATAATATGTACCAGGTGAATCAGCTGCCCCTAATAATATTCAGTTATGCAGCCCAACTAACGCGTGTTGTCCAGAAGGTCGATATTTTCTCTGCTTGCATCACGTATGGCACTAATGCACTGCCACCATATCCCGCTAATAATACTGAGCGCTATTAATTTTCCCCTCGTACTATTCTGTAGTCACATCCGGGGAAAAGTAATAACGCTCAGTATTATTTGCAGGACATGTTGCAGTGCATTAGTACCGTACAGGATGCAAGCAGAGAAATATCGACCTTCCTGATAGGCTACGACGCTAGTTGGGCTGCGTGAAACGATATTGGTACATAAACTGTGAGTTTTCTAATAGTTACGATGTACTTTTGCAAAATTTAGGCTATACATTTAATGTTACTGAAATAAGGAAAACCGAAAATGTATTTGTGTTAGCATTTATTGATAAAAACCAATTTTCAGCGTCTTCTTCTTCTGTCCGTTTCGGACGCTGGCGATCAGCATGGCTATTCTGGCTTTATCTGTGGCAATTCGGAACAATTCTTCAGAGCTTTTGTTGAACCAGGTTCTAAGGTTATCGAGCCAGGAAATTCTCCTTCCGCCGGGCGATCTCTTTACTTCTATGTTTCCTTGTAGTATAAGTTGAAGCAGCTCATACCTTTTTTGATTCCTCATAATGTGACCAAGGTACTGTAGTTTACGACACTTAATGATGTTGATCAGCGTACAAAAACCTAAATAGGCGTGTGGCCTAAAATCTAAAGAAAACTGTAAATTAATGGTATATTGGCTTTCACGGCCAATAAATTAAAACTCAGCAATTCTTCTCGGTTTGTGCCCACACAAGACACGGCACGAACCTAGAAGAATTGCTGAGTTTTAAAACTGTAAATTATTGGTGGTAGTAACAATGATCCACAACAACAGCCTAAAGTAGTCTATTTTAAGGGTCAGGAAAGCTAAAAGGGCCTGCTATAATAGGAAGAAACTAGAGTAGTATACAGACTTCCTGGACGCACTGTATAATGGAACGGCAGACTTGCCTCTCACCCCCTTGCTCAACACACAAGTATATTAGGCCAGCACTACATGAATGGTAAACCAAGCCATGCTACTTCATTACTCAAGCCTCATTTTAATCGCACACTAACAGGTGTGTCAACCTTATCTCCGAGCAAAGTGCATGCAGTGCATACAATATAATCCATGACCTAGACTGGATGTCTCCCATGACTGATTTTTTTTAATTCTGATTTTTGTATTCCGAATAGTTGTGTTATCTATTGTCATTATTAGTTTTACCAACAGCGATAGCTACGCTCACTAACGCGTAGTGCTAGGCCATGAGGCCAGGATATCTGTGGACTCGGTAGACGTGGGTTCGATCCCCACCGTCGGCCATCCTTGAAATGGTTTTCCGAGGTTTTCACATTTTCAAATCCAGTCAAATGTTAGGACGGTATCCCGTGACAGGCCACGGCCGCTTCCTTCCACATCCATGCCCAATTTCATTCATCTTCATTAATTTCATCTCTCATTAACTCCTCTCATGAGGTTGGTGTCAGGAAAGGCATCCGACCGTAAAAACCATTCGCCACCTGGCCATTCTCATCCCCGACCCTGTTGGGTAGACATACATTATCATCATTAGTTTGGGTTTTCAGTTTTTGTCTGATCAATATTACAGTAGGCTCTTCTGCTCATCCGCATCTAAATTAGTATTGTTTTAAACTATGACCTCGCTCCGCCCCTGAAAATTGCAATCATCTTCATCGTTATGACTTAATTCCTCCCCCCCTCCCCTCTCCCGCCCCCGCCCCCTTCCCCTCCAACTACAATTCAAGTTTATTTTCAATGAAATGAAGTGAAGTTGGCACATGCTATTTGATCTAAAGTTAAGTCTGTGGGGACAATAATTTGTTCCTAAAGTTTAGAGAAAAAAGTTTGGTTGGTTCCTCAGTTTAGGGGCTGCGACAACGCGGTCATGTAGCCCCGTGTACTTTGGGTGTGTGTAGAATCTTTCTGATAACCGGTGTTAATTATGATGGATGTATTAGTATGTGTTATCTGTTTTTAATTCAAGTAAGGACTGCAGACATTCGATTTTCAAGTAGTTCCAACTTTTGCTACCAAACGCCACCTTCAACGACCAACTAGTTCTGAACTTTGTTACTAGATGCTACCGCAGTCGGCTCCTGGCGACGAACGTTGGAACCTAAGAGCGTTAGTCAAAGATAACCTATAAATTAGCTTCACACAAGTGTAATTAGTGGAATGTACTTTATCATGCCATAAATCTATGACATGGGACCGCCAGATCTACTTACCCTCCGAAGGCATACTGAGGGATTTTTGACTGGATTTGGAAATGGGGAACCCATTTCAAGGACGGCCGACGGTGGAGCTCGAAACCACGTCTACCGAGTCTGCAGATATCCTGGCCTCATGACCTACCGCTGTCGGTAAAACTAATAATGACAATAGCAAACAAAATCTTCCATTTAATGCATTGTTTCTTAATTTGCAACAAAGAGCGTCTCAAATGCTATTATAGTAGGGTTTGAGCCCACGACCTTGGCAAACCCACTGGAATAAGGTGAAAACACACCCAGTTTAGGAGTCCCTCTGGGTTACCAATCCACAAACCCTCCAGCCGTTTATATGGCATACGAATGTCTTAAATAGAAGGAATTATTTCGCAGGAAATTAACTACTGGAAATCATTAATTTAATTAATTCCCAGCCATTTTAACTCAATGCGACCAGGACTGATCTGTTTAGGATACCACACAGCTACATTCTCTTCATCAAGATACAGGAAATCTATACAATGTTGAAGATCCTTGGTTATATTTAGCTTTATCATAACTATTTGCCCACCTATTAGAGACAGGGATAAGATAGGCACCTCAGGACTTGAAGTAAGGTAAATATCCCGGAGAAACCACACGCAGGATAGCCGCTGTCAGCGCCGGGATTCAAACCTCTGATCTCCGGACTGGGAATACCCCCAACCACACGGGGTAGAAAAGGAGAACTGTCTGAGCTTTCCAAGTATGAGGACATCACCAAAGAAACGTAATGCCCAATAATAATAATAATAAGAAGAAGAAGAAGAAGAAGAAGAAGAAGAAGAAGAAGAATACTATCGTATGGCCTCGGTGGCCGGCTGCAAGCTTTTGTTATTTGACACCCAAAGGGCAGCTTGCATGTCGAATTTCGTTGTTCCTTGAAGCACTATGAAAGTCAAGGAGATTAGATATCTAAGCTCCTTTAACACTATAGCGCTTTCTAGTAGAGAAATGAGGAACTTTGTGTTGGCGGAAACTCCCGAGATTAATTTTGCCATTATGAACACGGCTTACTGAATTCAAATGGGTTCTTTGACATGCCAACATCGTATGACATGGTATCGTAAATTTTGCCGCCTTTCAAAAAAAAAAAAACACTTACCGAGGCCAGGAGCGAACCTGCAAGCTTGGGGGTTAGTAGACCGACACGTTAACCACTCACCCACCGTGGTAAGCGGAATGCCCAATGAGGAAGGGGAAATGAAGGTCACCCTAGGTCTCGGATACGCTGGGAGGAGAACAAGAGGGTGAAGTGGAAGCTGATCCCTCGCAGTCGCCAACCCATCCAAGGAACACACACGCTGTAGACTCTTACCGTCACTGGGCAGAGTTCTCCAACTTACCTGGAACAAAAGGAAAATCGCATGAGCTTTTAAAGCTAATCAGAAAAGAAGTTGTTAAAAGGACTTGTATTCAAAAATCCTTTAAGATATCACTTTTTTTTTTTCATTCACAACAACATTCTCGATAGATCTCTGAAATAGTATTCAGTATGTAGTTTATACGTGTTTACAGCCCAATGTGCCACACCCACATACAATTTTGTTTGTAAAAGTGCACATATCTCAGAAACTATTAAAGACCAAGAACTGAAATGTTGTACAATACGAGTAGAGAGATTTCATAAAAATATCATAGGTGAAATACTTCTCATATTTGGTGAGGACCAACCACCAATGTTTTCAATATTTTTTGTTTTGTATTTATACAAATTCACTAAAGTGAAAAACTGCACTGAATGTCACAAAAACTCATTTAAGGGTACGCCTGAAAGAATCTTGTGACTGTCATGAATCATGATTTTACAGTGAAGATAACCAAATTTTAGAACATTTTCTCATGTTCATGTAAATTATTGACTGGCTTATTCGCTTCAAAAGCACCATTGACTTTCCCAGATCCTAGGGAACTGTCGAGAGGTGTGCCTTAACATAAGCACAATTGGTTAGGAGATAAATTGTGGATGAAACTGGATGCAAAAGGGGAACAGTGTCCTATACGAAAAAGATGTACTAGGCTAGTAATGTTGGAAATAATCCAATACAGTAAGTTATCTTCCATAGCTAACATATGAATAAAACAACACTTGTTCACAAAGCAGTTCTTCACAATTATTCTTTAGAACAAAAACCAATAATACATCACCGAAGAATTATGCTCGGCTTGGAGGTTATACTAAATTTGGCGTGAAACGGAGACTATCCTGTCTCTTGCTCGGCGCCAGGATTCTCGTTTTACTCAGGGCTATTTCCCTCACGATCTATGGAAGCTCATTCCGTGTGACCACACCATTCTCGGCCGGCTGTGGATCAATATCACACCGCCTACGACATGGCGGTCATCAGCCCCCAGTAGTCGTGTTATTGGACTTGTAAATGGGGTTCAAGTACTATCCCGGGATTTGCCCACAAGTAGGAAACTACTTCTACGATGGCTAAGATGGGAAATGAACTCTTTTCTCACAAGGCTCCAGCCCACAAGATCAAAACTAAATCACATGACAGAGTAGGGATTTGATCCCAGGTTACACGTTAAAAGTAGCACATGTGAGTGTTTGTTAGCAAGGGCGGAGTTGTCGACCAACTTCCCAGACTGTAAGAGTTGCTGCGTCAGCCCGGCAAAAACCGCACGTTGGTGACGGTTATTTCAAGTGGCAAAACATCTAGGTCATCTACCCAAAATGATACGGATGATGTGAAATTACCACTAAAGATGGGAGCTCACTTGTTCGGAAGTGCGGGATGAGGCACAGAAAGAGGGGAAGGAGCTCCCATCCAACACACAGCCTTTCTTGCTGATGTTCGCCTGAATCGTCTACGATCTCGAAATCCATCAACAAGGACTGCAATAGACTTGGAGAATACCAACTTCAGCATAACTAAAGAATGGCAGGGAAGGCAGGATACTAGGCCTGGATCAACATTACCACGCATTGGATCATAGCTGCCACCTGGATTTGAGTTCCCTCGGAAAACATGGTCAACTCTCAATAGGATTCATACGGGTCATGGCAACTGTGCAGACTTCCATTATAAATGGAAAATAATTTCTTCACCTAACTGTGATTGTGGTGTCCCTAAGCAGACCATCCAGCATATCATCTTTCATCACAAAGTGTCCTAAAAGAAAGTACTGTGGCAACGTCACTGATTTCGTTCATGGATCACCCGAGGCAATGATATACATAAAATACATAAATAATTTAGATATAAATTTCCTAAATTAATTATCATCTGTGAACATATTGTATTAGGTTGGTGCATAAGTCCGTAGCGTTTTTGTTTTGCTTGTTGCTATTCCGGTTGCTATGGTTTTATTTATCGACTGTCATTGTTGTTTTGTAGTTCAATGTTTGTTCTTGAGTTTATATATTGAAGTTTTGTCATTTGCTGATAGTGAGTGGAGACGTGGACGCTAGAAAATGGAGTGCCAAGTGGAGAAATTGGAACATTTCCGACATATTCTTCTCTTTGAATTCAATAGAGAGACGATAGCAGTGGAGGCGGTCAGAAACATTCGCGCCGTGAATAGGGACACTGCTATTGGAGAGAGAATGGCAAGAAAGTGGTTTTCTCGTTTTAAGGTGGGTCGTTTTGACCTTAGTGACTCCCCACGTTCAGGAAGGCCGTCGGAATTAGATGAAGATCGTTTAGACGCATTAATTCACAATGATTCATGTCAGTGTACACGAGAACTGGCATATGTGATGAACTGTGATCATTCCACCATTGTGCGACATTTGCATTCAATGGGTAAGGTTCAAAAAACCGGTGTATGGGTACCGCATACTGCACAAATTCAGCGTGTGGCCATATGTGCATCTCTGCTTGCTCGTTATCGATTGGCTCGTGAACAACATCGACCATTTCTATCATGTAGCGTTACTGGTGACGAGAAATGGTGTCTTTACGTTAACATAAGGAGAAGAAATGAATGGTTAAGCCCAAACAAACAAGTAACTCCCCGTACAAAGACCTCGCACATTCACTAAAGATGATGATATGCATCTGGTGGAACACCGACGGTGTGCACTACTACGAATTGTTTCCCCGAAGTGTAACCATCACTGCTGACATTTATTGCCAACAATGAGACGTCTTGCAGATACATTCCAAGAAAAACAACCAGCAAGACTGCGTGAAGTGATGCTCCTCCATGATAACGCCCGCCGCTCTCTATTAATCTGACAAAAAAAAAAAACACTATGATACAGGAGTTGGGCTGGGAAATAATTCCACACACACCTTATTCGCCCTCAGATTTTCACCTTTTCAGCTCTCTACCTCAACCTTCAAGGAACTTCCTTTCCCGATGAAGATGCGCTCCGAACATGGCATGATGAATTTTTCAACTCAAAACCCCGTGATTTCTAGAGGCGCGGAATCGAAAAATTACCACAGCGTTGGCGGACGTTTGTAAATAGTGAAGGAGAATATGTTACTGATAATTAATTACGCTCTTATGTGTATCTGATGTGTTTAATAAACGTATAAACTTGATGTGGATAAACTTGTGGAAAACGCTACGGACGTATGCACCAACCCAATTTCGTTGTCATGGCAACCTGCTTACCACTCGGCCCGTTGCGCACTCAGTAGGATGAGTAGGAAGTTGGCAAAGCTGACTCAGCCAGACAACGAGGCGCCACGTTTCCCCGTTTAGCATCCAAGGGAGCTCACATCAACGAATGTAGGCTTATTTCAAATGCCCTCAACACTCGACTGAGGAACTTGCAATGAAGTAGGCCTAGCTATTGTCGTGTTGCCTAGGTTGCGGCTTCGGTGGCGTAGTCGGTAGCAAGATGAGATTCTATGCCCAAGATCGAGGGTTCAAACCCGGCCGAAGTCGTCGGATTTTTTGAAGGGCGTTAAAATCCTTCAGTTGTCTATGCCTTTCTTCGGAGGGGAAGTAAAGCCGGCGGTCCCATGTCATAGTTAGATTTCGTTGATACACTCTATCAAAGTTCTAACGTTCACCACTAGGAGTCAGTGGCATCTGGTATCGAAAGTTGGAACTACTTGAAATTGACGGAACTTGTAGCTCACCACATGGGTGTCCGCAATGAAGCATCTACAGCCTCTGGCGAGCCGAACATGTCCTCGGACACTCCCGGAACTAAAAGCCATACGCTAAATAAATAAATAAATAAATAAATAAATAAATAAATAAATAATCTACAATAATGCTTTTCAGTCGGTCAACACGATTGCACCCAATTGTATTGGGTGTTTCCCTAACACTGAAAAACATGACATGAGATCAATAAATAAATTCACTTGGATGACCAGTTTCGATTGCCAAGCGATCATCATCAGATCTTTTACACCAGAGGTGATCAGCTGAGCGCCTGATTGCCCTGGCCCAGGGCAGCCAGGCAGGCGTGACGTAAATGCGGGCGGCTTACCGGCATGCATACGTCACACTGTAGCGAGACGAAGCGAGAGAGCAGTCTATCGCATATCTTATAGGCTATAAAATTGTCGGGTAAATGAAATTGTAATATAACTCTAATAATAATATGAATAGTTGATATCCAGTTAAATGCAATAAAAGGGATTACCTCCTTGTTCCTTTTAATGTTACAATTACAGTAGTTTGAAAACAATCGTCTACTGTTCCACATGTCACAATGTGTTAGCTATCACACAATGTAGGCTACACATTCAGCACGTTCTTCAATTGGCACAAAAAGCCACTGCCCTTCCCATTTGGATTCTTGTTGCACGCTATTTGCACTAGAACTTGGTCTCTTCCCAGCTGACTCCAGCTGTCACTGCAGTGAGGCAGTCGGTTGGCTTACGCTGCCAACGCAGCTACTCTGCCCGCTCGCCGCCCGTGTACGGAGCGGGCGCCCATTTGGCGAAATGCCCGGTTTGAACAAGCCTCCTTTACACTTAGGCCGTTAAATCTATGTCGGCAAGTAGCCTACAGTATGTCAAAGTCAACCCCTGGCACTATACAGCCCATGAAGGGCTTAGGCCGACCAAGCGACCGCTGCCCAGCCATTTGGCCTGCAGATATTAGGGTGACGCATGATCAGCGCATCGGGTCCCCTCGGCCGTTAATCTTGGTTTTCGTGATCGTGCCTCACTGTCAGACAGCTACTCAATTGTCCTCACGAGGCTGAGTGCACTCCGTTCCAACCCTCACATCAGCCGGGAATCGAACCCGGGGCCTCCGGGTGAGAGGCAGGCGCGCTACCCCAACGCCACGGGGCCGGCTAGTACAGTATGTGGGTGATGGTATCCACAATGTATGTCTACCCCTTATTATTCCAGTTTTCAACGGGGTCGGGGATGAGTTCCGATGAAATTCTATGTGGCAGATGGTTTTTACGGCTGGATACCCTTCCTGACGCCAACCTCATGAACCGAGTTAGAGATGAAATAAATGAAGATGAATAAAACTGGATAAGGATGTGGAAGGAAGCGGCCGTGACCTGTCCGAAGGTACCGTCCCAGCATTTGCATGGAGTTGAAAATGGGGAAACCACGGGAAACCATTTCAAGAACGGCCGACAGTGGGGCTCGAACCCACATCTACCGTGTCCGCAGATAGCTTAGCCCCATGGCCTAGCGCTGCGCTTTAGCGAACTTAGCTACCGCTGTCGGTTGATGGTATCTACAACTTACACACTATTTACGTGTAGTAGTTCCTATACTTGCGCAACTAGTCAACATTTGTTTGTGGCCATTGACCTTCAAGTGTGCTTGTCACATCGCTGTAACAACAAGCTACCGTATGTTCATATTCAATTCCAACCTGACCATTCGGTTACAATCACAGATATCACACTAAACAAGCAAACAGATGTGAGCTCACTTGTTCACTTGGGCGGGGTGAGGCAGAGAAAGAGGGGTTGGTTGGTTCTTAAGTTTAGGGGCTACGACAACGCGGTCATGTAGCCCCGTGTACTTTGGGTGTGTGTAGAATCTGTCTGATAACCGGTGTTAATTGTGATGACTGTATTAGTGTGTGTTATCTGTTGTTTAATTCAAGTAAGGACTGCAGACTTTTGAATTTTTCAAATAGTTCCTACTTTTGCCGCCAAACGCCACCGTCAACAACTACTAGTTCAGAACTTAGCTACCAGACGCCACGGCAGTCGGCTCTTGGCAACGAACGTAGCAACCTAAGAGCGTTGTTTACATTCTTAACTTATACAATTTAGCTTCACACAGGTGTAATTAGTGGAAGGTTCTTTAACATGCCATAAATCTATGACATGGGACCGCCGGCTTTACTTCCCCTCCGAAGGAAGGCATACTGAGAAAGAGGGGAAGAGGGGGCGTGGTGGCACAGTGGTCAAGCTGTTGGCCTCTCACCAAGGTGAACCAGGTTCGATTCCTGCTCAATGCATGTGAGATTTTCGAAATTAAATGCCATGTCCTGTGGTTCGGATTCCACGTAAAAAGGAGGTCCCGTGGCTCATGATCGCATGATTAACGGTTACGTAAAACTAAAAGCTTCCTTCCATTCCTTAAAGAGGGGAAGGGGCTTCCTACACACGGCCTTCCGTTCGTTGCCATGGCAACCTAACCACACGTCTAACCGCTGCGCCGTCCCATTTTAGTTCACGACTTACATAGTAAAATTGCAGCTGTGTTCGCAAATATCCGCGTAAATATAGAGTCATCTTGCAACAAGAAAAGGTGGGTGCTATGCCTAGAACAATTTCTGCTAGGTAGCAGTGTCGCGTTAGACATAACTTACGTGCAGTGTTGCCAATTTGGTGTTTTAGCATCAGTTCTGGTGTTTCTAAAGTTCATCTGGTACCGGAAATTTTCATATAGCGCCATAGTGAAATACTGGTGTTATTTCAATAAAACCAGTGCCCAATCTGGTGCGTAACGGATTTTTCCATGAAATTGTC
The DNA here is from genome assembly GCA_946902985.2 of Meconema thalassinum. Lineage (NCBI taxonomy): Eukaryota > Metazoa > Arthropoda > Insecta > Orthoptera > Tettigoniidae > Meconema > Meconema thalassinum. The sequence goes on from OX336392.1 coordinate 175,731,908, forward strand.
TCCTGTGACTAATAAGTAAATCCTGAAAGCCATGTAATAATGTTAATAAAGTTAATCAATAAAGATGGGCAAAGTTCAGCCTTACACGGGTTAAGGTCAACACTCCAACAGGGGAAGTCCCTGAAATTCTCCTCCTCGTGCATAAATGCTAAAGTAAGCGCAACATGCAGGGCTCAGTGCTAGTGCACTTGTACAGGCCGGACGTTTGTTTTAGACGAGTGAAAAATCTTAATGGAAGCCTGGAGGCTAGTTACTGCATTACCGGTACCTGTGTTGTTATCAGCTGCCCCAAGCGGTCCGATGATTGACAAAGCTGTCTCACACTCCTACTGAAGTACAGTCATTGGCAAATATAATGACGTTCTGTTCGTAAATACGTAACGTATACTTCCGCGTCACACAATACTTCGACGTTGACTGTACTGTCTGCAAGTCGGTGTCGCCACGTGCTGAAGTCTGGAATTCCATTACATCAGATCGGTGGTGACAAATGTGAAGCGATAGGGTGAGAGAGTGACTGTGTACAGGCTCACCCGCAGGCTTCAAGGTCAAGGGTAATCGTCTAAAACAAACGTCCGGCCTGTACAAAGAATCCGCCTATCCTCTATTTTCTTCCCAGCTGCCAGGGGATTTCCCAGGTTCAAGCGAAGGCTCTTACGCAACCACAGTCAGTATTGTGAATCTATCTCAAACTCACGGTCGCTGTTTGTTCGTTGCCTAGTAGGCTGTAGCATATAGTGGCCAAAATTGGAAGTATGCAGAGCTACAGCAGTACTACACCTTCCTGCTCAAAAGGCTCCGAAAGTGAAAAGGAAGATTTTTCACGAAAGAAATGTACGGTAAGTTAAATGAAATCCGTGTATATATTTATATATTTTTGGTGTTTTTCTAGTATTTTGAATCAAGTGTTTTAAAGCGCAGGGTTTAGTTCTTTCCCATTTCAAGATTTGGCAACGCTGCTTAATGCTCCCCTGGAGATTGTAACGCACAGTGAGAGTACTCATGCATCAATAAATCCAGACCAATCGTTTAGCTAAAATGCTTTTTCACAAAATTACAATATATGTCTTATATGACCTGTGTGGTGAATTTTGTTCGCCGTACTTCACGGGCAGTGATGCAAGTAATATATTTTGGCTATTTAACGATAAAATAATAATCTTCAAATGCCGCAACATTTTCACTTACTTTCGCCTTAAATACATGTTTCATTTATCTTCTGTTCAAAAAAGTACCATTATCGTTGGTGTGTTTGCTTGGATGTACCCCAAAATGTTACCAATCGTATTCAAACTGTCCCGAAGAGACAACAAAACCGTCAGCACGCGGGGCATTGACCAGTGCGACTGCCTCACACACAAATTCCTAGACTTGAAACGTTCTGCGGTATGACCTTCATCCTTTGCTGCACATGAATACATTGCAGAAGAGATCTTTGTCTTGTTTCCACGGTGCCCTGAGCACTCGACCTTGAGCACACAGTAGTGTATCCCACAACAGTTTCAATGCCAACATGACTATTTAAATCATTTTTAGTCATTCTTATGAAAATATTCGATAAGTTGAAACCTTGAGTCAATAAATCAAAACAACCCCTGGCACTATACAGCCCATGACGGGCTAAGGCCGACCAAGCGACCGCTGCCCAGCCATTCGGCCTGCAGATATTGGGGTGACGCGTGATCAGCGCGTCGGGTACCCTCGGCCGTTAATCTTGGTTTTCGTGATCGGGGCGCTGTCTCACTGTCAGACAGCTACTCGATTGTCCTCACGAGGCTGAGTGCACCCCGTTCCAACCCTCACGTCAGTTTTAAAATCCCTGACGGAGCCGGGGATCGAACCCGGGGCCTCCGGGTGAGAGGCAGGTGCGCTACCCCAACACCACGGGGCCGGCTGAGTCAATAAATAGTTGTACTTTAATCACAGTACCGGTTTGTGACCTCCTTCAGCGTTATATTATAAAATATGAAAAGAAGCATTATACACAAAAATTACCTTATCAAAAGTTGTTATCAAAATCATTACTTAAAATACTAATGCGTTGGATGGAATCGGTGGAGAATAGTATTAGAAAACGGAACCTGGATTGGAATACTGTGTCGGAAGAGGAATGGTGGAACGACAGAACAAAGTGGAGAGGAACCATATTTGCCCCCACCCAGTGTCAACTGGAAAAGTGGAAATGAAGATGATGGTGACTAATAGTCTAAAGGCTAAAGACATATTTTTTTAAATCAGATCTGTTACAATGTGTTAATAAAATGAAAGATATAAATCTTGACTAAAAAAAGCAGCTTGACGTTAAAACAGTGATGTGGTTATTATATGTGCATGGGAAATGTGTAGGTTATACGACTGACGAGAAGAGGAATGTGAGCGAATATGTATACAGGCATGGGAAATGTGTAGGTTATACGACTGACGAGAAGAGGCATGTGAGCGAATATGTATACAGTAAATATAATGTGACGTAGTTATTATATGTGCATGGAAATTTTGTAGGTTATACGACTGACGAGAAGAGGAATGTGAGCGAATATGTATATAGTAAATATAATGTGACGTGGTTGCTATATATGTGCATGGAAAATTTGTAGGTTATACGACTGACGAGAAGAGGAATGTGAGCGAATATGTATACAGTAAATATAATTCGGTCACATTTTAAGTAATTATTTTGATACCCCCCCCCAAGGGGTTCATATCTAGTGGGACGTGGGTTGGCGACCTCGGGGCCCCAGCTGAGTCCGGCTCCTCTTAGGCTACTTGTGCCGGGCTCCTCTCCATCTTCTTTCCTGTCGACCTCACTTGGTCAACTCTTGTTCTCTTCCGACCCCGACGGTATTAGGGTATCCGAGGCCTAGGGAGTCTCTTCCTTTCCCGCCTTAATTGGCCTTTGTCTCATCTTCCCTGATACCCTCCTTCTGCGAGGGGACAGCCTTCTTTTTCTTTTCCTGTTATCTCCTGCCTTCTGTTCAAGGCCCTCAAGGAGGCAGGGTGTATGTAGCCCCTCCACTTCTGGTGCACCCTAGATATTGCTACACCCTCAGGGGCTCACGGCTGGTGAGTTCGGGAGTTGGCGACCCCGAGGGATTCCTGAGCTGGGTCCAGTTTTTCCCCTTATATCCATTACCTGTGGGGCGGACCCTCTCCTCTTTCACTTTCCTATCTGCCTTTTATGGCTCTCCTTCCTTCCAAGTCCCTCAATCCGCATTCTTTGAGGGTCGAGGGCATTTCTTTTCCTCCTGTCCTTTATTTGCCTTATTCTCCTTTTGTTTTCAATTTCTTCTTCTAGTATATAAGTTAGTAGTTAGTTTTAGTTATAGTTTACATTTCATTATCATCTTCACGAACACCCAAACCATTAGGGGCCGATAACCTAGATGTTAGGTCCCTTAAAACAACAATTATCATCATATTTTGATAACCTTTCCTCTTCGAAGACAATGTTAATGGACATTCTTACCAGGAGATGCTTAATGAGTGGTTGGTGCCACAGTTGCAAGAAAAATTGTATCGAAGACACTGTTGTCTTACGACAGGATGGAGCACCAGCACACTTCGCGATTCACGTGCGCAATTACCTGAATTAGACCTTTCCTGGCCGGTGGATTGGAAGAAGTTCTGCATCTTTACCAGCTCCCTTTGCCTGGCCTCCAAGAAGTCCCGATCTGACGACACCAGACAATGCTCTCTGGGGTTTCGTAAAGCAACAAGTAAGAAACACTCGATACCACACAACCCACAAGCCTCCCGCTACATGGTGCATCGATAAAACTTCTTGTCCCAAAGATTTTCTTCTCCCGAGCGAATAACATTGGTCATGAAAGCGGCGGTTTTCCAAACGAAGTCCTTCAAAATGTCCGCCATTGTCTTCTTCGTGTTCTGACTTTCGTGAACCCAAACAGAAACCAATGTAAGCATTAGACAACATATCATAAAAAAGGTCATAAAGTCTTGGATTCGTTTAAAAGCAGGTGGAGGGGGGGGGGGGAATGGTTAAGGTAGCCTACCTGCACAAAATGAAGCATCAGCAAGAGGGCTACTGGGTGGACGGGGTAAGAAGTGTACTGGAAAGATTAGGAATGGGTTATCTATGGGATAGGGACTTACAAAGAGAGGAAGGTAGGGTGTGCAAAAAAATGTGTAGAAGGGTTAATGACGTAGAGTTGCAGGTGCTAAGAGAAGAGTGCACCAGTAGGAGAACCTTAACGGAGTTCTGCGAAATAAGGAACTTTATGAGCATAAAGCCTCGATGCCTAATGAAAAGAGTAATGAGAGGGATAATTTGGTGGTTAATGGGGGTGTATAAGAACAAAGCGTTGAGAGAAGTAGGAAAAGAGGACATTTGCCTGTTATGTGGGAAGGTTATGGGTGCAGCGCACCTGATCAGGGAATGCAAGGAAAATGAAAATGATAAGAGCAAAGTTTGTAGACAAAGCAGATCTAAACAGAATAGAAAATGAAAATGAGTATCACACTTTAATTAAATTACTAAAAAGGGAATGGGGGAAAGCAGGTCAATTAGCAAAATATTTTAATACCATCAGGGCAATGTGGAATAAGAAAGCGTCGGACGAGATTCAGAACAAAGATGCATGTAAATTAAGCATTCAAGTACAGGAGACGGCTTCCTAAGCTATAAATCTTGTTAAAGCCTAGGAGAGCCTATCTGTATTAACTATGTAGCCTATACGATTACTACAGTACAGCCGCATATTGCTGTCTGTAGATTTTTCCCGTGAGTTTGATGTGTTTTTTTTCCTTACTACAAACAGAAACCACCAAACGCTCCTCAACAATGAAAGCACTTCTATCCGCCATGGCTTAACTCTTTCGATTGAAATTCGTATGTCAACAATCTGGATCAGCACAATGTTAATAAATAACAATCTTCTCAGCAATAACATTGTTTATCTACATGTCTAACTGGTCTATGCTATTAACATGTAACAGGACTTTTCGCCCACCCTATAGGCACTAGAAAAAGAAGACGAAGAAGAATAAAAGACGAGAAGAAGTGCCCTCGAAGAATGAGGATAGGAGGACTTGGAAAGAAGTAGAGACAGGAAACAGTCCGGTCCAAAGTCAATGAGAAAAGGGGAAAATCTTGTCCCAGCCGTGAGCCCTCAAGGCTGTGGCGCGTTGCCTCCTTAAGGACCTTGTGCAGTTGACACAATTAAACAGGAAGATATCCGACCCCTCGAAAATTTAAGCGTTACGAGACACGGGCCAATTGTCTTGGCGGGAAAGTGAACGACATCCTAGGCCTGGGATACTCCTAAGTCCTGTCGGGATCCGCAGAGAACAAGAGTTGACGAAAGGAATATAGGAAAGATGACAGAAAGAAGCTGAGGTCATTAACCCACGTCCATCAAGTGGCGAGCCCCTGATAATAGCAATGTTAAGAGAACATTTAGCTGCTATACGGCGTTCTTCTTAGCTGGGGCGTAGCACAAAGTTCACTATCCCAGCGAGGCCCAGGCAGGGCGACCAGGGCGAAACAAGACAAAACCTTGAAACTTGCTGGTCTCACTGACAACATAGAAAATCTTGTCGGGTCGAGGTTTCCACGGAATATGCGCTTGGCAGACGGAGCAAAGTGAACGCAATAATTGAAGGCTACAGGAGCCGTGTATCCAGGAGAATAATAAAGACACGACCCTATTATCTCAAGCTCCACAATACTGATCAATGTGCGAACACCCATTATTAGTTATGATCACTATTATAATGGGGCAATTTTAGGATTACACGTTTCGACCTTCAAGCGGTCATCATCAGATCCTGATCACTGTGTTGAGGTTTGAATTTATAGGCTATACAATGTTATCCAGTGCTTTCTTTTTTCATGGGGAAAGGGTACCCCTTAAACATTTGGAAACTGTTTAAGAAAAAATATTGGTACATTTGTATCTAGTTCGGCAAATATAACTTCCGACTTGAAAGTTCATCGATCAGCTGGCGTCAACGCGCTGTTCACAACAGCTGGAGGAGATTTCAAGTAATCCTCAATTTAAATCGATCTATCGAATCAGTTTGTTTTCGTCGGCAACTCGGCACTCCGTTCTTATAAGCACGCAAACTAGTGTTTGGAGGCGGGGAAGGTTGTTATTCTGTGCGTGTGGTTAGTTTTGAAGGACGAAAAAATTAACGAGCTATTCAAAATCCACCCAGGCATCGTAAAAGCTGAAAGTTAATGATTCGAACACTAACAATGATCGGACTTTGCCGAAATTGCAAGATCGTGATGTTTTGTCGACTACAACTGAAAGTACTCATTTTTTTTTTTAGAAAAAAAAGCACTGATTATCTAACAACCCAAACTATGTAGTGCGTACAATTGGTGTTTATATTTTGATTCACAGTTTGAATCTTGTTATTTTTAGCCTACTTTTCACATTTTGCAAAAATGAGGAAAAAGTAGACTTATGAGATCGGGCAAATGTGTGTCTGTCTGTCCTTCTGTCTGCCCCCCCTCCCTATCAACTCCTAAACGGCTGCAGCAATCGAAACAAAATTTGGTAGGAGTAAAGATCTATACCTGAATATCTCACGGCCATATTTGAAAATTATGTCAGCGCTACCAACTGCTGAAAAATCGCAATTGAAATTTGCGCTCCATGTTGGATACCTTGGAAGGTATGAATGGGAGCTATTTCAAAATTGGCACACGTATAGATAATAATATTGCAGTTTAATTTCCAGGAGGCCATACATGGCAGTGTTGCCAAAATGATTATAAGCCTGCTGATAGGTCCAATTTTAAATGCATATAACTTCTACACTATCAATTGGATTTCAACCAAATTTCGTATGTGCTATGTGTACATAAACAGATATGACAGCGTATTCTTAAGAACCACCAGGGTTGCCAACTGTTAATAAATGCTCTCATTGTTTAAAATCCAAATACCCATATATCAGAAAGTATGCAAGCCGACAGCTTTAAGCTATGCACACGTATAGTACCTGCCATTCTATATTAATTTGGAGTAACTTATATACGTCAGTGCTACCAACATGATTCTAAGTCTGCTGAGAGGTCCGACTTTAAATACATGTAATTTCTATACTATCATTTCGATTTCAACCAGATTTCGTGTGTGCTATGTGTACCATAACAGATATGACTATGCCGATTCTTAAGAGTAACCAGGGCTGCCAACTGTTAATAAATACTGTCTCTATTTTTGTTACCCAAATATCAATATATCAGAAAGTATGCACGCCAATAGCTCTAAATTTTGCACACGTATAGTACCTGGCATTCTAGATTAATTTGGAGTAACTAATATAGGCCTACGCCAGTGCAGGCAACATGATTCTAAGCCAATAGTTTCAATTTTAAAATGCATGTAACTTCTATACTAACTAATGGATTTCATTCAACATTGACACAACAATAGATCATATTATTTCAGATTATTTATGACCAATACATGTAGGCTATATCATTGTTGACAACATGATTTTACGCGCGCTGTTAGATCCAATGTTTAACTGCATGTAACGTCCATGATATCCATTGGACTTCAACCAATTTTTTTATTCTTTACCTTAAGAGATGGAACTAAGAATATATTCAGTCACCAGGGCTGCCAACTGTAGTTCTCAATTAGGCTACATTATGCCGGGTATATAGTATTTCGAACTAATTAGAAATTTCTATATTACCAACTTAATGTCGTCATTATTCTAGATAGATCCATATAGATTAATCATTGGCATGAATCATAAATTTTAAGAAAAGTAGGCTCTTTAGTTCTTCACGGAACTTCTTGTTATATATCAGGTTAGTGTGTTTTATTTATGTGGGTTCGTGATATTACGTCTGAGTATTATGCACGTGTATACAAATTAGAACAATACAATATAATAATAAAATTAGAGCATGCACTTTAATTCTGTTATGGAATATGGTTACTTATCTTAGCGGAGATGTTGGTCGTAGCCGTTGCTACCTTCTCGCCTGCCTACTCTTCACTGTTGATCCGCGGTGCCGGAGAGCATTAGTTTGAATAGCGTTACACGCGACTTCTGTGGACGGAAATTGAAACTAACAGAATGACTTATAAAAATGGTGTATGTTATAGATTCTGCGAATATTCTCATTACTATTGCAGGCCATTTAAGCCATCTGCCACAGCCTAGAAAAATCCTTCCATATATGCATGCAACCAGTCTATTAGATGGAATAGGATTGCCTAACCTCAGGCCTTGGTTTGTTGAGAAATAGCACATGGTGAATCCTCCTCCTTCAGAATAAGTATCCCCTCCAGGTCATAGAGGAGATATCTCGTTGCCGAGAAAATATGTCCAGAATTCGTCAGATGCATTCCCTCAAAGCGTGCTTGAAATAGGGATGTGACCTTTAAATCAATGTGAATACAAAATACTGTATTGGAAGTTCACGGTAAACATGCTTGCTTAGGGATAACTCTACACGGGTTGTAAATGGTGAGTGTGTTGCAGGCTCATCCTGTGGTATGGCTGTCTGGTCTGGGAGGAATGAGCCAGACGTTACGAATTGCTACTGTCCACTGCGGTGTTGCTCTTTGGGTTGAGGTGTTGAACCAGTGATAACAATGAGCATCTACCGCGTACGTCAGTTTTGTCTGTGGACATTCCCTCCCGCTACCACTACCACTCACAAGTGACGACACAATAATGTTCCCCGATTGTTCTATAATCTCTCCAATATTATAATTCTTCGTGTCACGGATCGTAGGCTTGTATCCATAGAGTCCCAAAGATGCTGCAAGGGTTTCATATCGGATGATCGTGCGGGCCAAACCATATGAGGTAACTAAAGACCGGCGATACGTAAAGCACTCTTCACCTACATACAGGGTTTGTCCTGAAAGTAGTGAGACTGAGTCAATTAAGAAAGAAATATTGACAGAAATGATACATACTCTCAATATTCTCCAAAGTAGGACCCTTCTGCATCCACACACCGCTGCCAGCGGGATTTCCTAGCCTCGTACACTTTCTGGAAGGCGGCAACCGGAATTCTGTCGAGCTCCCTCGTCACGGTCTGTTGCAACGCTTCCACGGAGCCGTGATGATGTCCTTTTAGGGTAGTTTTGAGGTTGAGGAAGAGGAAAAAGTCTGCTGGGGCAACGTCGGGACTGTAGGGTGGCTGAGACAGGGTTGCGATGTTGCGTTGGGCCAGGTACGCCAGGAGTTAGCGATCGCTGGGCGGACACGGACGATGCGTTTTCTCAGCCATTAAGGACCTCCACGTAAAAACTTACTCTGCGGTCATTGGCCAAAACATTTTTCACTCTTGCCACACTTTCATCCGTTTTGGTGCTCGAAGGTAGTCCTGAACGTGCGCCATCTTTAACTTCCTCTCTCCCTTCCCGAAACAGCTTGTGTCAGTCAAAAACGCTCAATCTGCCCATGACGTTATCACCGTAAGCCGTCTTGATCATATCGGGAGTCCGTTTTCCGGTTTTGTCGAGCCTAACACAAACTTTGATGGCGTAGCGTTGTTCCAACAGACGAACCATGACGCAACGTGACGAGTGCACTTGCAGAGGTTATGGAGACGAGCGATTTACACTCCACTACAGCTGGGAACCAACTGTGTGGCTGGCTCCCTGCCTTGCTTACATCCCCCTCCACCAACCCCAGGCGCAGAAGCCACGGGCAGTCTGTCCGTCTGCGCGGGAAAAATTCAGTCCGACTACTTTCAGGACAGACCCTGTACAAGGCTGAGCAGGTGGACACAGCCCAGACCATCACAGCATGCTCCCAGTTTTCAAGGCCAGCAATCAAGTTATTTCCTGTTGGAGGTTATTTTCTGTTTATAAATGAACCAATCACTTCCTTGGGTACTCCCGTGGTCTGACCTTCATGTAACAATGGGCTGAAGAAACTAGAACTAATAACGTAGTTACACAGGCTGAAGCAATCCCTGCATTGTCTTGTGTACAAATGCTGCTGCAATCAGCCTGGAGGACCTTCAAGGGCACAACACTAGGCCAGACAGAGATGAGACAATCTAACATTAACTCACCGATATTGAATATTCTTTTCTTGCGCGCCACGTCTTACCTACTAAGCCATATGTTTTTCTACAATTTAAGAAAACAGCATACAGGTTTCATACCCTGTAAAGACTTAATAAAACTTGAGTAACAATGATATCTTAAGAATTATTTACAAGACTTAACAGATTTTCAAATGAAAATACGGTAGGTTAAAAAAAAAACAGGAGAAAGCTCCTCTAGTGCTGTCGAGAAGTAAAAGAAATAAATACACTTCTTGGGGTGTGATGATCTCATAAAATACTCCCACCAGTGCTATGGTCATTAACTGAGAGTAAGGTATGTGGGATTGCTTGTCTCGCGAAATGTATATCATCAATAAACCTGCCTTGGCAAGGTAAAACTTGCATTCTAATTTACTGTAGGTAGTTCTCCGCACACATTTCACTGACCAACCACAGGGCTCTAAATATACAACGGTTATTTTCCTCAACACCTGGTAATTGTCATAAATTCAATGGCGGCTGGTGGATAATTATACTGGGTGAAGCACTTGTATCAGAGAAACTGATGTAGCTCATTCGTCACGAATGCCGCAGTCTAGATAACACCACATTCACCTCCTTGGGATAAAATAGATTATAAGTTATTTGAAAAACACCACAACAAAATTGCTTTAGCTATACACGACGGTCAGAACAAATCGCAAGTGTCACACTCACGCGCAAAATACATCCCAAGGCAATGGTATCGGCAGTAGTCCTGTAGACGGAGCATCTCCTCCCTTGTGGCAATCGGCGGGCAACGACCAGCCGAGTTAACTGATGGGATAGGACTAACTCTGCCATACCCTGCACTATTGAGATAGGCTCAGTGCTCGAGCCTGGCAACAACCAGCCGAATTAACAGTTGGGATAGGACTTACTCTGCCATACACTCCTCTATTGAGATAGGCTCAGTGCTCGAGCCTGGCAACGACCAGCTGAGTTAACTGTTGGGGTAGGACTTACTCTGCCACACCCTCCACTATTGAGATAGGCTCAGTGCTCGAGCCTGGCAACGGCCAGCCGAGTTAACTGTTGGGATACGACTTACTCTGCCACACCCTCCACGACTGAGATAGGCTCAGTGTTCGGGACTGGCAACGACCAGCCGAGTTAACAGTTGGGATAGGACTTACTCTGCCATACCCTCCTCTATTGAGATAGGCTCAGTGCTCGAGCCTGGCAACGGCCAGCCGAGTTAACTGTTGGGATACGACTTACTCTGCCACACCCTCCACTATTGAGATAGGCTCAGTGTTCGAGCCTGGCAACGACCAGCCGAGTTAACTGATGAGATAGGACTTACTCTGCCACACCCTCCACTATTGAGATAGGCTCAGTGCTCGAGCCTGGCAACGACCAGCCGAGTTAACTGTTGGGATAGGACTCACTCTGCCACACCCTCCACTATTGAGATAGGCTCAGTGTTCGAGCCTGGCAACGACCAGCCGAGTTAACTGATGAGATAAGACTTACTCTGCCATACCCTCCTCTATTGAGATAGGCTCAGTGCTCGAGCCTGGCAACGACCAGCTGAGTTAACTGTTGGGGTAGGACTTACTCTGCCACACCATCCACTATTGAGATAGGCTCAGTGCTCGAGCCTTGCAACGGCCAGCCGAGTTAACTGTTGGGATACGACTTACTCTGCCACACCCTCCACTATTGAGATAGGCTCAGTACTGGAGCCTAGCAACGACCAGCTGAGTTAACTGTTGGGGTAGGACTTACTCTGCCACACCCTCCACCATTGAGATAGGCTCAGTGCTCGAGCCTGGCAACGACCAGCTGAGTTAACTGTTGGGATAGGACTTACTCTGCCATACCCTCCACTATTGAGATAGGCTCAGTGTTCGAGCCTGGCAACGACCAGCTGTGTTAACTGTTGGGATAGGACTCACTCTCCCATACCCTCCACTATTGAGATAGGCTCAGTGTTCGGGACTGGCAACGACCAGCCGAGTTAACTGTTGGGATAGGACTCACTCTGCCACACCCTCCACTATTGAGATAGGCTCAGTGTTCGAGCCTGGCAACGACCAGCCGAGTTAACTGATGAGATAAGACTTACTCTGCCACACCCTCCACTATTGAGATAGGTTCAGTGCTCGAGCCTGGCAACGACCAGCCGAGTTAACTGTTGGGATAGGACTCACTCTGCCACACCCTCCACTATTGAGATCTGGACGGTGCTCAGGCCTAGCAACGACCAGCAGAGTTAACTGATGGGATAGGACGTACTCTGCCACACCCTCCACTATTGAGATCTGGACGGTTCTCGAGCCTAGCAACGACCAGCCGAGTTAACTGATGGGATAGGACTTACTCTGCCATACCCTCCACTATTGAGATCTGGACGGTGCTCGAGCCTGGCAACGACCAGCCGAGTTAAATGATGGGATAGGACTTACTCTGCCACACCCTCCACTATTGAGATAGGCTCAGTGCTCGAGCCTGGCAGCGACCAGCCAAGTTAACTGATGGGATAGGACTTACTCTGCCACACCCTCCACTATTGAGATAGGCTGAGTGCTCGAGCCTAGCAACGACCAGCCGAGTTAACTGTTGGGATACGACTTACTCTGCCACACCCTCCACTATTGAGATAGGCTCAGTGCTCGAGCCTGGCAACGACCACCCGAGTTAACTGATGAGATAGGACTTACTCTGCCACACCCTCCACTATTGAGATAGGCTCAGTGCTCGAGCCTGGCAGCGACCAGCCGAGTTAACTGTTGGGGTAGAACTTACTCTGCCACACCCTCCACTATTGAGATAGGCTGAGTGCTCGAGCCTAGCAACGACCAGCCGAGTTAACTGTTGGGATACGACTTACTCTGCCACACCCTCCACTATTGAGATAGGCTCAGTGCTCGAGCCTGGCAACGACCAGCCGAGTTAACCGATGGGATAGGACTTACTCTGCCATACCCTCCACTATTGAGATAGGCTCAGTGCTCGAGCCTGGCAACGACCAGCCGAGTTAACTGTTGGGATAGGACTTACTCTGCCATACCCTCCACTATTGAGATAGGCTCAGTGCTCGAGCCTGGCAACGACCAGCTGAGTTAACTGTTGGGGTACGACTTACTCTGCCACACCCTCCACTATTGAGATAGGCTCAGTGCTCGAGCCTGGCAACGACCAGCCGAGTTACCTGTTGGGATAGGACTTACTCTGCCATACCCTCAACTATTGAGATAGGCTCAGTGCTCTAGCCTGGCAACGGCAAGCCGAGTTAACTGTTGGGGTACGACTTACTCTGCCATACCCTCCACTATTGAGATAGACTCAGTGCTCGAGCCTGGCAACGACCAGCCGAGTTAACCGATGGGATAGGACTTACTCTGCCACACCCTCCACTATTGAGATAGGCTCAGTGCTCGAGCCTGACATCGACCTGCCGAGTTAACTGTTGGGATAGGACTTACTCTTCAATACCCTCCACTATTGCGATAGGCTCAGTACTCTAGCCTGGCAACGACCAGCCGAGTTAACCGATGGGATAGGACTTACTCTGCCACACCCTCCACTATTGAGATAGGCTCAGTGCTCGAGCCTGGCAACGACCAGCCGAGTTAACTGTTGGGGTACGACATACTCTGCCATACCCTCCACTATTGAGATAGGCTTAGTGCTCGAGCCTGACAACGACCAGCTGAGTTAACTGTTGGGGTAGGACTTACTCTGCCACACCCTCCACTATTGAGATAGGCTCAGTGCTCGAGCCTGGCAACGACCAGCCGAGTTAACTGTTGGGATACGACTTACTCTGCCATACCCTCCACTATTGAGATAGGCTCAGTGCTCGAGCCTGGCAACGACCAGCCGAGTTAACCGATGGGATAGGACTTACTCTGCCACACCCTCCACTATTGAGATAGGCTCAGTGCTCGAGTCTGGCAACGACCAGCCGAGTTAACCGATGGGATAGGACTTACTCTGCCACACCCCCCACTATTGAGATAGGCTCAGTGCTCGAGCCTGGAACGACCAGCCGAGTTAACTGATGAGATAGGACTTACTCTGCCACACCCTCCACTATTGAGATAGGCTCAGTGCTCGAGCCTGGCAACGACCAGCCGAGTTAACCGATGGGATAGGACTTACTCTGCCACACCCTCCACTATTGAGATAGGCTCAGTGCTCGAGCCTGGCTACGACAAGCCGAGTTAACTGTTGGGGTAGGGCTTACTCTGCCATACCCTCCACTATTGTGATCTGGTCGGTGCTCGAGCTTGGAACGACCAGCCGAGTTAACTGATGAGATAGGACTTACTCTGCCACACCCTCCACTATTGAGATAGGCTCAGTGCTCTAGCCTGGCAACGACCAGCCGAGTTAACCGATGGGATAGGACTTACTCTGCCACACCCTCCACTATTGAGATAGGCTCAGTGCTCGAGCCTGGCATCGGCCTGCCGAGTTAACTGTTGGGATAGGACTTACTCTTCCATACCCTCCACTATTGCGATAGGCTCAGTACTCTAGCCTGGCAACGACCAGCCGAGTTAACCGATGGGATAGGACTTACTCTGCCACACCCTCCACTATTGAGATAGGCTCAGTGTTCGGGACTGGCAACGACCAGCCGAGTTAACTGTTGGGGTAGGGCTTACTCTGCCACACCCTCCACTATTGAGATAGGCTCAGTGCTCGAGCCTGGCAACGACCAGCCGAGTTAACTGTTGGGGTAGAACTTACTCTGCCACACCCTCCACTATTGAGATAGGCTCAGTGCTCGAGCCTGGCAACGACCAGCCGAGTTAACCGATGGGATAGGACTTACTCTGCCACACCCTCCACTATTGAGATAGGCTCAGTGCTCGAGCCTGGCAACGACCAGCCGAGTTAACTGTTGGGGTAGGGCTTACTCTGCCACACCCTCCACTATTGCGATCTGGTCGGTGCTTGAGACTAGCAACGACCAGCCGAGTTAATTGCTGGGACAGGACTTACTCAGCCACACCCTCTACTTTTGTGATCTGGTCGGTGCTCAAGCCTGGAACGACCACACGGCGAGCGCTCCTATACTGTTGGCGCGCTTCGCTTTATCAAACATTTCACTGTGTTACAAGATTTGCTGAATTATTAAGACCGATGCAACAAATTCCCTGTTATCATTGCTATCAATTGAGCAATAAATAATAGAAGGCTGCTCATTTAAAAGCACCTAGGTTTATGTTGAACATCACATTTGCTTACGTGTTTGAATGAGTCATATTATTTACTTCAATGAGCCCCTTCACTGTGTTCAGACTTGTGAAATATCTATTGTTGTTTGCGGTGAAAGGTTTAAGTGGACCACTTGTTTACAGAGTTCAACACTCGCAGAGGCGACTGGTAATAAGGTTGCACAACAACCAGATTTTTTTTCAATAATAATATTAATAATAATTAATACAAGAGTTTAGTGCTTTTCAGTCGGTCAACACCTTCGAAGAGATTTACCGTACCAAGTTAAGTTCCTACAAAAAAATGGCATAATCTTCTCTTAGTAGAAGAATATTAGCTAGTTATTTTGTTTGTGTTTTATAAGGTGCGTTCAAAAAGTAACGAGCCGGAGGCTGGAATGCGCAAACCGGTGACGACATCGGCTAATCGTGGCGTGTGTAACGAGGTGTGGTTCCGACTAGAGCGAGGAAGGTCACAGCCCGTCGCTAGAGGGCACGCGTGCACGTCACGTGACGATACAAAGCGAGCAGCAGCATGCATCAATCGTCCAACGCTGCCAGTCGCATTGCAAACAGTGACATGTAGGCGAAGAGCAAAGAGGTGTTGTTCAGTTTCTGACAGCGGAAGGAGTAGGAGGAGCGGACATTCATCGCCGAATATCACAAGAGTACGGCGAACACTGCATGTCCCTTGCGAGGGTCAAGGCTTGGCACAAGCGCTTCAGGGAAGGACGGATGTAGTTAGCCGATGATGCCCGGTCTGGGGCACCCTTGTGCATTACCGATGACAACGTCCAGCTGGTTGATGCACTCATTACCCAGGACCGCCGAGTGACAGTGAACGCCATAGCCGCCGTGGTCGGATTGAGCGTCGGAAGTGTGCACACCATCATGAAGGAACGACTGCACTTGCGCAAAGTGTGTGCCCAATGGGTGCCCCAGAGTCTTCAACCACACCAGGAAACATGTCGAATGGCCCACTGTCTTGGTCTGCAGCGCTATGCGAGGGAAGGGAATGGGTTCCTGGCACGAGTGGTGGCTGGAGATGAGTCATGGTGTCATCACCTCGAACCAGAATCCAAACGACAAAGCCTCCAGTGGAAGCATCCAGGGTCACGACCACCCAAAAAAGGCAAGGCCATCCACACGAGTGCAGGAAAGGTAATGCTGACGTTCTTCTTTGACCAAGATGGCCCCCTTCTGATACACTTCATACCGCACGGGACAACAGTGAATGCCCAGCGTTACTCGCAAACCTTGACCACCCTTCGCCAAGCGATCAAAACAAAACGACCAGGCAATCTCACCCGTGGGGTCATTCTGCTCCACGACAATGCACGACCTGATACGGCCATCACAGTCGCGGCACTCCTGCAGAAATTCAAATGGGAGGTTCTCGGCCACCCTCCATACAGTCCAGACCTCTCTCACTGTGATTGTGACATGTTTGGTCCCCTGAAAAGGGCTCTGCGGGGCCAACGATTCACCTCGGACGTCGACGTCCAGCTGTACGTGCGGAACTGGTTCACATCGCAGCCCAGGGAATTTTATGAGACAGCCATTCACCGCCTCGTGTCACAGTGGGACAAGTGCCTCAACAGCCAGGGCCAATACTTCTAACATACAGGTACTGGTTTCTGTAATTATGCCTCCGGCTCGTTACTTTTTGAACGCACCTTATATATAGGCCTATATCACTCGCTGCTTCCAGCATACTACGCAGTTGAAAGACCACTATATTCGTCGTCAATAGAAGAAACATTTGATATTATTTTCAAGGCTAACACAAAATTTGTGATAATATTTAGAAAGTAATTTAAAAAGAGCATCTTCATAGAAGATATTTTCGCCTGTCTAAATCTTTGTTTTAACGTTAAGAAAAAATAATGCATTTGTAACAGATCGGATTTCATTTAATTTCTATAATTTAAGCTCCAGTGGCCTCAGTCACCGTTCTCCTCTACGTGGTGACATCATGAGCTACTGTTACGCTTAACTGTGCTGTTGCTGCTTGACTTAAGAGCTGTCCCGCAAGGCTCCAGTTGCTACGATCAACAAACGCTGGCGCAGCGGCAATAGTATCTTGAATGGCTAATACCTAACTTACTGAACCACAATGGTTCATGTCAAAGCTTAATAAGGAAAGGCATTTCTCATTTTAAGCACCGTTTGCATTTTTTCGCGAACTATCTAACTGATAAATCCAATACGCAGAGATCATGAAACATGAAAACTATAAATTGAAGAAGTCTGGACAAATGTTGCATTTGTCGCTAATAGCGAAACGCACAAACTCTAGCATGTGGTCACCTAAATGGCGTGTGGCCTCCTGAGAGGCCGAGTGCGCGTCCTAATGGACGAAGTGATGATTAGGTCTAGGATTTTTAGGTAAATAAATATTTTTTATGTAAATACATATTTTAAGCATTTTTTCTATAAATACATAAATTCCTGCTTTTCACTTATTAGCACATAAAAAAGCATAATAGTTACATGTTTTTAAAATCAGTACACTAGATATTTAAGTTTATTGCATTTTTGTTCTGTGTTACTTCAATCTGTGAGCAAACTAGTCTCCATGCAGAGCGTATGTCAGCTTGCAACTGTGTTATTCTTAACTTGTCGCCCCGTGCCACTCACTGTGGAAGTCGGGGATTTCCATGTCTATGGCCATATTGCAGCACGTGCTAGACCTCTCCCTCCCCTAGCTACCTGGAACCAGTGTCACTCGCATGCAGTTCATTTCTGGCACTGAAATGTAAATGCCTAAAGTAAAAACAACTACAAGTTATCATCTGTTGCAGAATTTAAAGTTAATTTTACGTCTGATGGGGGCGTTTTGTTCTGCCAGCCGTATGGGGAAGCAATCCAGGCTGAACAGCGATCTCAAGTTACACAACACCTCACAGGCAAGAAACATGTTGCCGCAGTTTCACGCCTTCAGAATAAGTGTTTTGCGAAAATTGTCGGGCATTTGTGATGGACAACCTGAAGATTTATCTGTTGTGTATTGTAATGCTTCAACAGTCAGTGAGGCACAGTATTCGTGAGCACTGCATATTGTTTATATTCACAATAATAAACTAAATTATAATTAAATATTTTTACCTTTTTGTCACATATTTCAGGTATTTTTAATACATAAAAAATAAATATTTTCCCGATTTTTAGCACCTAAAAATCCGAGCCCTAGTGATGATATACTGTAAACCCAGTTCCCGTGCCAAGGGACTAACCCTCCATGAACACAGTTCATTTTAAGGGTCACACTGGTGTCTAATGAACCCCAATATTTTACTGAATTCTAGACTGGTCAGCATGGAAGGGCCTGAATAGACTTCTTACAGGAGTTGGAAGAACAAGGGTGAATCTGCAGAAGTGGGGTTTCTCATCCAACACATCTCTCTATGATTGTGGAGAGCAACAGACGACACAGCATCTTTGTCAGTCCTTGTGGCCTTCAACTCGTACTCAGGGGCGTATATAAGGAGGGGAGGGGGTGGGGGGTGGGGGAGCTGTGGGGGCTCCACCCCCCCCCCCCAAAAGAAAGCCAAAATAATTAAGTGCTTTGGCAAAAGCATAAAATAATTGTAAATTTGGTTGTACCCTATTCTTAACTTATTGGCTAAGTTATAAACAATATTAGGATTGAAATTAGACCACCTCGTCGTGTAGTGACTGCCGCCCCGGAGGACGAATTTGATTCCCGGCTCTGCCAAGAAATTTTAAGTCTGGTCTGAGGGCTGGAACGGGTGAGGCAAAACTGAGAAATCCACAGCAAGTTGATTTTGAGAAATAAATTATCAATTTGTAAAAAAAAAGGAAAGGCAAATATTTAAATATTTGCCATTCATACTCCATAATATGCCATAATAGAAAATTCATTAAGTATAAAATTTTATTTGTGTGTTGTTTTGTATTTTACAATTTTTTTTTGTATTGCCACAAATTGTAGTTATATAAACTTAGAATTTTACAAATAACTCTTATCTAAAATAATTACACAAAGTTATATGCTCTAAGAGATTGGTTGATATTTCTGGGTATTTTGCGGTGACAATCCTCTGATAAATCTCACAATTTCCCAGGTTAGTCAGCCCTCCCCCGAAAAAAAAATTGTATATACGCCCCTGCTTGTACTATGGATGACCTAATTGCAGCCACTCCCAATGCCATCGACGCGACGTCGCCCACTACTGGGCAGCTATCATCTAGCTGCTGGACAGCCAGCCCTTACCTTGTTTCTTCTTTTTTTTAATACGAGTGTAAATATGTATACCTATATGTCATGTAAAGAAGGTGCCCCTGACACGTATAAAGAAAGACTGAATTATATACGATACATTTACAACATATTGTAAAACAACCTATACTGATATTTTCAGATATTCATTAACAATCTTCTTGGTGATTTTACCATTGTTTTTGTAGCATAATGGGCCTACTACGATAAAAAATTGTAAAATTGAAACAAATCTCATATAAAATGAAGAATAATATTATAATATTCCCATTTTTCTGCAATTCTCTACAGTAATAAACAATTCACTTGTATGCGCTATTCTAACGATCGCTACTGGTCAAGTGAAAGTTAGGTAATTAAGTCGTAAGTCATAATAACATATTGCCACAGGTGTGTTCAAACTTGATAGTTTATTGACTGCAATCTAAGCATTACACTGCCCGATGTTCATCGCATATTCGCGCTCTCAGGCGACGGTGCTGGAACTAGCGTGAGGGTGATGGAAACATAAACATGCGATTTGTGTTGATGTGTGTGCTCTTCTCTCGTTTTTCAGTTATATTCATAATAATTGAGGCTAAAAGATAAGTGATAAATATTGTTCAGTTCCGCAGTGCTCTTCAAAGGCAACAACTTGCATATCAATGCATTACTTCCCCAAAAAGTATGCTTTACGGAGGCAATGGAGTCGATTACTTCGCCTCGCGAAGCCGATTTCGAAGTATAAGGTGCGTTCAAAAAGTAACGAGCCGGAGGCTGTAATGCGCAAACCGGTGACGACATCGGCTAATCGTGGTGTGTGTAACGAGGTGTGGTTCCGACCAGAGCGTGGAAGGTCAAGCCCGTCGCTAGAGGGCACGCGTGCACGTCACGTGACGATACAAAGCGAGCAGCAGCATGCATCAATCGTCCAACCAAGAACAAGACAGTAGGCCATTTGGCATGCTTCCTGGTGTGGTTGAAGACTGTGGGGCACCCATCGGGCACGCACTTTCCGCAAGTGCAGTCGTTCCTTCATGATGGTGTGCACACTTTCGACGCTCAATCCGACCACGGCGGCTATGGCGTTCACTGTCACTCGGCGGTCCTGGGTAATGAGTGCATCCTCCAGCTGGACGTTGTCATCGGTAATGCAGGGGGTGCCCCAGACCGGGCATCATCGGCTAACGACACCCGTCCTTTCCCAAAGTACGTGTGCCACGCCTTGACTCTTGCAAGGGACATGCAATGTTCGAAGTACACTTGTGACATTCGGCGATGAATGTCGGTTCCCCCTACTCCTTTCGCTGTCAGAAACCGAACAACACCTTTTTGCTCTTCGTTTGAAGCCTCCATGTCACTGTTTGCAATGTGACTGGCAGCATTGGACGATTGATGCATGCTGCTGCTCGCTTTGTATCGTCACGTGACGTGCACGCGTGCCCTCTAGCGACGGGATGTGACCTTCCACGCTCTGGTCGGAACCACACCTCGTTACGCACGCCACGATTAGCAGATGTCGTCACCGGTTTGCGCATTACAGCCTCCGGCTCGTTACTTTTTGAACGCACCTTATATGTTCGTATGCGATTTGCATTTTAGAAAGGAGGATTATTTTTTAATAACTATTAATGAATTAATTACAATATCCAGTACATTCTCCTTTGCACTACGAACTAGGCGACGTTGCAGGGTCGATTTGACAGCTGTTCTTCCCATGTGGAAATTTACTTTTAGGGGACGCTTTATGGTACAGTACATGTGGTTGTCTTTCTTTAACTTGTCCCATTGCTGCTTCAAATCTGTGGAACTCAGTTTCAATCTTGTGCATAAGAAAAGAAAAGAAATCTTTAAACGTGTATAGTCTTCGATTCATCGACTACAACAGTAGTAGACTATATCTTCTAAATTATATGCATCTACTTACTGAAATACTGTATGTAAAGCAATGTACAGACTACACGCTTATTACATTCTCCTGAACTTCTTGCCTTACAGTTACACAAACAAATTATTTTTTCTCGGCAACTGGTGACTAAATTTCAATTGGAATCTGGTGAGGTAGCCTATTAGTTTGTAAGCATAAAGCTTCAAGGATCATAAAATCTGCTTCTAGTTCTTTCCCGCACATAATTAGCCTATCTGTTTGGCATCTACATTTGCCTGTCCTTCAACGAGAGCCTGCCTAAAATTGCCAACAAGATTAAATCCATCTATGAAGTTCAGCAACATTTTTTGGGTATTACAATAGATCATAAATTATCATGGGAAGAGCATATAAATGAAATCTGTAAAAAATTAACAACAAAAAAACTCCTTCGTTTTAAAGAGAATTTCAATATACTTACGCAGCGAATACCAATTAACAGTCTACTATGGATTAATACATTCACAGATATCATACGGTATTGAGATATGGGGTGGGGCAGCAAATAGGAATATGGAGAGAATATTTCAACGGCAGAAACGAATAATACGATACTTGTTTGGGTTGAAATCGAGAGAATCGTGCAGAGTTGCATTTAAGAAGCATAATATTTTAATAATATTTTCATTGCATATTTTCAAAGTTAAGGGAAAATCAACATAAAGTTGTCACAATCAACAATGTCCACAATCATGAAACCAGAGGGCAGGCAGAATGACTATTTTCAAAAGAGGGTAAATAAACAATATGCAGAAAAGGATCCTTTCAAAAAAGAGGTATATACCAAAATAAGCTACCAAACCACTTACAATCTTTGACTGGAACTGGGTTCAGAGAGTCTCTCAAGCTATACCTAGCCCAGAAAGTATTGTATTCTTTAAGTGAATTTTAATGAAACATGTAACTGTTTAATTATGAAAAAAAAAGTTGTAAATATGTCAATTTAACTGTGAGTATGTTGTGTGACGTATCCAATTCTGTATGATGCAGGTTCTGGAAATAAAGAGTTTTGTATTGTATTGTATCACCCTTGCGTCCACCATTTTGTCGCAACTTAACTGCCATGTAGCCTACATTCCATCGAGAGTGCGAATAACTCGCTGGCAAGACGAATGCAATGAGTTTTGTCTTCCTTTTACCCGGGGACAGAAAGAGAAGAGCTAGTGACCCAAGTCATGGAATTTGGCGATCAACCTTCAAAATATCACTGATCGATAACCAAAGATATCTGGAGAAGAGTCATGCTGGGGCCTGACCAACCCCACAGTCGATTTAACTTCCTACTGACTGAAACGCAGTGAAACAATGGAGCTGCTGGTTAGACCGTAGCTCCACAGCGCTACCAACTAAATTTACATAGAAGGGAAAGGCCATGATTCCTGCGCCGTCCAATTTGTTATGAAAACAAAAATCGCCAGGGACTGAGGGACCCCAGTAAGACCGTTGAGGTTTAAAATCCCCAACGGCCCGGCCAGGAATCGAACCCGGAACCCTTCGGGCCAAAGCCTGGCTCGCCAACCATTTCTTCTGAATATTAGCGTGTGCTTTCACGAAGGAGGAAATCAATGGCTGACACACCGTACTGAACAATTAAAATGGACTATTGGGAAAATAATAATGTAGACTTTCCGGGAAAAGCGATGATGGTCTAAAATTTTCATGCTGTTCGCGATGGAACATTCGACAACTTCATGCGAATAACCAAACAATTAGCAATTTATTACAAGGAATCTCCTTCACCTCTGATCTCCGCAGAGCCCTACTGTCACTGTGAGTTTTCTCGCACGGCTATAAACATTGGTGTCACAGGACGAAGTCATTTGACCTATGAAGCGTTCTTGTCCATTCACCTATCCCACCGCACTGGCCCATTGTTATTTTACACCGTTCATTGATTTCCTCGCGCCAACTCCCAGGCGCGTATCAAAGCCAACCTCGTTAGCTCGTTCTCCAAAGAGAACAAGAGACTACCAGCATCTTGTACAAAAAAGATTCATCATACCGTAGTAACTTTCCTATGTTGTTGTTGTTGTCTTCAGTCTTTTGACTGGTTTGATGCAGCTCTCCATGCCTCCATGCCTCTCCATGCCGAACCACAGAATAATACAACGTTTAACGTCTGTGACTACTGGTGCGCATGTAAGCTGCGCAGAAAGAACGGAAATTTCCGTAAGCACACCTGTCTGTCGAACGAACCGCATAGATGTTTCTTTACTGCACACACGATGTTCCCTAGCGAATACGCGTGATGCGGACAGGTGAGCGAGAACATTTCGGCGGCCACGGTTCGTATCTCACGTCCATGCGATTCGGATTCCACGTAAAACTTCTTGGTCGGAAACGGGATGCCCATCAGCAGATTGGGCTGTCCTTGTAGTGAAAACGAAAAGCGCTCCTGCTCGATCGTCACTCATTTTCAAGCCTTTTTACTCTAGAGCAGGGGTCTCCAACACCGGCCCGCCATAGCTTAATGTTGATTAGGCTACATTTTAAAAGTAAATCATACACATTATAATCAATGTTTTTATTTAACGAACAATTAAGAAACACAATATAAAAACTGGTATACATTAGCAAATTGTACATTTTAATTGTAATTATTGACATGAGATTTATCCTAAAAACTTAACATAATTATGTGAAATACATCGGTGATTTACGTAATTAAATTATTCATTATTATTATTATTATTATTATTAGACTGGGGAGCGTGATGGCGCAGTGGCTTAGCTGCTCGTCTTTCACCAAGATGGACGGAGTTCGAATCCCGGTGACAACGGGGTGAAATTTTCACCCGAAAAATGACGTGGCGTCAGGAAGGGCATCCGGCCCTAAATCCCCGGCCAAAACAAAAAAATGAGCCCGGTTGGCTCCGGCGACCACAATTAATTTGGATAAGCCGAAGAAAGTTTATTAGTATTATTATTATTATTAGACTACTATGATTAATGAGATTTATGTAGCTGTAACTTTCCACTGACAATGTTTTAAGTTGTGAAGACCTCGTGCGCCTCGCTGCATTTTTGACAGCTGGCGCACCTAGCGGATGCTTGTGCAACACGTAGGATGACTGACTGATGCAATTGCCTTTGAATCTATGTAAATGTAAATCCACAGCCTGCTTCCAGTCTCCGACCGGGTCAGGAATGGAATGAATGAAGCCCCCATCTAGCGGCGAGGATATGAACTGTGCCGGCTGCCGAGGCCTGACGCACTCCTCTGGGGCAATGATTAAATGAATGACAGATGAAATGAAATGATAATGGAGAGTGTTGCTGGAATGAAATTTTTTGACAGGGAAAACCGGAGTACCCGGAGAAAAACCTGTCTGCCTCCGTTTTGTCCAGCACAGATCTCACATGGAGTGACCGGGATTTGAACCACGGACCCAGCGGTGAGAGGCCGGCGTGCTGCCGCCTAAGCCACGGAGGCTTCCCTTTGAGTCTATGCAAGCAAGCAATTATATTTACCGCTCCAATGTCGTGCTCTTTTGAGGTTTGTGTTGGTTTTGAAAGGATACAGTGGACTCAGACTTATTTCAGACCTTCCACCCTGAAGAAAGGTGCAAAGCTCAATGAGAGTTGCCATGTACTCAAAGTGAGAGAAACGTCGGGAGGGAAAATTATCGGCGCCTGTTTAAGAGAAACAAACATAAATCAACCACCGTATGCCGTCAAACTTCAAGTAAGAATTAAAATATTATATATTTATTATGATACTTACGCAAACGTTTTATCAATAGGCAAAATCAGCATTCGTTTATGTCTTAAATTATCATGGGTAAGCCACTAGGCTATCATGCCCGTCGAATGACTTTATAATTCGTGTTTCTTTTCAGATCGATCACGAAAGAAATCTTCAGTCCTCTGAATGCCAGTGCAAAGCAGGGGCGTATATAAGAATTAAGAAAGTGATGCTTTGGTAAGAGCATAAAGTAATTGTAAATTAGGTTGTACCCTAATCTTAAATTATTGGCTAAGTTATAAACAATATTAAGATTGAAATTAGACTAACTCGTGTGTCCTAGTGGCTAGCATTCTTGGCTGCCGCCCCGGAGGTCCGAATTTGATTCCCGGCTCTGCCAAGAATTTTTAATTCTGGTTTGAGCGCTGGAACGGGGTACACTCAGCCTTGTGAGGCAAAACTGTGAATTCCACAGTACGGTACTTTTGAAAAATAAATTATCAACTTGTAAAAAAAAAAAAAAAATCAAGAAGTTCCGTGACGAATTAAAGAGCCTACTTTTCTTAAAATTTAAGATTCATGCCAATGATTAATCTATATGGATCTATCTAGAATAATGACGAAATTAAGTTGGTAATATCGAATAATCTAGTTAGTTCGAAATACTGCATACCTGGCATAATGTAGCCAATAGAGAACTAAAGTTGGCAGCCCTGGTGACTAAATATATTCTTAGTTCCACCTCTTAAGGTACAGAATACAAAATTTGGTTGAAGTCCAATGGATAGAATGGACCTTACATGCAGTTAAACAATGGATCTAACAGCGCGCGTAAAATCATGTTGGCAACAATGACATACATGTATTGGTCATAAATAATCTGAAATAATATGATCTATTGTTGTGTCAATTTTGAATGAAATCCATTAGTTAGTACGGAAGTTACATGCATTTTGAAATTGGACCTATCAGCAGGCTTAAAATTATGTTGGCAGAACTGGCGAAGGCCTATATTAGTTACTCCAAATTAATCTATAATGCCAGGTACTATACGTGTGCAAAGTTTAGAACTATTGGCTTGCATACTGTTACGTGCCACCCCCTAGTGGCACTTTTGTTAACTGGATTACGGTGGGGGGTACAAAGCAAAACACCAATTACTGCTTAAAGAAATAATTAACTTTATTGTGGCCAGAAAATTACACTTATCAGCAAATACAAGCAATTAGGAGCCTTACTCCAGTTTCCTCAAGTCTCTTCCTTATGCGCTCTTGGCCCCTTTCACTTGCAACAGACCACAGAAGTTAATCCGTCCTAATGAGTCCGGTGGCCTTGACAGAAGCTACCTGCCCCTCTTCCTCAGGTACAACAAATACAGTTACTTACGAGCACTTGATGTACGCTGTTCACAAGCTGGGAGAAACAATGCCACTGGATTTCGAAACTCGCACAGCACTTCGTCACCACACTTCTGTCGCACAAGATAATCGCTCGCACTAGCTCGTAAAACACAACAACAGAAAACTCGGTCCCCTCACTGTTGAAGCCGCTTATATAGCAGGCTGGTGACTCAATAAATTCTAGAATCGTCCAGGACACACGGCTTCTCGACATTTCCTTCGCTGGTGGTGTCACGAAGATTCTGGACCATCCCTTTCACTTCGCAGTCCGTTGCGTAACGCGCATGCAATACACTGAGGGAGAGCAGTCCAGCCCTGGGGCAGTTTTGACTCATGCGGCGAGCGATGAAACGAACTCACAGCCGTAACACCACCCCCTTCCTAAAAAGGCTGATCGTCCCGATCAATCATTGGCCCGTCTGTGTCCCTCCGTAGGCTGCCAGGCGATCTCGATGCACGATCTTCATCTTCGCCCTCGGGCTCCGCTGGATCCTGTAGACGACATCGTTGATCCGTTTCACGACTCGGTCCGGGCCCTCCCAGGACTTCTGAAGTTTGGGTGACAGGCCTTTCTTCCGTAATGGGTTGAAGAGCCAGACCAGGTCGTCCTCGTGGAATCCGCCGGCATCCGTCTGCTGGTCGTATCGGGTCTTCATTAGGTCGGTCTCAATCCGCAGTTTTCTCCTCGCGAACGCGTGCACGTCCTCCAGTTGGTCGACCAGTTCTTGACAATACTGGCTTACCAGGATCGGATCATTCCCAGGTCGGCCAAAGGCAAGATCAACAGGTAGACGGAGCTCCCTCCCAAACATGGCCCGGGCTGGTGTGCACCCGGTGGCTTCATGCACGGCGGCGCGGTAGGCCAGGAGAAATAGTGGAAGATGTTTGTCCCAATCCCTCTGGTGCTCGCTGACGACTATTCGAAGATGGTTCTCGATGGTGCGATTGAATCGCTCTACCATCCCGTCGGACTGAGGGTGTAGTGGCGTTGTCCTTGTCTTCCGGATTCCCAGCAGCTGGCATAGGTTCTGGAACACCTGCGACTCGAAGTTCCTCCCTTGGTCGGAGTGCAGCTCCAGGGGTACTCCGTACCGGCTGACGAATTCCTTCACCAGGGTCTCTGCAATCGTCGCGGCTTCTTGGTTAGGGAGCGCATACGCCTCCGGCCATTTGGTAAAGTAGTCGCTGACGACTAATATGTATCGGTTCCCTGCCTCGCTTAACGGGAATGGCCCAGCAACATCGATGGCCACTCTCTCCATGGGGCCGCCCACGTTGAAGGTCTTCAGTGGACCCCGTCGTCTTCGTCCTGGGCCCTTGCTGGCTGCGCAATCGTGGCACCTCGCGCAGTGGTTCTCCACGTCTGTTCGGCATCCGATCCAGTAGAACCACCCTCTCAGCTTCTCCAGGGTCTTCTTTATCCCTAGGTGTCCACCAGATGATCCTCCATGAACTTCCTTCAGGACTTCCTCCGTCATAGCCTTTGGAACGACGACTTGTTCCCGAGATGTCTTCCCGTCGGTGCTCTCCCAGGTACGGCAGATGAGGCCATCCCTTACAATCAGCGAGTCCCACTGCGCCCAGTAGGACTTAAACTTTGGGCTGCAGTCACTCACAATGTTCCACCCGGGTCTGGGGACTCAGGCCCTCTTCCATTCGGCTATCAGTCCCAGGTCATCATCTTCTGCTTGCGCCCGCGTGAAAGAATCGGGGCTCCAGCTCCCTTGAAGTTCCACGGTAGTCCTTCGGCACTGTATCCCGGTGTTCTCCTCCCTTCGGGCACAGAAGGTGCAGTCTTCGGGGCACGGTCTTCGTGACAGGGCGTCGGCGTTAGAATGCAGTTGGCCTTTCCTGTGCTGAATCTCAAAGTTGTACTGTTGAAGCCTCTCTAACCACCGCGCGAGTTGATCCTCGGGCTGCTTGAAGTTCAGGAGCCACCGCAGGGATGCATGGCCGGTCCTGATGAGAAATTCTTGCCCGTACAGATACTTGTGGAAGTGTTCAATGGTCTTCACGATGGCGAGCAGCTCCTTCCTGGTGACGCAGTAGTTCCTTTCCGCCTTTGATAAGGCCTTGCTGAAGTAGGCCACTACTGTCTCCTCGCCGTCCACTACTTGCGACAGGATTCCCCCTATGCCAAAGTCACTGGCATCGGTATCGACGATGAACCTTGTTCCCGGTCTGGGGTAGGCCAGAATAGGCGCGGTGCACAGAGCTTGCTTGAGTTGTTCGAAGGCACTGTGGCATTCTGCTGTCCACGTGAAGAGTTGGTCCTTCTCGGTCAGTCGATGTAAAGGTTTGGCGATGTCGGCGAATCCTCTCACGAAGCGACGATAATAAGTGCAGAGTCCCAGGAAGCTTCGTAGTTGGGACTTGTCCTTCGGAACTGGCCACCCCCTCACAGCTGCGGTCTTCTCTGGGTCGGTGCGCACCCCTTCCTCGGAGACGATATGCCCAAGGTACTGGACCCGCTTCTGGAAGAGCTGACGCTTCTTGGGGCTCAACTTCAGCTGTGCAGCCCGTAGCTTCAACAAGATCTCCTTCAGGTTGCTGTAGTGCTCCTCGAAGCTTCTCCCCAGAACGATGACGTCGTCTAGGTAGACCAGGCAGGTCTTCCAGTGTAGTCCCCTCAGAATGGACTCGATTAGCCTTTCGAAGGTCGCAGGGGCGTTGCACAGACCGAATGGCATGACGGTGAACTGCCAGAGCCCGCTGCCCACAGAGAACGCCGTTTTCTCGCGGTCCTTAGGGTGGACCTCCACCTGCCAGTAGCCACTCTTCAAATCCAAGGTGGAGAACCATCTTGACCCTGATATGGTGTCCAGCGTGTCGTCGATCCGGGGTAGAGGGTAGCTGTCCTTCTTCGTGACGTCGTTCACCCGCCTGTAGTCCACGCAGAACCTGGTGGAACCGTCCTTCTTCTTCACAAGCACGACCGGAGAACTCCAAGGACTATGTGATGGCTCGATCACCCCTTGCTCCTTCATCTCTTCTACCATCCGGTCGACTTCGGCTTGCTTGGCGAGCGGGACACGTCGGAATGGGGCCCTAATCAGTGCGCTGTCCCCAACGTCGATTCTGTGCTGGACCAAGCTTGTCCTGCCGAAGTCTTTGCTCCCCACGGAGAAGACATCCTGGAATTCGCGTAGCAGGTCCTGAAGTTGGCGTGATTGTTCCTCGTCTAAATGGTCCTGGGATCCTTGGTACAGCTTCTGTAGTTCTTCTGGCAGTGTGCGTCTTCTTCGGTTGTCCGTCTGCAGGTGTCCGTCCGTCGTGTCGGTGATGCGGGCAATCCAGGTAACGGGCTCGCAGACTCCTAGGTTGGTGTCCCGGTGAACCGTAATGTCGTAGTCGTTCAGGTTGGACAGGCGGACGTACGGCCGGGACGTCGTGTTGATGAGGGTCTTGGCAACTAGCAATCCTTTTGTCTGGATGTCCTCATATTTTGGCTCGATGGCAGCCGCCACTCCCTCAGCAGTTCCGTCGACAATTACGGCGGCGCTGACCTCCGTCCTGGCAGGAACGATGACGTCCTCTCTCAGCCTTACTCGTCGTGCGGTGACGGCCTCGTGTGCTGGTTGCAAAGCAAGTTCCTCACCTCCGAAGTGCAGAGTGTTGGTACTCAGGTCCAAGATGATGTTGTTCTGGTCCATGAAGTCCAGTCCGATGATCACTTCGTTTGATACGTCAGCCACAAGCACTGGATGCTTTATCACCCGTCGACCAATGACGAACTCCAGTGATGCTTCGCCATGTACCGGTGCGGTCTCTCCGGTCGCGGTTATTAGCTGGAGGTTCCTTTGTGTGGGTTGCACTCTCCACTTCGGGATCACAGTGGGATTGACGATGGTCCTCGATGCTCCCGTGTCGATCAGCATGGGCCAGCTCACTCCGTTGATGACTCCGTCGACTATCAGGCTGCTATTGTCCCTCCGTAACTTCGTCACACGCACTTGGACTGCCGGGGCTTGACGACTGTCACAAGCCAACCTTTGCCCCCCAAGGCTGACTAATACTCGTTTCCCTGGGCCGCGCGGTTTTCAGACGACTGATTTCCCGTCGGATACCCTCGGCGGCGGCGATCACCGCAGTCCTTGCTCAGGTGGCCTTTCTTACCGCAGGCCCAGCAGGTCGGTAGTCCTCTTCCAGGCCGCCTCTCCGGTTGTCTTCCGGCTGTGTCGTTGCTGGTGGTGCCGCGACTATCGAAGAAACGGCTTAGCGCCTCCATCAATTCGTCGGCCAGGGGCTTGGTCTCGTTGGTTTTTGCTGGTTCATCGACGTCCACTTGACGCACCCGCGCGTGCATTCTGGATGCCTGTTTTGCCGTCTCGAATTCAAGTGCGTGGCTCAGCGCATCTGCCAGGGTCTTATTGCGCGCGAGTCGCAGCGCCTGTTGAGTGTCCGAGTCCCGTAGCCCGTCGGTGAAGGTCTGCGTCGCTATCTGCTCCAGAAAGTCGGCCGGCGCTGTTGGGTAGGCAAGTCTTACGAGGCGTGCGATGTCCATCTCGAACTCCTGCAGGGTTTCCGCGTTCTTCTGTACCCGGGACCGGAGCTGCATCTGGTAGGCCTGCTGAAGATGGCTATCTCCATATCAGGACTCCATATGGGCGATTAGTGAAGCGTAGTCCTGGGATCCAGTCGGGATGGCCTGAAGGACGTTAAGGGCGTCGCCTCTCAGCGCTACAATGAGAGCTGTAGCCTTTTCTGTGTTGTTCCAGTTATTTATGGAACAGGCTGCCTCGAACTGACGTAAGTAGGTGCTCCACGGGACCTTTCCGTCGAAGGTTGGGGGCGTCACTCTGCTATGTCCCGTTCCTGATATTCCCGGTGTAACGGTGGGTGGGCGTTGGCGCAGCTCGGAAACTTCCTCTCGTAGAGCGTTGAATTTCTCTTCCACCCCCGTCAGTGGGCGTTGGCGCAGCTCGGCAACTTCCACTTGTAAGGCGTTGAATTTCTCCTCCACCCCCATCAGCGGTCGTTGGCACAGCTCGGCAACTTCCACTTGCAAGGCGTTGAATTTCTCCTCCACCCCCATCAGCGGGCGTTGGCGCAGCTCAGCAACTTCCACATGCAAGGCGTTGAATTTCTCCTCCACCCCCATCAGCGGGCGTTGGCGCAGCTCGGCAACTTCCACTTGTAAGGCGTCGAACTTCTTTTCCACTGCTGCGACTTCCTCACGTAGGCCCTGTTCTAATTTCCCTTGGCTCTCCTCTAATTTCGTCAGCAGACACTCTTCCAGATTTTTCTGGCCATCCAGAAATTTGGCGGTTAGGTCCTCTGCTAACTTATTCTGGCCGTCTTCCATCTTCTTCTGGCCGTCTTCCATTTTGGCAGTTAGGTCATCCTTCAGGTCCTTGGCTAATTTCTTCTGGCCGTCTTCCATGCCAGTTAACTTTTCTAGCAATGCTACCAATTTCTCCTCCATTTTAGTTGTTTGTCTTGTAAAGGGCATGCACTCACAGGAAAATTAGAGAAAATGACCTGCTCGGGTTTTGAAACCAGGACCGTCAGGTGTTGTGCTTGACTTCGTAATCCGGCTTCTGACACCAGTTGTTACGTGCCACCCCCTAGTGGCACTTTTGTTAACTGGATTACGGTGGGGGGTACAAAGCACAACACCAATTACTGCTTAAAGAAATAATTAACTTTATTGTGGCCAGAAAATTACACTTATCAGCAAATACAAGCAATTAGGAGTCTTACTCCAGTTTCCTCAAGTCTCTTCCTTATGCGCTCTTGGCCCCTTTCACTTGCAACAGACCACAGAAGTTAATCCGTCCTAATGAGTCCGGTGGCCTTGACAGAAGCTACCTGCCCCTCTTCCTCAGGTACAACAAATACAGTTACTTACGAGCACTTGATGTACGCTGTTCACAAGCTGGGAGAAACAATGCCACTGGATTTCGAAACTCGCACAGCACTTCGTCACCACACTTCTGTCGCACAAGATAATCGCTCGCACTAGCTCGTAAAACACAACAACAGAAAACTCGGTCCCCTCACTGTTGAAGCCGCTTATATAGCAGGCTGGTGACTCAATAAATTCTAGAATCGTCCAGGACACACGGCTTCTCGACATTTCCTTCGCTGGTGGTGTCACGAAGATTCTGGACCATCCCTTTCACTTCGCAGTCCGTTGCGTAACGCACATGCAATACACTGAGGGAGAGCAGTCCAGCCCTGGGGCAGTTTTGACTCATGCGGCGAGCGATGAAACGAACTCACGGCCGTAACAATACTTTCTGATATATTGCTATTAGGGTATCAAAAGTAGAGACAGCATTTATTAACAGTTGGCAGCCCTGGTTACTCTTAAGATCGGCATAGTCATATCTGTTATGGTGCACATAGCATACACGAAATTTGGTTGAAATCCAAATGATAGTATAGAAGTTACATGTATTTAAAGTTGGACCTCTCAGCAGGCTTAGAATCATGTTAGTAGCACTGACGTATATAAGTTACTCCAAATTAATATAGAATGTCAGGTACTATACGTGTGCATAGTTTAAAGCTGTCAGCTTGCATACTTTCTGATATATGGGTATTTGGATAAAAAAATTGAGAGCATTTATTAACAGTTGGCAGCCCTGGTGGCTCTTAAGAATACGCTCAGTCATATCTGTTGATGTACACATAGCACATACGAAATTTGGTTGAATTCCAATTGATAGTGTAGAAGTTATATGCATTTAAAAATTGGACCTATCACCAGGCTTATAATCATTTTGGCAACACTGCCATGTATGGCCTCCTGGAAATTAAACTGAAATATTATTATCTATACGTGTGCCAATTTTAAAATTGCTCCCATTCATACCTTCCAAGATATCCAACACGGAGCTCAAATTTCAATTGCGATTTTTCAGCAGTTGGTAGCACTGACATCATTTTCAAATATGGCCATGAGATATTCAGGTATAATCTTTACTCCCAGCAAATTTTGTTTCGATTGCTCCAGCCGTTTAGGAGTTGATAGGGGAGGGGGGTCACACACACACACACAGACAGAAGGACAGACAGACAGACAGACAGACAGACGATCTCATAAGACTACTTTTTCCTCATTTTTGCAAAATGTGAAAAGTAGGCTAACAAAAAAAACTGTTTACCCTACTGCTTAGTAATTTGACAAATATTTAGATATTTGCCATTCATACTCCATACGCCATAATAGAAAATTCATTAAGTATAACATTTTATTTGTGTGTTGTGTTGCATTTTACAACTTTTTTTTGTATTACATATAATTGTAGGCTATATAAAGTTTGAATCTTATCTAAAATAATTACACAAAGTTATATGCTCTAAGATTTTCGATGTGAAATGCTATGTCCTGTGGTTCGGATTCCACGTATAAAGGAGGTCCCGTGGCTCATGATCGCACGATTAACGGTCACGTAAAACTACTAGCTTCCTTAAGGTATTGGTTGATATTTCTGGGTATTTTGCGGTGACAATCCCCTGAGAATACTCACAATTTTCCAGGATAGTCAGCTCCCACCCCCGCCCGAAAGAATTTGTATATACGCCCCTGGTGAAAAGCCAGCCTCTCCCAATGCTGTAAGCATATTGCTGCGTTGTGTTATTATGTTAACACAGAAAGAGACAATTCTAGTACTTCATCTCTGCAGCGGTGGGAGAAACCTAGGAATGTTCCCGTAGGATATACTAAAGGTGAAAGTATAAGGCAAATGATGGAGAAGAAATGAACTTAGCGACCAGTTTACTGCATGCCAGAAAGGGGAAATGACGAATATTTCAGTAAAGAAGAACTACTGTATATACCCGTCTTAAGAACATCGATCGCGCATTAACGGGAGTTTTAGAGGTGGAAAGCGAAGGAGAGTAGTCTTCTATAAGTACTTCAGTTATAGACCACGTCGTGGATAATGCTGCAGGACTGGCTGAGAAAGCGTCGGCGACTCAGTGCCTCCATGGATTTGACAACCGATCTCAAGTACCATATCAGTGCTATGAAATCACTCACAAGGGCGGTGCTGAGATAGTGCTAGTAAAAAAAGAATATGAAGGTATGTTGTCTAGTGAAGTGTTGAGATTTTATTGTGACTAAGTAAAAATCAATATTTTGCAAAAATATGAAATTGTATTTGAGACAATGGCACAGTCTCGATGTCACTTGTGGTTTCAGCAGAGATTAATTCGAATTTCCGCCAGTCAGAATGTGCACATGATCATATCATTACAAAGTGGGGATTACCAAAAACTAGGGTCTGTAATTCATAACTCCAAAGACATAAATACTCCTGCAGTTAGGTATGGAAGGGATAATGAAACGAATGCGATAATGGAATTCTGTGCATTGTTCCAATTCTCGTTAAGGCATGTAGGCTTGCTTGTAAAACATGAACAACCATGGCTCTGCTGCAGTCAAGACGGGATTGCTCTCCGGGAACATCATGAAGGGTTTCCATCTCTTCTCGAGGTCAAGTGTCCGTATTCGTGCCGGGAAAAACCTGTTATTGAAAGGAAACTGTGCAACAACCCATATTTGTACATTAATAACAATGGGGAAGTAAAATTAAAGGAGAACCTTGTATATTACACCCAGGTACAGGTTCCGTTCGCAAAATGACGACTAAAGTTTGGTGCTTTTGTTTACTAAGACAACACTGAACAAGATGTTCAGTAAAGAACATATAGCCTACTTTCTCCTAAATGCATGGGTATTGTTAGAACTCTTTGACATTTTCAAGGAGTATAATTGAATGTTGGTTGTAGTAGCTTGTTGAAATACGTGCTATACGGTTATTAAACATGAATATGAGGTGCCCTTTGCTAGTGCTACCTCTGTACCAAATTTCTTCCGATTCGGTTTTAACGTGTTTGAATTGATAGGGGGAATCGATTTGCACACATACATGGCCGCCATATGCAAACTATTGGACTGATGGCCTTGTAGCTTGGTCAAAGAACGCTTCTCACATAAAGGTATGTTGTTGCAAAATTTGGTAGAGATCAGATGATTAGGTTGGTCGTAATTTGATTTAAGCTTTTTACATTTGGGTGCCACAATTACGTTTCCTTCAAGATGGCGGCAATATAAAACGTGACACTGAGGTGCCCTTTGCTAGTGTTACGTCTGTACCTAATTTTGTTCAATTCGGTTTCAACGTGTTTGAATAGATAGGGCGAATCAATTTGTACACATACATGGCCGCCGTCTGTAAACTATTGGGCTGATACCCTTGTAGTTTAGTCAAAACACGCCCAACATATGAATATATGTTGTTGCAAAATTTGGTAGAGATCGGATGATTAGGATAGTCGTAATTTCATTTAAGCTTTGAACATTTGGGTGGCCGCCATTACGTTTCCGTCAAGATGGCGGCGATATACGGTAAAACATTACACTGAGGTGCTCTTTGCTAGTGCTACCTCTGTACCAAATTTCGTTCAATTCGGTTTCACCGTCTTTGAATTGATAGGGGTAATCTATTTGCACACATACATGGCTGCCATCTGCAAACTATTGGGCTGATGATCTTGTAGTTTTGTTAAAATATACTTCCCACATGAAGGTATGTTATTGAAAGAAATGGTAGGGATCAGATTATTAGGTTGGTCGTAATTTGATTTAAGCTTTTATTTTATTATTATTTGTCCGCCATTACATTTTCGTCAAGCTGGCTGCAATATAAAACATGAAACTGAGGTGCCCTTTACTTGTGTTACATCTGTACCAAATTTTGTTCAATTCGGTTTCACCGTGTTTGAATACATGGAGGGAATCGATTTGCAAACATTCATGGCCGCGATCCGCAAAGTATTAGGCTGATGACCTTGTAGTTCGGCCAAAAGATTTTTCATACAGAGAGGTATAATGTTGCAAAAGTTGGTAGAGATCAGATGATTAGGTTGGTCGTAATTTAATTAAAGATTTTAACATTTGGGTGGCCACCATTACGTTTTCGTCATGATGGTGGCGATATAAAACATGACACTGAGGTGTCCTTTGCTACTGCTACCTCTGTACCAAATTTCGTTCAATTCGGTTTCACCGTGTTTGAATTTATAGGGGGAATCGATTTGCACACATACATGGCCGCCATCTGCAAACTATTAGGCTGATGACCTTGTAGTTTGGTGAGAAGACGCTCGCTATATGAATATATCTTGTTGCAAAATTTGGTAGAGATCAGATGATTAGGTTAGTCGTAATTTGATTTAAGCTTTGAACATTTGAGTGGCCGCCATTACGTTTCCGTCAAGATGGCGGCGATATAAGACATGGCACTAAGGTGCCCCTTGCTAGTTGTACCTCTGTACCAAATTTCGCTCAATTCGGTTTAACCGTCTTCGAATTGATAGGGGGGGGGGACAGCCATTCAGAGTACACACACTCACACACAGACACACAATTTTTCGACCTGTGTAGATCTCATAAGTCTACTTTCATTTTTTTTGCAAAAATCGAAAGTAGGCTAAAAATGGCTTTAAACCCCACAAAATGACGACTACAAATGCGTGCATTTATACTGGGAGCTCATGGTTTCCTGTCAACGGTCTCTCGCCTCAGTAATGTAATCAAAGCTTTCTTTCTATTATATGATATTTATCATTAGGAAAACTAACAAGAAGTTCCGTGACGAACTAAAGAGCCTACTTTTCTCGAAATGTAAGATTCATTCCAATGATTAATCTATATAGACCTAATTAGAATAATGACGAAATTGAGTTAGTAATAACGAAATTTCTTATTAGTTCGAAATATAACTGGCATAATGTAGCCTAATAGAGCACTACAGTTGGCAGCCCTGGTGACTGAATATATTCTTAGTTCCATCTCTTAAGGTACAGAATACAAAATTTGGCTGAAGTCCAATGGATAGCATGTACGTTACATGTAGTTAAACATTGGATCTAACAGCACGCGTAAAATCATGTTGGCAACAAGGTCATGCATGTATTGGTCAGAAACAATCTGAACTATTATGATCTATTGTTGTGCCAATTTTGGATGAAATCCATCTATTTGTATAGAAGTTACATGTATTTTAAAATTGGACCAATCAGCAGGCTTAGAATCATGTTGGAAGCACTGACGTATATTAATTACTCCAAATTAATCTAGAATGTAAGGTAATATACGTGTGCAAAGTTTAGTGCTGTTGGCTTGAATAATTTCTGATATACTGATATTAGGGTAAACAAAATAGAGACTGCATTTATTAACAGTTGGCAGCCCTGGTTGTTCGTAAGAATACGCATAGTCATATATGTTATAGTACACATACTACATACGAAATTTGGTTGAAATCCAATTGATAGTAAAGATGTTACATGTATTTACAATTGGTCCTATCAGCAGGCTTAGAATCATGTTGGTAGTACTGAGGTCCAATAGTTACTCCAAATTAATCTAGAATGTCGGGTACTATACGTGTGCATAGTTTAAAGCTGTCGGCTTGCATACTTTCTGATATATGGGTATTTGGATAAAATAAATTGAGAGCATTTATTAACAGTTGGCAGCCCTGGTGGCTCTTAAGAATACGCTCAGTAATATCTGTTTATGTACACATAGCACATACGAAATTTGGTTGAAATCCAATTGATAGTGTAGAAGTTATTAGCATTTAAAATTTGGGCCTATCAGCAGGCTTATAATCATTTTGGCTACACTGCCATGTATGGCCTCCTGGAAATTAAACTGCAATATTATTATCTATACGTGTGCCATTTTGAAATAGCTCCCATTCATACCTTCCAAGATATCCAACATGGAGCTCAAATTTCAATTGCGATTTTTCAGCAGTTGGTAGCACTGACATCATTTTCAAATATGGCCGTGAGATATTCAGGTATAGATCTTTACTGCCACCAAATTTTGTTTCGATTGCTGCAGCCGTTTAGGAGTTGATAGGGGGGGGGACACACACACACAGCCAGACAGACAGAAGGACAGACAGACAGACATACATACAGACAGACAGACAGAAGGACAGACAGACAGACAGACACACATTTGCCCGATCTCATAAGTGTACTTTTTCCTCACTTTTGCAAAATGTGAAAAGTAGGCTAAAAATTCTAGTACCGGGAGGACTGTTTCTGTACGTGTAATTACAACCAACCACACAAAAGTTTCATCGACTCTTTGTAACACTCGCTTCCATCGCGACAAACTGAACATTCCTGTCCATCAAGCGATACCTTACAGTACAAAGCTGCGTCATCCCCACCAGCTATAGATTTGTCACCAGAGCGCAGCACAGTAGGCGCGCACGAGGTCTTATAGCAGCTACTTCAAATGCTCATCAGTTAATTTGGATCTTTTCCACACAGATAATAACAGTCTAATAACAATAATATCGTATGGCCTCAGATACCGGGTGCAAGCTTTGTTATTTGACGCCCAGAGGGCAGCTTGCATCCACAGAGATAAGTAGTGCCGAGAGCAGAAAGGCACATTTATGCAACTAATCAAACGGTGTGAGTGGAAGGCTCTTATACAATTCCAGCAATAATGACTTTAAATATATTTCTTTTAAAATATCGCTTCACTTCAAATTACCCCCCCCCCCCCCCCCCCCCCACTGCACCATAGATATCCTACTCGCCGGCCAGTTCTGAAACGAAACTTTGCGTGTAATTCAAAACTACAGTATGTATGTTGGTTTGATGAGCTAGCTAGGTCTTGGCCCTTGGTACTTGGTGGAGAAGTCAGTGTGACCCTTAAGGTAAAAGGTTTGGAGACCCCTGGCCTAGTAGAGCAAGGTTAGGACAACCTGAGGTCCGTGGAGGCGATAATATTAATATCGTATGGCCTCGGGTGCCGGGTGCAAGTTTTGTTATCTGACACCCAAAGGATAGCTTGCATGTCGAATTTCGTTGTTCCTTGAAGCACTATGAAAGTCAAGCTCCTTGAACACTATAGCGCTTTCTAGTAGAGAAATGAGGAACTTTGTGTTGGCGGAAACTCCCGAGATTAATTTTGCCATTATGAACACAGCCTACCGAATTCAAATGGGTTCTTGGACATGCCAACATCGTATGACATGGAGTTGTAATTTTTGCCGCCTTTCAAAAATTACTTACCACGGCCAGGAACGAACCTGCAAGCTTGGGGTTAGTAGACCGACCCACCGTAGCAAGCGCGTGGAGGCGATGGAAGGCGTCCACGAAGAATTCAGATATTTAAATGTTCATATTCTCTGTTTTTCAAACATTTCATAAATGATACCTCTGTCTTTCTTTGAAGACAGGCGTTGCAAATACCGTCATTGCGTGTTTGAGAAGAGACTTTAGTTGTTGTTGATCGTAGCAGCTGGAGTCTTGCGGGACGAGAAGGGGAACACAGCTGTTACGGAGCCCCTGGCACTGGAAGCACGTAGGCTGTGAGATTGCAACGCAGGGTATTATGACGTCATCTAGATTGGTCGAAAGACAGAGAAGTGATGAGATGACTGATATGGAATTTCCGGCCAACTGTCAATCCCATTCTCCAAGCTTACAGGCTTGTAATTACCGAAAGTGATTTGTGCTTGGCCGCGGTGGCCGTGGCCGTGCCTCGCTGGTATCGGGAGAGCGTGGGTTCGAATCCCACCTCGGCCGTCCTGAAAATGATTTACGTGGTTTCCCATTTTCACCACCAGGCAAATGCCGGGACGGTTCCTTTCAATAGGTCCACGGCCGATTTCCTTCCAATATCCCTTCCCTGACCCATCCTGAAAAGAAAAGTACATGGCCATTGGCTACATTAATACAATTGTTATTTGTGCTTTGAACGTGAAGAACAACTTGTCTTGTGATTCAAGCTTGAAAATGTGTTTCCTTTGTGGCGCTCTCCGGGAAACTATAGTCGCGTGACTAAACTTAAGCACAACAAACGGAAAAGGCGAATAGGTCGAGAAATGTGGATTATTAGATTTGAAGGCTATCTGTTAGCCTGATCCTAGATAACCCTTAATTGGATACTGATGGTGGGTTGCTTCAGAATAATTTTTAAAAGTTTTCAACATTATTATGTTGTCAATTATGATTACGGTTATTATTACTTTTATAATTATTCTTCTTATTATTATTCTTTCCTAGCGTGTATCCCGCGATGGTGCAGGGTCCGCTTGTTTGGTTGCTGTTCGCCACTTCTTCCTGTCAAGGGCATCTTCAGGTTAAGTCCTCACATCACCTAGTCTTCCTTGATTCTGTCCAGCCATCTTTTCTTTGGACGTCCACGGGGTCGATTTCCTCCTGGATCGTATTGGAGAGCTGTTCTTGGCACAGAGTTCTCATCACTTCTAGTGACATGGCCATACCACCGAAGCCGTGTTTCTCTCATTTTATCGGTAACTAGCTGTACCCGGGATGCGTTGCAATGCCAATCAAAGAAAGTGTTGGGGTTTTGACTTTGTTAGTTGCATTGCTTTTGGATTCCCAA
This sequence comes from Meconema thalassinum, assembly GCA_946902985.2. Taxonomy (NCBI): domain Eukaryota; kingdom Metazoa; phylum Arthropoda; class Insecta; order Orthoptera; family Tettigoniidae; genus Meconema; species Meconema thalassinum. Next base: position 175,772,759 of record OX336392.1, read on the forward strand.
TATTTTCTTCTTTTTCCGTTAACCACCTCTAAACTATTATAAAAAAATAATTTACTATCTCAGGAACATTCACGGGAGCGTGATCAACAACTCACGAAAGTTACAACGCAATGAAATGAATGGTATATGAACGCATACGGGACTGCTGAAACGATTAGAGCGCCGTCACCCATTTGTTGAATATACTCGTACGCTACCTATTGTAAAATAGATTTACTAACTCGAAAACCTTTCCTGGCGTGTACACAACAACTCATCAAAGTTTCATCGCAATCGGATGAATGGCATATGAACGCATACGGGATTTTGTTTAAACGATTCGCGCCGTCACTCATTTGTTGAATCTTCTTGTGCGCCACTCATTGAAAAACGGACTTACTAATTCATGAACCTTTGCAGGACTGTACTCAGCTCTCCAAAGTTTTATCACACTCGGATGAATGGTATATGATCGCATACGGGACTTTATTGAAACGATTCACGCGCTGTCGTTTATTAGTTAAATCTACCCATTTGCTACCAATTGTAAAATGGATTTACTAAATCAGAAACCTTTCCCGGAGTGTACACAACAACTCACCAAAGTTTCATCTCTATCGGACGATGGTATATGAACGCATACGGGTCTTTGTCGAAACACTTCGCGAGTCGTCGCTTATTTGTTGAATCCATTCGTGCGCTACCTATTGTAACATGGATTTACTAAGCTAGAAATCTTCCCTGAAGTGTACACAACATCTCACCCACGTTTCATCGCTATCGGACAAATGGTATATGAACGCATACGGGACTTTCTTGAAACGCTTCGCGCGACTTCGCTCATTTGTTCAATCTACTTGTGCGCTACCTATTGAAAAATGGATTTACTAAGCCTAAAACGTTATCTGGATTGTACACAACAACTCTCATAAGTATAGTCGCTATCGGACGAATGGTATATGAACGCATACGGGACGATGTTGAAACACTTCGCGCGTCGTCGCTTTTTGTTTAATCTACTTGTGCGATACCTATTGTTAATTGGATTTACTAACCCAGAAACCTTCCCTGAAGTGTACACAACATCTCAGCCAAGTTTCATCACTATCAGACGAATAGTATATGAACGCATACGGGACTTTGTTGAAACTGTTCGCGCGTCGTCGCTCATTTGTTGAATCTACTCGTGCACTACCTAATACAACATGGATTTACTAAGTCAGAAACCTTGCCTGTAGTGTACACAACCTCTCACCCAAGTTTCATCGCTATCGGACGAATGGTATGTGAACGCATACTGGTCTTTGTTGAAACGCTTCGCCCGTCGTCGCTCATTTGTTGAATCTACTTGTGCGATACCTATTGTTAAGTGGATTTACTAAGCCAGAAACCTTCCCTGTAGTGTACACAACATCTCGCCCAAGTTTCACCGCTATCAGACGAATAGTATATGAACGCATACGGGACTTTGTTGAAACGCTTCGCGCGTCGTCGCTCATTTGTTGAATCTACTCGTGCGCTACCTATTATAACATGGATTTACTAAGCCATAAACCTTGCCTGTAGTGTACACAACCCCTCACCCAAGTTTCAACGCAATGGGATGAATGGTATGTGAACACATGTAGGACTTTCTTGAAACAAACGCACGCCATTTTGTTGAAGCTACTCGCGCGCCATCTATTGTAAATTGGATTTACTACGCCTATGGACTGTGCACAACAACTCACCAAAATTTGATCGCAATTAGACGAATTGTATATGAATGCATCGCCATTACGCATTTGTTTAAACTACTCGCGCGCTATCTATTGTGAAATGGATTAACTATGCCTATGATCATCCCGGAAGTGTTTTCAACAACTCACCAAAATTTGATCGCAATCGGATGAAGGGTTTATGAACGCATAAAAGACGAACACACAGACATTCCTTTATATATATATATATATAAGATGGCTGCAAATCCCATCTGTTTCCGGATATGTTCATTCCTGACATGATCAAGCCGTGTAACACACATGGACCAACGTAACATTTTCATCTCCATTCCATGTAGGGCTTGTTCGTGCTTGGTTGAAGCTGGCCAACATTCTGTGCCGTAAAGTGCCACTGGTCGTATCATGGACTTGTCAGCTTTCCCTTTCAAAGGGATAGGTACTTTCTTATCGCACAGCACTCCTGTGACTTGGCGCCACTTCATCCACGCAGTGTTAACTCGTGCTCGAGCATCGAGAAGCGTTTCGCCATCTGACGTGATAAGGGAACCGAGGTATTTAAAGTTTATAAAAAAGATACGAGCCTTACAGCAGTCGCATATGATGTGTAACATCTGACATGTTATCCTGCTCGTATACTACACAGCTTGGACATTCTTAAAATGTTAATTTACACTCCATTTTCATACTGGTACTATGATGAATGTATAGATTGAATTGGAGATATGCTACTGTCACATTTGTGGCGCAGCAGTCAAGCTGTTAGTCTCTCATCAAGGTAGACCGGGTTTGATTCCCGGTCAATACATGTGAGATTTTCGAATTGAAATGCCATGTCCTGTGGTTCGCATTCCACGTAAAAGGGAGGTACCGTGGATCATGATCGTGAGATTAACGAACACGCAAAACTACAAGCTTCCTTCCTTCCTTTTACATTAATAATTCATAGTAACAAAGTGACTCACAACGTCGACAGTACTCTCAAATACTGTGAGCACATTCCTCAGTAACTATAACATTCATTATTCTCAAGGCTCTCATACCGTTCGTCGTAAACAATCAAATTATGGCTTCCTACAATCATGAAATGACCTAGTCTCACATATGATGAAAATACAGTTTTTATTCCACTCATATAACAACATTCTGTTATGCATTTAATTTTGACTACTCACCCACAGCTTGACAATAATGCCGCTTACTTAAATGCCATTTGTCGTCTTTGTCCTACCCCATGTGATATTCAACTTTGAACGTGAAGCTTCACAAACTGCTCAATGACAAATGAAAGTCGGTGAAACATTTGCCACTGTGCTCGTCAAACCAGTGCCTGCTAAATGCACTGCCTACTGTATTGCCATAACATTCTCGCGCTACAGAGCACACACTGCCTTGTTTCCAATACACACATTTTCAATTGTACATCCAGCTGGCAGTGCGTCTTCACTTCCGTCCGATCCACTTCCGTTCGATCCACTTCCGCCCGATTCACTTCCGTCCCCAATTTTCAAAATCACTCCCACAAAACTATCCAGCAACCGAGCGGAAAGATTTTACACATCAATAACAATAATAATAATAAACTCGATGAAAAACCCACAGAATACGGTGGCTGAGAAAAGGCGCAAATACCAGCCACTTGCCGCTGAGCTCAGTCACATTCGGCCTAAAGGAAGTGTTCGTTATCCCAGTAATTGTCTCTGTGAATGGTTTAGTTACGAAGGACTGGGATAATGCAAAGGAGAGCCTTGGCTTGAAGAGGAACCATATGGGGCTGCAAGTATAACAAAAGGTTGTTGTCTCGTCAGTGACTTGCTCTGAACATTTGAGATCCAGTGCGATCAACAGTGTCTTTGGCTCGCAAGGAGTACATCGTTGATGGTTTCGTATTTTTATGTAAATTTGATATATAATAATAATAATAATAATAATAATAATAATAATAATAATAATAATAATAATAATAATCAGTCTATTATTACTATCTTATTAAAACCGACTAGTTAAACACTAAAGAATGTGGTTTAATCACAGTATTAAACGTACATGTTTCGGAATATAAATGATTCCATCATCAGCGTGAAAAAATGTTAGACCTTAAAAACTAATCAACAGTGTCAAGAAAATGGATATCCTTACAAAACAGTTAAAAGATGGTAACATGAGAAATCTTCTGAGAGCTGGAGACAAATCGACATCCTTACTCTGCAAAGCCTCGGACAGGTTGTAAGTTATAGCCAACAATTTACATAATACAAAAGTAGCTACAATAAACTGCAACTAACGTGTCTTCACTGCTTACGGGCCCCTATGGATTTCCCCCCTTGTCCCTTCTTGCTCGCCACCACAATAAAATGATTGTAAATTACACCTTAATCTTATTGCAAGATAAGTTTATCTCTTCGCGGAACACCACGCAGCCTAGAATAAAGGAATTTGTCTTAAAGATAAGATAGTGACTCATCAACATTGCAGAGCTATCAACATTTTAACCTTGAGAAGCAGGAGATTAACGAATGAAAAATAATTGTTAAAATGATGAGTAGTATAACTTCCAAAAAAAGCTCCTTCCAAAGAAACGATTTCTTTTTTGCATTACATTCTTTATCATCCTTGCAAGATTGAATCCTTCTGTTGTCTACTTATGTAAATGATTAAACCCGGCCGAAGTCGTCAGATTTTTTAAGAGCGTTAAAATCCTTCAGTATGCCTTCCTTCGGAGGGGAAGTAAAGCCGGCGGTGCCATGTCCTAGATTTATGGCATGTTAAAGAACCTTCCACTAATTACACCTGTGTGAAGCTAAATTTTAGGTTAAACATTTGACAAACGCTCTTAGGTTCCAACGTTCGTCGCCAGGAGCCAACTGTGGTGGCATCTGGTAACCAAGTTCTGAACTAGTAGTCGTCGACGATGGCGTTTGGCGGCAAAAGTAGGAACTACTGGAAAAAATCAATGTCTGCAGTCCTTACTTGAATTGAAAACAGATACACACACATACAGTCATCACAATTAACACCGGTTATCAGACAGATTCTACGCACACCTAACGTACACGGGGCTACATAACAGCGTTGTCGCAGCCCCTAAACTGAGGAACCAACCAACCTATGTAAATGATTTCTAAATGCCTGATCGGTATTAAACTTCTTGGTGAAAATAAAGGCCAGAGTGATCATCATCATCATTAAATAACCCACTAAGGTGTATGTTTCACAAATCTCTAACTCTTACCAGAGGGAGTTAGCGCTAGCCCCTGTCAGAACTGTGTCGCGTTCAGCCCGCATAACAATAAAGCCGGGCGGGAGGTATAGGGAGAGTTCTCGTATGGGTCCGCTAGTAATATAATTCTTATTTTAAGAACATGGTGAACATGTAAGTTGGCAACACTGAATATGTCGATCACAGTGTAGGTGAAGTGTGTCGCAGCGAACCAGCACAGGAATGCGCTAATCTCTCTCAAGTCGAGCAACAAGAGTGCTGAGCCGTTTCCGCCCGCTCTGCTGCACCTGCTCGCACGCTCCAGGCTCGCTTGTCGCCAGCACAGGAACCATCCCCACATTTGCGCAAAGTACAAGTGGAAAACCTCACCTAGTAAGGGAATGGAACCCGGTGTTTATGAGAATAACTTCTAGGTCATATACCTGGCTCAGACAAAAGTCCTCTGGAAGCGAAATAGAGGACAGCCAACCGACGTGCTGACAACGAGTCACCCCGTAGGTCAAATGGCTGAGTCTAGGCTCTTCAGGGACCAAGTAGCTTGCCACGGTGGGTGAGTGGTTAACGTGTCGGACTACCAACCCCAAGCTTGCAGGTTCGTTCCTGGCCTTGGTAAATGATTTTTGAAAGGCGACAAAAATCACGACGTGCATGTCATACGTTGTTGGAATGTTAAATAACCCATTTGAATTCAGTAGGCCGTGTTCATGATGGCACGATTAATCTCGGGATTTTCCGCCAACACAAAGTTCCTCCAATCTCTACTAGAAAGCGCTATAGTGTCAAGGAGCTTAGATATCTAACCTCCTCGACTTTCATAGCGTTCCAAGAAACGACGAAATTCGACATGCAAGTTGCCCTCTGGATATCAAATAACAAAGCTTGCACCCGGCATCCGAGGCCATACGATATTATTATTATTATTATTATTATTATTATTACTAGGGACCAAGTACCACGGTTTTCAATAATAATAATAATAATAACATGAGTTTAACTTTCCCTTTTAACTGCCGTGGATTTAGAGCAGTGGTTCTTAACCGGTGGTCCGCGATTGGCCTCGGGAGTGGTCCGCGTGAGAAAAGGGTCCACCAACACGTATAAAAAAGTGGCCAATAAATGGGGATTTCGAAAAACGATGTGCGTTGAACGAGAATGGACCGAATGTATTCGCGGCGATGACTATCAGGTTTTGATTTAAATATCTTTAAAATAAGTATTATTGAGGAAGGGTTACAACTGATAAGGTGTATTGGGGAGGGGGGGGGGGGGATCCGTACATGATTCAATTTCACGCTGAGTGGTCCGCAGAGTTCTACGGGTTCCGAACCACTGATTTAGAGACATCGCGCTAGACGGGCGATATTATTAATGAGCCAGTGAATACTGATACGGTTTCCTGACGTATGGTATCTAACTGTGCCGAGATTCGATCCCGCAATCTTGGATACTAGAGGCAAGTACTTTATGGCCTGAGCCTGAGCCAAGGAAAACCTGGTCCGACTGTAAGTAACATCCCAGCATTTACTTGGGAAAACAACTGTGGGAAGGCAAAGAATGGGAATTAAACCCATCTCCTTTCTCGATAGCCATTTTGAGGCTCAGTGCAGCCAAGACCGGGCATCAAACCAGAGCTGCCTGCGTGTGAAGAACATTCCCACACCTGTGCTACAAGAAAGTCTCATCCCAATGGAAAAACATTATAACGATTGGTCATAAATCAAAATACATTTCATGATTAACGCTTAATTGATTCGTGTAGTCTGTTCCACAAGTAAAAGAACACTCGCAGTGGTAGATCCCTAATAATAGGAGATCCTCACTCACACCATTCGCTGGAGAGCCCTGCCTAGGGGCGAGCTAGTCGCGGCTGATCTCACACAATTCATTGCTTCGTGGCCTGCGAGTGGCAGGTCTGTCTCTATCCATCCAGTATCTTTCTAGCTTGGCGCTTGGTGGCGGCCGGTAATAAGGTTGCAGAATAACAATTAATACCGCAATAATATGTTTAGTAATAAAAGCTGTAAGTTTCCCTTTATATGTATAGGAATGCATAACTTTGTGATTTAATAATTCAGGAAATCTTCTAGTAAGTTATTGTGAACTGTCTGAGAAGCGAAGCGCGCCAACTGTCTGGAGTGCTCGTCCGTTTGGTCGTTGCCAGGCCCGAGCACCGACCAGATCTCAATAGTGAAGGGTATGGCAGAGATGCTAGACCGAGTAAGTCCTATCCCAACTGTTAACTCGGCTGGTCGTTGCCCGCTGATAGCAACAAGGGAGTCGAGGCGCGGATGGAGACATCCGAGATGCTCCGTCAACTGCCGATACTAGTTAGGCGTACTTGTGACACTCTCGGTTCTTTCTTGTCCTCGTATATAACTTACGTTGTTTTGTTCTCGTGAAGGTTTTCATGTAGAATAACGTATAATCCATTTAATCCGATGGCAATGTGATGTTCTCTGAACTGCGGCATTCGTGATGAATGAGGTACATCAGTTTTACTGCGCAATTGAATACAGTTTTCTCTGATATCAAGCAGTCTCTTTACCTTACCACCTCCCCCTTTAATGAAAATAGTGCAACGCCCACAACAATTATTCGTCAGCCGCCACTGGTCAGTGTGGTTCAAATCCCTCGTCTGTCAATAGTAGACTATAAAACGTAAGTCATAAAGCGTACAAAGCTTTGCTGCAGCGATACCCCGGGCGTTGAACAGGGCCGGATTTAGATTTTATGCGCTCCTAGGCCTGTAGGTTTTTCCCGCCCCCTCTTCATACCATCGCGAAGGAGGGAGAATTTGGACCCCAGAAAGGTCTTTGTGAAGGTAATTTTTATTTTATTCTAATGTATCGTGAAGTAAAATCAATTAAATAAATTAAAATAATATGAGAATCAACTGTTTCTAAATTTGTATATATAAACTATAAATAAATAGGCCAACGAGATATTACAATAAGTTTAAACCATTTAAGGCTCATTATACACTTACAGATATTCAGATATATATACACACTACATCATACAACCTACAACTATGCATAATGAATTATTCAAATTAAACTGATATTAATATTCAAGACTTAAATGTTCTCCTAATCTTATATATAAAAGTGAAAGTATGTATGTATGTATGTGGGTGGGTGGGACTGTTCCGTATACAAATCTACACTGTTCCACCAATGTCAACCAAATTTTGCATACACATAGTTTAGGACCCAGAAGGAACCGCTGGCTACATGAATTTTCGATAGTCTTTCTCATTCTTCTGATTTCGGCCCTTTTGCACTCAAGCACAGGCTAATCAAATCATAAAATATACTCATGAAGGAATGGCAAGGCAGATAGTTTCCATGGCAACATAGCTCAAGTCGAGACACGGCCGACTGGATACAAGTTGCGCTCTGCACTACCGGTATAGAAAATGAGCATCTTTACTTGAAATCCCGTTAGTTACTCAACTGCTCACACAGCACTGTCAACCGAGTTTAGCTTAACAATGACTTGACACTATCTACTATATATTTGCCAAATACCACTCACTCACTCATTCATTCATCACGAAATCTCAGAAACCACCGAACGGATTGGAATGAAATTTGGTATGCGGCTTCCTCCAGGGCCGCAAATGCCCACTAAGAGAGGATTTTTGGATATGCAGGTTCTAAAGGGGTGTTAAGGGAAGACCTGCATTCCATTGAATAGCAATATCTCCCGATTGGTTTCATTGGGGGATGTGATACTCGGCATATAAACTCATCATTAAAAATAAGAAGACACGTGTCTGAGGGTTTTTCGATGTGGTGTATATTATGAGGTGAAAGGGGGTGAAAAGTGGGGATTGAAAGATTCCTAACGGAGCGTGTATCTCTTAAACGACATAGGCGAGGAGTTTGAAACTCAGCGAAAAAAATCAACATAAAAAGAAGTAAATGTGTGTTTGACCGTTTTTTCACAAATCCAATTTAAGGGGCCCATGGGGAGAGGTGAAATTCTGGGGAGGAAACAGGAAAGAAAGTGTCCTAACTGATTGACTGATTCACTGATCAAACTCAGGGGAAAAAACTGCTTTAAAGTAAGTAAACAGCTGTTCGAAAGGTTTTTTTTTTCATAAATAAAATTTAAGGGGTTCATGGGGAGGGGTGAAATTCTGAAAAAAGAAAATTGAAAGAAAATGTCCTTACTCACTCACTCATCATCGCCCAGCCAAAAATATTGAAGTTGGAAACATGGCATTTCGGGGATATGTTCGTTGTATGTCAAAACCGTACGCTAAGGGATGATTTTTGGATATTCAGGTTCTAAAGGGGTCTTAAGGGGATTAAACCTGCATTTCATTGAATAACAATATCTCACGAGTGGTTTCATTTGTGGATGTGATACTCGGCATATAAACTAATCATTAAAAATAAGCAGTCATGTGTCTAAGGGTTTTTCGATGTGGTGTATTATTATGAGGTGAAAGGGGTGAAAAGTGGTGGTTGAAGGATTCCTAACGGAGCGTGTAGGCCTATATCTTAAACGACATAGGCGAGAAATTTGAAACTCAGCGAAAAAAAAAATCAGCTTAAAAAGTAAGTAAATCGGTGTTCGACCGTTTTTTCATAAATTAATTTAAGGGGCCAATGGGGTGGGGTGAAATTCTGGGGGGAAAAGGAGAGAATGTTCCTAACTGACTGACTAACTCACTCACTCATCAAACTCAGGGGAAAAAGACAGCTTAAAAATAAGTTAATAGGTGTTCAAGCGTTTTTTCATCAATCCAATTTAAGGGGGCCATGGGGAGGGGTGAAATTCTGGTAAAAATAATTGAAAGAAAATGCCCTGTCTGACTCACTCACTCACCACGCACAGCGAAAACTATTAAAGTTGGAAACATGAAATTTTGGGAATATGTTCGCTGTATGTCGAAAACGTCAACTAAGGAATGATTTTTGTTTATTCGGGTTTTAAAGAGGTGTTAAGGGGGTAAACGTACATTTCATTGAATAACGATATCTCATGAGTTGTTTCTTTGGGGATGTGATATTCGGTATATAAACTAATCATTAAAAATAATCAGACATATGTCTAAGGGTTTATCGATGTGGTGTATATTATGAGGTGAAAGGGGTGAAAATTGGGGGTTGGGGGATTCTTAACGGAGCGTGTATCTCTGAAACGACACAGGCGAGAAGTTTGAAATTCGGTGGGAAAAAACAGTTTAAAATACATGAAAATAGGTGTTCGACCGTTTTTTCATAAATCCAATTTAAGGGGCCCTTGGAGACGGGTGACATTCTGGGGGAAAAAACAGGAAAGAAAGTGTCCTAACTGATTGACTCCCATACTCACTCATCAAACTCAGGGGGAAAACATCTTTAAATAAGTAAATAGGTGTTCGACCGTTTGTTTCATAAATCCAATTTAAGGGGTACATGGGGAGGGGTGAAATTATCAAAAATAAATGAAAGAAAATGTCCTGACTGACTCACTCACTCATCATCGCCCAGCCAAAATTATTGAAGTTAGAAACATGAAATTTTGGGGATATGTTCATTGTATGTCGAAAACTTCCACTAAGGAAAGAGTTTTGGATATTCAGGTTCTAAAGAGGTGTTAAGGGGGTAAACGTGCATTTCATTGAATAACAATATCTCACGAGTGTTTTCATTTGGGGATGTGATACTTGGCATACATACTAATCATTAAAAATAAGCCGACACATGTCTAAATGTTTTTCGATGTAGTGTATATTATGAGGTGAAATGGATGAAAAGTGGGGGTTGAAAGATTCCTAACGGAGCGTGTATCTCTTAAACGACATAGGCGAGGAGTTTGAAACTTGGAGGAAATCAATCAGCTTAAAAATAAATAAATAAAATAAATAGGTGTTCGACCGATTTTTCATAAATGCAATTTAAGGGGCCTATGGGGAGGGATGAAATTCTGGAAGAAAAACGTCCACTAAGGAAGGATTTTTGGATGTTCACGCTCATCGACCAACCAAAACTATTAAAGTTAGAAGAATGATATTTTGGGGATATGTTTGTTGTGTGTCGAAAACGTCTACTAAGGAGGGCTTTTTGGATATTCAGGTTCTAAAGGGGTGTTAACGGCGTTAAACCTGCATTTCATTGAATAACAATGACACGACTATGATGCGAGCGAAGCGAGGCTAAAAATGAGATGGTGTGTGTCCGTGTATTACGCAATCAGGCAAGTACCACTGGTCCGATTTGCATGAATTTTACATGGAAGTAGCTGATTTACCTGGTTAACATATTGGTTACTTTTGATTTCAATACTTTGCACTATTTAAAGACGGTGACCATTTTAGTGACGTCACTACACCATTTGGTTTCAAACTTTCATATTTCCATTTCAAATAAAAAGAGAAAGCTAAGAAATAGCAAACTTTTGATGGCATATAGCCTACGAGGTTTAAAATTACATTTTCTATCCGAGAGGTATCTCCAACGGTTAGCGAGTAAAACCTAAATTTGTGCTATAAAACACGGTCAACGCCGAGCGGTGTAGTTGGACAAAATGTTCCATCCTTAATCTCCCTCTGCGCAGCACCTCGCCTATCCCCTGTTTTAACTGTCACCTTCACATTTTAATTTATTTATGACGCGTAGCGAAGTACGGGTACTTCAGCTAGTAAATCATAAAAGCCGCACATGGAAGTTGAAACCAAACCCAGATAAATGCAGCCTTTTAACAATTACCCCCACGCAATTCGCCAATACCTACAACATATTCCTTACTTGACAGAACCATTACCGCAGTTGCGCATCAGCGAGATCTCCGGGTCATATTCGACAACCAGCTAAGTTTTAAAGAACACATACAACATTCTCTATCCAAAGCCATGAAATTCCTTGGCATACTCTACCGCTTCTCAGAAATATCAAATCCCACAGCCCTTCGCCTCTATTACCTCTCGATAATCCAGCCCATTACAAACTACTGCTCTCCCATTTGGACAACTTCTTGCCCGTCAAACATAGCTAAATTAGACAGAATTCAATCTTTCTTTGCTGCCATTGTAATAGGAACAGAATGCCAAGGTTTAGACACTTCACCACTCAGCAGGTACGTTCAGCCATGAACATCCCTCTCCTCAACACTCGTGACAAGACAGGTAACTGACCTGTCCTTCCTACATTCTATTTTAAATGGCCATTACCGTTCGGACCACCTGCTGTCACTTTTCAAACTAAGAGCCCCTTCCCGTTCTACCAGGCTCAAAGATATTTTGTATATTCCACACACAAAACAATCCATAATCCAAAGATCCTTCCAAATCCGCATATCATCCCTGTACAATAGCATTGCAAGGAAACGCGAGTTGGACATATCCACAAACAAGAGGACGTTCCTGAAGCAGGCAAAGGAGAAGTTAAATTGTATTTAGAACTGTCATCTTGGCCATTGACGACACGGCTACGAGCAAGGACATTCTACCGGCTCATGATCTGGACTTGTTTTGTTTGGTGATTTGTTAAATTGTATCTTATATTTTATTTTTAATTGTTATTTGGTTGTTATTTGTACAAGCGTGAAGGGCTAGCACAGCTGTAGTTTGTGCTTTGATTAATAATAATAATAATAATAATAATAATAATAATAATAATAACATCTGCTGTTGCAAAACATTTGTTGGACGTAGACGTGTATTGTAGTTAATAACATTTTACGGAATTTTTCTGACAAAAAATTGCGAATTAATTTTGCGCCCCTCAGCATGGTGCGCCTATAAGGCCGGAGCCTATAGGGCCTATTGGTAAATCCAGCCCTGGCGTTGAATGCCTAACAGAAAGCACACGGGATGGCTCTTTGCCTGCAGCTACTGATGCGTTTCAATGTTGAAGACAGCACGTTCCTGGAGCGCATTGTTGCAGGCGACGAAAGCAGTTGCCACTACTGGGAACCGGAAACGAAAGCGTCGACGATGGAGTGGTGTCATCCATCGCCCCAAGAAGTTCAAGAGCGAACCATCCTCTGGAAAGATGAATCTGGTCCTGTTCTTCAATCACCGGGACCCATTACTTATTACATCGCCGTCTGCTATGCTTATTAATTTCAAGGAACCTGGTGCCCCTATCGCTGGGGAACAGTACTGTGCAACACTGGAGAAATTATAACCCCTGGCACTACAGCACATGAAGGGCCTAGGCCTACCAAGCGACCGCTGCACAGCCATTTGGCCTCGGCCGTCATTCTTGGTTTTCGTAACCGGGGCGCTGCCTCACTGTCAGACAGCTACTGAATTGTCCTCACGAGGCTGAGTGCACCCAGTTCCAGCCCTCACGTCAGTTTCTAAAATCCTTGACGGAGCCGGGAATCGAACCCGGGGCCTCCGGGTGAGATGCAGGCGCGCTATCCCAACACCACGGGGCCGACGAAGCAAAGCAAACTCCGTACAGGCCATGGAGGTCCTGGGATTAGTGGAAGGTAGAGGCTTTCACTCATTGCGACATCGGCACTAGATGGGATGGAGTTGTCAGCTCCAAGCCCGGTCCGTCTTCGCTCCCAGGAATTACCCTGGTACTCATTTCTGGTGTAGACTGAGTGAACCCCAGGGCTATTTGCGTTTCCGATAGTGGTAGTTTTGTTTCTAAAATCCACTACACAGGTGGGGATCGAACCCACTTCCTTTTAGTTAAAATCTCAGCGACTCTACCGACTGCGCTACGGCGTGCAATTCAGGCAAAACGTCCGGGAAAACTGCGACAAGTGGTGCTGCCACTTCATGATAACTCACGTCCCTATACCGCAAAGGTCGTAACGCAGAAGGTACGCCAACTCAAGTGGGAGACATTCGAGCCTCCACCCTATAGTCCTGATCTCTCCCCATGCGATTATCACGCCTTCGGTCCCTTAAAAAGACCTTCAAGGGTCGACGATTCCTGTCGGACGAGGGTGTCCAGCTGGCGGTTAAGGACTTCTTCACGCAGCAGGACACGGTGTTTTACCACACGGGGATCATCAACCTGGTGCGACGGAGTGATGAGTGCCTCAGTGCTCAGGGCTATCTTGCCTGATTGGCATACCCATTCTGGACTGTACGGCTGTCAAACGGAAACTTTTTGGTCACCCCTTATATTACGTGCAGAAGCTAGTATGATCCCACAGATCGGGCAGGGACATTTTTTATGTGTAAGATCTTTCCACTCGGTTGCTGGATATTTTTGTGGGAGTGATTTTGAAAAATGGGACGGAAGTGGATCGGACGGAGGTGTGTAAGACGCACTGCCAGCTGGATCGTTTCCCTCCTGGACATTCATCAACACACAGAAATATTTTTTATTTACACACTAATAATACATAACAATTCCAAGACTCTCTTTTTTTCCTTCACTGCCGACTTAATATTTCTACTCTCGCACTGCCTTCTTGATTGTTCTCGCACTGCCTTCTTGATACTCTGCTGCTAATCATATCAATATGACTCATTTTAACAGAATCCATATACAATTACGTGTTGGTCTGTGAATCAAGAGGTCCGGGAACTGGGCAAGCCTTTCATGATCTACTGCTGTGCACATTGCATTTACTCGCAAGTTGGCCTATTTATAAGGAATTTAAAGTTATGAGCTGTGTCGCGTCTATTAATCTAGTTGATCCATATCGTATTTTCTTTATTTAGGCTAGTGCTGGTGGAAGCTACAAATCATCTAATAAAATGAGTTCCGTATTATAAACTACAATATCTGTAAAACACTCCCTTTTACAATAGATTAATAGGCCTATTTGTGCCAATAATATTATAAAACAAGATGTTCAGTAAAGAACATATAGCCTACTTTCTCCTAAATGCATGGGTATTGTTATAACTCTTTGTCCTTTTCAAGGAGTATGATTGAATGTTGGTTGTAGTAGCTTGTTGAAATACAACGTGCTATAGGGATATTAAACATGAATATGAGGTGCCCTTTGCTAGTGCTACCTCTGTAAAAAAAATCATTCAATTCGGTTTCACCGTGTTTGAATTGATCTGGGGAATGGATTTGCACACATACATGGCCGCTATTTGCAAACTATTGGGCTGATGACCTTGTAGTCAGTCATAAGATGCTTTCCACAAAAAGGCATGTTGTTGCAAAATCCGGTAGAGATCAAATTATTAGGATGGTCGAAATTTGATTTAAGCTTTTAACATTTGGGTGGCCGTCATTCCGTTTCCGTCAAGATGGCGGCGATATAAAACATGACACTGAGGTGCCTTTTGCTAGTGCTACCTCTGTACCAAATTTCATTCAATTCGGTTTCACCGTGTTTGAATTGATAGGGGGAATCGATTTGCACACATACTTGGCCACCATCTGCAAACTATTGGGCTGATGATCTAGCAGTTTGGTCAGAATATGCTTCCCACATAAAGATTTGTTGTTGCAAAATTTGGTAGAGATTAGATTATTAGGTAGAACGCTCTATCAAAGTTCCAACGTTCACCACTAGGTATCATTGATATCTGGTGGCGAAAGTTGGAACTACTTGAAATTGAACGGAACTTGTAGCTCACCCTTTAGGGTGTCGCTGGAAGCAGCTACAGACTCAGGCGAGCCGAACATGTCCTCGGACACTCCCGGCACTAAAAGCCATACGATAAATACATAATTAGGTTGGTCGTAATTACATTTTAGCCTTTAACATTTGGGTGGCCGCGATTACGTTTCCGTCAAGATGGCGGTGATATAAAACATGACACTGAGGTGGCCTTTTCTAGTGCTACCTCTGTACCAAATTTCGTTCCATTCGGTTTCACCGTGTTCGAATTAATAGTGGGAATCGATTTTCACTCAAAGATGGCCGCCATCCGCAAAATATTAGGCTAATGACCTATTAGTTTGGTCAAAGGATGCTCCCTCCATAATGGTATGTTGATGCAAAATTTGGTAGAGATCGGATGATTAGGTTAATCATAATTTGATTTAAGCTTTGAATATTTGAGTAGCCGCCATTACTTTTCCTTCAAGATGGCGGCGATATAAAACATGAAACTGAGGTGGCCTTTGCTAGTGCTACCTCTGTACCAAATTTCATTCCATTCGGTTTCACCGTGTTCGAATTAATAGGGGTAATCGATTTTGACACAAAGATGGCCGCCATCCGCAAACTTTTAGGCTAATGACCTATTAGATTTGTCAAAGGATGCTTCCTCCATAAAGGTATGTTGTTGCAAAATTTGGTAGAGATCGGATGATTAGGTTAGTCGTAATTTGATTTAAGCTTTGAACATTTGTGTGGCCGCCATTACGTTTCCGTCAAGATGGCGGTGATATAAAACATGACACTGAGGTACCCTTTGTTAGTGCTACCTCTGTACCAAACTTCATTCCATTCGGTTTCACCGTGTTCGAATTAATAGGGGTAATCGATTTTGACACAAAGATGGCCGCCATCCGCAAACTATTAGGCTAATGACCTATTAGATTTGTCAAAGGATGCTCCCTCCATAAAGGTATGTTGTTGCAAAATTTGGTAGAGATCGGATGATTAGGTTAGTCGTAATTTGATTTAAGCTTTGAACATTTGTGTGGCCGCCATTACGTTTCCGTCAAGATGGCGGCGATATAAAACATGACACTGAGGTGTCCTTTGCTAGTGCTACCTTTGTACCAAATTTCGTTCAATTTGAGCTCACCGTGTTCGAATTGATAGGGGGAGGGGGGGTGAGCCCATTCAAAGTCCACACACTCACACACACACACACACACAGACTCACACATACACACACACAGACAGACACACTTTTTTTCGCCCTGTAGTGATCTCATAAGTCTACTTTCATTTTTTGCAAAAATCGAAAGTAGGCTAATACCGGTGTATCAACAATTTCACGTGAGGTTTCTTCTATGTCAGATGTTACACATCAGATGCGACTACTGTAAGGCTCGTAAAGTTGTTTTTTTAAATTATTAATTGCTTCGAGAGGCTTCTTCAGGGTCATCATCTATGTGTGCCCCGATAAACACGGCAAGCAAAGCCGCCTGTGACTGGCACAGATCGCGGGCGCGCGTACCCGGTTCAGCCGGTGGTAGGCATGCACTTTCACACTTTTACCGAACATGTTCAATAATGTGTACTTACAGTGCTCATAGGCGATGCTGAAAATTTCCTCCCTCTCTTGAAACACACACCTGACATCTTCTGATGAAAGAATGTCTTGGTTGGTTGGTTGGTACCTCAGTTTAGGGGCTGCTACAGCACGGTCGTGTAGCCCCGTGTAATTTGGGTGTGTGTAGAATCTGTCTGATAACCGGTGTTAATTGTGATGGCTGTATTAGTGTGTGTATCTGTTTTAATTCAAGTAAGGACTGCAGACATTGAATTTTTTCAAGTAGTTCCTACTTTTGCCGCCAAAACACCACCGTCAACGACCAACTAGTTCAGAACTTAGTTACCAGATGCCACCGCAGTCGGCTCCTGACGACGAACGTAGGAACCTAAGAACGTTGGTCAAATGTTTAACCTACATAATTTAGCTTGACACAGGTGTAATTAGTGGAAGGTTGTTTAACATGCCATACATCTATGACATGGGACCCTTCCCTTTCGAAGGAAGGCATACTGAGGGATTTTTAACGTTCTTAAAAATCTGACGACTTCAGCCGGGTTTGAAAGAATGTCTGTCAACTCTTTTATTATTTACGGAGCCTGTTTCCTTAAATCGTTTAGCGAGCCTCCTACTTGTACTGGCATTAGGCACAGGTCTTCCTAGAAACTTGATTCGAAATTTTCGTCTCGTTTCAGAACAAGATTTTCTGCTTTTCATATGCGAATTATGGATATACACACGCTCGCGAAATGAGAATTGGTGTCTAGGCATGACCAACAATCACAGTAATCACAATACCGGTACTCACTAAACGTGCAACACTAACGTCTAAGCTTTGTAGATAAACGTCCATATGAATGACAAAACACGTGTGAACTAACGATATGAGTCAGCGGAGCACGCCAACCACCGGCTGAACGGCGTACGCGCGCCCGTGATCTGCGCCAGTCACAGCCGGCTTAGCTTGCCGTTCGGGGCACACATAGATAATGACCCTGTATAAATTATTTAACAATAACTCATTCTAGCCACCGTACAAAGCATTCGAGTGTGTGTAAGCCTTATACACCCACACTAAGGACCCAGGCACATTAGTAGGTGGTGGAACACCTAGGTCATCCGCCCCTTAATGGTGAGGTCCATAATTCGAAAACAATACGAAAATGAATATAACAACTATTGTACCAACTTACGAGTAGGCCTACATGCAACACACGCGAAGAAGTAAAATAGACGAAAAATGGAATAAGGGAAATAAAAGACAGGGAAAATAAATGTTCTCAATTCTCTAAGAATTAGGGACTTGGAAGGAAGTATTGCCATGAATGACAGATAGGAAGGAGGAAAGGGAACACCAACTCCCGTGCTTTCCAGCCCTGAACCCAAGCTATGCGTGGTGGTGTTCCGCACACCTAGTCTCTTGTAGGATCTTTTGCAGAAGCCGAAAGAGGTCTCACCCCTCGATAAATGAGAAGAACATGGGCCAATTAACGCGGAACAATGAGAGACACCCTAGGGGATAGAATAAGAGTGAGGGGCCCGGTGCAAGTACGATCTGTTGCGTATTGATATATAATTTTTACAACATGCCGTACCCCACCGGCCAAACCGAGATACCACAGTTCCTTCAGCACATTGCCTGCTGTTGCTTTAGAACTGGGTCAAATCTGCACGAAAAGACAAATGAAGTGCGTTGATGGAGAATCAGTGATGAAGGTAAATAAAATAAAAAGAAGAAAGTAGGATGCAATTGGCTAGATTAAAAAAGTTCTTAATGTAGACGTCAAAGGAAACTTCACGAATCAGAATTACAGTTTGGGAAACAAACTTCTGTTCCAATTACTCTGCTTGACGTCGCTCATCAGTAAATAGACACAGTTCATGTAAACAAGCAGGAGACGCCGACTTGCTGGTGCTCCCCTCACGGTGATCGCATTGAGCGCATATTAATGAGTCCCTACTTAGAGCTACCATTGACCCGGCTGTGGAAGAGATCTCCATACATGGTCGTCACTCATATTTGCATGGTGGAGTCCGTAACGAGAACAAAGTAACAATTCTCTTTCGATCTGAAGAGAGCCCCGCAGGCTCTACAGCAGAACAGCAGCGAATGAATTAAACCGAGCGGAAAGTGAACTGCCCTAGATGAAATTCTTCGCACAAGTAGCATACGCTGCCATCAAAGAAGCAAGGGCCCTCATAACCTGAGTTAACAATGCAACAATTGAATCGGTCATTTCTAAAAGGCCCTTTATGACAATTTTGGTGAAAATGAGTTAAACATGGATTGGGGTTCTTCAGAGGTAAACACACCATTCCATGCTGAAATGGCCTCTTTCTACCTTTTAGTGTAGTTACAGGATGGCAGTGCTATTTACATTCATTTCTAAAGGGCCCTTTCTGCGGTAGAAGGGTCAGTTTAGCAAGGAACCAGAGCAAGCTAGAAACAGATACAATCGTTCTATTCTTGGAATAAGGGCCAAAATCGTCTCAGAGATGTGTTTTGACAGCACCAACCATTGACCAAAGGGGTTAGAAAAATGGAGTTTTGATAGAAAAACAATCAAACCTCCCTTAATAGGCATAATATCAAAACCGTTTAAAATGGTCATTAGTCCTCTAAAATCTTCTGTCTGAAAGAAGAATTGATATGACCCACCCTGATGCCAAGGGATGAGCAAGATGTGTTCTGAATTATAAGAAGATGGGGCTTCATGTTGGCTATACAACATTATTGGCGAATTTAGTGCCCTGTGTAGGACGGACGTGTTCCCATTAACCCGAATAAGATAGAAGATATCAAGAAAGTTATGACGTACATCCCACATGAATAGGTGGAGTATTATGACGATTTATTGAAATGCCCAACAGAGGACACCTAGAGCCATACACAAGAGGAATACATGATGCTACTCCGTGTTATAAAATACCATTATATGTAAAAACTATGTGTACATTAGAGAATGATAACATTACAAAATAAAGTTTTTAGCAAGTTTAATACAAGTGATCATAAAAAAACACAAGAATATTAAACATTTAGTACATATAAATATTGACTCTTGTGAGTCATTTCTAAAAGGCCCTTATTTTGCAGAATTTGGAAGCTTATTCTGTTCTTTTTAATGAACCAAACCAAACAAATTTTGTGTCAAAACAGCTATTTTGGCAGTGACATGCAATGTACAAAAAATTGTTGGTCTCAGATCAATAGTTTAAATGTAAAACATATTTTTGTGTTTTTGTTAAAACTAGTCTCCATGCACATGGGGCCTTTTAGAAATGACCGATTCAATTGCTAAAAAAAAACACTTCCAAAACAATCCAAAATGAGCTTCTCGATTCCATGTACAGTGTCTACCTAGAAGAGATTAAGGCAGAAATTGAAAGGGCTGATTATATTGCAGTGCAGACCGATGGAATAACAGATGTGTCTTGCACAACTCAGTTTGTTTTACTTTTGAGGTATGTTAATGAAGGGAAGCCCGTGGAAAGCTTCATACGCTTTTCAGCTATTTCTGATGTAACTGCTGACGGCCTAAGTGCTGCTTTAGTTGAAGAATTGTAACAATTTAACATTAAAGACAAGCTTGTGGCACAAACTTATGATGGGGCAGCAGTTATGCGGGGGTGTCGTGGAGGCTCAAATGTTCTTATGAGGGAGACATTCCCCTATGCAGTTTATGTGCATTGCTACGCTCACCAATTGAACTTGATACTCAAACGCGTGTGTTCAACAATTAAAGGTGTCAGAATTTTATTTTGCAAACGTTTCCGGTATAGGCTCGTTTTTCACTTCTTCGCCCAAACGCAGCAATCTTTTGAAAGAACAGTGTAATGGATGTCCACCATCATCAAGTGATACCCACTGGAATTTTAATTCAAGAATTATTAACTTTGTGCATGAATACAAAGATTGAGTGTTTTAATAGGATACAAAACGAGGAACACTGGGATGACAAAAGTATAGGGGATGCGGCCAGGTTCCAGAAATTGCTGGAGGACAGAGATTTCTTATTTTTCTTGTCGTTATTTGCGTCTACATTTTATCAGGTAGACATTCTTTACAATATTTTACAGTCAAGGAAAGCCAATGCTGTGGGGAGTGATACCGCAACAATACCCTCACTGTCAGACAGCTACTCAATTGTCCTCACGAGGCTGAGTGCACCCCGTTCCAGCCCTCACGTCAGTATCCAAAATCCCTGACGGAGCCGGGAATCGAACCCGGGGCCTCCACACGCGAGGCAGGCATGCTACCCCAACACCACGGGAGTATTATACTGTATATGTATTTAAAATAGTCCAAATACTGTATGTGCATATACTGAATGGTCCACCAGCTGCCCAATACAATTTAGTTTTATGGAACCCGAAGTTTACAGCACAACCTACAAACATAGGTCCCTCTTCCTGTGCAGGATTATGCAAGACCTACACAGTACCACCGATGTATTTATTTATCGTATGATGAATATAATTATGTACAATATATACAAAGAAAATGTGCACACACAAATTCATACAATCTTACAGTTCAAGGTCAAGATCCCTGACCCATTGAACGGCATCAACTGATGCTTGATGGACATCCGTCAACGTTCCATGGAACGCTCGGAGAGGGCAGTCAGTGACATGTGATGGATTGACTGTAAGGAGGCACCACAGTCACAAATTGCAGAGCTAGACCAGCCCCATTTATGCAGTGAACATGCACATCTGCCCTGTCCTGTGCGTATCCGATTTAAGATCCTCCATTGGCGTCTGGGAAGATCAAATCCATGTACCCGTTCAAAAGGGTTCCCAACTAGATGTTTGTTGGTTACTGAAGAATGCTCCCACTGGACCTTCCAAGCAGTGCCGGATTAAGGTAAAATGAGGCTAAGTCCCTCAGATTTTTTGGGGCCCCTTTATTTTTTTCTAATAATTTTTAGTTTTTAGCAACTGTACATTTAATAAAGTATAGACAAGAGTTTTTTTTCTCAAGATGAATAATACAAATTTTATTAAATCATATATACATATATACTGTACCCAATCAAAATGGGCACAATACATACATTTCAATTGAAACGATCATCGTTATTTGAAAACATTTCAGATGATTTGATGAACAATTTAACAAATCATACTATTTTTTTTAACTTTCTTGGGGGCCCCAGATAATTGGGGGCCCTAGGCCTGGGCCTAGTCGGGACTAATGGGTAATCCAGCACTGCTTCTAAGAGTCATCCACATTAAAGGATGATCCTTCAAGGCTAACTGCTGTGCGCCATGGTGGTTTCCTTGACTTCAAACGTTGGTGTACTATTCGTGCAATATCTTGATGAATGAGCAAATAGGGATTCTGCTGGATTTTCTTCCATGTTTTTAAGAGTGCCTCTGACCTTCTCAAGGCTGGAGGAGGAATGTTGTAGAGGACAGGCAGCCAAAGTGTGTTCGTGCTCCGAATACAACCTGTAATTAGACGCATTGCTTGGTTGAGCTGAACATATATTTACCTTGTTTGAGCGCTATTAATCCAGGTTGAACAGCAGTATTCAGCAACAGAATACGATAGGGCTAAAGCAGTGGTTCTTATTTAGGATTTGAGCGTTAGCTCCCAATGATGTGCCAGCAAGTTTCTGCAGGCTATTATTTCTAGTTTTGATTGTAGATGTTGTTTGAAAGTCAGGGATCTATCCAATGTTATTCCCAAATATTTAGGCGATCTACTATAAGGCAATAAAAGGCCCCTGGCTCTGACTTCTGGTTTATAATTAGACTGCATGTTGCGTAGATGGAATACCGATATGACTGTTTTCTGGGGATTTCTCGAAATATACAACCAAGGTTTCCAGGTCAGAGGATAAAATAGTTGCTGCGTCCAAAAAGGTAGAACCACCGATGATGCTGTCAACTGGCTGAAAACCCTGGACATAATGCTGTAAATGCCAAAACCGTTACGGTACCTACAATCTACTCTGTAAACCTGTTAATCCATTGCCGCAATGTATCCTCATTTTGCCATACGAACTAAATAAATAAAATGATATATATTTTGATACTAATGACTAATGAGTTCAGCCTTACATAAATGGCATGAGTCGAAGAGGTGCAGTGAGCATGCATGGCGTACAGTAGTTAAATAAAAATGGGTACTCTCATCATGTTCTAGCCCAGCCCAGCTAAACGTAGAGGACATCCAGTCGTGAGTGACTATCATGAAAGAAAGAAAGAAAGAAAGAAAGAAAGAAAGAAAGAAAGAAAGAAAGAAAGAAAGAAAACAAATATTACAAGAGAGATAGTGAGGTACATTTTCGTTGAAGAGTCGATAAGTGTTCATACAGGGTGATTCTTATTAACGTTTAAAATTCTCTGTAGCGACGTAGATGGCATTGAGACAAGTAATTTGATGTGGGACACTTAGGGTCTTAAGTGTCCGGAAATACCTTAAAAGTGAACCACAACTGTTAAACATATGACGTCATAAGGTGACTGCTCAGCTCGAGCGGTTAGGCCCATGCACTCATACGCACACCAAACCATCCAAAGCAAACGTTGAATATCATATCACTCTGGCTCCGTGTCTGCGTGTGCGACTTGGGCGCGTGGGATTCGAGGTTCGAATCCGGGGCCTATCCATCATTCTTTTTTTTTTCTCTCTACTCTCCTTTCAGGTGAAAGTAGATTGTTAGTTGACATTAAGAACGCTTTGTATTACAAATGTGGTCGGAAGCGTTCGGGAATTTTACACTGGATTCTATAGGATGGGGCAAAATTAGTCATTCGACAAGAACTGCTGTACTACATAACAACGGTTTGAGAGTTCTCAGCCACACAGTTCAATACAGTACGTCAAATGAACCGCTTTACATTCCATGAGCTTGCAGACATGCACCTTTGTTATGGTGCTGCAAATTCGAACGCACTTGCTGCAAGGCGGCTGTACCAACAACGATTTCCCCAACACGTTCTGCCTTCTCACTTGACCCTCAGCCGTTTGTGGGTTGTAATGATTAACAGCAAGACAGTTCGGTGATACATGCGCAAAAATAAAAGCGATGCTTCCCCTTGAAAGGCAAAGAGAGAGAAAAAAAAATGATGATGGATAGGGCACGGAATTGAAGCTCGAACCCCACGCGTCCGATTCGCACACGCAGACACAGAGCCAGAGTGATATGACATTCAACGTTTGCTTTGGATGCTTTGGTGTGCGTACGAGTGCACGGACCTGACCGCTCGAGCTGAGCCGTCACCTGATGACGTCATAAACAGCTGTGGCTCACTTTTAAGGTATTTCTGGACACTTGCGACCCCAAGTGTCCCACATCAAATTGCTTGTCTCAATACTATCTACGTCGCTACAGAGAGTTTTAAACGTTAATAAGAATCACCCTGTATATGCAGATTTGTTTGTTGCTCTATTTTTTAACAGAAAACAAGAGCATAAAAATGAGACATGTGTGAGGAAAATTTTAAGGAAAAATAAACCTAAAGCAGGAATTTAAAGCTCTCTGAAGTTTCTTGTTTTGTTGTCAGCTAGCATCTAATTATACAACATCGCAGTAGCTAAATATTGAGAGTATCAATATTATTATCATAATATTCCAAACCTTTAAGTGCAGTCCTCCTATAAATAACAAACGGTACACTTTGTCATTCAGGCTTATGGGAAATTCAGGGCCAAATAAATCTGTTATACACAACAATCTTGTTCACCCATCTGGTAACTGTGTAACCTTGTAGTAACAAGGGTGTGTTTCTAATGGCCTGTGTTATTGTATTGTCTGTAATAGTGTGTATATTTGTAATTCAAGGAGGATTGGGGAGGAAGAAGCTGTGGCCTAAACCTAAGAACCATCCCGGTATTTGCCTGGAGTAGAAGTAGGTAACCACTTCCAGGATCGCTGAGGTGGGAATCGAACCCATCTCTTCTCAGTTTTGCTTCACGAGGCTGAGCTCTGTAACGACATCAACCTCCAGGAATATGTTACATTACTACGTCTTTTTCTCCTTCATGTAATAGGATTTTACTTCCTTCTGAACACAACTCTTGCTGTAGCACTGTGCGAGAAAGGGACTGTCGAACTTTGACCTCATCGACTTCTTGCAACTGGAGACGACTTTTAACGATTCATTCTTTTCGCTCAGCCTAGGCCATTGGCCTGCCAATAAACCACCACCATCACGGAAGTGGGGAGGAATTCGTACAGCGTCAATGCCTTCACCAAACCTAATCTTTCATCAAGATATTTTTCAATTTAGAAATAATATTATTATTCCTAAAGGTTTTACGTAATTTAAGCGCTCTCGTTACGAACTAGAACAAACTATAAAGCGGGAGGGAACACGAATTCCTGGACTTACAGAAAAATAACTGTGGGCATACTGTTTGTTAGCATCGCCGTCTATAAATCTCAAGCCGTGCTGTTGGTAGATTTGGCAACACTGTGGAAAAGCTGTAAGGTGTGTAAACAAGCTAAGCTCACGTGCTGCCTTTTGTTGATAAATACAGTTTATTTTGATAAGACAGCATCTAAAATCAGTTGTTATTTACTATTTCAACACCCGTGAAATTCCACGTGGTAAATCAGACCTGCTGAAAGTTGTAGAATTGAGTATTTGTGTGTAACCAATGATTGGTAATAAATTTAACAAACAAATTATCATCATCATATATATTATTTGAGTAGTATAGATCCCTCCTGCGGCGCTCACAAGCGACCAATCGTGACAAATGAATATTCAAATGAAAGAGAATAGACATTAGCAGGAACAAATTGCACTGTAATTTCATAAATATATATAATTTCTTAAAAAAAAATGACTTTAAAAAATGTACGATGTGTGCGATTTGCAGATACTATGTCTGTAGGAAAATACGCTCCATAATTGCTGACCACTTCACATTTTGGCCGCTGTGACGTCTGTTTCATATCATTTTAACATTCTGAGGTCTTTCCTTTATCATTTTGCATGGATTTCCGAAACAGTAAATCAAAGGAATGAGTACTCAAATCGTATAATTTCATAAATATCGAATAACCGGTGAGTGTTATGATGATCCAATTTTCAGTGATTGCCTTCTTAAGTTAGGGAACGTAGAACTTGGAATTTTAACTGAAATGTAAATAGTGTTCTATAATCATTTGGTTGAAATAAAAACATAACAACCTTTCTCCTTAAGTGTCTCATTATAAACCTATTGGGCAAAGTGACGGTTTATGAACATGGCGCGATTTCTCGCAAGGGTCCGCTAGTTCACTTATATTCCATTAAAATATTTCAAGATACCTAGGAAGTGTTGTGTGCTTTGCACTGTGAAATTAAATTACTAAGTTTTCCTTCCCTAAAGACGAGGTTAGGAACAGGCTTCCTTTCGTGCCATTCCACGATTGATTCCAACATCAAGTGTTTGTGCACACCACTTTGATAAAAAGGACGTAGACTAATAGCTTTTGAAGGTTGGATACAACTATTGTTATGGCACAGTTACAACACTGACTCAGATCTCCCAGATTAACAGAAGATGCAGTGCCCTGGAAGATTTCTACCTCAATATTAGAGCTCAGAATTACTGTGTGTATGCAGTTGTGATTCACACAGTGTGCGTAAGATTTTAACATGTAGGGAAATGGAATGGGCATTGAGGATGTATTTTTTGTTCATTTACAGAGTAGAGGACTCTCAGTGCGTAGTAATTTAGTTTTGGGTACACAAGTGACCTCTATATCCCTGTATATTATGAATGCTGCAGAGTTGGCAAGTGCATTCTTCAAATTAAGTGACCAGTGGAACATTCTTGTTAGACTGTTAACACTAAGCTTAGAGACCAATTATGCCGATTTAATACCAAAGGCAGTCTCAAAGTTTGTTAGAATAGTTTCAAATATGTTTTCTGACGGCAGTGAGCAAAGCATCAAACACTTTAATAATAAAATAATAATGTTTTTGGTTTTACGTCCCTTTTAACTACTCTGGCTTATAGAGACGCCGGAATTTCGCCCTGAAGGGGATCTTTAAGATGCCAGTAAATCTACTGACACGACGCCCTCGCATTTGCGCACCCTCAAATGCCAGCTGACTGCGCCAGGATACGAACCTGCAACCTTGGGCCCAGCAAGCGAGAACGTTACCGCTGAGCCACGCAGCCAGTCACAAACACGTTATTACTGTGTTACCTTATCGGGAATATTGACAGTACGTGGCATGATAATATTTATTCTTTGTTTGTGATATTATTTATGTGTGGATTTAGTTCAGCAGACGTTATGTTCTGTTGTATTTTCGGAAACACTTCGCGTTAAAATCTGTGTGTTTACTCAGTGTTAGCAATTACCATGTGCTTCCTGTAAGACTACCAGATGACAGGTGGGCGACGTTGCCAAGTGTAATTCCACGGTGGTAAGTGTAGAAGGCGATGAATTTTTTCTAGTGTTCAGAAACTGCTGCTTTGTATTGCGCAGTGGGCCACACAACGCAACGCACCCACTCCGTACCGAGTCGGCCAAGGCCGCGCGTAGTTCTAGAAACATGATTGTACAGCAGACAGATAAGGCACAGGTGAGAGCGCCCACTCCAAAACTTATTGCCACATGCACGGAGTTGCAAGTTGCGCTCTGAAAACTTGGTAACTTGGAGCGTGGGTTCGAATCCCACCTCGGCCGTCCTGAAAATGGTTTTCGTGGTTTCCCATTTTCACCACCAGGCAAATGCCGGGACGGTTCCTTTCAATAGGTACACGGCCAAATTCCTTCCAATATCCCTTCCCTGACCCGTCCTGAAAAGAAAAGTACATGGCCATTGGCTGCATTAATAAAATTATAAAGGGTGAGTAGTTGGATGTAGTGAATAAAACTAGAAGAGATAGGGTACGAAATACAGCAATCAGAGAAGAATTAAAGGTGGAATCGGTAGTACATACTACCCATAAGAAAGTTTTATAACGGTATGGACATAACATAAGGATGGATGAAGAAAGGAAATCGAAGCAAGTGTTTGAGGCAAAGCCTGGAGGCACTCGAAGAAGAGGTCGTCCAAGGAAGGAATGGATCCAATATGTCGGAGAGGTGGCAGAGAAGAAGGGAAGGACCCTGCAGCAAACCAGGAGACTCGCTGGGAATAGGAATGAATACAGAAAGTGGCTGGCAGACCCGACGCCGAGAGGCAAAAGGATAGACGATGGAGAAGAAGAAGGAGAAGAAGAAGAAGAAGAGTTGGATGATGAAAACTGGGGTATCCCCCCGAGCTGTGCCCAAGATTAATTGGGAATTTATAAAATTATCACAAAATACTGTGATGTGACAATCAGAGCCCAGAATGTTAAACGTTTGATAATTTTTGAGGTTAGTAATCAATTTATAGAACACACCATAGACCACTGAAGTGGATGGAAGGAACTTGGAGATTTTATATTCCAGTTGAGCTGATCGATATTGTCTACTCTTCTCGATCTGTTTGCTAGCGTTTCGGTCCCGGTGTGACATTGGAATTACCAGTTGGTAAGGTATAGGCTAGTTATAGTCTACCGGGTACAAAAGTCTCACCTGTTTTGAAAGGGAGCGGTATGTGATTGATCTTACATCCTTCAGCAAGTGTTTCTCGCCCATCACAGTAGGGGGAGATTTTATGTGGGTAATGGGCTTAAAACGGAAAGTTTCCAGACCCCATGGCAAATCCTTACAGCTGTGTCGTCAATACACCTCTCATTATTAGAACAGACTTCGACTATTTCAAAGGTCTTAGTCGAAATAATTTACTCGCATTGCACGAAGCAAAATATTGGTTATATTGTGATCCATGATTTTGGTTGGTTGGTTCCTCAGTTTAGGGGCTGCGACAACGCGGTCATGTAGCCCCGTGTACTTTGGGTGTGTGTAGAATTTGTCTTTTGTTTTAATGGGGTTCTGATCAAGATATCTGATCCAGAAATTTCAAACTTTAACAAGTCCTTATACACTTCCCCCCAGCCAAAGAGGCATCACCTTTAAACATCGGAAGTATGATAGTAGATTCTCCAACTGTCTATTGACTGGCATTCTGAGGAGGTGGGCATAGAATGTTATTCTCCGTTTCCGGATTACACTTGAGATCTTTTCAGTATGGGAGTATATTTCTGAATTACTCCAGAGCTTGTAACCTCCATGTTTGAACTTAGGACCAAGAATTGTCCTAATGATCTTTCTTGCCTTAACTTCAAGTCTCTCGATCGGGCTGGCTGCGCGGTTTGTTAGGCAGTTCGCTGCACACAGTGCTTCCGGTCAAATCACAGTTTGATAGTGTCTTAACTTTGCATTCCAAGAAATGGACTTTTTATTGCACAGTTGGTGTGTGAGGCGGAAGGCTATTTTGAATTTATTGACTCGTGTTGAGATGGCGAACTTTTCAGAATTATTTGGTTCGATCCACTCACCAAAATATTTAAACTTTTATTATTTTGTTATTTATTTATTATTCGCTAATCGGGCAACCAGGGGCCACGATAAGCACACTCTGGCGTTCAGCCGACCACTTTACACCGGTTGTCCATTTCTCATCTCGGAAAGTCCCTAAAGTCACGATGCTTTTTCGGAAAATGTCTCGTTTGTGCACGTCATCAAGTCGTAGGCCCTTTTCTTGGAGGTCTTTCTTGACGTTAACGTACCAGGGAACTGTTGTTTTGGTTTTCAGTCGAAATTGTTAAATATACGTTTTGCCCATCTAGAGTCGTCCATCCGTCGCAAGTGACCGTAGAAGTGAGCCCTGCGTTTGCGCAGTGTGTCCGTGATCTTCTGTACCTTAAAATAGATGTCTTTCCTGGATTTTCTTACGTAGATCCCGTTTTTGTAGTTTGGACCAAGTATGTTGTGGATAATCTTTCTCTCTTTTTGCTCTAACTTAGCAACTTTTATTATTATTATTATTATTATTATTATTATTATTATTATTATTAAACACAACACATACAGTAAAACAGTACTAGCAAAATAATTGCATCTAAGTTCAAAAGAAATCGATCTGCCCAGACTCTCAGAGCAAAGTCTGACTGTATTCACCAGATAGCATCAGCACTGCCAGTAAAATGAGCACGAGTCTCCTCTCGCTTACTAGTTACTGCGCTCGAGACTAAGCTGCACGAGCCTGAGAGGAATGTGCATCGCGGACTATCAGTAGTGGTGTTGACGACTGATGAGGTTTCTCGGTCCGTGCATAGTACAGAACCAAATACATTGGTCGGTGACTCACTCAGTCATTCTTAACACCACAGTGGTTTGAGAACGGCCGAATGTTAGCAGTATTGGAATAGAAAGGAATACCATATATCACGGTGGGCTGTTGACAGATCCTTCTCTTCACGCCCGACCCTTCCCTGCTCTTTCTCCTCATCCCGCAAGTTCATAGAGCTTGGACTCGAGCAGTAAGTCATTCACACACTTCACAAACAAGTCACTGCTAAATTCAATAATTGTACTGCTCGGGTCTAAGCTCTGTGAACTTGCGGGATGAAGGGCAGAAACAGGGAACGAGCAGGCGAGAATTGAGAAGCTTGTTTCCTGACATTCTCGTCTATTCCAATACTGCTAACATAGGGTCTTTTCTGAAACCAGTATCGCATTACGAATGAGGGAGTGAGTCACCGACTAATGTATTTGCTTCTGTTACTACGCAAGGACCGAGAAACCTCATCACTCGTCAGCACCACTAATCATAGTCCGCGATGCACATGCCTCTCAGGTTCACGCAGCTTAGACTCGAGCAGTAAATCAGGCGAGTAAGAAACAAGTTTACGGTAGCGAGAGATAAGATCGTTAATCATCCTAGGTCAGTCATATCTGATCGGAGTCATCACATATCGTGATCAATGAAGCCGTTATCTATAGGCTTGGTCAACATGCACTTTCAACTCACATTAGCGCGGATATCCTTCTCTTCCCTGGCAAGTAGGTCAAACACAGTGGGACCCATAATTACTGAACAAAGCATTCCCTTCTCTCTGCACGCGACACACAACCACTGTTCCTACCTCACGGGAAATATCGGGGAATCCACCGGTATTACATGTAACTTATTATAATGTACTCCTTCAAGCAGGAAGGAGACTTAAGTCATGTACTTACTCCGATATGGCTACTCCGATTTTCGTACTGAGACATACACCTCAAGCTTTGTCATTCTTCCGCCGAGCTGTCCCGGGGATTAGTCGGTCGTTTCTCATGATTATCCCTCAACTTTTAACTCAAGTATCGTCCTATCTTGAATTTTAATCAACAGAAATGAGTACCAAAGTACTTTTCGAGTCAAAGCTCCGTGAACCTGAGAGGAATGTGGATCGCGGACGATGAGGAGTGATGTGGAGGGGGGTTACGGTCCGTGCGTACTAACAGAACCAAATACATAGGTCGGTGACTCGCCATTCGCAACACAACAGTGGTTTCGGCAACGGCCATATGTTAGCAGTATTGGAATAGACAGGAATTCCAGATAACACGGCGGGCTGTTGACAGGTCCTTCTCTTCCCGCCTGCCACGTCACCTCAACCCGCAAGTTCACAGATCTTGGAACCAAGCAGTAATTCTCGGGACCAAATTAAGGAGACCGGGCATGTAGCTGACAACTGCATCCCATCTAGGGCTGATGTCACAAAGGATGGAAGGCTCTACCTTCCACTGGTCCATGACCTGTACGGAGTTGGCTTTGCTTGAATTTTTGTTGGTTCCATACGTCCCTCCAACTAAATCTTTGTGTTCATCTTTAGTGGGGGTTGCTTTCGTCATCTTTTAATGGAGGAAATACAACTGGTAATTGCAAACTACGTGTCTGTACCTTGTACCGTATATAGAGTAAGCTGAAAAACTAGGGGTTTTAAAGCTTCAAGAAACTTGTCGCTATAAGTTTCGAAGAAAAGAGTTCAAATGTTGCACCAAAGTAGGCCATGTCTCATGTAAATGGGTTCTGTAATTCACCAAACATTATAACAGCTTAGGCTTTCACGGTCGGCGTTCATAATTAAGTACAAGTTTTTCTGGCTTGTAGGCCGTGGTCCAGACGGGATATCTCCCGACGTTTCACCGGAAACTGCGTCCGGCATTATCAAGGGTTCCGCTCCTTTCCTTGGTCAGCAGTGGTCACCGAAAAACTTGTACTTAATTATTACCAAACATTAATTGAAAACCTCAATGAAAATATTCTTTTTATGAACTGATAATTATACATAATGCCAGCAGTAGCCTGGTTCATTACAGCAATTGATTTTTTGTTGTTGTCTGTTAACTATTTTATTATTTAAGGAGCCAGTTTTCTTGAATCATTTAGCGAGCCTCCTAAATTGTACTGGCATTAGGCATAGGTCTTCCTGGAAACATGATTCGAAATTTTTGTCTAGTTTCAGACAACTCACTAAACGATGTGAGTCAGTGGAATGGGGCCAGCCAAATGACGCAATAGTTTGCCGCGGACCACTCTGCCGGCTGGCCAGCTCCGCTGACTCATATCGTTAGTTCACATGTGTTTTGTCATTCATATCGACGTGTATCTGCAAAGCTTAGGCGTTAGTGTTGCATGTATTGTGATTACTGTGATTGTTGGTCATGCTTAGACACCAATTCACATTGCGCGAACAATAAAAAAGTTGACAGACAACGTTGTGTTCTTACAGAACAAAAATTAGATGAGATTGTTGTCCATTCTTTCATCAGAAGATGTCAGGTGTGTGTTACAAGAGAGGGAGGACATTTTCAGCATCGACTATGAGCACTGTAATTACACATTATTGAACATGTTTGGTAAAAGTGTAAACGTGCGCGCCAACCATTGGCTGAACCGTGTACGCGCGCCCGTGAGCTGCGCCAGTCAAAGCCGGCTTAGCTTGCCGTGTTTATTGGGGCGCATAAAGATAATGACCCTGTATAAGAGGACAACGTGTGGAAAATCAGCCACCAGATTGAACTGCAAGGCTCCGAAATCGTATCTGACATCCTGGTTCGCAGGCATGATGGCTGGAGGAGCTGGACATCCCTGTGGCGCTCGAAGTAGTAGCGAGGCGGGGCGTATATACTGACTGGACCGTGCGGCTCCTTCCCACCGGCCTTGAGTGCCTGGGCCGTCAGGGCTGTCCATTCCAACATGTACTGTACTCGCTACCTCCCATTGATTTATATGAGAGATTCGCCACATGATTTCGTAGCCTTGTAGTTCAATCTGGCGGCTGATTTTCCGCACGCTGACCTCTTATAGTACAAGGATTGCGTCCACAAAGTTTCAAGATAGGTTTCGGCCTGTCTTACCTGATAGGCTACTTCCCTTGTGAGAAGTTCTAACGCGCTCTATAAATGGCGTAAAAAAATAAAAAATTGAGCGCCACTGGTATTTTCGTTCAGATATACTTCCCCGAAAAGGTGTTATTGTTCTTTTAAAAGGGGAGGAACAGCGAGGTCATCTTTCCCTTCCGAGTATTTGACTGTGTGGCCTAGTTAGCAACGTGTTCAACATGGTGTTCTCTGCTTGAGATTTTGGGATCGATTCCGGGGACAGCGGTCGACATATAAGGTGTTTACATGCTTTACATGCATGACAGCAGTTTTACTGGCACGTTACTGAGCGATTTATTTTTAGCCGGTGGTTTATCAGAAGGATGTTGTGGATAATCTACCGGTTTACGTTTACCAGTCAATCTCGAGCGAAAGTATGTGATTATAACTATGCAAAAGCAACAATAGTAACTAACGCAGTTCACTGCTTAACAAGAAATATGTGCAGTATCCAAATATAGTAACTTGACGATGGAGCATGTCTTGCGGTACCTTTATTGGTCACCTCTTGTCAGCCTGGTCGAGTTAGATTAATGGCTCCCTCTATCCAAAGGTTCTCGACTTATAAATTGAACGGTTTACTAATGGCAGACATCTCGTTACTCGCTCACCAACTGAACTGTCACATGATGATCATCTAAACAATTTTCATTTTTAAATAATTGACAACGAAAGCGCAGCGGAAGGAAGGGAGCAAAGGAAGTTAGGAAGGAAGGAGGCAAAGGAAGGTAGGAAGGAAGGAAGGAGGCACATGAAGGAAGAAAGCAAAGGAAGGAAGCAAAGGAAGTTAGGAAGGAAGGAAAGAAGGAAGCAAAGGAAGGAAGCAAAGGAAGTTAGGAAGGAAGGAAGCAAAGGAAGTTAGGAAGGAAGGAAAGAAGGAAGCAAAGGAAGGAAGCAAAGGAAGTTAGGAAGGAAGGAAAGAAGGAAGGAAGGAAGCAAAGGAAGTTAGAAAGGAAGGAAGGAAGGAAGCAAAGGAAGTTAGGAAGGAAGAAAGGAAGGAAGAAAAGAAAGTTAGGAAGGAAGGAAAGAAGGAAGCAAAGGAAGTTAGGAAGGAAGGAAGGAAGTTAGGAAGGAAGGAAGGAAGGAAGCAAAGGAAGTTAGGAAGGAAGGGAAGAAGGAAGCAAAGGAAGTTACGAAGCAAGGAAAGAAGGAAGCAAAGGAAGTTAGGAAGGAAGGAAAGAAGGAAGCAAAGGAAGTTAGGAAGGAAGGAAAGAAGGAAGCAAAGGAAGTTAGGAAGGAAGGAAAGAAGGAAGAAAAGGAAGGAAGCAAAGGAAGTTAGGAAGGAAGGAAAGAAGGAAGCAAAGGAAGTTAGGAAGGAAGGAAAGAAGGAAGCAAAGGAAGTTACGAAGCAAGGAAAGAAGGAAGCAAAGGAAGTTAGGAAGCAAAGGAAGTTAGGAAGCAAGGAAAGAAGGAATCAAAGGAAGTTAGGAAGGAAGGAAAGAAGGAAGCAAAGGAAGTTACGAAGCAAGGAAGTTAGGAAGCAAAGGAAGTTAGGGAGGAAGGAAAGAAGGAAGCAAAGGAAGGAATCAAAGGAAGTTAGGAAGGAAGGAAAGAAGGAAGCAAAGGAAGTTACGAAGCAAGGAAAGAAGGAAGCAAAGAAAGTTAGGAAGGAAGGAAAGAAGGAAGCAAAGGAAAAAACAAGGAAGTTAGGAAGGAAGGAAAGAAGGAAGCAATGGAAGGAAAGAAGGAAGGAAAAAATATATTGCCTACTTATTAACGTTTCAGCGTAAGCCTCCGTGGCTTAGGCGGCAGCACGCCGGCCTCTCACCGCTGGGTCCGTGGTTCAAATCCCGGTCACTCCATGTGAGATCTGTGCTGGACAGAACGCAGGCAGACAGGTTTTTTCCGGGTACTCCGATTTTCCCTGTCAACATTTCATTCCAGCAACACTCTCAACTATCATTTCATTTCATCTGTCATTCATTTAATCATTGCCCCAGGGGAGTGCGTCAGGCCTCGGCAGCCGGCACAGTTCATATCTTCGCCGCTAGATGGGGGCTTCATTCATTCCATTCCTGACCCGGTCGGAGACTGGAAGCAGGTTGTGGATTTTCATTTCATTAACGTTTCAGCACATGTTTTTTTTTCTCTCTCTATTAGATGTCGGAAATTCATGGATTTAGAATTTAAAATTCCTGCATTATAAAATAGAATAAAAGATTCGTTATTTCGCACAAATCTTATTTCTGATGATGGTAGTGTGACGATACAAGTTTCCCCAAACATCGCTATCGCATTTAATCGATTATAAACTGTAATATGCAGTGGCGTTGAGTAGAAATACAATAATTGGAGGAGGGTGTGTGTGTTCTTATCGAAAGGCCAGGACGCGACGGCCTCTTGTAGACACTCGCACTCAATGGACAGGGCTGATAACCACGAGGAAGTATGTCTGTAAATAAAACAAGACGCCAAAGTTTCCATTTGGACTTGAGTTACCGAACAATTTCATTTCACGAGCAGCTGTCAGCTAGGCGATCAAAATGTTATTTGGCCTAAAGTTTTCATAATATAATTTACAATATTTTTTTTTCCAATAAATAATCGTTTTTCAGTCGGTCAACACGAGTGTGCATTGGGCGGGGAGTAACAATTAATTTCCTAGTGCCTGAAAAAATTAATTATTTACACACTTAATAAAACACTCTCACACAAATGGGGGGTTTAATTGGATGACTAGTTTCGTTCGTCGAGCGAACATCATCTGATGCATAGGATATGTATATAACACAACAATATTTACAATTATTACTAGGGCTCGGATTTTTAGGTAAATAAATATTTTCTTATGTAAATACATATTTAAAGCATTTCTTCTATAAATACATAAAATTCCTACTTTTCACTTATTAGCACATAAAATACATAATATTTACAATTTTTTAAAATCAGTATACTAGACCTTTTGAGTTTACTGCATTTTTGTTGTGTGTTACTTCAACGGGGAAGAACTTGTGAGCTATCTAATCTTCATGAAGAGCGTATGTCAGCTTGCAACTGTGTTATTCTTAACTTGTCGCCCCGTGCCACTCACTGTGGAAGCCGGGGATTTCCTTGTCCATAGACATATTGCACCACGTGCTAGGCCTCCCCTCCCCCAGCTATCTGGAACCAGTGTCACTCACATGCAGTTCATTTCTGGCACTGTGAAGTGTAAGGCAGTTCTACCATGACGAATAGAAGGACCTAGTGTGAGGACTCCGCCATTATAGCACGGTAGTTTGTGGTCCCGCCGCTACAAGCACTGCAAGCGATAATGTCCAACAACGTGTCCTGTTGTTGGGTCGAGCCGGGTCTTAGAAAAGTGCGCGAGAAGTTACTGTGTGAGATATTTGTGTGAATTAAATTGAATTTTCTTTGCATTCAGGTCTTAAATTCAGTTCATTGTGTCTTGTGTACATCAGCGTTTTGTGTTGTGAACTTCAAACATATTTCTTATGCGGCTTTGTTAATTTAGTAGTTCAACATGCCGTACTGGTTTTTGCCTGGCTGTAAGTCAGGATATGGTAGAGTAGTTGACGATATACGATCTTTTTCACCACCGAAGAATACAAATCAATTTGAAAAATGGGCCAGAGCTATTCCACGAAAGGATACGGAGTTAACGCGAAGTATTAGAATTCTTCAAATTCATTTCTCTGATGATTTGATAGTAAAATCAGGTAATTTTATAGTGAATGGTGAAGTGGAAATCTCTCGTGTGTGGTGGAAGTTACGACCTGGAGCAGTGCCTCATTTTCCCCCTAATTTACCGAAGTAGTGAGAATAAGTCCCGTAAAGCTCCCAACAGGAAAAAGAATCACGACACCACCAGTAAAAGAAGAAAGAAGATTGAAGATGGGAGTGGAGCAACGAATGAGGCATTAAAAGGTCAATCCAGTGTTGATAAGAATTTGGGTCATTCTAGTGTACTTACTGATGCTGAAAAGGCGCCGTAAGAATGCTAACCGTAATTTAATTCGCGTTAGATCCTGCCTTAACTCAGCAAAATCGAGAATTAATTTGCTGGAGAAGCAGGTTCGAAATTCACAGGCATTTAATTACAAAGATAACGATTACAGTGGCGGATCCAGGCCTTGCGAGGCCCTGGGCGATATGATAAGGTGGGGCCCACAACAATAGAAAAAAATCGAATCAAATGGAAAATAGTTTGGTAATAATAATAATAATAATAATAATAATAATAAAATAAAGAATAGTTACAATATTTTGAATACACTACAGTACATTATTTTAATTATATGAAAGAAACCTTTATGTCCCTTTGAATAAGATTATGTAAATAATGAAATATTAAAATATTACTTTGCGACTTTTTTCCCGGCTGAAGTCTTCTATTATTTCACTGAAATCTTAACTTGCTAAACGGTCACGAGAGGTCATAGCTACACTGAAGAAAGGAATATGAATTATAAATTAGTTTGAAAAGTATACTTAATTAATTAAATGTAGAAAAATCCATGGCGCGGGGCCCGTAGGACCGCGGAGCCCTGGGCGGTCGCCCTCCTCGCCCTCTCCTGGATCCGCCCCTGATAACGAACACCTTAGCAAGAAGGAAAAGATGATAATAGACACTATGCTCAAGAAATGCCAGGAAAAATCTCGCAATGGAATGAGGTACAGCAATGAATTCATTTTAGAGTGTTTATTGTTGAGAATAAAATCACCGAAAGGATTCCGTCATTGTCGGCGACATAATCTCTTGCCTCTGCCTTCAGAAAGTCACTTGAGAAAACTTTGTAAAGGACTAAAGTGGCCTTATGGAGTTAATGCGCATAGTATAAATGCTATTTCAGACTATTTTAAGGAAGAAAAGAATGATAATTCACGTTACGGTGTTGTAATTTTCGAAGAAGAGAAGCTAAGAGAAGAAATCGAGTTAAATAGCTTTTCTGATAAAGTAGATGGATTAGTTGATTTAGGTGAACACACACCTGACCTCCAGAATAACGTACTTGCAAATCACGCTCTAGTGTTCATGTTCGTACCTTTCATGCATATATTGGGTGCAGCCAGTTGCTGTTTATGCAAGCGGAAATGCTACTCCAGGGGACATTCTAGCAAAAATTCTAAGTCTAGGTGATTTTGCAGTTAGAAGAGGCTGGGGCGAGGGTGGCTGGCTTTACTTGTGATGGTAGTCAATCAAATAAAAAGGCCAGGAATTCGTTAGGAGTCAGTGGCAAGACAAGCTCTCTACAACCTCACATCCTTAATCCTGCAGATGTTACGAGAAAGATCTGGGCTTTCTCCGACTGTATATTCCAGGAATCTGTGTGTTCCGTAACATGTAATGAAGACCGTAGTTCTTATTTCCGTGAATTATATTTTCCAATGTGCCCTGCCATGCTATTTTAATTGTAACCGCTAATTACTTTTTAAAAGAGTATTAGTTACAAAGTAATTAGTTTCCCTTAGCACCATCCCTAAGACCAGCTGACCCCGGCTGTGTGGAACTTGTCCACTCTAGCGCTGCCTGGCGGGGCGCGCTTGAACTTCAGGAGTCTTCTCACTTTCTCCTTCTATTCGTCATGGTTCTACGATGCCCAAAGTAAAAACAACTACAAGTTATCGCCTGTTGTAGAATTTAAAGGTAATTTTACTTCGGATGGGGGCGTTCTGTTCTGCCAACCCTGTGGGAAAGCAATCAAGGCTGAACAGCGATCTCAAGTTACACAACACCTCCAGGCCAAGAAACATACCGCCGCAGTTTCGCGCCTTCAGAAGTGTTTCGCGATAATCGTCGGTCATTTGTGATGGACAACCTGAAGATGTATCTCGTTGTGTATTGTAATGCTTCAGCAGTCAGTGAGACATAGCATAAATTGCATTCGTGAGCACTGCATATTGTTCATATTCACAATAATAAACTAAATTATAATTAAATACTTTTACTTTTTTGTCACATATTTCAGGTATTTTTATTACATAAAAAAACCAATTTTTAGCACCTAAAAATCCGAGCCCTAATTACTACGCTACAGAAGTCTTTAGTTCAACATTGTAACAAGTATGAATTTTTAACCAATATTTTTTTCTCCACTTCTGTAAGTGTTGCGTTTTTGTTACTACTTTTTATATGTTTATGTGTGAAAACCCTTTAATAATTAACTTCTACCGTAGCGAGCTTTTGAAGCGATTGCGTTCGACACCATTTTTAGTAACCGTTATTTTTCAAATTTCCTATTAACGTAATGAGCTTTTGTAGTTGCTTAGTTAGGTTGAACAAGCTGAGTTGTGTAGACTTGGCTGATTCCTGGATGTTCCACTGCACTCATGTTAGAACGTTCGCTTGACCAATGAAACTAGGCATCCAATTAAAAAAAAAATGTGTGAGAAGCATTTCATTGTGTATAACTAATGTATGTATAAATTCCCGGCATTAGGTGATTAAATTAATTGCTTGCGGGCAGATGACCTTGTAGTTCCTCCCCTTAAAACAACAATAACTAATTAATTAAATTGATTTCAACTCCCCACACATCATTGTATTGACCGATTGGAAATTAATTATTTGATCAGATAAGAAGGCAACAATGAGGAAATGGCCTGTAAAACTTATTTGCTTTTAAAAGATGGTATATTGGCTTTCATGGCCGGTGAATTAAAACTCAGCAATTCTTCTAGGTCTGTGCCGTGTCTTGTGTGGGGTTTCGCCTAGGACACCAAGCTGACCTAGAAGAATTGCTGAGTTTTAATTCACCGGCCGTGAAAGCCAGTATACCATCTTTTTGGAAGCCTTCATAGGGAGGTTAAGGCTGCTTGAGCTTTTGGTTCTCGCAGTCAAGTGGTGCAGTTGCACCTAATATAAAGGGAGGTGGCGCGCAGTTCGTCACTCCTGTGGGGGTCCGGGCGGGGACACCAAGAGCCCGCCGATGAGCCAGCTTGGTGTCCTAGGCGAAACCCCACACAAGACACGGCACAGACCTAGAAGAATTGCTGAGTTTTATTTGCTTTTGTTCCATTTACAAAATTAAACGACACATTTTCAAGAAAAGAGCAAAAAACGATTAAGAGACCCTCTCCTGATTTTAAGACTATATCATTTGTAGCCTACTTAAGTACTACGCCTTTCATAACGAACGACAGACAGAAATTAAACCGGTTACCGGGGGTATATTTGGTCCAGTGGCGATTCCTCCATGAAGGACGTGAGGATCATCCTACACTCAGCTCTCAGCTGTAACTGTTTTAAACAATTGAATTGATTGTTTTGTAAAATAGTCTTTGGGGCTACCTTGCGCGCCCTCACGATAAGCCAAAGCTCTGTCTCACTGCCACTGTCAGTACTTGAAACTAGTTCTACATTTGACCCCTAGATGGGTGAAGTGTGACCTTCACCACCCGGAGTAGAAAGCTGAGGAAGGAAGTCTTGCATCCTCAAAGCTTGTGTTTATAGCTTTAGAAACGTATATGAGCCCTTGAGGGGGAAGGGGCAGGTTTGGTCTGTTTAATGGCCCTCTGAGGACGTCGACTGGGATCCTCAAGTCTCGCTATTGGTTGAATTTAAGCCAACACTACGGGCTTATTGGTTACGATTTCGCGCGGTTTAAATGGATAGTCTGTTTTCAGCATGTGCACATCTTTGGAGTGGTATTCGATTGTATTGTATTGTGTAATGTGTTCGTAATTGTGCTGTGCGACTGAATAATTAATATTAGATTGAGTCTAATATCTCAATTTAGCCCAGCTAGGCCTATAATAATTATCTTCAGTTAAGCCTATCATATTACGTCGTACACATTATAAAAATATGCAGTCGCCACTGATTTGGTCCCATCCGAGATAAATACAAATTTCGAGCCAAAAATTCAGACAGCTTACTTTATTTATCGAGAGCGATAATCCAACGTACATAAAATGTAGTCTATATGATTGCATGCTTATGATTTTGAGACTCCATTTCCTACTGAACTGAAGGACATCTTCGATTATAAGCTCCGAGGAATCCGAACCACGGGGTGTGAATTTCCTTTTTGGAAATCCCACATGTTTTGCATTGGTTAAGAATCGAACGTGGTAAGTGAGCAATTGACACAGCGTCCACTACCGTAGTTGTGAAAGGAGTGCCTGTCTCGCGTTCTCTAAACAAACAATGGCTGTGTTATGTAACGCTCCACCTAACGAGGCGGCCATTACGTTCCATCACGTCCGTTTCTTCCCGTCATAAGCTTTCATTATCCCACTTGTACTTTAGTTTATAGCCAGCTTGTGCCATTCAGCAGGCTTTTTCTGTTCACTCAATTGTGAAGGCAGAATTATGACACAGGGTGTTGCCACAGCAAAATCATTGTTCACAAACATCTCATGTTACACACAGAAATACCGTTTCTACTCTGTATTTTCTTTCGGGCCCAGTGGCCGATACCATGTATCGCAATGTTGGTTGGTTGGTTGGTTCCTCAGTTTAAGGGCTGCGACAACGCGATCATGTAGCCCCGTATACTTTGGGTATGTGTAGAATCTGTCTGATAACCGGTGTTAATTGTGATGGCTGTATTAGTGTGTGTTATCTGCTTTTAATTCAAGTAAGGACTGCAAACATTCGATTTTCAAGTAGTTCCAACTTTTGCTACCAAACACCACCGTCAACGACGAACTAGTTCTGAACTTTGTTACTAGATGCCACCGCAGTCGGCTCCTGGCGACGAACGTTGGAACCTAAGAGCATTAGTCAAATATAACCTATAATTTAGCTTCACACAAGTGAAATTAGTGGAAGATTCTTTCATGCCATAAATCAATGACATGGGACCGCCAGGTTTACTTCCCCTCCGAAGGAAGGCATACTGAGGGCTTTTTAACGATCTTAAAAGATCCGACGACTTCGGCCGGGTTTGAACCCGCGACCTTGGGCATAGAAGCTTATCTCGCAATGTTATTTGAGCGTGAGTTGGAGTCTTGTGGTTCTCTCTCGCCCTCGTATAGCCTTTAGCTTACGCGGTTTATTGTCTTGAAAGTTTCCAAATAATCAACTTAATTTCGGAGTTAATGTGAAGTTCTCAGGACTGCGGCATTCGTGACAAATGAACTACATTAGTTTTACCGAGAACATGTATACCGTCTTCTCTGATATCAAGCAGTCTTTGACCCTACCCCACCTTTGTGTAAGTAGTGTAACTCCCAGAATAATTATAATTAGTATGCTTTTGGCATCGTGTATTACCAATTTTGGGGATCTCTAGGGGGGATGAAACCAAAAATGCACAGCTGGCTATAATAGTTCATTGAGTTCGCAATATAAGACAATGAGCATTGAAACATTGTACAGTTGTCTAATACTTTTTGATCTATTACGTGGCAAGCAACAGCTATCTTGGGTGTTACATCCTCTTATTTAGGTACATTTTACAACATAACTATAATAGATCCTGGCCTGAGCTTTTAACTAGTTTAAAGATATGTCACTAACTCTAACTTCATGTAGAATTATCCAAATACTATGAAAAGTTGTTTTCTTATGGTCATTTGAATTATGGATTCTATAAACCTCACTGAAAATATGAATGTAAATGCATGCAAATTCTACAAATGGTTAAATAGAAGCATAATTTTACATAAATATGTATATAATCACTCAACAAACGATCCCTGAAAATTTCAGTTATGTAGCATTAAGGGTTTCAGAGAAAAGTGTACCTATGTGGTGGAAAAATTGATATTGAGAAAACAACATTTAAAAGTTGGATATCATTGAGTTCTTTAACTCACATTTAAGTAACTTTGTCTATAGGTATGCAGCATCAGATATAACATTATTTTAAAAATACTTCCAGTTGAGTAACGAGTTTGAAATCTTTACACAAAGTATGAAAGAGGCCATACATACGAAGAACAGGTATTTCAATTTTTTTATGCTCTTTGTAATGGTGATGGATGAAGTGGTGCAAAAGGTAGCACAGCATATTGGGGAGGAAAAAATGAAGGTAATAGTGTTTGCAGATGACTTGATGATCTGGGGAAACAATGAAAGGGATGTACAGGAGCAACTAAATGCATGGGAGGAAGAAATGTCATCCTACGGAATGAAGTTTTCGACGCAAAAGATTGTAGTGGTGATAACAACACGTGAGAAGGACAGAGTATAGTCTACTCTGGGATAAAGTTAGGCGGAGAGCAGTTGAAGAGAGTGCAGAGCTTCAAGTATCTGGGAAGTGTCATTGAAGAAAATGGGGGAAATGCCTTGAAATTAGATGAAAGAGGAAGGTGTGCTGATGGATTCTTCAAGAGTGTTAGAGGCCTGATATGGAGCAAGGATGTGTCACAGAAATGTAAAGGGATCATGTACAAGACATACTTTGTGCCGATCCTAACGTATGGATCAGAAACTTGGGTGATGAGGGAGAGAGATAAAAGCAGAATACAAGCAGTGGAAATTACGTTTTAGAGGAGTCGTATAGGTGTAACCAGAATGGACAGAGTCAGAAATGATAGAGTCAGAGAAATATTAAAGGAAGACCCCTACAGGATAGGATTGAAAAATCAAGGCTACAGTGGTATGGACACGTGAAAAGAATGGGAGAAGAGAGAATACCACGGAAAATATTGGATATGGAGTGGAAGAAAAAGAGACGTAGAGGAAGACCAAGGGATAGGTGGATAAAGGGGGGTGAAGAAAAGTGTCGAGAGAAAAGGAGTTAATTGGACTACAGTGACAGAAGAGAAGTGGTGGATGGACAGAAAACGATGGAGAGGCTCCAACCTGCGGTTGGAAACTGCTTTAGTTGATGATGATGATCGGTTACATCCCCCTTAACTAACTTTCTTCCCATAAATCTATCTCTTAATTGGAGGAACCATTGTCGCATTATTAAGTACATACATTTATAGCACAGACCTGAGTAACCTCAACATTTCTACAAAAGGAATACATCTATGAGAAGCAGATGACTTTGCCGTTACGCCCCTAACAACAATCAACATATGGCCCTTCTAAACCAAAGCAAAAGAACGGAACACAAAGTAGCATTGACAACCTAACTCGTGTTGCCATAGCAACTAGACTTGCCGGTTAAGTAACGAACATCTAGCTTACCTTCAATAATAATGCTTGAAACTCAACATGGACATCTAACGTTAATATAAATGCAGATGAACTGAATTTAGCGATAACTGTATACCATAGCCTATCTGTTATGTGAGAAGACAACAATGCAGGCATATTCGTACATTTTACTTATTGGT
This sequence comes from Meconema thalassinum, assembly GCA_946902985.2. Lineage (NCBI taxonomy): Eukaryota > Metazoa > Arthropoda > Insecta > Orthoptera > Tettigoniidae > Meconema > Meconema thalassinum. Next base: position 175,817,165 of record OX336392.1, read on the forward strand.
GAAAACGATTCAGCAAGGATATTGATTTGAGTCCGAGGCACAGTCAACATTTCTATAAAAGTGGAACAATCAGAATCAAGTCGTAACATTACATAACAGAGAAATGTATTGCTACGATGTGACAAGTTATTACGATTGCTTACATACAGTCACGTTTAGTGAGAGTGAGGTAACAGGGATCACAGACAACTTTCATACAGGACAGTCGGCCTAGGAAAACCTGGAAATGAATAGATTTACTTTCGTAATCGTCCTGAAGTAGCGCTGCAATAACATGGTAGATGGCATCATATACAACTACGGTAGCTCTTCATACCCGTCGTCGACGGTTTTGCGTTCCAAGGGTGACAAAAAAAACTACGTTCGGGGGACTGGTGACAGGAGTTACTGTTGGACCTTGATTGGCCATCACCAGTGAAATTTCGCAATTTTCTCCCAGTCTGCCTAGAACACAGGGAGGGGGAGGCCATGTAACTTTCGATATACGGTACTCGTATACACAATCATCCGCAAACAATCGACAGTCATTGCGAATCCCATTTGGTAAGTCATCTATACTAATATAATAAAGCTGAAGAGTTTGTGTGTTTGTTTGTGTGTTTAAACGCGCTAATCTCAAGAATTACCAGTCGGATTCGAAAAATTCTTTTTGTATATGATAGCCAGATTCGAGAGGAATAGTTTAGGCCATGTAGCATTATGCTACACCTCTCAGGTAACCATAAAGATTGATTTTTGTTCAGTAAGTCGGAAGAAACAAGCGCTCCCAGATAGCTCCAATAATACCTAAGTCTATTGTTGCCTGGTAATGCGGGCTGCATCACGTCGCCCCTACCAGTGTTCTGGTGCAGAATTGCGAGCTGCTTATAAATTGCAGTCACGGGGAGTAATTCCTGCAAAAAGATTTCTTAGGCCCTTTAAACAGTTATCATGACAATAGTATGCCTCTGTATAAGGACGATGGTGTTGGTGCAGTATACTGAGGTTATCAGCTGCAATAAGTGTTGGTGCTTTCCGATCCTTATCCTTGAGCGCTCCAGTTCTGTAGTAGTACTCATTATCATCCATAAAACAAATAAATCCACCGGGCGAAGCCGGGCACTACTGCTAGTTTCATTATAAACGCCAAAAATAACAAAGTTCCGATCACGCTGAGGGATACCGTACCCGACATTACCGTAATTTCATCCGAGAATAGGCCTTCGACTTTCACTTTCTGCGAGCGACCCGGAAACTTGCGAAGAGGTCTTCCAGTAAATGTGTTGGTACGTTTCAACGCCGTGCAATTTTTATACTTGTGGGGGAACCTCAAACAAAAGTTATACAGAAACATTCCGAGTACTCCGGAGGCTCTTCAGAACGAAATAACTGCACCGATACGAAATATCAGTGAGGATGAATTACCTAGAAGAATTGCCGAGTTTTAATTCACCGACCGTGAAAGCCAACATACCATCTTTTTGGAAGCCTTCATAGGGAGGTTTAGGCTGCTTGAGCTTTTAGTTCTCGCAGACAAGTAGTGGATTTGCAATCTATATACAGGGAGGTAGCGCGCAATTGGTTACTCCTGTGGGGGTCCGGGCGGGGACACCAAGAGCCCGCCGATGAGCAGCTTGGTGTCCTAGGTGAAACCCCACACAAGACACGGCACAAACCTAGAAGAATTGCTGAGTTTTAATTCACCGGCCGTGAAAGCCAATATACCATCTTTTACAGCAAGTGTACCAAAACTGCCTACGTTGGTGCAATGTGTGTTTAGAAAGTGAAGGACAGCATTTCCAGCAACTACCCTGAAATTCATGTAAGTAATTATGATTATTAAATACGTTAAAAGTGTAAATGTGATGAACTAGTTGGGAGCTACGCTGCTGCTAGCGCCAGTGCCCCCAGCCGTCACACGGCGCCTGCGAGATTCCATTCTAACTGTAATAGTGTCCCAGATTTGTCCTGTCTCCGAATCTGAAACCTAAAGTTGATGTTTGAACAAGTTTGAAACCCGCTCATAGACCTCACACCACAGCCAGCAAGTGCAACCAGATCAAATTAAACGCATGTCCAAAACAAAGAGAAAGGCACACATATTGTGTCGTTAATCAAAGCAATATATCAGAAGAATTAATTAGCTGCCTGCAATATATCGTAATCAAATAGCGCACAACGTCTGGACTGATAACAGATAAATCATATCGGCTGAAGTCTGGAGTCCTGGATAAATACAATCAGTTCGACAGGCGACACACAGCAATACTAATGTTTGTAAGAAATAATATTACTGCAGTTTCTAGGGTCACCGAGAAGTTGCTATTCTTGTTTCATTGAGAGACTTTGGACCCCGTTTATACTGATCTGCCTAATTGTCTGGTCTACTAGTCTTCTAGTGTGTGTACGCTTTGGGAAAGTAGCTGACGTCCTACGCATGAATATATGTGTCTGAGATAAGAGTCGAAGTCACATCTGCTCAGTTGTTATCACGAGACTGACTAGCCCATTCCACTCCTCCGACCACGACTTTTGGGACATAAGTCTCACGACTACATGTCGCTCGATTAGTGATTCGCCCTACACGGGTTGTCCAATATAGTTCCGGTGTCTCTGCCAGATGGCAGATGATAATCTTAATTTATTTATCGTATGGCTTTTAGTGCCGGGAGTGTCCGAGGACATGTTCGGCTCGCCAGAGACTGTAGCTGCTTCTAGAAGACACCCATAGGGTGAGCTACAAGTTACGTTCAATTTCAGGTAGGCCTAGTTCCAACTTTCGCTACCAGATGTCAATGATACCTAGTGGTGAACGTTGGAACTTTGATAGAGCGTTCCAATGGAATCTAACCTTGAGATTTAGCTTTACACAAGTTTAGTCTGTGGAAGGATCTTTTACATGCCATAAATCTATGACATGGGACCGCCGGCTTTACTTCCCGTCCGAAGGAAGGCATACTGAGGGATTTTAACGCTCTTAAAAAAATCCGACGACTTCGGCCGGGTTTGAACCCGCTAGCAGATGATGATGATGTTGATTGTTGTTGTTGTTTATAAGAGACCTAACATCTAGATTTTCGCCCCTAATGGTTAGGGTGATCCTGAAAATGGAACGAAACAACTGGCTGACAACTAACTAACGTTCTAGGAGGTAAATAAGGTGAGTAGATAGGGAAAAGGAATGACCTCACCCCTCGAAGAATGAGGGTTGAGGCACTCGGAAAGAAGGAGAGCCATGAAAGGCCGACAAGAAAGAGGGGGGGGGGGGAAAGAGGAGATTGTCGCTCCAAAACCACTGGATAAATGTGAAAACAGACCCAGCTCTGGAATTCCTCGGGGTTGCCGTGAGTCCTTTAGGGTGTAACACTATTCAGAGTGGGGCTACATACACCCTGTCTCCTTGAGGGTCTTGTGCAGAAGGCAGGAGATATTAAGAAAAAACAAGAGGTCTGACCCCTCGATGAATGAGGGATCAGGAAATATGAGACAAGGGCCAATTAAGGCGGGAAAATAAAAGATTCCCTAGGCCTCAGATAACGTAATACCGTCGGGGTCGGAAGAGAACAAGAGTTGACCAAGGGAGGTCGATAGAAAAGAAGACAGAGAGGAGCCTGGCACAAGTAAGTGGAACCAATGCCGGACTCAGCTGGGGTCCCGCGATCGCCAACCTGAACGCCCTGGTAGATGAGCCCAAACGATTTATTATTATTATTTTTGTCATCTACGGAAATTATGTGAAACTGGTATTGCGTGTTACCACGGCCCACATCAGGACAAGTCCTGCACTCCATCATCGAGTACTAAAGATATTGCCCTAACAGCAAGATATCTGTCACTATGTCTATCGTTAAAGATATTACCCAGACAGTAAGATATCTGTCACTATGTCTATCGTTAAAGATATTACCCTGACAGCAAGATATCTGTCACAATGTCTATCGTTAGAGATATTACCCTGCCAGTAAGATATCTGTCACTATGTCTATCGTTAGAGATATTACCCTAACATCAAGTTATCTGTCACAATGTCGTTAAAGATATTAACCTGACAGTAAGATATCTGTCACAATGTCGTTAAAGATATTAACCTGACAGTAAGATATCTGTCAAAATGTCTATTTGTTAAAGATATTACCCTGACAGTAAGATATCTGTCACAATGTCTATTCGTTAAAGATATTACCCTGACAGCAAGATATCTGCATAATGTCTATCGTTATAGATATTACCCTGACAGCAAGATATCTGTCACAATGTCTATTCGTTAAAGATATTACCCTAACATCAAGTTATCTGTCACAATGTCGTTAAAGATATTAACCTGACAGTAAGATATCTGTCACAATGTCGTTAAAGATATTAACCTGACAGTAAGACATCTGTCAAAATGTCTATTTGTTAAAGATATTACCCTGACAGTAAGATATCTGTCAATATGTCTATCGTTATAGATATTACCCTGCCAGTAAGATATCTGTCACAATGTCTATTCGTTAAATATATTACCCTGACAGCAAGATATATGTCACAATGTCTATCGTTAAATATATTACCCTCACAGCAAGATATCTGTCACAATGTCGTTAAAGATATTAACCTGACAGTAAGATATCTGTCAAAATGTCTATTTGTTAAAGATATTACCCTGAAAGTAAGATATCTGTCAATATGTCTATCGTTAAAGATATTACCCTGCCAGTAAGATATCTGTCACAATGTCTATTCGTTAAAGATATTACCCTGACAGCAAGATATCTGCATAATGTCTATCGTTATAGATATTACCCTGACAGCAAGATATCTGTCACAATGTCTATCGTTAAATATATTACACTCACAGCAAGATATCTGTCACAATGTAGTTAAGGATATTAATCTGAAAGTAAGATATCTGTCAAAATGTCTATTTGTTAAAGATATTACCCTGACAGTAAGATATCTGTCAATATGTCTATCGTTAAAGATATTACCCTGACAGCAAGATATCTGTCACAATGTCTATCGTTAGAGATATTACCCTGCCAGTAAGATATCTGTCACTATGTCTATCGTTAGAGATATTACCCTAACATCAAGTTATCTGTCACAATGTCGTTAAAGATATTAACCTGACAGTAAGATATCTGTCACAATGTCGTTAAAGATATTAACCTGACAGTAAGACATCTGTCAAAATGTCTATTTGTTAAAGATATTACCCTGACAGTAAGATATCTGTCAATATGTCTATCGTTATAGATATTACCCTGCCAGTAAGATATCTGTCACAATGTCTATTCGTTAAATATATTACCCTGACAGCAAGATATATGTCACAATGTCGTTAAAGATATTAACCTGACAGTAAGATATCTGTCAATATGTCTATCGTTAAAGATATTACCCTGCCAGTAAGATATCTGTCACAATGTCTATTCGTTAAAGATATTACCCTGACAGCAAGATATCTGCATAATGTCTATCGTTATAGATATTACCCTGACAGCAAGATATCTGTCACAATGTCTATCGTTAAAGATATTACCCTGACAGCAAGATATCTGTCACAATGTCGTTAAAGATATTAACCTGACAGTAAGATATCTGTCAAAATGTCTATTTGTTAAAGATATTACCCTGACAGTAAGATATCTGTCAATATGTCTATCGTTAAAGATATTACCCTGCCAGTAAGATATCTGTCACAATGTCTATTCGTTAAAGATATTACCCTGACAGCAAGATATCTGCATAATGTCTATCGTTAAAGATATTACCCTGACAGCAAGATATCTGCATAATGTCTATCGTTATAGATATTACCCTGACAGCAAGATATCTGTCACAATGTCTATCGTTGAAGATATTTCTCTGACAGCAAGATATCTCAGCGTAAATATGCGTATGAGGAAATTGGATCAATCAACTTTCATTACCATGCAATTTCTACGCCGAATTAAGATGGAAAAAGTTTCCACGCCTATTACCTCGTGGCTACGTTGTATTGAAGGACTCTACTGTAACGTAACGTCATTCCGAGAGGTGGCACTTGCTTATCGCACCAACACACTCCTTGGTCTTCCCAGGGTCGAGCGGCGGCACACTTCAAACACAAGATGTCCAAAATATGACAGCAGCAATGTTACCAACATAATATTTGTTGAAAATGAGTCGATTATTGTCAACAGTCACTAGATGCAAATCTCAATGATTAAAAGATACTTGTGTTGGTTGGTTGGTTCTTAAGTTTAGGGGCTGCGACAACGCCGTCATGTAGCCCCGTGTACTTTGGTTGTGTGTAGAATCAGTCTGATAACCGGTGTTAATTGTGATGACTGTATTAGTGTGTGTATCTGTTTTAATTCAAGTAAGGACTGCATGCGATCAATTTTCAAGTAGTTCCTACTTTTGCCACCAAACGCCACCGTCAACGACTACTAGTTCAGAACTTAGCTACCAGACGTCACCGCAGTCGGCTCTTGGCAAAGAACGTAGGAACCTAAGAGCGTTGTTTACATTCTTAACCTATTCAATTTAGCTTCACACAGGTGTAATTAGTGCAAGGTTCATTAACATGCCATAAATCTATGACATGGGACCGCCGGCTTTACTTCCACTCCGAAGGAAGGCATACTGAGGGATTTTTAACGCTCTTAAAAATCCGAAGACTTCGGCCGGATTTGAACCCGCGATCTTGGGCATAGAAGCTCAGCATGCTACCGACTACGCCACCGAAGCCGCCTAGATACTTGTGTCATTGAAGGGACTTCATAAAATCACTAATCCCTTGTTTATCATCATCACCATCATCATCATCATCATCATACACACATCAAAAAAAGTTTTGCATCACCTCGGTTCCCAGATCTCCGGCATATAGACGTTGACTGTGTATATTGTATCAAAGATACAGTCCCTTTGACTGTTCATAGATGTCACTAAAACTGCTCAAAGATGTAAACAACCATGCATGAGCAGGGCCTATTAGACGGAGGGGGTACGACAGCCGATCAGTTCCAGTCATTCCACCAGGACGAAGGTACGCTGCTCATGTTGTCTGTAGTTCTACCATGCCTAGAAGGTCAATACCGCAGTTCGATCGCGTCCGCATTGTTACTTTGTGTCAAGAAGGGCTCTCAACAAGGGAAGTTTCCAGGCGTCTCAGAGTGAACCAAAGCGATGTTGTTCGGACATGGAGGAGGTACAGAGATACAGGAACTGTCGATGACAGGCCTCGCTCAGGCCGCCCAATGGCTACTACTGTAGTGGATGACCGCTACTTACGGATTGCCGCTCGGAGGCACCCTGACAGCAATGCCACCATGTTGAATAATGCGTTTCGTTCAGCCACAGGACGTCGTGTTTCAACTCAAACTGTGCGCAATAGGCTGCATGATGCGCAACTTCACTCCCGACGTCCATGGCGAGGTCCAGCTTTGCAACCCCGACACCATGCAGCGCGGTACAGATGGGCCCAACAACATGCTGAATGGACCCCACAGAATTGGCATCACGTTCTCTTCACCGATGAGTGTCGCATATGCCTTCAACCAGACAATCGTCGGAGACGTGTTTGGAGGCACCCTGGTCAGGCTGAACGTCTTAGACACACTGTCCAGCGAGTGCAGCAAGGTGGTGGTTCCCTGATGTTTTGGGGTGGCATTATGTGGGGCCGACGTACGCCACTGGTGGTCATGGAAGGCTCCGAAACGGCTTTACGATACCTGAATGACATCCTCCGACCCATAGTGCACCCATATCGGCAGAATATTGGAGAGGCATTTGTCTTCATGGACGACAATTCTCGACCTCATCGTGCACATCTTGTGAATGCGTTCCTTCAAGATAACGACATCGCTCGACTACAGTGGCCAGCATGTTCGCCAGACATGAACCCTATCGAACATGCCTGGGATATGTTGAAAAGGGCTGTTTATGGACGTCTTGACCCACCAACCACTCTGAGAGATTTACGCCGAATTGTCGTTGAGGAGTGGGACAATTTGGACCAACAGTGTCTTGATGAACTTGTGGATAGTATGCCACGACGAATACAGGCATGCATCAATGCAAGAGAACGTGCTACTGGGTATTAGAGGTAGTGGTGTGTACTGCAATCTGGACCACAAATGCTGAAAGTCTAGCTGTATGATGGTACAACATGCAATGTGTGGGTCTCATGAGCAATAAAACGAGCTGAAATGTTGTTTGTGTTGATCTCTATTCCCTTTGTATTTAAAGGTTCCGGAACTCTTGGAACCGAGGTGATGCAATACTTTTTTTGATGTGTGTATATATAGGCTATATTATTTCAGTAGTATAGGCCCCTCCTGCGGTACTTACAAACGACCGATCGTGAATATGAGCATTCAAATGAAAGAGAATAGACATTAGCAGTGACGAATTGTACTCTAATTTCATAAATATCTATAATTTCTTTTAAAAAATGTACGAAGTGTGCGATTTGTAGATACTGTTGCTGTATGAAAATACACTCCATAATTGCTGTCCACTTCACATTTTGGTCGCTGTGAAGCCTGTTTCATGTCATTTTAACATTATGATGTCTTTCCTTTTTAATTTTGCATGGATTTCAGAAATAGTTAGTTATTGTTGTATTAAGGGGCGTAGCTACGTGGTCATCTGCCCCTAGGATTTCAGAAACAGTAAATCAAAGGAATCGTATAATTTCATACATATCGAATAACGGGTGAGTTTAACAGCTAAGCTGTCAATCAATGGACTCAGCACACAAATGGCATTATCAGTGTCGAATTGCATTCTAATTTCATAAATATCAATTTTTGTAAGAAGTGTGCGATTTGCAAAACCTAATAGGGAAGGTGTGGTTTATGAACATGCGATCTTTCTCGCACCGGTCCGCTAGTATCACTAAATTCATAATATCGTTGCTAAAGTATTCAAGGCTACTGGCGAGGGTACAGGAGTCACTAGCCAGTGTTGCCAATTTTGTGATTTTAGTACCGTACCAGATCTGGTGTTTCTGAAGTTCGTCTGGTGCCAGAAATGTTCTAATAGCGCCATAGCAAAATACTGGTGTTATTTCAATAAAACCAGTGCCAAATCTGGTGCTTAACGCATTTTTCCATGAAATTGTCTCCTATGACAAATAGGTCAATCCTGGAAGCCATGTAATAGTTTTAATAAAGTTAATCAATTAAGATAGGCAATGTTCAGCCTTACACGTGTCAAGATCAACACTCCAACACGGGAAGTCCCTGAAATTCTCATTCGGGTGCATAAGTGCGAAGTAAGCGCAACAAGCAGGGCTCAGTGCAAGTGCACTTGTACAAAGAATCGACCTATCATCTATTTTCTTCCCAGCTCCCAGGGGATTTCCCAGTTTCATGCGAAGGCAGTTTATGTACTTTCGCTCCCTTACCCTAATGCAGATGTAGGGATAGTCAATATATTTAGCCATGCGGATATAGTTTGCATGGCTGTGCGGATAGCTGATAATGTTTGGGGAAAATTTGCAGATAGTTTTTAGAATACAATCCGAACTTGTTTAATACCATTATTAGAACCGGATGTGTATGACTTATGTAAGATGATTGAATCTTATTCAAATTATGTCATTAAGCATAATTAATGCCACGGTGGGAGAGTGGTTAACGTGTCGGACTACCAACCCCAAGCTTGCAGGTTCACTCCTGGTCGTGGTAAGTGGTTCTTGAAAGTCGACAAAAATCACGACATGCATGCCATTCCTTGTTGGCATGTTAAAGAACCCATTTGAATTCAGTAGGCCGTGTTCATAATGGCAAAATAATCTCGGGAATTTCCACCAAATTTCCTCCATTCTCTACTAGAAAGCGCTATAGTGTCAAGGAGCTTAAATATCTAACCTCCTTGACTTTCATAGCGTTCCAAGGAACGACGAAATTTTGACATGCAAGCTGCCCTCTGGGTTACAAATAACAAAGCTTGCACCTGGCACCCGAGGCCATACGATATTATTATTATTATTATTATTATTATTATAACTAGGGTTCGGAAGTTTAAGACCTAAAGAAGTACAACATATGCAAGGAAATATGCCCTAAAAACTAGGCAAATATGACCTAAAAACTATAAAATATGACCTAAACTAGGAAATATGACATGAAATTTTGGGATAGGTAGAGTATCACTAACATACAGTAAACGTCTGAAGTGCCAAAGCGTGACATCCTGTTGAAAGGCGGAAGCACACTATCGTCATATTCCGTGATCTCATGCGTACAGTGTCGCAATCTAACTTGTCCAGAAAGATGTGCTAAAAGACGTCCGTAGAGGAGCGCCTTCTTGGAATCAGGTCTTCTAAACCTGCTATCTTCCTGTTCCGGGAAAAGAAAGACAAATATATCTACTGCACTATTTGGAAATCCTGTGTTTGAAACTCGACGCGTACCTTGTTAACGATGCCTCAATTTAAACGAAAATGCTGAAATTATAACCAAATATGACCTTATATCACTAAAATATGACCAAATATGACCAAAACAATAAAAATGGCCGAAATATGCATTTATAGGCAACATTAAATTGCTTTAAACGTGGTCGGGGACCCATCATTCAAACTTATTTTTCAGATTTCGGGTAAATTGAGCTCAGGAAAAAAATATGACTTTTCCTTAACTTCCGAACCTTAATTATAACACTCCGAACAGAAAAGGGTTGCAATTCTGGCGGTATAATATTCGTTTTCAACATAGCACATGACAAAGCCTAAGGGAACGACGTTTTCCTCAAATGTCTAAATATGTTGCTTTAGTAATATGCTTCTTCTAATTAAAAATACTATTGTAATGAACGTAGATTAGGATAACAAACGTGGGAATGCGGTAAAATGTCGTGCGGATGCGGATAACAGTTTTGTTTATCCACGCAGGGCTCTACCCACACTCGTCAATCTCGTGGCGTAGTGACTAGCATTCTTGGTCGTCACCGAGCAGGTTCGGGTTCAACTCCCGGCTCTGGAGCGGGGTTCACCCAGGCTTGTGTTTCCCACTTCTGCTCCAGGCGAATGCGACGATGTTATCCTAAATGAAGGCCACGGTCATCTATTTCCCTAATCGTAGCCCCAATTACAAAGAGCAACCATCACAATAGCACTGGTTATCATATAGATTACACACTCAAGTACACGGGGATACATATCACGAAGTCGCAAAGTCCTCAAGAACAACAAATCTCAGATTTTCAAGGGTCAGTTTTTAAAGAAATCATAACATTTAGAAGTGAGAAACTACATTGAGGAGACTCACGGAGGTCGCGTGTCGAGCAAGGCAATGGTTCTAACAAAAGCGTAGCGCCCAACTAGTTTAACACATTTACATTTTTTAACGTATTTAATAATCATAATTACATATTATCAAGTCATTTTTGAAAGCCTTTGTCTGGAACGTGGCGCTCTATGGAAGTGAAACTTGGACTATTGGTGCATCAGAATAGAAGAGAATTGAAACGTTTGAAATGTGGTGTTAAGGAGAATGATCAAGATCAGATGGGTAGATAAGGTTACGAATGAAGAGGTATTAAGACGAGTGGGAGAGGAGAGATGTTTCTGGCAACTGCTAATGAAGAGAAGAGATAGGTTGGTAGAATACATACTAAGATACCCAGGAATAGCAAACTTAGTTATGGAAGGAAGGGTCGAGGATGAGAACAGTAGGGGTAGACCAAGGTTAGAATATGTTAAACAGATTGCCTCGGATGGAGGGTGTGGTAGCTAAGTAGAGATGAAACGATTAGCTCAGGACAGGGAAGCATGGAGGGCTTTATCAAACCAGTCGAAAGACTGAAGACTCAAACAACAACAATTACTTACATGAATTTCACAGTAGTTGCTGGAAATCCTGTCCTTATATTTCTATACACACACGTTGCAGCAACGTAGGAAGTTTTGGTACACTCGCTGTAATTCATCCTCACTGATATCTCGTATCAGTGCAGTTATTTAGTTCTCGAGAGCCTCCAGAGTACGCGGATTGTTTCTGTATACCTTTTGTTTGAGATTCCTCCACAAATAAAAATCGCACGGCGCTGAAATGTACGAACAAATTTACTGCAAACTTCGTTTTGAGAAGATAAGTTTTCACTAGGAAAATATCGATGTTTTGTTCTATACCAACCATGTTCACGTGATGCGAGGCAGGCAAGGCAAGGCAAGGCTTAAATATGACAACTAAGGTGTCTTGCCAGCTGCGTATGTAATAAATGCAATGACAACATCCAGGCCTTCATGACCCGCTGTTATAATCTGTAAATGCTATAAATCTGACAGTGAATCATTGCGACCTAACCGAAACACGGCCTTTTGAAAGCTCAGTTCTATAGGGAGGGCCATTACTGTACTGCTCGGGTCCAAGCTCTGTGAATTTGCGGGGTGAGGGGAAGGGGCAGGGAAGGGTCAGGCGAGAAGAGAAGGATCTGTCAACAGCCGGCCGTGATATTTGGTATTCCTTTCTATTCCAATACTGCTAACATAGGGCTGTTGCTCAAACCACTGTGGTGTTGCGAATGAATGAGTGAATCACCCACCAATGTATTTGGTTCCGTTACTACTCACGTACCGGAAAACCTCATCACTCGTCACCATCACTTTTCATCCGCGATCAGGGGCCGATAACCTCGATGTTAGGCCCCTTAAAACAACAATTATCATCATCATCATCATCCGCGATCCACATTCCTCTCAGGTTCAAGCAGCTTAGACCCGAGCTTAGTAGATGCACCGTGTTCTCTTCCTTGACAACGAGAAAACCACGGACATGCAAGGTGACGTCACGGTTGAACTTAACCTACAAACTGATCAAATCCCTTTATACGCTGCCGAAGTCGACGTCACTTCCGCTCCGTTGCTAAGCAACTGGAGCAATACATCATGGCTCCCTTGTAGCTTGCTTCAGTCTTTGAGCCGTCATTATTTCCTATTTGTATCGTATAATACTGTACATGCATGGATGTCCAGGGGCAAGAAAGCAAGGAAAAGTATATTTTCCACAGTAATTTAACATAGTTGTCCAATAAAGTTGTAAAATATTGCGTAAGAGATGCACATTAAGTCGTAGAGATGTGGCCTACGATATTTACATGAAAATATAACATTTCTGGATATTGTGAATCACGTCCCGTATGAATGATCAATACTACGGAAAATAAAGTACCGTAGGCCCTACCAGTAAGTGACGAATAAAATGAACTTAGGGTCTATCAATGCATAAGGGAACAGTTTAAAATATTTGGATGAGAGTTTAGGCCAAATCTCATCAACGGCTATAGAAGAAACAAAGACTGCATTTCAATACAATTTGTGTGTTTACCACAACGCCGCGTTTGTTTGAAAACGAATCAAATTGACAAAGCCTAACCTGTGTGCTCAATAACAGGTTAGAGAAGTCTACAATTAAGGCATATCGTCCTACCTCGTTCTAAATAATGGGACACTTTTCCTATCCTAGCTCTAAATATTAGGCCACTAAAACTGACATGAAAATATCCGAGGCTCTCACCCAATGTGATGACCACATTATCACACTGATTAATGTTACACATTAGCTGGTGCGCCACAAAAGAGCTAAATAGAATCTGCATCTTCACGAGCAATCCTAGCAAACATTCACACAATATGTGCTGGACAGTCAAAGTGGTACAAGTAGCCTACTTGGTATGAAGTGGGCCAAAGAGTTGATGTAGAGAAATGCTAGTCCCGGTACCATAACGATGATCCATGTGCTATGATACTAGATGGCTCACACAGTTTCCAGTTACCAAATTGAATAGGACTTTCTACTAGCAACTTCAAACCTTTCCACAGACCACATATTATGCTCAGTTTGCAAAAAATAAAATACGGTATTTAGGCAGAAATTTTCAGTCTAGAATAGGCCAAATTGTTATTTGGAAACAATTCACTGCTTAAATAAATTAAGTGAAAAATCACTACTCAGAAAAGTTGTGGGAGAAAATTTATTGCTGTTAAATTAGTGAATCAGATGGAAGGTTATGTAGGTTGTCCTTTATAATACTTATAGTACAAACCATATTTAATTACAACTACACTGCCCACATGAACCAAAAACCCCTCTATGTTACATATATGTCCTAAATATCTCTCTATATTAGCTATACTGTATCCACTAAATGATGTTCTAAATAAATATTTGTAATTTGTAGAACCCGCCATGCAATTCTTGCCTCGGGAGTGAGGTCGACTCGCAAAATTCTGGTATTTATCAATAAAATTTCACTTCTATTTTGTAGCTCCAACATTGTGGATGATCTTCACGGGAGGCGTTTGCCTTATTTCACGCATATTACACCTTTTTATCCACAAAATTCAAGACACTGCGCAGCGTTAATGCAGCTTCCTATGTATAAAAAACCTAGCAACCAGTTGTTTGGGTCCAATGTGGCTGCGCCCATACGGTTGCTAGGCGCGTCACTTCGGCAGCGTATTCACACCTATTAAGTTTCATTGACAGTCCTCTATCGCGTTGATGAACTTGACTTAACGCATATGACGAACTTTCACCATCCCAATAAAATTAGCGCGTAATCATTGATGTAGAACACATGTTCAAGGTCCATTACGTAATGCGGAGTTATGTCATATCCTTGACCTTGAATCTTGATACGTTACACTTCCTGTTTCACGGAGCTTTACTGCTATCTTCATTCTTGTTTCACGGTGCTTTACTGCTATCTTCATTACCTGTTGTTCAGAGCGCGGAGAGTCGTAATCTATGTTAATGTGGCTGTTAAATAACATCCAGCCAATTAACATGCTGCAAGCGATATTGCTACCTACATCCAGTACAAATGGTATTGACATCTCTCCTCTTGCCATGTGGTCCGACAGCGAGGTTGCCACATTGTTCAACATGCCGCGCGGGTAAATGTGATTCAACTCGCAATACTAGTTATAAGGGTAAGCTAATGCATTATTTAGAGACCTGAATACTTGTTAGAGATGTAGAACATACAATATCTCCTCTTGTGATAATATTAAGGACTTTTAAACAACGCTGAAGAGATCAATAACTTACGATATTTCATAGTTTCCATGGCTATCTGCTGCTTTGAGCATGGATACTCATACTATGTGAGAAATATGGAGGGAGTTAGATGTTTCATTTTCTGCAAACTAGAAAACAAAAGCTTCGCTCTGTACGAGATATTGGGAGTCAAGTGGTTGACTGATCTACTGGTGCTTCTTTTCAAATCCTCCAAATAGTTATCAAAGTAACACACACAATTTTAATATTTCACTCATGCACACATTTACGTTCATTTCTGTGCAATAAAACAGCACACGCTAATTTCCGAGCCTGGCTTCGATACAAAGATGTATCAGAATAAATGAAAATAAAAAGGGCAGTTTAAAGAAATAACGTATTATATGTAAGATACGTAACACACAACCCACACTGTATAGTCTACGTCACACCATTCATCCCCCATCACCAAAACAGGGCGATTTGTTGTATAATTTACTAATAGCTTGCCACGGTGGGTGAGTGGATAGCGTGTCGGTCTACTAACCCCAAGATCACAGGTTCGCTCCTGGCCGTGGTAAGTGATTTTTTTTGAAAGGCGGCAAAAATACGATACGCATGTCATACGATGTTGGCATGTCAAAGAACCCATTTGAATTCAGTAGGCCGTGTTCATAATGGCAAAACTAATCTCGGGAGTTTCCGCCAACACAAAGTTTCTCATTTCTCTACTAGAAAGCGCTATAGTGTTCAAGGAGCTTAGATATCTAACCTCCTTGACTTTCATAGTGATTCAAGGAACAACGACATTCGACATGCAAGTTACCCTCTGGGTTTCAAATTACAAAGCTTGCACCCGGCACCGAGGCCATACGATATTATTATTTACTAATGTTAGGTTGAATCACGTTTGTATTCACTGTTGCAAAGTCACCATGTTGGCACTCATGTCACTTGAAAGTTGGCAGCTGTGTGCTGATCGTCGTATGTTGCTGTTACGTCAGTTTGGGCTTGCCCAGGGCTTGATTTCGGCGGTCTTGGCGAACTGCGCAAACTAATCTTCCCAGTTGATCTTTCTTATATTGTTATTCCATCGCACAGGCCTTTGACGCCACTTGCCCCAGGGCAAGTTTTGGTTCTTTCGGTGAAATCATCCTCCCTTCCGTCCCCCACCACTACCATTGTGAAAACCCAAAACCGAAGATATTTTTATTTGTACTAGCAGAATGACCGACTGGCTCTTGAATTTCCCGTAAACACTCTGCCATACAGGGCTATTCTATGAAAAATGTTCATTTGTGGGTTTTATTTCGTTAATTTTTCACATTCATGTGTTTATGCAATGAAAATTTGTTAAAATGTTACAGCTTACACTTAGGTTATATTAACGCTGTCAGTTTATCGAACACAATCTCATGGATGTCCATATTTGTGAAACTATTGAGGACATATCGTATTCTTTGGATAAAGCTCTTCCACAATCATAGTTGTTACCATATCCCGAATGCTAGGTCATATATGTGACTTTGTAGCCATTGACACCCTTAATACAGTCAAACTGAGAGTCACTTAGCCTCCAACAGTCTATGACGAAGGGTAGTAATATATGAATAGTTTGGTATGTGTAGGCTGCAGAATGGGGGAAGAGAGGGGAAGTTGCTAATGAGTTATCACAGGCGCAATCGGACTATGAATTATCAAAGGGGCAAATCATACCGGCGTCTCAAGTCCATCTGATTTGATCAGTGTAATTAACTGGCGCAATTGGATTGCGCCCAATTTCGGCTGCCGTAGGGAATTTCTTTTGCAGCAGTGTTTTTAAGGGGATTTCTCAGTAAAATGTTAAAAAAAAATTAATTAAAATCGTCAGAAGAAATTAAAAAATCTGCAACTAAATCAAACGATTTTCTCACTCATGAAAAATCGTAATCGCTAAAGAAATACATTATTTTGTCAATAATAATTATTCGCCGAGAAACTGAACTCGTTTTAAAGGTGGAGAAAAAACTAGCTCGAAAATCGAAACTTGTCGTATGGTTGAAGAGGAAGCAAAATGTGTGGGTCGGCGCCGATCTTTACACCGCCAGCCTGATAACAACAGATAACAAGTTTATTAATGCAGCAAACGGCTTTTTTATTTATTCTATTTCATTTTATATTATTTTCAGGAAGGGGTTAGGTCTACCTGTTGGACCTGTTGATGTTGTTTAGAGGCTTTGCAACATGGCGGTCATGCAGCCCCATATATGTAGAAGTTGTCTGATAACCTGTGTCACTGTGATGTCTGTACTAGTGTGTGTAGTCTACTTGTAATCGAGATAGGACTTGGGCAGGAAGCGGCCGTGGCCTTAAATTAGATACCCTACCGGCATTTGTGTGAAGTGGAAGCGGGAACCTATGGAAAACCTCTTTCAGGATAGCTGAGGTAGGAATCGAACACGCCTCTTCTCAGATTTGCCTCCCGAGGCTGAGGGTACCCCGTTCTAGCCCTCAGACCAGAATTTAATTTCCTGGCAGAGCCGGGAGTCGAAGCCGGGCCTCCACGGTAACAGCCTGGACCTGTTGAAAGGAACCGTCCCGGCATTTTCCTGATGGTGAAAATTGGGAAACCAGAAAAACCATTTTCAGGACGGTCGAGGTGTGATTGGACTCCCCCTTTACTGCTTTGGCATTGTAGCGTAATTTTACGACGGTTATCAATGTTGGCAGCATTGTCTCGGACGAGAAATGTTCTCCTTGCCTGAGCCAACCTACTTTTTATATCTTCTTTGCCTCGTCCATCACTGATAATTTTGCTTCTTAGCAAAAGTCTCCTACTTCCTCTAGCTTTTCACCTGCCATTTTGATGTCAATAGGGGCTTCTGATTTCTTTCGGCTGCATTCCAATTTTTGTTTTACATTTGTTGATTTTCATCACGAATTCCTTCCTCAAGACGGAGTCCTTAACATTTAACAACTCATTCAAATAACAATGTCATCAGCAAACCTCAGAGTGGATAGCGGGTTCAAACCCGGCCGAAATCGTCGGATTTTTTAAGAACCTTAAAAATCCCTCAGTATGCCTTCCTTCGGAGGGGAAGTAAAGCCGGTGGTCCCATGTCATAGATTTATGGCATGTTAAAGAATCTTCCACTAATTACACCTGTGTGAAGCTAATTATATATAGGTTAAACATTTGACTAACGTTCTTAGGTTCCTACGTTCGTCATCAGGAGCCGACTACAGTGGCATCTGGTAACTAAGTTCTGAACTAGTTGGTTGTTGACGGTGGCGTTTGGCGGCAAAAGTAGGAACTACTTGAAAAAATTCAATGTCTGCAGTCCTTACTTGTACTAAAACAGATACACATACTAATACAGCAATCACAATTAACACCGGTTATTAGACAGATTCTACACACACCCAAAGTACACGGGGCTACATGACCGCGTTGTCGCAGCCCCTAAACTGAGGAACCAACCAACCAACCTCTCAAGAGTTGAGCAGGGGCGTATATAAGGGAGAGGGGGGGGGGGGCGAGCTATGGGGGCTCCAGCACTCCCCGAAAAAAATAAAAATGAAGAATGTGTTGCTTTTGTAAAAGCATAAAAGAGCTAGGTAATTGTAAATTTGGTTGTACCCTAATCTTAACTTATTGGCTAAGTTATAAACAATATTAAGATTGAAATTAGTCTACTTTGTGGTGTAGCGACTAGCAATCTTCGCTGCCGCCCCGGAGGTCCGAATTCGAGATCTGGCTCTGCCAAGAAATTTTATTTTTGGTCTGAGGGTTGGAACGGGGTACACTCAGCCTTGTGAGGCAAAACTGAGAATTCCACAGTACGCTACTTTTGAGAAATAAATTATCAATTTGTAAAAGAAAATAACTGTTTACCTTTCTGCTTAATAAATTGAAAAATATTTAGATATTTGCCATTCATCCTCCATAGAACATTCATTAAGTATGAAATATTATTTGTGTGTTGTATTGCCACTAATTGTAGGCTATATAAACTTAGAATTTTACAATTAACTCTTACCTAAATAATTACACAAAGTTATATGCTCTAAGATATTGGTTGATATTTCTGGGTATTTTGCGGTAACAATCCCCCAAGAATACTCACAATTTTCCAGGATAATCATCCCCCCCCCCCCCCCCCAATAAATAATTGTATATACGCCCCTGGAGTTGAGATTATTTCTCCTTGAATCTTTACTCCTCTGGCTGAGGTTTAATTAATGTTGTCTTGTAATCAACAAATGTGATACGAGAGATCTTTCACGAGCCGACTCAGAGTAACTTGCCGCCCTTCAAAGGAAGTTACTGAGGATGAGCTTCAATTAGCACGGTCAAGTCTGAATGACGTCAGTTCTACCGACAGACACAAACACGCTGGCTAAGCTCGGCTATCCACAGCCTGCTTCAACTCGTTTCTACGAGACTGGGGATGAGATGACAGGTTTTTACGACCGGATGTCCTTCCTTACGCCTTGAAGATGAAAGTGGACAAGGAATTGTAGGGAAATGGCTGTGGCCTGTCAGAGGGTACCGTTCCAGCATTTGCATGTGCAATTGAAAATGGCAAACCTCGGAAAGATATTTCAAAGACGGCTGAAGGTGGGGTTCGAACCCACTCGTCTCACTCCTTGCCTTGAGTTTTGGTTCACAAAGCTGCCGCGGTAAGTCGTCTACTTCAAAAAAATAAAAACAGCTACTTAGGTTATAGTTGACTCATCAAATCTCTTATTAAGCTAATAGAACGTGTACGCGACCCTATATGGTTACAACTTACGGCGCGTATGTAGCTGAAGTACCATTTAGCTTTGCTACAAGTTCGTAAAAGTGACACCCAATATCAGCTATATAATCGACCTTTATAGTCGATATATAAGGCTATGTAGCTAACAAGAGCTACCGGTATCTGTCGGTTGTCAGTAAACATTATAGTCAGGCTAGAAGCGTACGTTCGTTTGTATAAAACAAAGTCGCGACGGTCAACCGATACCCACTTGAAAGCCTTTCATCTCCAAAATCTTGCCGCTCAGTCCCACCCAACTAGTTATGAGGGTTCAGTGTCGACTTCCTTTCTCTCAACAACAGATGTCCCTCGTGATTTAAAGGTAGCCTACTATGGCTGTATAACTATTGTTTTGGAGAGAGAAACTTATGGGCCAATTTCCGCTTAAAGCCCCTGACCCTGCTGGGTAAGAAACACAGTATAAGGCTTAGGATCAATCGCATGCCGCTTCTTTTTAAATCCCAGGGGATGAGTTGGCCGTCGCGACTATAATAGAACTTAGGTACTTAGTAAGTTATATCTCTCTCCCCACCCAATACCCGTTATTTTTCTTTCAGCGAGGAAAATGTGGTGGTTAGTGTTATTCGTTTATTTGCACGTTGTGCAATTCTCTTTCGAGAGCATCCGGTGTTATGGGAATCGAGACATTTTCATCATAAAACGATGAACCGAAACCAAGTCGCTTGGTATGAAATTGACCAAGAAATACAGGAAGAGAGAAAACCTGTCCTCTTCTTTGGGTTCCCAGAATCGCTGTTGCTGTCGCAGCAGCAATAGCAATTACTTTATTTTTGCCATCTGTATTATTAGGTGAACTACTGAATCTAAAATTATATACGCTATCTGCTACACAAACTTCGGGTGTGCTTTTGATCATTTATGCAGCTGTGCGATAAATGCTCCTTTATAGATACATTTGTTTATGGACAATAGCAACAACATCTTAGATCCAGATCACCCTTTATTCCGGATGCCAAATATTGATTGGATGACAGCTTCAACCTCCTTCAGGCCTGAAAGCAATAGGCAGCATTTCCACCGTGCCCTGGAAATCAACCTGCCTCGCAAGACTTTCGTAGCGATGACCAGGATTCGATCTAACCGTGGCAAGTGAACTGATTTCGTTCATAAACGGGAAATCTTTCGTCTCCGAGGTGCCTAGAAGGAGGCAGGTGGAAAGTCCTCTGACTGCATACAGAGGTAAACCTGAAGTGATGTTTCAAAATACTATTTAAGGGTTGTTACTGCTATGGTGGTATTGGAAATCCAAAATGTTCTACATGTTGTAGCAAAAAGAGAAGGTATTGTTCCCCGTGCCCCCAACTAGTAACCCAATAACTTCTATAGTAAAGCCATCATTACTTCCGACTTGACGTTTCAGTGTCACCCTAGAGTTATCTAGCGGTCAGAAGGAAAATTACTTTAACTAGCCAATCACAGGCAGTCATTCAAGTCAATATATCACGACAAATCGAGTTTCGTTCGCGATCTCATGATTTAGCGAACGAAACTCAAGCCTAGCTCTGAAACATCAAGTCGGAAGTAATGATGGATTTACTATATATCTTGAAGACTTCTTTGTAGAAAGGGACTGTGGGCTCGTAAATTTCGTTCTACTCATTGTTGACTTTATCTGCCTGGTCGGCATGTGTTTCAAAACGCACGGTTGGATCCAATGTCCCTTCTTTATATCTTCCTTGTAGGCTATGATGTCAATGCCTTGCGTGGCTAGCCCTGAAAATTCTTCATGTACCACGAAGCCAACATCCCTCAGACTCTCCGCAAGGGTGGATCTCACTGAGTGATGTCTTGTGTTACGTACAATCCTCACCATAAGTTCAGAACCCAAGGACATCAGGGAGAGTTTCGATCTCGTCAACACAACGGAGACAACGGTTATCTTCCCGGCTTCTGCCTGGTACAGCCATAACTACGGCTACATTACGTACAAGCTTCAGTCCATCCTACCATTCAGAACAGGAAAGACCCTTGGGGTGCCACATCCATTTATTAGGTGGCGTGAACTGCTTGTAGAGAATGGCCCCCTTCCTTTCTGAGTTAATCGAGCAAATACCGAGAAGTTACCTAACTGTTGACAACTTTAGTATATACTCTGCTGGCAGTTGGTCCCCCTGGTAGAAAGGGTCGTTGAACTATTTACGAGAACAGTATACCTGCTGCAAGCTCCACCCACTAGCTTGGAGGTAGCGGTGGCTACTGGATATGGTGCCAACGCAAGTCATACCTATTTTTTATACAACAGTGTAAAATCATGTAAATACAATTCATTACACAGTCCACCGCCACATCTTATTCTATGTATTCGACACTAACAATCCTTCCTGGATCACTTTTTTATTTTTATTTATTTATTTATTTATTTAATTATTTATTTATTTATTTATTTATTTATCGTATGGCTTTTAGTGCCGGGAGTGTCCAAGGACATGTTCGGCTCGCCAGAGGCTGTAGCTGCTTCAAGAGGACACCCATAGGGTGAGCTACAAGTTCCGTTCAATTTCAAGTAGTTCCAACTTTCGCTACCAGATGTCAATGATACCTAATGGTGAACGTTGGAACTTTGATAGAGCGTTACAACGAAATCTAATCTAGAAATTTAGCTTCACACAAGTTTAGTCTGTGGAAGGATCTTTTACTTACCATAAATCTATGACATGGGACCGCCGGCTTTACTTCCCCTCCGAAGGAAGGCATACTGAAGGATTTTAACGCTCTTAAAAAATCCGACGACTTCGGCCGGGTTTGAACCCGCTATCTTGGGCACAGCAGTTCAGCATACTACCGACTACGTTACCTACTAACCTACCCCTTAGGCACGTGGCAGGAGAGGCAATTCGGTCTTGAACACTTAAAACATCCAGCGACCTGAAAAACCCTGGGATAGGCCGAAGGCTGAGAGAGGACTACATTGTTAACAATCTTATAACTAGTAAGTATGTACATTTTTGTTTTGATTTTTCAGACTACTAGAATTTGTTTGAATGCTTTTTCTTTCTCATTTCATTTCATAAAAAAGACATGAAGAATGAACATGTTCTAAAATTACATGAAGAATGAACATTGTCCAAAATTTAATTTTAGACGGTTCATTCTTCGTGTCTTTTTTATGAAATGAAATGAGAAAGAAAAATCATTCAAACAAATTCTAGTAGTCTGCAAAATCAAAACAAAAATGTACATACTTACTTGTTATAAGATTGTTAACAATGTAGTCCTCTCTCAGCCTGGTGATCCTATTCTCAGCCGCTCACCAGTAGTCAGCCATCATGGAGAATGTATTGAAATAATAAACAAACCAGACAATACAAGCGCATTCTGTTGGTTCCCCAGTACTCAGCCACCCGTGTCATGTTCCCCTTGCTAA
The DNA here is from genome assembly GCA_946902985.2 of Meconema thalassinum. Lineage (NCBI taxonomy): Eukaryota > Metazoa > Arthropoda > Insecta > Orthoptera > Tettigoniidae > Meconema > Meconema thalassinum. The sequence goes on from OX336392.1 coordinate 175,840,291, forward strand.
TAGTGGTCTCTACCGGAATAAAAATGAACTAGTAGTCATCCAAGCGGTGATCGTGCGTGACCATGTTGTGAATTGCACAACGCTTAGTGATATTTTGTGAAGGTCAGTATTTCGTTATTTCCTTTCACAAGCACTTATAAACATATTGCGGTACTTTGAAATATTCTAAAATACACTATTAATCCTTTAAAATGTGTTTAAGGGAAGTAGGGTTATGTATTTCGAGGGGGCTGACTATTGGAGAGTGAATTGAAACGTAGAAGCCAGTAGTCAGCCTGGGTGGCTGAGTACTGGAGCTGTGGCTTATATTGCGTTTAAGGGCCATTTTCGATTCCGTGAAAGCCTAGAACTTGACTCTTATTGTCCTGCACTGGAAAACTATTTTTAAAACATAAAACCCAGTAGTCAGCCATGCAGAAAAGAAGAAGGCTGACTAGTGGAGTCTCATGAACTAGTAGTCAGCCTTCCCGTAAAGCCCATACAATAGCTTAATATCAGTAACATACCCCTAATGATTTAAAAATAAATGGTTATTTTGCAGATAAGGATACATTCTGAACTCCACATGGCTTCAACTAAAGGTGGGAAACGGGCAATTCATCAGTATGAAGAGCAAGCCTTAACGGATGCTTTATTTGCAATCAGGCAACATAATTTAAGCATCAGAGAAGTCAGTCGTCGTTATAGTGTTCCCAGAGGTAATTCACAAGACAGATTACATGGGCGAGTTCCAAAAGGACCAAGGCGAATGGGTCCCGAGACCATACTGAGCCAGGATGAGGAAAAGCAATTGGTAGACTGGTTGATTCGGTTAAGCAAATGTGGTTTTGCAAGAAAAATGGATGATCTGAACACTGTCCAAAGCATTATTAAGGAAGGTAACCGAATCAATCCATTTACAGATGGACGACCAGGAAAGAAGTGGTATGCCTCCTTTTGTCGGCGGCATGATATTCTTGCAGACCGTGTTCCGGAGGGTGTCACAAAAGGGTGCGCCGTAGTAACGGAAGAAGTGATACGAAAATGGTTTCGGGAGCTTGAAGAGTATTTGAGGGACATCAGTAGAGAAGAAATTCTATTGGATCCTGACAGAATAATGAACGGTGATGAAACCAGTTTTAGCTTGTGTCCTAAAACTGGAAAGGTCATAGCACCAAAAGGGTGGAAGAATGCGTATGAACTTCAGTTAGGAAATACAAAAGAAACCATCACTGTTCTGCTAGTATTTACTGCAAGTGGGAAAACAGTTGCACCCATGGTTGTATTTCCATACGTAAGACCACCACGAGATGTTGTCGAGAGCATGCCACCAGAATGGTTCCTTGGGCGGTCAGAATCCGGATGGATGAAGAGTGACATATTCTGCGAGTATATTGTAAATGGTGTCAGCAAATGGATTGATGAAATCAAGATAAAGAGACCAGTTCTTTTGCAGTAGATGGCCATCGAACCCATTTAACTATGGAGCTTAGTGAATTTTGCAGCAACAATAGCATAATCTTATATGCACTGCCACCTAATATTACGCACATAATGCAACCAGCTGACGTGAGTGTCTTCAAACCTATGAAGTCACAATGGAAAAAAAAACCAGTTCGAGAGTGGCAAATTCATCCAGAAAGCATTAATTCGGTTTTGACAAAAGCTACCTTTTGTCCATTGCTGTCTAAGGTTCTGGAAAATACTGCACTCAAAAGCGCAATACAAAATGGACTTCGCAAATGTGGTCTGTATCCATTTAATCCAGATGCTTTGGACTACACCAAATGCATACAAAACGCACTGGAAGTGATGAACCGTGTCACAGGATCAAATCCTGCAGCAGAACTGCTGGATCATTGTTTCAAGTCCGCCGTACTTGTAGTCAATACCCTGAAAAAGAATCTTTCTGACCGAGGAGTGAATGTTGATGTTGTGTTAGAAGAAATTCACAAGCTCAACTTTCTGCATTCCCCCAAGCACCATCAACACTGCAAGTTCCAGATGAAAACCATGCAACGAGTAGCTCATCAAGTGATCAGCCTATGGTTCCTGGTACTGTGCCCAAGGATATTGGACTTGCTGACATGGATGTTGGCATTGAACCGGGCGTGTATGATGTAGATTCTGACGGTGTTCTTCAAACTTCCAGTAAGCTTACCCTTATCCCGACAATTTCAAACTGTGACAGCGATGTCACCATTGGACCTGCAGATGAATTCTCTCTGGGAGACACAGAAAATGTTGGAAGTAGTTGTACAGTGCAGGATATAGGGCCAGCTGGTGCAGAAACCGAAATCTTGACATGTGCAGCTTTAGTCGAAGAAGAAGGAACAGGTCCAGAAGTACGGATTTCAAACATAGCTCCAGATGCAGAAACAAATGGCTCTACAGGAGAAAGTTCACATCATACCCCATCTCTGAAAAGTACGACTTCCACATTTGAAAATCATCTGTTCTGGCCAAGTCCCTTATCCAGTACAAGAAAGCAATGGCCTGTCAAAGAAAGACCACCAAGTGCTATTTCGTCAGCAGCATGGCGAGAGTTCTTTAATAAAAAGAATTTGGCTAAAAGTGAAGAAGAAAAGTTGAAACAAAAGAGAAAAGAGGAGAGGGAGTTTCGAAAGTCACAAAAGGCTCTAAAGAAGAAGATTGGAAAGAATAAGGACAAAAAGAAACAAATCCGCTTAAGTTCAGATGAAAGTGAGAACGATCTGATGACACAAGAAAGTTATTGCAGGCAAGAATGCGGTGTTTGTAATGATGAACTCATTAGTGACGTTGAAGATGATGCCCTAAAAAATATTGGGTGTGACAGCTGTTCAAGGTGGTTTCATTTAAAATGTACCGAACTTCATTTATTACCTTATGACCTTGCAGCAGGAAGTGAATTTAGCTCCAACCTTTGTGTCTTTTGATGTTCTGAAAAAAAAAAATGGGCCTATAATTATGACCTTTCAAATGTTATTTTAATTGTTTAATGTTTAAATTGAACTGTATAATCATTTAGTGGCTTCCAAATGTTATTTTAGGTGTTAAATTTTTAAATTGAATTGTATATGCATTTAGTGGCTGAGCACTGGTTTCAAAATGGCTGGCCACTGGATTTTGATGGCTGAGTACTGGAGATTGTGTTACCATATGGACAATATGACATTTTTAGCATAATGATTTAAAGGAATATGTTAAATAAGTGCTTTATAAAAACTAGACACCTTGCTTGTAGCTTTGGTAAATAAAATGTTGTGGTATAAGTAACTGGTTTCTCAAAAATTACCATAACGGATTATACAACGCTAAGTGGCTGACTACTGGTGCAGTTACCCTAACAAGTAAGTATGTACATTTTTGTTTTGATTTTGCAGACTACTAGAATTTGTTTGAATGCTTTTTCTTTCTCATTTCATTTCATAAAAAAGACATGAAGAATGAACATTGTCTAAAATTTAATTTAAAATCCTTAAGTTGGTATTACTATATTGATAGGATGCGGTTTTTAGACTTCCTAGACACAAATCACAGCAATCTATATGCTATGATTAAATATGACAGTTTTTAGCCTTCCACGCTTGTTCGAGTTCTTTTTTCTGGGATTGGTACTCTTGGGAGTAAACTGGCATAACATACTTAAATATAATTCTATCGTTTATCAATTATGGTACTTGGACGGAAACCAGACGCATTTTGTGCCAGTGTAGGATCATCGGAACTAATGCTAAATTATTGTGCCCGTTACCTCAAAAAGTTAGCGATACAAACTACGATCTTTTCTATCAGTCCAGACAACCTACAAGATTGGCAACACTGGGCTTGCACTAGGCAGACTCATTTCATTTTACCAGAGCCAGAATGGGCGCGATTCACGCTGATCAAACTTTTACTAACACATAACATCAACTAGAATTCTTAATCCTCCATGTACGGTATTATTACGGTATTTATTAACCTTCATTATTAGTGGTTAGTCCAAACATTTCGTTGGGGGCCTGGATCCCTCCAATTGGCTACGTCACTGACGAAAAATAATAATACATGTAATCTCAAAGTTTTACGAGTAAAATGTTACACATACCAAATGAGACTTCATGCTGCTTCTATCCGCACTTACCTAAAACAAAAGAAATACAATTTATTAGAATCATAGCAACAACAAAAACAACATGTAAGTTCTCTCATCTATCTATATATATAAAAATCAATGTAACGTGATAGTTTGTGGGTATGTATGTCTCCTATGCGTTCATATACCATTCGTCCGATTGCGATGAAACTTGGGTGAGATGTTGAGTACACTCCAAGGAAGGTTTCTGACTTAGTAAATCCATTTTACAATAGGTAGCGCACGTGTAGATTCAACAAATGAGCGACGATGCGCGAAGCATTTCAACAAAGTCCCGTATGTGTTCATATACCATTCGTCCGATAGCGATGAAACTTGGGTGAGCTGTTGTGTACACTCCAGGGAAGGTTTCTGGCGTAGTACATCCATTTTACAATAGGTAGCGCAGCAGTAGATTCAACAAATGAGCGATGACACGCGAAGCGTTTCAACAAAGTCCCGTATAAGGTCATATACTATTCGTCTGACAGTGATAAATGTTTGGTGAATTGTTGTGTACACTCCAGGAAAGGTTTCTGGCTTAGTTAATCCATTTTACAATACGAAGCGCACGTTTAGATTCAACAAATGAGTGACTACGCGCGAAGCGTTTCGACAACGTCCCGTATACGTTCACATACCATTCATCCGATTGCGATGAAACTTGGGTGAGATGTTGTGTACACTCCAGGGAAGGTTTCTGGCTGAGTACATCCATATTACAATAAGTAGCGCAAGAGTAGAATCAACAAATGAGCGACGACACGCGAAGCGTTTCAACCATGTCCCGTATGCATTCATATACCATTCGTCCGATAGCTATGAAACTTGGGTGAGATGTTGTGTACACTTCATGGAAGGTTTCTGGCTTAGTAAATCCACTATACAACAGGCAGCGCACAAGTAGATTCAACAAATGAGGGACGACGCGCGAAGCGTTTCAACAAAGTCCCGTATAAGGTCATATACCATTCTGCCGTTAGCGGTGAAACTTGGGTGAAATATGGTGGACACTCCAAGGAAGGTTTCTGGCTTAGTAAATACATTTCACAGTAGGTAGCGCACGAGTAGATTCAACAAATGAGTGACGGGGCATGAACCGTTTAAACAAAATCCGGTATGCGTTCATATACTATTCATCCGATTGCGATGAAACATTGATCAGTTATTGTGTACACGCCAGGGAAGGGTTTCGACTTAGTAAATCCATTTCACAATAAGTAGCGCAAGAGTAGATGCAACAAATGGGTGCCGACGCGCGAAGCGTTTCAACAAAATCCCCTATTGGGTTCATATAACCTTCTTCGATTGCGATGAAGCCTTGATGAGTTATTGTGTACACGCCAGGGAAGGGCTTCGACTTAGTAATACATTTCTCAATAGGTAGCGCACGAGTAGATTCAACAGATGAGTGACAGCACACGAATCGTTTAAACAAAACCCCGTATACGTGCATATACCATTCATCCGATTGCGATGAAACATTGATGAGTTATTGTGTACACGCCAGGGAAGGGTTTCGACTTAATTAATCCATTTCACAATTGGTAGCGCACGAGTATATGCAACAAATGGGTGACGACGCGCGAAGCGTTTCAACAAAATCCCCTATGCGTTCATATAACCTTCTTCGATTGTGATGAAACCTTGATGAGTTATTGTGTACACGCCAGGGTAGGGTTTCGACTTAGCAAATTCATTTCTCAATAGGTAGCGTACGAGTAGAATCAACAAATGAGTGACAGCGCACGAATCGTTCAAACAAAATCCCGTATACGTTCATAGCCTATACCATTCATCCGATTGCGATGAAACTTTTGAAAGTTGTTGTGCACGCTCCCACGATTGATTCTAAATTAGAAAATCCATTTTACGATAGCATAGGGGCAGTTAACGGAAATTGAAAAACATGTTGTGTATCCAAAAGCACTTAAAAAAAACAGAATTTCAACGCCAGCACTTTCTTTGATTGGCATTGCAACGCATGCCGGGTACAGCTTGTACCAAATAAAACTAAATATACTAATAGCCGCAGGACCCTCCAAAGTTCAGACTGTTAAATTTCAATCATTTACCACTCCGTCCCCAGTTCAAAACTAGGCCGGTGTTCGTGAAATGTGTACTGGACAAAGCGGGGTGAGTTAGGATTTTTCTTTAGCCGCTGTCATTTTCAATCCAATAATAATTCTAACGAGAGTGCCGCAGAAGAGTGCGACAAGCCCCCACTTTCCCCAGCGAGGACCCTCGCACGTGTATATACCACCCGCCCAACTTTACTGGTATGCGGGGTCACGCACCTTATCCCAAGATCGCGGGTTTAAACCCGGCCGAAGTCGTCGGATTTTTTAAGAGCGTCAAAATCCTTCAGTATGCCTTCCTTCGGAGGGGAAGTAAAGCCCATGTCATATTTTTATGGCATGTAAAAGATCCTAACTCTACAATTGGTAGTGTGTAGCGAAATTTGTGGCTTATATTTCGTCGAAACGCTCTATCAAGTTACACCGTTTACCAATAGGTGTCAGTGACATCTGGTAGCCAAAGTTGGAACTACTTGAAATTGAACGGTACTTTTAGCTCACCCCATGGGTGTCCGCATAGAAGCAGCTACAAACTCTGGCGAGTCGAACGCCCTCGGACACTCTCGGCACTTAAAGTCATATAAACGCACTTAATAAACAAATAAATATTTCCGTTGACTTTTCAAGAAAAGCAAGATTTCTCCTGTAGGCGTACTACTGAGACGATTTGGAAGATTTTGGTACAACTTCCTCAAGAACTTGAGTTTTGTGAAACATGCACCTTAACGTTTTATGTCTAAGTATGAAACAAAGTCCCCGATTCTTGGATGTTACGGGTAATCTCGAGAACCACTTGATGGATTTTGATGCGGTTTTCAGCATTCTGTAAAGGATATCTCGAGGAAGGTTTCTATAGAAAATTATTTATTTATGACCAAAGGAAGACAAGCAGTAACGATTTCAGTGAAAAGTGGGGAAAAACCTAGCATCCGGGCTCATTTTAAGCTTACGCTGGGCAAACCGATAAAAATATCTATATACTATGAGTATAAGAATTGTTCAGCATGAATAGTTCTACAAGAACATCAGCGACAGCATATCCCACTATAAGTTTTCATTTCTTCCAACAATCTCCATTCAATTACTAGCTTCGAGACAGTTTACGAGCTAGCTGGCTGGCGAGCGGGCATATCACCCCAGACACTGTCGAGTCGTGTCGAGTCAAGACTTCAGAGAAGAGTGGATGTATTTGGAGTTTACCTGGAATTTCAAATCGGCTTTTCTTTACTTCGCCTGTGAATTTTTGGTTCCGCAAAATACACAGTCAAGTTAAGATTGGACGGAAGGGGGATTTGTGATTCATCCACCTCGCCATTCTTAAAACACGTCTGACAAGAATTCGTTGCACATACTATCTCCATGATAATATATTTAATAGTCCAGTCAGTAATTTTAGCCCATCATGCCGAGTTAAAAAAGGATATTAACTTATTATGTCGTAGTTCATTGAAATCGAAAGAAATAGGCTTATCACCTAACAATGAAACTGAGCAACAAATAATTTCAAGATTGTCAAAAGAGAGAGTGAAAGAAAGAATTCACAAAGACGAAGGGAGTAATCCCCATAGTTCCTATGACACAGGGAAGAAAAATCCATGGTCTGTGGTCCGATAAAGAGAATTCTGCTATGACTTATGATTCCTACATAAATTATATAAATTATGCTTCAGTTTCCGGGCGAAGCCGGGGCGGGTTGCTAATACAGTATACCATATACTAGTGGACCCGGCACACGCTGTCCTGCCCGAATATATATAGCGGGCGGATTCAGCAAACATATTTGAATTTTCGAGGAACTATAAATTAAATGACATTTGACATTGATTTTTAGAGAAAAAACTCAAATCATTTCCATGAAAGCCTACGTCAAATACCAAGATTTTGACATCACCGCCACCTATGGCACAAAAACGTAACTATGAATTATTCTCAGAAAGTCAATTATACATGAACTTCTCAGAAGAAACCACTGTCAAGGGAAACGGGCTTGGGATAATTACTGGGGAAAGAAGACCCTGTTGAGCTTGATAAAAAAATAACTCTAAAACATTCTAGAACCCTATCGCAGCGCCACCTATCGAAACCATACAGGGACCCACTCAAACTCGCACGCAAAAGGACACAATCAGGCCTGCAACGACAACGCGGTCCGGCATACGTGTGAGATTTCTGGACTGTTTTCAACTGTAGCCACCTCAACTCTGACCAGGTGTGGCGGCAGTAACATATTTTGCCACCAGGTACCTCCACGGGCAGAGCCTAACAAGACCAACTACAATCCTCAGACCTTAATGTAGAAAAAAACATGGCGGCGATGGTTGCCCTACCAATAGCTAAGATCAAGTCATCGGGCTTGTCACAGTTCGTGAAAATTATTATTTTTACTCACCTAAGAGCATAAAAGATATCACAAGACGAGACTAGGTTCCGAAGAAATATGCATCAATAGTTTAGACTTAGGCTACCTGAATTAATTTATCTATATAGTGCTGGCCTCGAATTATAGGTTTCTTCGTCTTCACCCAAGGGGCAGCTACAATAGTCTCACTGTTTCTGTGGTTGAATAAGAAGCTTTTTGGCGAGTTAATACGATTTGTATTTAAGTTTAGTAATTATAGATTAATATTATTAGCAAAAAATCAAACAGATTCTGAAGTAGGAGAGAAGAAAGTACCCGGTTACTAAAGTGCTGTCCCAGCACATGCAGAGTATTTGTGTACACACTCGGAATGAGTCTAGTTGCCTGAAATAATCGAACCAACGCCATAGATATACAATTCAATTAAGACCTCTCGTTGAATTGTTTAAAATCTCGGGTAAAACATCACATCGAATTAGTTGATTGAAATATGCAAAGTCGTCGTGTGGATATCAGAACATAATTATGGAGAATACTACACACAAGGGACACGGTAATATGTTACCATCCAACCTATGAAGCATTCGCTGTTACCGTTTGGAATAGTTGCATGCTGGAAATAGTTGATTTAGTAAAGTATTATAGGTTGGAAAGCACCATCGCCCTCTTACGGAATTATCGCGGCACACCATCTTGCAATGTAAGTACATAATTGGAAAGGTACTCACAACACTTTATTACACACATCGTAATAAAAAAAATAACTTGCAAGCCGTAAGAAGAATGATATATAAAGATATATAATATATTTGATAAAAAAAATATACCGGTAATAATAATATATGGTTTTAAACTACTTCGCGTTGATATTTTAGGCCTCGGCATGCAAGAAACCTAGGCCTATATCTGTTTTTCCTGTCATCTAACAGAGAAACAAAAGACGCGGTATGCGTGTGCCTTAGACCATAAATTCAATAGATGGCTGATGACGTCACATTGTTGAAACCAACATCTCGATCAGCTGACTGAAGGGAACTGTGGATAGTGATAATAGAATTATCCAATATGGAGCTCCTTTTGTATTCCTTGACGTTGCTTAGCATTCGCCATTAGCCAATTGTAGTCGGTTTTGAGCCATTACCCTTCAGTCAGCTGATCGAGATGTTGGTTTCACTTCACAGTACAGGCGCAGTGTGGCAATGCGCCCTCTATTTTATGTATACTCTAAGGCGTGTGCCTATTACCGTAAACAGCGGCCACTTCGCTTCACGGTTCTCATTTCTGCCACGTTAGGGATGTAGCCGGAGAAAGTTCGCGCCAGATAGTGCTCGTATAGTACTGGGTAAGCGCAAGGCGATCGTCGTATGTTTCTCCCAGTCAGCTGTGAGGAATGTAGAGATTTTGACCGAGATTTCTAAGCTTAAGTAAATTATATCTTTTCTAATTTTACTCCAAGACTATATTAATTAATTCTATAGGTATGTGCCCTAATATATCATGGACGATTTTCAGCGTTTAAGCGTTAAACATCAGCAAAATGAGCTACGGACCAGAGGCACTAAAACTAGCGGGGGGAAGGAAGAATTAATACAGCGGTAATAACCAAATTCTAACACGCTTTATTATTCAGCATGCTTTCTCCTAAAGATTACAATTATTTGAGTATTGTAGGCCTATATTGATAAGTATTTCTCCATAAGACTTAAATCATAAATAGAGATTTAAATATTCACTTGCTCCCCTTGCTTATAGACTTCGATTCATGTCTTTTCTTAGGTTGATAGCTTACATGAAACTGTCATGTTTTAAGGTAAACTTAACCAAAGAAAGTTGATACTGGTAATGTATAGGCTACCACGAAAATCCATTGCAACGTTTGGTTCTTATGCCATTTTGTTAATTTCTCAATAAGAATCTTTCCCTTACTCCTTGGAAATGACTTAGGGGTACAATTTTTAAAAATTTTGATAATCCCTGCTTTAGGGCCACGAATCGTTTCCATTCATCCGACTACCCATATGTCTCAAGAATGTAGAAGTCAGTCGCTACCACATTCTCCGTCGGAAAGATGGAAGTTGACGATTAATTCTGATTTCAAGAAACCAACCATAGTACGTTTGTGACTTAATGTTGCGACATTTATTCTTGAAGTATTTATCCGAGTATTTATGTCTTTGAAAACGGGAGTCACAAAAGTTACATTCACTTCTTCGTGTATATTGACGATTTCTTCCCGTACTTCAATGGAGATGTTATCTGCAGATTACGATATAGAACGTTCATCGTGGAAATCCGGCCATTTTCTTGTGTATGGCCTCTTCATTTTTTTGTAATGTTCGTGATCCGCGGAAAAAGCGATGGAACAGCGCCCGGTTTTAATCTTGCTCTCTGACCTTCAAATACAAACGTATAAATTCAGTGGTTGTTATCGAAATATCTAATCAGTTTATAGGTACAAAATAGGAATTATTTCCCTTTGTAGGCTTACATCACACTTACCCAACACAGTTTTCGTGAAGTCATCGGGATGAAAATGATGGGTACACACTTTAATATTTTCGGTCAGATTTTTCTCACCGAAATTTTTCCTTCTAATAGCATGTAACCATTTCTTCCTCATTTCTTTATTTTGTGGAAATTAGTAAACGAAAACGGGCTTCTCTGATTTTTGCAAAGAGGAACACTGCAATAGCTCGGCATAGTCACGAAAATAACAATTTAAACAACTTAAATTCGTGGATATTAGCGGCTTGGGAACACAGGAGACAACTGAAGAGCGCCTTGCGCTTACCCAGTACAACAGCAGTGCGCTCTATCGGTGCTAGTTCTATACATCCCTATTCATCGAGTATCTGGAAACAATGTAGTGGTTCACGAGCTACGGGTATGTTAGGTCATCAACCTTTGTACTGGGTAATATATGGATTTTTCATGATGATCTGTGGTATCTATTCTATTATTATGCATAGATGCTCTCGGGACTGAGGTATGGTACTATCCCAGGATCTTCCTGGGAAAAAGTTCCGTATTCACAAAAGCATGGGAAAGTCACACTGATGATACTGTAGCTGCTGACAGCAGCGGGATAGAATCTCAGATCTGCAGACGAGCAGCTACCCACTCAAATTGAAGCAGCTTCGGTGTGGTAGTTGGTAGCATGCTGAGCTTCCATGCCTAAGATCGCGGGTTCAAACCCGGCCAAAGTCGTCGAATGTTTTAAGAGCATTAAAAATCCCTCAGTATGCCTTCCTTCGGAGGGGAAGTAAATCCGGCGGTCCCATATCATAGATTTATGACATGTTAAAGAACCTTCCACTAATTACACCTGTGTGAAGCTAAATTGTAGGTTAAGTTTAAAACAACGATCTTAGTGGGAGTGAAGATTCAAGGAGAAATAATTTCAACTCTGAGATTTGCTGATGACATCGTCATCTTGGCCGACACGCCTGAGGATTTGAATGAGTTTTGAATGGTATGGACTCTGTCTTGAGGAAAGAATTCATGATGAAAATTAATAAATGTAAAACAAAAATATTGGAATGCAGCCGCAATAAATCAGAAACCTCTATGGACATCAAATTGGTAGGGGAGAAACTAAAGGAAGTAGGAGACTTCTGTTACTTAGGAAGCAAAATAACCATTGATGAACGAAGCAAAGAGGACATAAAAAGTAGGTTGGATCAGGCGAGGAAAGCATTTATACAGAAAAGGAATCTGTTGACATCGAATATAGATTTAGGTATTAGGAAGACATTTTTGAAAACCTTGGTCTGGAGTGTCGCACTCTATGGAAGTGAAACTTGGACTATTGGTGCAGCTGAAAAGAGGAGAATTGAAGCGTTTGAAATGTGGTGTTCCAGGAGATGATGAAGATCAGATGGGTAGATAAGGTTACAAACGAAGAGGTATTAAGACGAGTGGGAGAGGAGAGATGTTTCTGGCGACTGCTAATGAAGAGAAGATATAGGTTGGTAGGACACTTACTAAGACAGTCAGTTATAGCAAGCTTAGTTATGGAAGGAAGGGTCAAGGACAAGAACTGTAGGGGTAGACCAAGGTTAGAATACGTTAAACAGGTTGCATTGGATGTAGGGTGTGGTAGCTATGTAGAGATGAAACGATTAGCTCAGGACAGGGAGTTATGGACAGCTGCATCAAACCAGTCAAAAGACTGAAGACTCAAACAACAACAACTTGAATTCCTACGTTCGTCGCCAGGAGCCGACTGCGGTGGCGTATAGTAGCCAAGTTCTGAACTAGTAGTCGTTGACAGTGGCGTTTGGCGGCAAAAGTAGGAACTACTTGAAAAAATCAATGTCTGCAGTCCTTACTTGAATTAAAAATAGATAACACACACTAATACAGTCATCACAATTAACACCGGTTATCAGACAGATCCTACACACACCCAAAGTACACGGGGCTACATGACCGCGTTGTCGCAGCCCCTAAACTGACGAACCAACCACTCAAATTGAGGGTCACCTACGCTTGTGAGTGATCAGCTGATCAGACTCCCACACGCGCAGACAGTTCAAGGGGCTGGTTATTATCATTCATAACGTTTAAAACCTCTCCATGTCTCACGGAGAGAGTAACAAACCTTCCTATGCAGGTGAAGGAGGACAATTAGTTGCGATTAGTATTAATTTCATCTGACCGAGTAACAAAAAGGTCAGGATAGTCACGTCATCTGCTAATGCTGTAAGTGATGACCTTGTAAGTGAAGCAGATCCACTTTCAAACACGCCAACACACAATTACACCAACAGGAAACAAACATTCACTCGCACTGTCATTTGCAACACGAACAGTCGTGTTTCTGTAGACCCATTGTTGATAAATGCTAGAACATGTCTTGTCATGCGTAGTCGGTAGCATGCTGAGCTTCTATGCCCAAGATAGTGGGTTCAAACCCGGCCGAAGCCGTCGGATTTTTTAAGAGCGTTAAAAATCCCTCAGTATGCCTTCCTTCGGAGGGGAAGTAAAGCCGGCGGTCCCATGTCATAGATTTATGGCATGTTAAAGATCCTTCCACTAATTGCACCTGTGTGAAGCTAAATTGGATAGGTTAAGAATGTAAACAACGCTCTTAGGTTTCTATGTTCGTTGCCAAGAGCCGACTGCGGCGGCATCTAGTAGCTCAGTCCTGAACTTGGCCTAGTAGTCGACGGTGGCGCTTGGCGGCAAAAGTAGGAACTATTTGAAAAATTCTTAGTTGCAGTACTTAAATTAACAAACAGATAACACACACTAATACAGTCATCACAATTAACACCGGTTATCAGACAGATTCTACACACACCCAAAGTACACGGGGCTACATGACCGCGTTGTCGCAGCCCCTAAACTTAAGAACCAACCAACCAACCATGTCTTGTCATGCGTAGGTCTAGTAATTGCCTAACAATCCACCATCCTAATTTGCAAATCCCACTTAGCTAGGAAATAATATGTAGTTGCAGTATGTAAAGCAAAAAGGCCCATTTTGTTTTAGCCCCAGACAGAAACAAATGCCTACAGTAATGGCCAGACCAGTGTGGGCTTGCAAACTGGGATTGCGGTGGAAGCCAGGTAAAGGTTCACTCAAACACAAGCGCAGGGGATTAGGACTGCCCCGTGAGTCACCTATTCTACTTGGCTAATCAAATCCTAACACTATTAAATTTGTTATCGTAAAGTGATTAGTATACGGTATTTCAAATGTATACATCATGACAAAAATAAAAAATAAAAATAAAATAGAATGATGCCAAACACTGTATAATTTACTTTGTTTTCGGAAATGAATACCGGGATAAAGGTACCACAGCATGCATGGACTATCTTTTTGTGTTGTTTGTGGTCCAATAGAAAATTTATACATTGTTTGGTATCATAATGTAATTATGTATTGTGCCCAATTAGACACGGCAGACTGGCATCGAACTCGGGTCTTATCAAAGAAGATCAGGCCCATGATTCTGCCCAGAATCGAATCATTGATCTCTGAGGGGGAACAGCTACAGTGAACCCGAGGAGCAATGAGTTATATCTGCATATAATCATAATAGCAGGATTTCACGGCTAGAACGGGAATATCATAGCTTTTTAGGGTGGATCATTGCAAGAAAGTGCAGGCCCATGTACGTTTTAGAAGCCTGAATGCATGAAAGCAAACCAGCTTGACAGTTGACAAATAGGAGTTAGCGAAGGGGCGTTTTTAGGTGACGCCAAGGAACTAATTTTCGTCTGGACCGCAGGAACAGCCCAAGATTAATGGCTCTGGGATTCACAGTCTCACAAGGTATAGACGTGGAGAGGGGGCAGTCGCCCACAGAAATTAATTGATTACAGCCAATTGGAGCAATGAATTGAAATGAAACTTACACCCAGATGAATATATTCTAGGAGAGATAATTTAGGAGTGTTCTCACGCCTAAATTAAAGCCTGAATCTGTAAACGAACCTCTGCCCAGTCCTCTTCCGCTTCGGAGGAAGGTTCTGTAGATGAGCCGGAGGGGAATTACCAGGATAGCGTTATGACGCCATGGAAGAAGGCAATTAATTATAATTAATTGGCCGAAGCGATCGCTTGCACGCGAGTGATTTTGGGACCTCCACACTTAGACAAACGAGGATTATACGTCACTTTGTCTGGAAATGTATTGTATCAAGAAGGGAGTCGGTCCTGAGCGTCCAGTGGACTATGTTTCACAAGGAAGCCTTATATAGGGGAAGCTTCGCAGGGAAGTCAGTTCGTCTTCAGTTCGTCTTGACTCAACACGTGAACTAACACGCTGCCAGATCACGCAAGAAAGTGCGCGAATTTATAAAGTATCGACGCTCAAATGTATTTGGTGAACAATGAAAAGCGCATCATGCAGCTTCTCAACAGTAATTATGCATCGTGTAAGATTTAGTCTACAGCAGACGCTTAACCAATAACATACGCGAGTATAGATTCAGTATAGCGTAGAGAGAATTTAGGATGTTTATAGACAATGAACATACCAGGAGGTGTTGTCATAGTTAAAATGACACATTATTGTCAGGATCACTACAGTTACGGGAGCCTGGAAGGCGTCACAAATAGTCGTGACATAGGATTGAACAGATCTGCAGTAGAGGAGATATAAACTGTAGGTGACAGGAGTCGAACACACACACACACACTCAAGATAGACACTTTCATGGAGACCAGCGGTTGTCAGGAGTTAGCTGCATCGCATCTCTGAGGTCAGGCGATAGTTGGAGTCCAATCAAGGATCCACGTGTGAAATAGTGCGAGAATTGTGTATAAAGTTATATTACAGTGATTTTTAAAAGTGTTTATGTGTATATGGTAAAATAATATGTATAGTGTCAAAGTGAGAAAAGCCAGTGATGAAAAATATGATTACCATGTGTAAAGTGTATACAATGTGTCGTGTGAAAAATATCATGATGGCTTAAGCCAAGCATCATGGTAGGTTCGTGGCTGGCGTGCTGGACTAACCCAGCAAAAATGAAAGTGAGTACAAATTTAATATGTTGATATGATTAAATAGTTCACCATACAACGAAGCATCACTCTAAGACTAAGAATTAACAGTCATTTATGTACGAGATCACACCCCTCGTATTTTGGTAACATATGGCTTGGAGGGTGATTTTTTACGGCCATTTAGGCCTAAGACATTGATGAAAGTAACCGTAACGTTAAATAATAATAATAATAATAATAATCAGGGGGCGGTAACAATAATGAATACATAAATGAGCATGTCAGGCCTATAGTGCGTGCAAAGTGTGTCATGTCTAACGTAAGAATAATGTGTTATTGTAAACAGTGAGAAAGATACGTGAAATATCGAGATAATGAGAGTTTTTCAGTGTCATTGAATTGTTGAATGAATGTTTATTATGGTATATTCTTCAGGGTGGTATTTGAGAGCCATTAAGGTAGTTAATGTAAGCCAGTAAATTTATGCTTGTTTGGGAGCTACGTAGAGCTTTGGCTTATGAATAATTGCAGAGAGGACGTGAGTGCTTTAATAATTGAGTCATCTATAAGCAGTATTGTTTGAGCCGCGTTTAGCGAGCATGTAACGTAGAATCAAGAGATTTACGTCAATAAGTTGCGGGGATCATCCAAACATAGCTTGCGCGTTAGGCGAATCCAGTCGGCTAATCTTAGAAATCTACGAGATAGTATCGCCTTGGAGCATACTTGTATTATTCGCAACGAAGTTGGGACCGAGTCTGTCTGTATCCACCGTTTGCAGAATTGTTGCCACCAGGGATAACTATTAGAGACTCTTTGTGAGCCCAGTTATTAATTGATCTGCCCTTAGAGGTAAGACTAATGGTTCTTCGTATAGGAAACGTCGATTTCCTCTTGTTATAGGCAGCTGCACCAGTGAGAGAACTTTGATACTCACTTGAGATGCGCGCCAGAGCCACTAATGTCGCCCACAGAACGGCAAAGCTATACCGTGTCCATCCCCTGCCATGAATATTAATTAGGAGCCGAGATGAGCCCATTATACTAAATGTAGGTGTTAAATAATTAGATTGACTCAATTACTAGGGACACAACCCACTCAGGGTACCTCCAGTGTAACTGCACCAGTAAATAAACTTGACCTTGTGAGAAGCCAGATGGGGTGGCAGGGAGACCACTAGACCGGCGGCCATCTTTCTGAGGCAACCGAGACTAATTTATTGTCCGCTTGGAAAGGAAGTCTATTGACCTGATCCTTTTATTTTAAAAGTATAGTGGGACACTGAAGAATCTCGATATTTCGAAAAGTAATTAAGATATGATTGATGTGATGATGCCAATTGAATTAAATGCTTTATTTCCACACACATACCATGTTGGAGCGTTGTGATCGGATAATATTTGGCCCAGTTATTGTCTGAGGAGGAATACTGCACCAAATAAATATAGGCATCTTTGTAAAGTGTATTTGCCCAGTTCGCACTAATTTATTCATACGGGTAGCGTAATTTTAATGACATGACACGTTTGTAACGATAATGTTTGACCAGACCCAGAAAATCGTTGTATGGTGAAGCTATAAAACATCTCTATCCATGTGTATTTTGGAAGGGAAAGCGTACCACTTTAGCGTTTCAAATTGATGGGAAAAAGAATACGATTCGCACGACACAACACTTATTAATTAAGGCATAAGATAATGAATTAATGTTACTGAAAGTAAATGCCCCGTGAAAAACGGATAAATGTTTAATAATTGCAGGATTTAATGTCATTTAAATATAATTTGTGTTTATTGTGTTGTGATATTCCAGTTTGTGTTAAATTGTGCCACGTGAAGAACACTATGTACACTCGCAAATGTCAGAGAGTATCAATAATAGGATGTTTTGAATAGACTTGAGTGCGGTGAAGCACTAATTTTAAGGAGAGACTCTCAGATAACTTTGATTTTCGTTGTGGGAAGTAAATGTAGAGTATTTTTTTTGTGTTTTATATTGTATTGCCATTATTTTCTATCATAAAATGTTATACTTAGGAATATGTTGTTTCTTTCAAGTAGAGTAGTTACCTGACAGACTCAAATCCTGAGCATGTGATCGTATGGTGGGATTGAACGCCCCATACCTCGAAAGACCGTGAGTTAGCTGGGATACGAACACATGTTCCATATGATGACGATTGGGTACATGGAGGACATGTTATTGTACTAGGATTGAGTCACAGGTACTACTGAAAGTCGGCCAAGATATTAATGGTAGAGGCAAGTATAGCAGGAAAGCTAGGATATATTAGGAAAAGGCCGCGTCCCATAGTTAATAAGCCTTCACGTTAAAATAAATGTTGATAATCCTCCATAAGACATGCTTAAACGTAACCTGTTAGCATTTAGCATGGACCTTATATATTTATCATGGCGCCCAGAGACATGATGGCTTATTGGATTCAGAAAACCCCATAATAATAGTATGGTTTCCATGGGGGAAAACCATAATAGTATATTTTCCTCAAACTGTGTTTGAGCGATTGTGAGTCTTTTTAGGTGATACTCAGACATTAGACACTGTTGTCAGACGAGTGAATATACAGACGGGTACGAGGGTCTAAACCCATTCCATAGGTGGTTACAGCACTGTGCTAAAATGAATGTTGTTGTTTTCGCGACATCGGAATTCTTTTTCCAATATAACGCGCCAGCATGCTCAGCTACGGCCTGCCTAAATCTCAAGATAAGTAATATAGGATGGCTGGTACTGAGGGGGTACTTAAGTGTATCGATGAGTTAAAGGAACATTTTGATACTACTCATGCCAAGAGTAGGGAAGATGCTAAAGCATTTCAAGATGAAATAGCGGGTAGATTGGATACAGTAAACAATCAGTTAGAGACTAATCAAACTGAAATGAACACTAGATTAGAGACCAATCAAACTGAAATGAGCCAGATGTTGGCTACAGTAAATAATCAGTTAGAGACCAATCAAACCGAGGTAAGCCAGATGTTGGCTACGGTAAACACTCAGATTCAAACTTATAAGAGGTCAATAAAAAAATTGATGATGTTAAAGAATCTATTAAGCAAGAGGTAACTAAAAATATTGTTAGCGTGGTTTCAGAGATGCAAGCAAATAACGACAAACGCTTTGAGTCAATAGAGGTAAACCTCGAGAATAATCTGCAAGCGTGCAGAGAATCACAACGTGAAATTAATGATATATTAAACAATATGTCCGTAGAGCTTCAAGATATTCAAAATAAGAACGAAGCGAATACTAAGCGACAACAAGAGCAATTTAATACGTTCACTCAGACCGTGGATCAAAGGCTTGAAGACAGTGACGAGAAATTGAGTGATCGTATGGCAGGCTACGCAAAAGCTGTAGACGAAGCATTAAGGAAGCAGGATCAGAATATCCTTGACCAATGCAAGGAGATCAGTGAAATAAAAACTTCCGCTAAAGAAAATAAGGGAATAATCTCAAACATGAAAACGCAGGTTGGAAAGGTTCAAAAAGAGTTAGAACAAACTCAAAACGATCTAGCAGTCATTCATAAAAGGCAAGATGAGGACCAGGGAGAAATTACCAAAATAAGGACCGAAATCTCCAATATGCACGGTCACATCCAGAAAGAGGTTACAGGCTTTCGAGAAGAATTGGAACTTCGAGAGTGCTTGAAAAATGAAGCCAGCGATAAAACGCTTGCCGAGGTAAGGCAAAGTGTAGCGGGGGAAATTTCCCATATGAAAGAGAGCCTTAAAGATGACAAGGAGAAAGTCTTTTCTATGGCAGAGAAAAACCGGGATCGCTTGGAAAAAATAGAACGAGAGGTATTAGCTCGTTTAGAAAGAGCGGAAAACAGGCACAGCCAAATGGAAACTAGAATGATCGCACATGAGGAGTCCATATTGCGAAATCCGAGATCTAATGAAGGAAGCATAGATGAAAATAGGAGATATAGATGGGCAGATATAGAGGTACAGCCCACTCCGAAGAATACAGCCATGCCAAGTGACAGCCCGTATACCACGCCTGGTATACCTATTGCTATGTCCACACCGCATGAAAATGCTGTACAAAATCATATAGTCACTGTTGTGAGGGCTAGTGACGAGTAACCGAGAAAGTATTCTGAGAGTATCTCAAATATGACACCGAAATACTGGCTCAAAGAGGTTTCCGAGTACTTGAATGACGCGAAGGTACCGCCAGAGCGAAGATTAAGAGCTATCGAAAAACTGACTGAGGGTGAATGCGCCTTATGGTTCAGAAGTTTTCGTTACACGTTTGACACCGTTGAAGAATTTCGCCAGGCATTTTTAAGCAGGTACTGGGATGCAAATATACAGCAGAATCTCAGATTGGACTTGTACTCCAGACACTATAGTACAAATAATCCAACGAAATATGCTGAATTCTTCATAGCACAATTATGCCGTTTTAAAGAGCTTGACGAGGCCCCTAGAGAGTCAGATCTGTGTATAGCGATAGCCAAGCAATTACCATACGAAGTACAACGACTATTAATCTCGGCAAACGCCAAGACAGCGATTGAAATGGAGGAAGTGCTGAGGCAGCTCAATCTCACCACAATGCAGCACACAAGGCAGAGTCGGAACACGGAACAAGTCCACATGACTAGTGCACCAACTGAACCGACTAGGGTGCAGACTACAAGTAAGTCTACTAGCACAGAAACTGAGAAGTCAGACTGGCAACGAGAAGAAAGGGAAAACCAGAATTGGAGGCCAGCATACAGAGGGAGATCGAACCGCGGATACCGAGGAAGGAAAACCTGGAATCAGCGCGATACAAGAAACCAACAGCCTGATAACAGGAGAAATTTCGGCCGAAATGGGAATAACCGAGAATGGAGATCCCAAGAACAGAGTCGCGGGTTCGACGAAGAAGCAGAAGAACGTTATCACGCATCACTAAGATATATGGAGGAGCGTGGAGACGACAACAGAAAATCGCAAGTGCATTGGGATGAAGCGATTAAAAATAGGAGGTCACCCGACATCTATAAGGATGATGAAGGAGCCAAGAGTCTGGAACTTCAGCAGCGCGAAGACAGACAGCAGAACTCCACAAGAAATGGAGCCATAAGAAAAACCAGCCAATTATGACTCGGGGAGAAGGAGATACCCGAAAGTCAATGTAAGGTTCATAAACCCTACCTGATTATAAGGGACTTGCAAAATAATGCCTACAGAATCAAAGATGAAGAAACAGGCAGAGAAGTTGTAGTAAACGCTGCGAACTTAAAATTATATAGTCCGCCAGAGGAATATGAAATCATAGAAGAGCATTCACACCCAAATGGACAGGGAGTCATTATATATGAACGCGGAGAGTCTTCAGAAAAGCCCACACCGCAGAGAAAGGAAACGAGACGTGCAGCTCGTAGACCCAAGGGAGACAAGGGTTGAATGCAGCTGCCAGTTGGAAAAGCTTTACAACCAGTTGTGTGAAGCAGCGGTAGAGCTCCAAGCAATGAATGAACAACTAAGGGCGCAGAACAAGGAAATACGAGACGGCAGACGTAGTGGAGTGGGGGAACGAGACAACCCACGGCCCGGGAGCACTGACCGCTTAAAGTAAACAATGTCAACGGAGTCGATGCCATCTAGAGGCCCGAAAGAATTCACTTGTAAAATGAATTTTCCGAGCTTAGCGAGGGAAAGATGTGCCCAATTAGACACGGCAGACTGGCATCGAACTCGGGTCTTATCAAAGAAGACCAGGCCCATGATTCTGCCCAGAATCGAATCATTGATCTCTGAGGGGGAACAGCTACAGTGAACCCGAGGAGCAATGAGTTATATCTGCATATAATCATAATAGCAGGATTTCACGGCTAGAACGGGAATATCATAGCTTTTTAGGGTGGATCATTGCAAGAAAGTGCAGGCCCATGTACGTTTTAGAAGCCTGAATGCATGAAAGCAAACCAGCTTGACAGTTGACAAATCGGAGTTAGCGAAGGGGCGTTTTTAGGTGACGCCAAGGAACTAATTTTCGTCTGGACCGCAGGAACAGCCCAAGATTAATGGCTCTGGGATTCACAGTCTCACAAGTTATAGACGAGGAGAGGGGGCAGTCGCCCACAGAAATTAATTGATTACAGCCAATTGGAGCAATGAATTGAAATGAAACTTACACCCAGATGCATATATTCTAGGAGAGATAATTTAGGAGTGTTCTCACGCCTAAATTAAAGCCTGAATCTGTAAACGAACCTCTGCACAGTCCTCTTCCGCCTCGGAGGAAGGTTCTGTAGATGAGCCGGAGGGGAATTACCAGGATAGCGTTATGACGCCATGGAAGAAGGCAATTAATTATAATTAATTGGCCGAAGCGATCGCTTGCACGCGAGTGATTTTGGGACCTCCACACTTAGACAAACGAGGATTATACGTCACTTTGTCTGGAAATGTATTATATCAAGAAGGGAGTCGGTCCTGAGCGTCCAGTGGACTATGTTTCACAAGGAAGCCTTATATAGGGGAAGCTTCGCAGGGAAGTCAGTTCGTCTTCAGTTCGTCTTGACTCAATTCGTGAACTAACACGCTGCCAGATCACGCAAGAAAGTGCGCGAATTTATAAAGTATCGACGCTCAAATGTATTTGGTGAACAATGAAAAGCGCATCATGCAGCTTCTCAACAGTAATTATGCATCATGTAAGATTTAGTCTACAGCAGACGCTTAACCAATAACGTACGCGAGTATAGATTCAGTATAACGTAGAGAGAATTAAGGACGTTTATAGACAATGAACATACCAGGAGGTGTTGTCATAGTTAAAATGACACATTATTGTCAGGATCACTACAGTTACGGGAGCTTGGAAGGAGTCACAAATAGTCGTGACATAGGATTGAACAGATTTGCAGTAGAGGAGATATAAAATGTAGGTGACAGGAGTCGAACAGACACACACGCAAGATAGACTTTCATGGAGACCAGCGGTTGTCAGGAGTTAGCTGCATCGCATCTCTGAGGTCAGGCGATAGTTGGAGTCCAATCAAGGATCCACGTGTGAAATAGTGCGAGAATTGTGTATAAAGTTATATTACAGTGATTTTTAAAAGTGTTTATGTGTATATGGTAAAATAATATGTAAAGTGTCAAAGTGAGAAAAGCCAGTGATGAAAAATATGATTACCATGTGTAAAGTGTATACAATGTGTCGTGTGAAAAATATCATGATGGCTTAAGCCAAGCATCATGGTAGGTTCGTGGCTGGCGTGCTGGACTAACCCAGCAAAAATGAAAGTGAGTACAAATTTAATATGTTGATATGATTAAATAGTTCACCATACAACGAAGCATCACTCTAAGACTAAGAATTAACAGTCATTTATCTACGAGATCACACCCCTCGTATTTTGGTAAAATATGGCTTGGAGGGTGATTTGTTTACGGCCATTTAGGCCTAAGACATTGATGAAAGTAACGGAAACGTTAAATAATAATAATAATAATAATAATAATAGTAATAATCTGGGGTCGGTAACAACAATGAATAAATAAATGGGCATGTCAGGCCTATAGTACGTGCAAAGTGTGTCATGTCTAACGTAAGAATACTGTGTTATTGTAAACAGCGAGAAAGAAACGTAAAATATCGAGATAATGAGAGTTTTTCAGTGTCATTGAATTGTTGAATGAATGTTTATTATGGTATATTCTTCAGGGTGGTATTTGAGAGCCATTAAGGTAGTTAATGTAAGCCAGTAAATTTATGCTTGTTTGGGAGCTACGTAGAGCTTTGGCTTATGAATAATTGCAGAGAGGACGTGAGTGCTTTAATAATTGAGTCATCTATAAGAAGTATTGTTTGAGCCGCGTTTAGCGAGCATGTAACGTAGAATCAAGAGATTTACGTCAATAAGTTGCGGGGATCATCCAAACATAGCTTGCGCGTTAGGCGAATCCAGTCGGCTAATCTTAGAAATCTACGAGATAGTATCGCCTTGGAGCTTGCTTGTATTATTCGCAACGAAGTTGGGACCGAGTCTGTCTGTATCCACCGTTTGCAGAATTGTTGCCACAAGGGTAACTATTAGAGACCCTGTGTGAGCCCAGTTATTAATTGATCTGCCCTTAGAGGTAAGACTAATGGTTCTTCGTATAGGAAACGTCGATTTCCTCTTGTTATAGGCAGCTGCACCAGTGAGAGAACTTTGATACTCACTTGAGATGCGCGCCAGAGCCACTAATGTCGCCCACAGAACGGCAAAGCTATACCGTGATCCATCCCCTGCCATGAATATTAATTAGGAGCCGAGATGAGCCCATTATACTAAATGTAGGTGTTAAATAATTAGATTGACTCAATTACTAGGGACACAACCCACTCAGGGTACCTCCAGTGTAACTGCACCAGTAAATAAACTTGACGTTGTGAGAAGCCAGATGGGGTGGCAGGGAGACCACTAGACCGGCGGCCATCTTTCTGAGGCAACCGAGACTAATTTATTGTCCGCTTGGAAAGGAAGTCTATTGACCTGATCCTTTTATTTTAAAAGTATAGTGGGACACTGAAGAATCTCGATATTTCGAAAAGTAATTAAGATATGATTGATGTGATGATGCCAATTGAATTAAATGCTTTATTTCCACACACATACCATGTTGGAACGTTGTGATCGGATAATATTTGGCCCAGTTATTGTCTGAGGAGGAATACTGCACCAAATAAATATAGGCATCTTTGTAAAGTGTATTTGCCCAGTTCGCACTAATTTATTCATACGGGTAGCGTAATTTTAATGACATGACACGTTTGTAACGATAATGTTTGACCAGACCCAGAAAATCGTTGTATGGTGAAGCTATAAAACATCTCTATCCATGTGTATTTTGGAAGGGAAAGCGTACCACTTTAGCGTTTCAAATTGATGGGAAAAAGAATACGATTCGCACGACACAACACTTATTAATTAAGGCATAAGATAATGAATTAATGTTACTGAAAGTAAATGCCCCGTGAAAAACGGATAAATGTTTAATAATTGCAGGATTTAATGTCATTTAAATATAATTTGTGTTTATTGTGTTGTGATATTCCAGTTTGTGTTAAATTGTGCCACGTGAAGAACACTATGGACACTCGCAAATGTCAGAGAGTATCAATAATAGGATGTTTTGAATAGACTTGAGTGCGGTGAAGCACTAATTTTAAGGAGAGACTCACAGATAACTTTGATTTTCGTTGTGGGAAGTAAATGTAGAGTTTTTTTGTGTGTTTTATATTGTAGTGCCATGATTTTCTATCATTAAATGTTATACTTAGGAATATGTTGTTTCTTTCAAGTAGAGTAGTTACCTGACAGACTCAAATCCTGAGCATGTGATCGTATGGTGGGATTGAACGCCCCATACCTCGAAAGACCGTGAGTTAGCTGGGATACGAACACATGTTCCATATGATGACGAGTGGGTACAGTATAGAATCAAACATTTAACAATAAAATTAAATTAAAACGTTTCATAGACTGACGTTACTCATGTGGTGGAAGTAGGACCTGGCTCCTAGCCGCTTACCCAGTTTGCTAGCATTGCCAGTTGGATAAGGAACGGAAGTGCAAAATCCTTAGATTTCGTACTTCGTGTGGACTAATCCTAAATTTCCCAGTGTAACCTACTTGAGATCGGGACTGGAAACTGTGTACAGTAATGTAATTATATTGTGGCCTTGGGATTGTAGCAGGGCTAATTTCTTATGTTATTCTTCTTAACCTTGAAGACCCAGAGTGCACTTCCCTTGCAATGCACATTTGGCCGTACAAACATTTAAACGTTTTATAATGCCACGTTTAAATTAAAGTAACCTATATCACCGGCCTAAAGAAGTCGAGCATAGAGTTTCAGAGAAGTGAATAACATATTTCAAGCTAAAACAATTTTTCAAAACAAAACAAAAATCGTATTAATGGAGGAATATAATTTGATCAATATGCTCCCCATGAATTCTATTTAGAATATTATTACTATTGGTATTCTGTCCGAAGGCAGGTCCGTGCCTCCGAAGCCGGAGTGTACGTGCGGTAGGGTGGCCGGGGCCTTTCCGCTCCTCCTTTCCCCGTCAAGAGCGCCTTGTCCCACTAAACCGGCATTCCATTTAAGTCCAACAACGCCCAATGCTGCTTAACTGCGGAGTTCTCATGGGATCCGGTGTTTCACCGTGGCCAGTTTAGAATATACAGTACTTTAATAATAATCTACAAATACAAACTCCTAATTCCGCTCTTGAGTCAAGAGCCAATTAACTTTTAGACTCAGACAAATGGTGGGAGCAAGGCGTATTACAATCGTGAAGGAACACCAAGATTATGAAGAGAAAAAAGCGAAGCTTGTAGTTTAACGTGACCGTTAATCTCGAGATCATGAGCCACGGGACCTCCCTTTTACGTGGAATCCGAACCACAGGACATGGCATTTCACTTCGAAAATCTCACATGCAATGACCGGAAATCGAGCCCGGACCGCCTTGGTGAGAGGCATACAGCTAGACCGCTGAGCCACCACGCCCCCAAGATCATGAAGAATATCAACCAGTGGTGTCTTTCAAGTAAGCAGATTTTTTTTGGAAAGCCTGAATGAATTACAGATTTCACAACCAACATGACGTGTTGTCGTAGGGACCGGATTTTTAAGTTTTTATTATAGGTAGAATAGGTTTTTAAATGGGGTTTTAAGGCAACAGTTGATATAAACTGCGCAGACCTTTAAATTAATGCCTAAGAGTTAGTAGAAAATCTGATTGCAACGAGTGTAAATATTTTAGATAATGATACGTCTTTTATCAAATTATCACGGTGGGTGGGTGGTTATCGTGTAGGATTACTAACACCCCCCCCCCCCCCCCAAGCTTGTAGGTTCGCTCCTGGCCGTGGTAAGTGTTTTTTTTGAAAGGCGGCAAAAATCACGTCACGCATGTCATACGATGTTGGCATTTTAAAGAACCCACTTGAATTCAGTAGGCCGTGTTCATAATGGCAAAATTAATCTCGGGATTTTCCGCCAACACAAAGTTCCTCCTTTCTCTACTAGAAAGCGCTACAGTGTCAACGATCTTAAGTATCTAACCTCCTTGACTCTCATACCACTCCAGGGAGCGTCAAAATTTGACATGCAAGCTGCCCTCTGAGCGTTAAGTAACAAAGCTTGCACCCGACACCCGAGGCCATACGATATTATTATTATTATACATCTCTTAGTCACAGCTAGACTCCAGGGCTTTGTCGTCTCGTGGCACAGCGTTGTCAAGTCTCCACCGCAGCCTCCGAGAGCAAACAGCAACACCGGACAAAGCTGCATGCAATTGAGCAACACCGGAGATCTGACAAGTGATCAAGAACCATCAGCTATTTGTCAGCAGCGAACAGCGGCGGAATTCTGAAGCTTTGTCGGCGCGTGATACCGCCGAATGTTTGAGTCGCCGGTGGTTTGCCAGGAAAGTGAGAGAAAGTGTAGACAACAATTAATTTATAGCAAGCTGAAAGTATTTGTATTTTTCTGTTGTTGTTGTTTGAAGCTTCAGTCTTTCGACTCGTTTGATGCAGTCACAATGCTTCCCAGTCCTGAGCTAATCGTTTAATCTCTACTTAGCTACCACACCCTCCATCCGAGGCAATCTGTTTAACATATTCTAACTTTGGTCTACCCCTACAGTCCTTGTCCTCGACCCTTTCTTCCATAACTAAGCTTGCTATAACTGACTGTCTTAGTAAGTGTCCTACCAACCTATATCTTCTCTTCATTATTAGTCGCCAGAAACATCTCTCCTCTCCCACTCGTCTTAATACCTCTTCGTTTGTAACCTTATCTACCCATCTGATCTTCATCATTCTCCTGTAACACCACATTTCAAACGCTTCAATTCTATTCATTTCTGCTGCACCAATAGTCCAAGTTTCACTTCCATACAGCGCCACGCTCCAGACAAGGGCTTTCAAAAATGACTTCCTAATTCCTAAATATATATTCGATATCAACAGATTCCCTTTCTGTAGAAATGCTTTCCTTGCCTGAGCCAACCTACTTTTTATATCCTCTTTATTTCATCCACACTGGTTATTTTGCTTCCCAAGTAACAGAAGTCACGTAACTTACTTCCTTTAACTGTTCACCTGCCAATTCGACATCCATAGGGGTTTCTGATTTCTTTCGACTGCATTCCATAATTTTTGTTTTACATTTATTAACTTTCACCATGAATTCTTTCCTCAAGACGGAATCCAAGCCATTTAAACACTCGTTCAACTCCTCTGGTGTGTCGGCTAAGATGACGATGTCATCAGCAAATCTCCGAGTTGTATTTTCTAGCAACTAGGATTTCACTCAATCAAGTAGAGATAGGAATAAACGTTGTATTGTGGTTTAATCTTTATGGACTAAACATTCAATTGTACTACAATAAATGGAACAAAACAATTAGGTATTTTAGGTGCTGGCTTATCATTTAGAATAATGACAAAAGTCATAGATATTCATTATCATTTAGGTTTCTTTAGGTACTACATAATTCATGAATATGGCTCTTTTGAGTGTGATTCGGAAAAGTATTACAGGAATTTAGTATTTAGAAGTAAGGTAAAAACATAGGTAAAAACCTAGGAAACCTGTCCCCATGACTAAAGCCCTGCGCGGATGCGGATATCCACAAAATCTTCCGCTATGCGGGTATAGCTTGTATGGCTGTGCGAATGGCGGATAAGCTGCGGATAATGTTTAAGTGTAAATTTTGCGGATAGTTTTTAGAATACAATATTGAAATTGATTTTTTAATAATTTTAGTTTTTGCTAAGATGTGCGTCTTTCACGTTTCTTGTTATTTCCCTATTTTCGTTCGCTTGGATTGTATGAGAAAAGGAAAGAAAAGAGAAGTGAGAGAAACCAGTGATGGAAATACTCTCAATTAGTGTTGACTTTTGCCACACAAATAGTCCTTTATACCTGCGCGGGTATATTCGTCGACTAAGTAGCCACCCATTGTTTCACTTGTCGTTACTCAGAGGGACAAAACTCAAGTCAATATTGTCTTCCGATTCAAATGTAGCCTGGGGGAACGAATTTCTCCTCAAATGTCTAAATGTGTTGCTTTAATACTTTCAGCGAATTTTGATAACAAACGTGCGGGTAAAATAAAAGTCGTTCGGTTGCGGGGCGGATGCGGATAACAGTCGTACGAATGCAGGGCGGATGCGGATAACAGTCGTGCGAATGCGGATAACAGTCATGCGGATGTGGATAACAGTCGTACGAATGCGGGGCAGATGCGGATAACAGTCGTGCGAATGCGGGGCGAATGCGGATAACAGTCGTGCTGATGTGGGGCGGATGCGGAAAACAGTCGTGCGAATGTGGTGCGCATGGCTCTACCTATGATTGTATGTAAGCGCACGTGTTGAGTGTGTAGCGCGAGGCCCTACTGAAACATTCTCACGTTTCGCAGTGAGCCAGCTCTCTCATTGTTGCAAAAGCCATTGTGTGTTTGGCAGGCAATTTATTAGGTAACTTAAGTCTCACAATCAATATTGAACTTGTTGAGTGCGTACGTAGCTCAGGGCGGGCCCCGATCAAGTGACGGAGAGAAGGCGAACTATTAGTCCTCAACAGGTGCAGTATTGGAGACTATTAAAATGTATAAAGACGTTGGGTCAGTAAGTTATAAATCTGTTTTCTTCCCCCAGGGGCTCACATCTAGTGGGACGTGGGTTGGCGACCACGGGGCCCCAGCTGAGTCCGGCATTGCTTCAACTTACTTGTGCCGGGCTCCTCTCCGTCTTCTTACCTGTCGACCTCACTTGGTCAACTCTGGTTCTCTTCCGACCCCGACGGTATTAGGGTATCCGAGGCCTAGGGAGTCTCTTCCTTTCCCGCCTTAATTGGCCCTTTTCTCATCTATTCTGATACCCTCCTTCTGCGAGGGGTCAGCCTTCTTTTTCTTTTCATGTTATCTCCTGCCTTCTGCTCAAGGGCCTCAAGGATGCCGGGTGTATGTAGCCCCACCACTTCTGGTGCACCCTAGATATTGCTACACCCTCAGGGGCTCCCGGCTGGTGAGTTCGGAAGTTGGCGACCTCGAGGGATTCCTGAGCTGGGTCCAGTTTTTCCTCTTTTATCCATTACCTCAGGGGCGGACCCTCTCCTCTTTCCCCTTTCCTATCTGCCTTTCATGGCTCTCCTTCCTTCCAAGCCCCTCAATCCGCATTCTTCGAGGGTTGAGGGCATTTCTTTTCCTCCTGCCCTTCATTTGCCTTATTCTCCTTTTGTTTTCCATTTCTTCTTCTAGTATGTAAGTTAGTAGTTAGTTTTAGTTATAGTTTACATTTCATTCTCATCTTCACGACCAGCCAAACCATTAGGGGCCGATAGCCTAGATGTTAGACCCTTAAAACAATTATCATCATCAATGTTTTCTGATGTTACGTCAATACGGAGAAATATTTTTCATCCAATGAATCGGCGTTGAATTCCTGCTAATCTACTAGTGAGGTAATGTCAAGTTGTAATTATTTGCATCATAATAAGGTACCTACCAAGACACCAATGTAATGGTAACAAACCGAATAGATTTGCTAGGCAGAGGTCAAAATATAAATGTCATAAATGTTGGTTTCGGTGGCGTAGTCTGTAGCATGCTAAACTGCTATGCCCAAGATCGCGGGTTCAAAAGCCGGCCAAAGTCGTCGGATATTTAAGAGCCTTAAAATCCTTCAGTAAGCCTCCGTGGCTAAGGCGGCAGCACGCCGGCCTCTCACCGCTGGGTCTGTGGTTTAAATCCAGGTCACTCCATGTGAGATCTGTGCTGGACAAAACGGAGGCAGACAGGTTTTTCTCCAGGTACTCCGGTTTTCCCTGTCAAAAACTTTCTCTGTCAAAAATTTCATTCCAGCATCATTCTCCACTATCATTTCATTTCGTCTGTCATTCATTTAATCATTGCCTCAGAGGAATGCGACAGGCTTCGGACCCGGCACAGTTCATATCCTCGCCGCTAGATGGGGCTTCATTCATTCCATCCCTGGCCCGGTCGGTCGACTGGAAGTAGGCTGTGGATTTTCATTTCAAAATCCTTCAGTATGCCTTTCTTCGGAGGGAAAGTAAAGATTCATGGCATGAGAAAGAACCTACCCATTACAATTATTGGTAGTGTGTAGCTAAATTTGTAGGTTATATTTGGCTGGCTAGAAACGCTCTATCAAGTTCCAACGTTCGTCGCTAGGTGTTAGTGACAGTGGCTTCTCTGGTAGCCAAAGTTGGAACTACTTGAAATTGAACTTATTGGGAAGCCTGTTCAATCAAAATACCCTGCTATGGCCATTGGCTGTAATTCATATATAATACCCTCAGTATGCCTTCCTTCGGAGGGGAAGTAAAGCCGGCGGTCCCATGTCATAGATTTATGGCATGTTAAAGATCCTTCCACTAATTGCACCTGTGTGAAGCTAAATTGGATAGGTTAAGAACGTAAACAACGCTCTTAGGTTTCTATGTTCGTTGCCAAGAGCCGACTGCGGCGTCGTCTAGTAGCTCAGTTCTGAACTTGGCCTAGTAGTCGTTGACGGTGGCGCTTGGCGGCAAAAGTAGGAACTATTTGAAAAATTCTTAGTTGCAGTACTTAAATTAATAAACAGATAACACACACTAATACAGTCATCACAATTAACACCGGTTATCAGACAGATTCTACACACACCCAAAGTACACGGGGCTACATGACCGCGTTGTCGCAGCCCCTAAACTTAAGAACCAACCAACCAACCATATATAATAATAAATGTTGGTTAAAACGTCATCAATTATTAACGAACTCGAATATAATGTAGTTATTCAGCCAGCTCTTGGAAACCGTTATCATTTATAAAATTATTTTACATATTTTTATATCCTCTTCCGTTTGAGTTCACATTGCCTAGTTAGGAACTAGTACTGCTTACAGCCTAGCTGAGCTTGAACTGGTCCAGCGACGTCCCCTTTTCCCCGCTAGCAATGAAACGCTACTATCAGCCAAGAGCAGCCAAGGTCACCGCACTCGTATCTCAAACACGTAATACCAATGGTTTACTAAAGGGCCCTACACACGTCCTGACACGACCACCCTAATCTAGGGCCTGACAGTGGTTGACCCGACAGTTGGATCGTGTGTAGGCTTGTCGGGTGGTGAAAACTGTCAGGCCCTAGACTAGGGTGGTCGTGTCGGGAGAACCATCCAACCGCCCTAACCCCCACCATTCTCTCTGTCGGGTCTGAACGTGTGTAGGGCAGTCCTACTTCACTACCCAACCGACCCTTCAGACTCATTTGTCGAATAACGTTTGACGAACATGGACGCGGAAAAAGTGACTATGGTCGAGTTCCTCGAATGTTGGAGCGGAGTGCTGGTGTTTATGGGACGTCGAAGATGAGAGTTATTCCAACAGAGACAAGAGAAATGGATGCTACAGTTTACTACTGGAAATTTATAAAAATAAAAATAACACCTCACGCTACAGTGGGAGTTATATATTTGGATACCTATCAGTAGAAAGGTGCTAAGTGCCATTTTTATGAACATTGAGTATTATAGTAAAAGTGTTTAGTCAGTTTATTTGTGAGTATTTATTCTTCTAATTTGAATAACATACAGATATAGTATTCCTTACTATCCAGTGGCAGATACAGGTTCATAATATGAAAACTGTGGAATTCTGTTTGAGTGAAATGTTAGAAGTTGTGAAAGGTGCAAAGTCCACTAGTCTTTACGAATGTGCTACGTGCTAATTAAACAAAGATAACGGCTTTCCGTCACGCAAACACGTGATATACAGTTGTCCATGCATGAAACACGGAAACTCCAAGTTGATTCCACAAATTTCCAACGACTGACCTTGTGATTTGTTGATGGTCATTGCGAAGGCCAGAAGCATGGGAAATTGCAACCGTTTAAAATCGAATGGCACGTCCGGTGGAAACATTGGAATGTGCGGAATCAAAACAACTTTTCCATCGATGACGTTGTTCATTTGCTTTCCCACAGCCAGTCGTGTTCCATTGCATAGTCGTAGTTGATTGATGTTACGCAACATGATGATGAGCCTACTTTCAATTGCAAATTGTGAGGTGGTAATCCAGGCAATTCCAGCGAATTCAAAAATTCTGTGAGATGGCTGACTACCTCATCCAGGTTGATAACTAAGTCAACCGATTTGAAGGAAAACAACAGTCCCGGAATGAAATTTTGAGTGGATTTGTTGGGATCTTTATTTTTCTCTGCCAATATGGCTCGTTTGCTCAGCCAATTATGGTTTTTGAAGTTCTGCGCTACGTTCGGAAAGACACGCAAAATGAGCTCCTTCTTTGATTCGGTCAACTGACGTTCCAGGTTCATAGGAGCATCGCGTCAGCGCAATCGGTCATGCCCATTGTGTCGTGCTCGCTGGCGTTGTGTTTGATATACACGAACTCATTGCATTCTGAATCTATTCGCTGTTCGTTCATTTTCAGTCGCTCTCGAACGTAAGTCAGACATGCCCATACGACTATTTTCATTATCCGTCGCTCTTTGGTCATCAGTGTGGTTTGCACGTCAAGTATCTAGCCGCGCATTTAACTGGCTTCGACGACCTCTGTCAGCTCTTCCTCTCCTTGGCATTGCAATGGACACTGTAAAACGACACGGAATTTGAGTAATGTAATGGACACTGTAAAACGACACGGAATTATTTTCATAGTAACTCAAATCTATCGAACTTACCTTGAGAACTTGACAATATTGACATCCTTTCCGTTAGGAGTACGTTCTCACATCAGATATGTTGGTCGAAACACATTAACGTGAAATGTAATTGGATTATACAGTATGATTCTGTTACGTTAAGTATTATTTTATTGCACGTATTGATCAAAGGGTATGGTATGGGATGTTATCTTTGCTCACAGAAGATTTTGAAGTGGATGCACTGTGTCACCATCTGTCCGTCAAGTTATTAGATTCAATATTGGCGTGGCTTTTTAATGTAAATTAATTTAAAAATACTGCCAATTTGATTTCGTTCAAACCACTTTCTAAACACTGTCTACCATAATTACAACAAATTGTAAAATTTTCACTGAAATCGAGGAGCAGTAGTTTTCGAGATTTTGCGAGACTAATGCACGGCAAAGCCGCGTGTCCAACAGGAAACAACTATGCTATCCGTACACAGGTTCCCACCAGTACGAACTGCTAATAATTGAGTATTCTAAGTTCTTTAAACAATTCTGTCAACGATGCACATATTGGAGGGAAATGAGAACAATTGATTGGCACATTGCACCTTTCTTCTGAAAGAGCTGCAGGACTTACCACTAGTGCCATCTTGTGATGCTCTTGGATGGTCCTTCGAAACCACTGAGGAGTTAGCCCTTTTGATAAGTAATGCTACATCGCACATAGCACCATTTTAGCAAAAAAAAACGCTTTTTTCAAAAAATGGCACTTAGCACCTTTCTACTGATAGGTATCCATTTAAAAAATGGAAAACATGCGAGCCGGTTGCAGAAGAGAAGCGCGGAAGGTAAGTAGACTTCCTCTTCTGCAACCACGTCTTGGACCACACTCTTCTCTTCTTTCTTCGTTCATCATCTGAAATAATAACTGCGCACAAAGCTACACCTATCTTTTGATTTCGTGTTAAATACGGAGCCATTTTAAGAACACTTTAGCACCACAAGCGCTTGTTCTAAACTGGACTGGTGATGGTAGCTCCCCTTTGTTGGGAGTCGTGTCGCGACGTGTGTAGGAAAGGTCCCTGTCGTGTCGTGACGTGTGTAGGAAGGGTCCCGACACGACGTTCGGTCCCAATCGGTCGGGTGGGGTAGTCGTATCAGGACGTGCGTTGGGGCCTTAAAAAGTCTCACTAATGGCATCTGAGGAAATCGCATTTTACACCACCAAGTTAGCTCAGCGTGATAAGGAGCTGGAACTGTAGGCTATAATACATGACGTAGTTGGATTCGAATCCGTCCCGTGGTTTTCCATTTTTCACATGCCTTTCAGATAGACTACGGCCGCCTCCTTGTCCTTCTCAATACCTTGTATAATTGGGCCGAGCGTAGAGCCTTGAGGCATCCCTGGTTCAGGTCCCGCCGACGACCGATATAATTAGAAATCAGTGACTTACAGTCGGAATAGATTAAAAAAACTCACATTTGTTGACGCGAGGAACATCAGGAAAGGCGGTTGGTTGGTTGGTCATGTGGTCATGTAGCCCCGTGTACTTTGGATTTGTGTAGAATCTGTCTGATGACCGGTGTTAATTGTGATGACTATTAGTGTGTGTTTCTGTTTTCAATTCAAGTAAGGACTGCAGATATTGTTGTTGTTTTTCAAGTAGTTCCTACTTTTTCCGCCAAACGCCACCGTCAACGACTACTAGTTCAGAACTTGGTTACCAGATGACACCGCAGTCGGTTCCCGGCGACGAACGTAGGAACCGAAGAGCGTTTGTCAAATGTTTAACCAAATTTATCTTCACACAGGAGGTGTAATTAGTGGAAGGTTCTTTAACATGCCATAAATCTATGACATGGGACCGCCGGCTTTGCTTCCCCTCCAAAGGAAGGCATACTGGGGAATTTTTAACGCTCTTAAAAAATCCGACGACTTTGGCCGGGTTTGAACCCGCGATCTTGGGCATAGAAGCTCAGCATGCTACCAACTACGCCACCGTAGCCGCTATAGGAAAGGTAAAGTTTGTGCTGGCAGGTAGGTCTACCAATACAATGGAAAGCAATATAGAATGCAAATGGCGGGCGAGTACACAAACTGCTAAAATATTCAACAAGAAGTGAAGGTTGACAAGCGAAAATTTTGTTGGTTAATTTAGAGGCGTTGCGACATCGTGGCCATAAAGCCCCGTTTACTTGAGTGTGTCTAATAACCTGTGTCAATGTGATGGCTGTAGTAGTATGCGTATTTGTAACTGAGGCTAGGATTTAAAAGGAGACGGTCGTGGTCTTAAATATGGAGCTAACCCGGCATTTGCCTGGAGTAGAAGAGGAAAAGCACGGAAAACCACTTCTAGGATAGCTGAGGTGGGAATCGAACCCACTCTTCACAGCTTTGCATCACGAGACTTCTCAGACTAGAATAAGCGTCAATACTGATGATGCGTATAGAATACCGTAGTTAATTTGTCAGCAAGAAGTTATGAATCGACGGAAATTACATGCTATTATAATGCTTACTTGGCTCACACTTGAAAGGCTTTGAGATCATCTTCAATTGAGTCATTGTGATTGGAATCATCCTGACCACTGCATGTTCGCTGTTAGCGTGGGAGATAAAAGGCATGGCAGTTCGTTCCCATCTTAAAGTCGTGAACATTTGCTTCTGAGTGGAAAGGTCACTTGGTTAATTGCATTAGTCTTCGTTCTAACTTCGTAACCTAATTAGTATTTGAATATTTCAGAGACTCTATCAAGAAATCGCGCACATCGTCTCGGTGTGATGCGTCACGAGTCGAATAGGGTACGTCGTTTGTGTGCGACATATTTCAATCAGGGGTCCTAACCTTAGCGACAAGTCTATCGACATTTTGGGAAGCCATTCGGCGGCTATTGAAAGAACGAGATCCGCGAATTTGCAGAGGTTTCGTAGAGTAGTTGAGAACAATTTCAGTGGCGCTTACAAGTTCAATGTTGTCGGAATTTATGCCGTTTGTCAAATTCGTTGTTTGTTTTTGTTTTCGAGTTCCCAAAAGAGACTTAATCTGAAGTATGCATTATAAAGCCTACCATTAGATTAGATGCTCGTGAAAGCCAGTGTGAGAAAGTATGATAGATGTTTAAGAGGTAAATTTATTAAGTGGTGTCAGAGTACTTGAAAGAGAAGTCACTTAATTGGCTTAATGATAGAAGCGAGAGGGACCATCCTGAATTTTTGCAGTTTTGGTCTTCCTTAAACCTTCATCGCTGCGCTGAAGGGATCAGTCTCCAACTACAGGGACAGTGCGTAGAGTTGATACAATTAGAATGCCTTTTAGCGTACTTTCTATTTTTGCAAAACATGATAGTCGACTTATGAGATCAACACAGGGCCAAAACTTTGTGTGTCTGTCTCTGTGTGAGTGTGTGTGTACTCTGCATGTCTGTGTCCACCCCCTTGTCGTTTGTGTCCACCCCCTTGTCCCCCCCCCTCCCCCGACGAAACCGAATTGAAAGAAATTTGGTACAGAGGTAGCAGTAGCAAAGAACATCTCAGTGCCATGTTTTATATTCCCGATATCTTTACCAAAACTTAATGGCAGCGACTCAAATGTTCAAAACTTATAATTAAATTACGACCAAACTAATCATCAGATCTTTACCAAATTTGGTAAAAACATACCATCATATGGGACGCGCCTTGCGCCCAAACTACAAGGTCATAAGCCGTACCATTTCAGTATGGTGGCCGTGTGAATTATGCAAGCTTTATAATGCTTAACTTAGGACCCACCAGTTCCGATTATCGAACCGAGAATGGTTATAACTGTTCTAAAGGACGTGACCCATTCGAAATTAAAAGTTTATATTATAGGCTAATAGTATACTGCAGAAGTGACTTTAAAAAGCTGAGCATCTCGGTTACAAGACAAGATGGCAGCTGATTTATCGTTCTGACCTATATTTCACTAATTTGAGTATTGAAATGCAATATAGCCTACTGATAGAAATAACATAAACTTTGTATGAAATGGATTATAATGAATATATACTCCAGTGAAGAAATCGTTTAGTCCAAGTCATTATTTGTTAAGACGTTGTATGTAAATCGATTGAAAATCCACAGCCTGCTTCCAGTTTCCGACCGGGTCAGGAATGGAATGAATGAAGCCCCCAACTAGCGGCGAGGATATTGACTGTGCCGGCTGCCGAGGCCTGACGCACTCCTCTGGGGCAATGATTAAATGGATGACAGGTGAAATGAAATGATAGTGGAGAGTGTTGCTGGAATGAAATTTTGACAGGGAAAACCGGAGTACCCGGAGAAAAACCTGTCTGCCTCCGTTTTGTCCAGCACAGATCTCACATGGAGTGACCGGGATTTGAACCACGGACCCAGCGGTGAGAGGCCGGCGTGCTGCCGCCTAAGCCACGGAGGCTTATATGTAAATCGATTAATAACGTTAAATTTCGGTTGACACGTTTGGCTCTGTGGTAAAGCTTTGGTCTTTCACCCAGTCGGCCGGGGTTCAAAACCTATCAGACTTGTATCTTTTCGGAAGATTTTTTATATTTTTTTTTAAAGTACTGAGACGTTATAAAATTGAGCGTTTGTTGTGCATCTTGCAATGGAAAAAATATATGTAATTAAAACGAAGTTCGCCACCGGATCTGCACGAGTGACATCTACCAACAACCAGCAACCAGGTGAAGTATGCGTGTACTAACCACGGCCTACTAGATGCGAGTTGCGCTCTATATCGACCTTGACATTCCTAGATTGTGAACCCATGCATACAGTGTAATTGAAAAAAAAAATCCTCTTGTTGCCGATAGAGCAAACTCTCCCCAAAGGATAGGCGCGATTAAAAATTAGCTGTATGTGTTTCTCCCAGTGATACGTTTAGACCAACGAAGTTTTGTTTAAGTTTCAATTATTGTAAGTAGTCTGTGTTAATATACTGAATTCCTACGCTGTTTGGTGTGTTTATTGATGAAACTGGTAATTTAAATTTCAATTTAGATGAGCAGTTGAAATTCTCAAAATCTTTAGTTTTAGAAAATATATATTTGGTGGAAGATATACTGTGGCTACTTCACCTATTTAGTCAGACGAACTTAGTAAAACCAAAATATACAAGCAGACTCAACATTAGAACAGCCAATGTAATTATTTACACCAGAAACGCTGGGCGAATTTTGAGGAAAAACTCTTGTATTACATCCCAGAAAGCGTTACGATACCCTCAATGTTAGAACAGTGATACAAGTTTGCTAGCCTTATGTTTTAAAAATAAATCCCTCCAATTATTGAGATGATCGATCTTGCCAGGACTTCATTTAGTGAAATGTTACTCCGGAACAGCGATCTCAGACTGGAAGAGATTAACGTTTCAAACCAGGGGCGGCTCCATTAAGATGGGCCAGATGATATTATTGTTGTTTCATATTAAATATTGCTTTATACTTGACATACATTGCTTCCAATATTGTCATTATCATCATTTCACACAACGCAACATTTGAAACAAGTTTTAATAAATACCGTAGTTCATGCGTTAAAAACTGTACTCACATAGATCCTTATTCGTAAATATATTCCCCTCTCCTGTGCTTGGAGGAAGCTTATCTATCACCCTTTTTTACATTTCTAACTTTGTGTTCAGCGGTATAAAAGAAAATGGATGTGTTAATAAAAAATCCACTTTCATTCTCCTATTTCGCACAGAATCAGCATATTAAAAAACTACGTATCGTATCACAAAAGTTAAAAACACATAGATTTATAGAAATTAATTTCATCCACAGAATTCACTAACACACATGTAGGGTAGAGTCAAGTTACTCCGTGATATCAAGTAACACCGTGATAACGCGTATTTCCTCTATCACTACGTAGCTTCAATTCCGAAAGTTCTAAGGTTTTACCAACAAATGGCAGTAGAAACCAGGAATCCAGGAAGCCCTTGCGTTCTATCTTTGACCAACTCAATGAGGTTTAAAAAATATATTAACAGAGTGTTGACATTTCAACAAGTGGTTCACAACCAGTGAAATCTGTGGTGAAGATTTTAATTTCTTATAAACAGCTGTTTCATTGTATAAGTTTCATTTTTACACCAGTCAAAGGTAAGACGCAGACCATTCGCATACAAAACTTACATGCATGTAGTGTTACGCATGCAAGGTGTGTGATCTTAGCAATAAGTACGTTTTTCTTAGGTTGGACGCTGAAATGGCGCCAAAACGGAATAAAGAGGCTCGCTCCTACACAGCTGAAACATTGAGGTCGATGAAGGAAGAAGGATGGTCAGTATACAAGGCCAGTAGACATTTTAATAACCCGTGGAG
Organism: Meconema thalassinum; assembly: GCA_946902985.2. Lineage (NCBI taxonomy): Eukaryota > Metazoa > Arthropoda > Insecta > Orthoptera > Tettigoniidae > Meconema > Meconema thalassinum. The sequence continues at coordinate 175,880,304 of OX336392.1, forward strand.
TAAACTAAGGGATTATTGCACAAAATATTCAGCCGATCCAGGAAGTGCAACCCTTGCAAAAATTGGAAAGCCATTCGTTGTGTCACCTGAATTTGAAGTGAAGATAGTGTGTCAGGATAGACACAATAGATCGGTCTTGGCCTAATTCCAGACCCCGGAACAATGATGATGATGGTTGTGGTGCGTGAGGTGGCTCCCCTGGCGGATGACACCAAGAGGAAGAATGGAGCCGAATGGATTGACTATCAGTTTTGTAATGTCTGGTACCTATAATGTCTATTTTAAGTGTGATAGGTGTGAGGAATCTGATAGTGACTAAGAAGACTTAAAATATGTTTAATGGAATATTTTAATAGATTTTTTGTCTATAAAAAGACTGTGTAGTGAAATGTTTCAATATGGGCAGTAGAAACGTATAGTCTACATACTATTTGAACACTTTTATTACATTAAACATTAGTTTTCACGATTAAAAAGTACACTGAATGGCGAACACCATGCTATCACGGAGTAACTTGAATATCACGGCGTTACCTACTTCTACTACCGGATTTCGATAGTTAATACCTTGAAATAACTTACGAATATTTGTAAGATACTGTATATGCCAGAAATGTTCCGTAGGGTATTCCTCTTTAAAATGAAATGAATCGAAATAACTGAAATCTAAAATTTCAGGAATAGTAACAAAAAAAGCTTAGTATCACGGAGTTACTTAACTTTACCATATTGTATTTGGAACACCAGACAACTGAAATTGTATAAATATATTTTTGTCTAATGCCAGCAAGCTGTGAACAAGTGCCTGTTTAAGGGCGTGGAATGGGGTGGACCCTTCTCCCGTAATCCGGTTTGACAGGGACAGAAGCAAGAAGTGAAATGGAGAGATCTTCTATTTCGCTTCAAAGCAAGGCCATGGCCCCAGTCCCCAGGCCCTTGAAGAGAAAGTAAAATCCCTTCATAGCACTGAAGAATTCGCGTGCAAGACAGTGCTATGTTCACTATTTTCTCCCATCAAGCCATATACTGTACTTTACATGGGACTTTCTGTAGAGCGGCCCTCTCTATGAAAATACACCGTATATCTCATACGGAACATAAGCTAGGGATGAGTTACTTTATGTATACTGAATTCTTTTTAGAGATGCGAGAAGGGAAAGAGACTTATTTTAAGTAGAATATCTATAATTTAAAGTATTTTTAAATACATTAATTATACAAATTGTGTGCAATACGGCCTGGCGGCCCTGGGTGGGCGGGGCCCTTTCATCCCTTAATGACGCACCGCCCCTGTTTCAAACTATCTATCCAGGCTATATAACAATCAGAGTTGTCTGCTTTTCCAAATCTCCCCGTAGTTTTGAGTTTCTTTTGGTGTGTTTTAGACTAATGACAAATGCGCGAGGAATAAAACAATGCATCACTCCTTGCACGGTTATAACTCGACAACGGTGTCTGATCGGCCAGGCACATCATTGCTATATTTCCATACAATCCATTAAACGCGTTTCCAAGTCAAACTAAGACCGAACAAAGCTGAATTTAACTGTTCGATGCAAGCAAAAACTCGACGTTCGGACAATCACGGAGATTTTTTTACAATTGTTACAATACATTCGAAAATGGCACATTGTTGAACGAGACGAACTTGCACTTCCTTGTTGGCGCTATGATGGCAAGCGATTTTAATCGTATTGCTATTTGCTCTTATCTAGTAGCTGATATTTCCGTCTCAAAAAGATAAACCATGACAACACTTACTAGAGAGATTACCGTACCATATACACACTGAATTTGAAGTAACACAGAGACATTTTCATGGATAGTGGCTCTCAGCCTCTCAAGTTGCTCGCCGAATACAATTGCTAGTTCCACTATGTTTTTTGAAAATTTTGAAAGCATTTTATGTTCCCACCACACCCATAAGTTGCATTCAAAAATTTCACGAATTCAGAATACCGTATTTTAAAAGAAAGACATTTGAAAATGTATGCTAAACTAAAAATAACTGACCGATACCCGCTGTTTGCACTCATAGCTCCCTGTTTCTAAGCTCCCAATCAATCCGCGCAGCTAGTTTCGCTCCGTGGCCAGGGAACAAATTATAGTACAGATCCCGGAGACTAGCTGCGCATTTGACCTTGAGAGCTCCACGGTAGGAGAGGGGCGTAGAGCGGTGCGGGGATCGTACAGAATGTACTTTCCTATCTGAGAATATGGACGCGCGACAATAGCATGTTCCCTCGGACATTACTATACCTCTAGTCACCTCCAGATCTAAGCGGTCCCTTTGATGTTCTGGTCTGTGAAGAGACTAACGCACCAGGCAATAGTTCCCACTTATTCTGCTCGTTGTTGGCGCACAAGATTGTCCAGCACATGTTGCTATGCTTCCATAAGCTGGATACATTACTTTACCGAATTTCCTTTGTAAAAATCTATGCATAAATTGTTCATTTTCTCGTTAATTGGGAGATATCCAACTTTGCTTTTCATGTGATGAATTGTGTGTGTGAATATAATTTTAGTGGCATTTGGCAGACTAATTCAGTACGAATTTGATAATATATTACATTTTAGTGTATAAACCTTGTTTGAGCGGCCAAAGAGCACTCCAGTAATTCGATTTTATGGCGAATCAGGCTCAAAGTTTGGCAACACTGTAACGATTGCAACATGGCTACCTCAAGTAGACAAAGTGTTCAAACTGCAGCTGTAAAGTTGCAATCACCAATAAAATACTTCAAAGGTAACACAGCACAAGTGGAGAGAAGTTGAGTAAATGGTGAAAACAAATGATTTTAAATATACAGTATATAGCAGACTTCTGATACTTAGGAAGCAAAATAACCAGTGATGGACGAAGCAAAGAGGATATAAGAAGTATGTTGGCTCAGGAAAGGAAAGCATTTCTACAGAAAGGGAATCTGTTGACATCGAATATAGATTTAGGTATTAGGAAGTAATTTTTGAAAGCCTTTGTCTGGAGCGTGGCACTCTATGGAAGTGAAACTTGGACTATTGGTGCAGCAGAAAAGGGGAGAATTGAAGCGTTTGAAATGTGGGGTTACAGGAGAATGATGAAGATCAGATGGGTAGATAGAGTAACAAACGAAGAGGTATTAAGACGAGTGGGAGAGGAGAGATGTTTCTGGCGACTGCTAATGAAGAGAAGATATAGGTTGGTAGGACACATACTAAGACAGCCAGTTATAGCAAGCTTAGTTATGGAAGGAAGGGTCGAGGACAAGAACTGTAGGGGTAGACCAAGGTTAGAATACGTTAAACAGATTGCTTCGGAGGTAGGGTGTGGTAGCTATGTAGTGATGAAACGATTAGCTCAGGACAGGAAGTTATGGACAGCTGCATCAAACCAGTCAAAAGACTGATGACTCAAACAACAACAACAACAACATAGCAGGTGGACGGATAACAACACAAGAAGGGACAGAGAGAGGGCTAGACCTGACGTTTGGTCAAGTCTAAGCCAGTGTCACTTAGCGTAACAAATGTTTTACGCTGCAGTAGTATGCAGCAGCGGGGCGGGGGATGGGCAAGTGCAGAGCTGGCTGCGTGTTAATGGAGACACACTGTCTGTGAGGCTGACAATTAAACGCATTATACTGTAAGTGTGTCATTTAGGCTACAATGTTCTATGATATAAAAAAAAACTTGTCGAAGAATTTGCCTGATAAATACCGCTTTTCGCTGTGAATGGATACCACTACAAGGTATGCAAGCCGAAGTGTTTTCACGACCCCGGGAATAACTGTGTTTGTGAATTGCGATCAGCCCTGCGACTGTTACCACGTGACCACTTGTAAAAAACAAGTGAAATCCCTGGTAGACTTTTGTGCACGACCATCATATTATTTTAGTAGTATAGATCCCTCCTGCGGTGCTCACAAGCGACCGATCGTGACAAATAAGCATTCAAATGAAAGAGAATAGACATTAGCAGTGACGAATTGCACTCTGATTTCATAAATATCTATAATTTCTTTAAAACATTACTTTAAAAAAATGTACGAAGTGTGCGATTTGCAGATACTGTTGCTGTAGGAAAATACGCTCCTTAATTGCTGTCCAATTCACATTTTGGCCGATGTGACGCCTGTTTCGTGTCATTTTAACATTCTGAGGTATTTCCTTTATCATTTTGCATGGATTTCAGAAACACTAAATCAAAGTAATGAGTACTCAAATCGTATAATTTCATAAATATCGAATAACCGGTGAGTGTTATGATGGTCCAATTTTCAGTGATTGCCTTCTTAAGTTAGGGAACGTAGAACTGGGAATTCTAACTGAAATGTAAATAGTATTCTATAATTATTTGGTTGAAATAAAAACATACCCTTTCTCCTTAAGTCGATCATTATAAACCTATTGGGTAAAAGTATGGTTTATGAACATGCGAGTAAACAATATGTACAAATGCGGGGTACAACGCGTATGAAATGTACGTTATAACAGAGCGATTACATCAGGTGAACGACGAGTGTGTTATCGCTATCACTTACTGTACTTACGTGCAAAAAAAAAGAACAAGGTCAATCAGCCAGTACCGTATTGCTAAGACGCGTAACTGTTATTCTAATTGATTATTAAAACATTAAGTTACTTGGAACATGTTCACATATACAGTAAAACTTCGTTAAATCGTCACTCTTTAAACCGTCAGTTTCTGTTAACCGTCATTGCTGTAATAGCATAATAATACTACAATAACAAAGTGCTTTAAGGAGCAATGATGCGTTCACTTTGTTTACTTACTCCATTTTAGTGGGAAGTGAGTGTACCTGCCCGCCATAGAATGGTATCAACTATTAACCACTCAGAGGCTGAAACAATGCTGTCCAAGTGTATAGAATGGTTCGAAAGACAAGAAGAGGCCAATGCAGCGCAGACACTGCTGCTCCGATAAATACGAAATATTGCCGCGGTGAAAGCTCGAGCATCAAAGAGGCAGAAGAAAATGACTATTTTCAAGCTACATGAACTATTTCACCTGTAAGTTTATATTACTGTACTGTACATTATTTTGCCACATTTGTAGCTACTGTACGGATGTTTTTATCTCGTAATAAATAGTTTTATTTGCGATTACAATCGTGTTTAATTTATTTTCGCTCCGAAATATATTACATTACTGTGTGAGTGATATCTGTATATAATATAATTGATTGAGGTCATGCTTTGGAGGAATAATACAGTGTTTTTGTTATCCGTCTATCCGCTCATCCGTCACGACCACGGTCCCGACGATGACGGTTAATCGAGTTTTTACTGTACTGTACCTTTATGGCCATATGGCTGCAATATTTTTAAATTAAAATGGAGTCAAGGAGAATCAATAGTGTCTACTAATAAAATAGTGAGAACAGTTGCAATACGGCTTGTTGTTTGGAGAAGTGTTTCCAGGCAATGCAACACCGGGCCGCTGTGCTGTGCTGTGTTGGCTCATTAATTAGTTTATGTGGTAATTACCGTGGAGTGTTGTATTCTAATGTAATTAATTACAATCCAATAGATTTCAATGACTCAACTTGTTTGTTTGTGACACTATGGCTTAGAACAAATACTTAGAACATCCCCGCCTCACCACTGGAAACATTGAAACCCTCGCGAACTCCGAGTGAGTTAGTTATTGTGGTTTTAAGGGGCGGAACAGCGAGGTCATCTACGCCTCGTAACACAGTTAGGAAATAAAATTTTGTTTAAAGTTAAAATTTGGTGCTTAAATATGAAAAGAGCCTAATAATATTTTTTTAATATCTAATAATATACAAAATAACATTATAATCTTACAGACATTAATCGTATGTTTAACAACAGGAATAATAACATCAACCATCTGAAATAAAATAAAAGAAATTGAAATAAAAAAAGAAGTGGGAAACCACGGAAAAACCCTTTCCAGGATGGCTGAGGGGGGAATCGAACCCACCTCTTCTCAGTTTTGCCTCACGAGGCTGAGTGTGTGCCGTTCCAACCCTCAAATCAGAATTACATTTCTTGGCAGAGCCGAGAATCGAACTCGGATCCCCGGGACGAGAGCCAAGAATGTTAGCTGCTACACTACGAGGTAGACGGACTCTTGGCACCATCACTTGGGCTCCACAATTGGAATGACATGTCTGTAATCTGAGTGACTGCGTACTCGCGGGTACGAGTCCTGCATGGGTCAGACATTTCAATTCTCTACCTTCCATCCAAATAAATTGTAGTTTTCGTACAATACGCAACCTAATAGCTGTATTCAATCTTCCATTTGACATCTATAACTATACATGGTCTTTCATATAAAGTAAGAACGGCAAGCAGCAGTTCTTTTGTTCGCTGCTGCGGTGGCCTTGGCCGAGCTTGTGGCGCGCCATGGCCCCCTGCTACGCGCATAGTACATACGAGGGCTGTTTTCTTTTTAAGTCCCGATGGACTGTATATACTATTGAAAGCGCGCGCATAGTACATACGAAGGCTGGTTTTTTTCATGTTCCGATGAACTGTATAAAAATAACAGATTGACATAGGCCTACCAAACTGATTATACTAGTAAATGTTTGCTTGTTTTATTCTTATGTCTCAACATAATCGCCAAAACGATTGAAACATTTGTCGTATCGTTACACCGGCTTTCCAATGCCCTCGGCAAAAGATTCTGCCGCCACTGCGGTGGGTACGCCTGAACGGCCTTGCATTGCCGTCCAACCATACCTTCAATTCTCGAAAAAGGTGAAAATCATTCATGACCACACTGTACTAACGTTACGATAGACTTTTACAAAAAGAATTCAAGTGTGAAGTTTTGGACCATCTGCCGTTTAGTCCAAACCAGCACTGGATGCATTTTGATGCGGTTTTCACCATTCTGTAAAGGATATGTCGAGGAAGGTTTCTGTAGAAAATAAATTATTTATGATCTAAGGAAGCCAAGCAGTAACGATTTCAGTGAAAAAGTTGGGGAAAAAATTGGCGTCTGTGGGCTTTTTAAGCTTACGCTCCGCAAACCGTTAAAAATATCAATATACTATGAGTGTAAGAATTGTTCGGCATGAAAAGTTCTACAAAAATTCTGCGAGAGCTATCATCAATACATCGCCCACTATAAGTGTTTTACGATTTCATTTCGTCCAACAATCTCCATTCAATTACTGAGGCGACAGTTTACGAGCTAGCTAGGGGCGAGACTATCACCCCAGCTACACCCTAGCTATCGGGTGTGCCTATTAACCCAGATACAGCCAGCAGCAAACTGTCGAGTCGTGTTGAGTTAAGACTTCAGAGAAGAGTGGTTGTGTTTGGAGTGTCCCTGGAAGTGCAAATCGGCTTTTCTTCATTTTGCCTATGAACTTTTAGTTCCGCAAAATACACAGTCAAGTTAAGATTGGACGGAAGGTGGATTTGTGTTTCATGCACTTTGCCTTTCTTAAATTACGTCTGAAAATAATTCGTTGCATATACAGGGTCTTTCATATAAAATAAGATCGCCAAGCGGCGGCTTTGTTAACCGCAGCTGCGGTCACCTTGGCCGAGCTTGTGGCGCGCCAAGGCCCTCTGCTTTAAGCGTGTGTACAATCCTATATGATGCAGCGGCCTTGCTAGCGTGTGTAAAATGCTGAAATCTTACTTTAGTTAGTTATTGTTGATGAAACCGAAACCCCTACTTGTGCTAATTTTGTGAGTGTTTTATTCGGAGACCGTTCAAGATTCTCGCCAATGTCATCTAGCTCATCCTCTGTTAAAACTGTTCGTGTGCGGGCATGTTTTTTATTGAGCACCGAGCCAGTAGTGTCCAACTTATTTGCAATTACGTGAATCTGTGCTAGTGAAGGTGGCACTTCATCAGGAAATTGCTGAACAAATGCATCACGTACCTGCCGAGCCGACTCGTACTTAAAATAAGTTTTACGTAAAAAATACGATGTTGCAATGATAACTGTTTCACCGTGTTAGCACTTGAGGTTTAGACTGGCGACTGAACACCTGCACGCTTATTGCCAGGTCAAGTTTGGTAATGCCAATCTGTTATTTTTATACAGTCCATCGGAATTTGAAATTAAAAAAAAACAAAACAGCCCTCGTATGTACTATGCGCGCGCTTTCAATACTACAGCAGGGGACCGTGGCGCGCCACAAGCTCGGCCAAGGTGACCACAGCTGTGGTTAACTAAGCCGCCGCTTGGCGCTCTTATTTTATATGAAAGACCCTGTACATCTCCATGATAATATGATTAATAGTCCAGTCAGTGATTTTAACACATAATGCCGAGACGTAAAACGGATATAGGTCGTAGTTCATTGCCATCGAAAAAAAAAGCGCTTATCACGTAATGCATTCATAACTGTTCCCGGGCGAAGCCGGGGCGGGTTGCTAGTTTGTGTATAAATTTAAACTTCAACTTAGTGATCATGATTTGATGAAGACGCATAATCCCCAAAGTGACATAACTATACATGTTCATATATTATATGCATTGTACCCCGCCCAGTCATTGGGCGAAGCAGTGTTCACCGACTGGAGAGCTACAACCGAGAGTTAGTAAATGATATCTGCAGAACTTTGTCAAGAAAACCCCGACTATCGGCCGAGGGGACCCGACATGCTGACCACGCGACACTCTGCACTCTGTAGGCCAAAAGGGCTGGGCAGCGGTCGCTAAGTTTAGACCAAAGCCCTGTCACGGGGTGTCTACTGACCACGAACCCTACTACAGGAAACGATAATGAAGCTTGGAATCTACAACTATAGAGCTTGCACTTTTTATAATTCATTCACTCGCCATAGGACGCGCCACTAGCGTATGGTTATGCATAACGAACTTCCGGTATAGTATTCAGGTAATGGAAGAAATGGGAACTGTGTACTACAATTTATTGTCCTTGCAGCAAATTGCTGTTGTTAAGAAAAATTAAAGTTGTAAAATGCACCAAGAATGATATGATCTTCAGCGGTGTACATTGTGTTTATTCCTTATGTATTAATGATGTGAAATGTCAGCTATAACGATGTGGCGCTTACAAAACTCGTTGTGTCTAAATGTTGCACATTTTCCCATCAATTTACTACAAATTATGTCTGTAAATTATTCAAGATCGTGACGAAGAAAGTGTTTCTCCAAATAGAAGATTGTATTTAACTGTATGCACGTCGTAGGCTATAATTGTGGCCATTTTTTTCTTCTTTTCACAGAGCAACTTTACATCGTTGTATGCACGCAGCATTTGGTATTTAGTTTTCTGGCAACTTGTTTTAAATTATTGACTAAAATATTTCTTAAGCACAATCCATACCTCCATTAGAAGGTTTCGGTCTCCATAATGCATGCCAAACGTGGTTCGTTAAGTTTGTGTAATTGAGGCCATAAACCCCTCTACCGTTTCAGTGATTAGCCTACCGCATGGTACCGGTACTTTACGTAGACTAGGGTGGAGATGTAAATGAGCATATTTTTACTCTTGTCGCCAGTTGTTTGGTCTAGTAACTTAAATTTTCCATGTTTTCCATACTGTAAGCTAGGCACGGTTGGATTTTAAGATGGAACCGCATGTGTTATCAAATATTCCTTTCTTGCAATACCTGGAATATGTATATAATTATAAAAAGATTATTGTTTAAATACCGGTAGGTGTTAATATACCGTATAGGCTATTATAATTATAACGAATAAGTAAATATCAAAGAAGAAAGGATGAGTTATTGGTAAATGGTACCGGTAGCCTACTACGTTATAGCCTCTAACTCGTAGCTTTCGTCTCATTGTAGCATTTAAACGGGTCAACTTAATGCATAATATACCAATTTAACAACCGGATAACAACTGATTGTAATATTCTCACATAACGTATTTAATTGGCACCAACTTAATACAATAATAGTCCAAGAAATGTTAGACCACTGCCGTTTGAAATGTGTAAATCGCACACTTGGTATGCAAGCTCTTTGTTATGGTCCTTTCTGTTGCGAAGTTTTACTAGTTACTCTTTTAGGAGATACTTGTGTTTGAAATATTCAAGAAAGGCCAACCCTCTAGTTCTTATTTCATAAGTTGAACATCTAAAACAAAACCACAATCCCAAATAATAACGAAAATAATCACGGACGATTCATTGCCAATGAGAATCAAATGGAGATTCGCGGACCGGAAAGTTCGCTATGCATAAGCTTCGGTGCCATTTTAACTCGCGGAAGCTCTAATGTATACCGGAACTTCGTGTATTATCTGTCAAATAATTATTAGGAAATGACTGGGCCTCAACAAACATAAATGTCCGAGGCACTCGAATTTCTCAAATACCATGTATTATTCATGGTAAACACCCTGACCACCAGAGATATCACAATAACACTCACACACACAACCAAATACACGGGGATGATCATCACGATGCTAAATGAACCAAGAGCACAACTGTTCTCGAACGTGTCCGAGAAGCACGCCTTGCGATTGCTTCGAGAGACAGCAGTGAACGAACGGCCATGACGTTATCATTCTTACATAAAGATCCTTGGAAGTAACGCTCGAGCGACCTTGTCTTCTACATCCGTAACTAGAACAAAAGATGGTCTGAGTCGCTAAGCTGGGAGCTGTAGAATGGCCTTGAAACTCAAATAATGATGATTATAATTGTTGTTTTAAGGGGCCTAACATCTAGGTTATCGGCCCGAAACTCAAATACTACAAAGGAGTATGGAAAGAAAGAAATACTTCGATAACGCAACGAACATGGATTGAAACTTTGAATAGGTATTCGGGACATTAAGTTAATGTTGTAATTTTTGAGCTGATATACTGTAATATATTTCTGTCGGCCGAACCCTATATTACACTTAACACACGCAATACCAAACGACCAAACTACAAGGCTCCAAAGCATCAACAAAGTTTCAAATTACTAACAGCCTTAGAATAAAGCCATAGTTCCAAGTTCTTGGCTTAAGCAGTACGGTAAAATATAACGATTAATCGTGCAAGCGGTTTATTTGGACCTAAGCCACAAGAACAGAAACAAGAAGAGTCTGCGAATCGGGATGCGAAATCGTCAAAAATTGATTGGGAATGGAGGGAGAGGAGGATTTTAATTTATCAATATAGCCTACTGTACTTTCTTTCTTCGGCTTGTCCCAATTAGTTGAAGTCGCCGGAGTCAACCAAGCCCATTTTTTGTTTTGGCTGGGGATTTAAGGCCAGATGCCCTTCCTGACGCCACGTGATTTTTCAAATGAAAATTTCACCCCGCTGTCACCGGGATTCGAATTCTGGCAGTACGGGTGAGAGACGAGCAGCTAAGCCACTGCGCCATCACGCTGCCCAACTTAACGATATACTGATATGGAGAATTACCATTCTACTGTATTATTTCTATGAAATCTTTTGTTGTTTAACCTCGAGTTTTATACGGCAAGGATTTATTCCTGGCACACCACAGTAGGAGAGAACTTTTGTGAAAGGGGGAGGGGGGAAAGCTTCCTGTCTGTATGACTGGCTAACAAATAAAGCTGGCGGCTTCGGTGGCGTAGTTGGTAGCATGCTGAGCTTCTATGCCCAAGGTCACGGGTTCAAACCTGGCCGAAGTCGTCGGATGTTTTAAGAGCGTTAAAAATCCCTCAGTATGTCTTCCTTCGGAGGGGAAGTATAGCCGGCGGTCTCATGTCATGATAAAGAACCTTCCACTAATTACACTTGCGTGAAGCTAAATTGTAGGTTAGATTTGAGTAACGCTCTTAAGTTCCAACGTTCGTCGCCAGGAGCCAACTGCGGTGGCGTCTAGTAACCAAGTTCAGAATTAGTTGGTCGTTGACGGTGGCGTTTGGTAGCAAAAATTGGAACTCCTTGAAAATCGAATGTCTTCAGTTGTTACTTGAATTAAATAGGGGTAAAACATACTAATACAGCCATCACAATTAACACCGGTTATCAGACAGATTCTACACACACCCAAAGTACACGGGGCTACATGACCGCGTTGTCGCAGCCCGTAAACTGAGGAACCTACCAACCAACAAATAAAGCTGCACTACTCCTGAAAGTAAGAACGATGTAGCTTAATGCTGATGCAATGTAAAATTACCCAAGTCATTTTATCTGTATCTAAATCCCACGTTTAACGAATCAGCCCGGAGTTAATTAGTTTTATCATGTTTCAGACTGCTTGATGATTATTGCGCCGATAAAAGAAACGTGTGTGTGTCTGGAGGAATATGTTTTCATCATGGGCGTAATGCAAACCATCGCTATAACATTTCATTGTATCAAACACTAAAATTGCCTAGTTCAGAAGGGAAAGGAGAGCTGCACAACTAATAACGCGATAAGGTGAACAATTTAATTTTAAACAATAATCGGATATGCATATTATTTCGATATTGGCTACCAGTTGCACACTAAAGCAAAATGCGGCGTTTAACCGATGTCTCAACCTCATTTTGTGAGGAAAGCAATGGCAAACTACCTCACTCCTCACCTTGCCTAGTATGCCTCATTATAGTGCTGCCTTGGGTTTTATGGGTTTCTTCCACATAACCTATGATAGCGCTTTCTGAAGATCCAATCAACCTCCGGACTGACTATCTAACAGACAGACAACCTCATGTATTGCTGTGGAAGCTGCTGAGGTGAGGTATGAGTGACACTCCAGTAGTCCTGTTGCACTAGTTCAGTAAGGAAAGTAATAACTAGGGTTCGGAGGTTTAAAACCTAAAGAATTACAAAATATGCAAGCAAATATGCCCTAAAAACTATAAAATATGACCTAAAAAACTATGAAATATCACATGAATCGCTAACATACAGTAAACGTCTTAAGTGCCAAAACGTGATCAGCGACAATACACCAGACACATTTAATCATACAAACTGACAGAGAGCTACAGTAGGCCTACATTGAAATATTCAACATTCATTCAGTATCATAGCCTTGAGATGCAGTTCTTGCTTGGTTTTCCTAAAAGAAAAGAAAGAAAAATATATCTACTACACTATTCGGAAATCCTTTGTTTGAAACTCGACGCAGATAACACATAGGCCCTACCTTCTTAACGACGCTTCAATTTAAACAAAATGCTGAAATTATAACCAAATATGACCAAATATGAACAAAACAATAAAAATGGCCGAAATATGCATTTATAGGCAACAAAAAATTGCTTTAAACGTGGTCAGGGACCCGTCATTCAAACTCATTTTTCAGGTTTCAGGTAAAATGAGCTCAGGAAAAAAATATGACTTTTCCTTAACATCCGAACCTTAGTAATAACAAACTACCTCACCTTGGCTAGTATGTCTCATTGTAGCATTGCCTTGCGTTTAGGGGATTTCTACCTAAAGTCTGTTCGCCGAGTCGAGATAGTGGAAGTAAACACAGTTGTACACGTGATTGCAGGGCTGCCCGCAAGGGGTTCATAGAGCTGTGCCTGTTGAACGTACGCCAACTTCAGTGCTGTGTATAGCCTACCTGTGAAGCGGGCTGACTTATCGGTTACATGCTACAGCGCGGTTTATTTATTGTTTATGTATTTATGTTCGACGATGTCGAAATGTAAACATTATATCTCAGAAAACTGTGTCATAATGAGAGTCATTATAACACTATTTTTCATTATGAAACAGTTTCTCAAACCAATCAGAGCTCAAGAAACAGTTGTTGGACCAATTAGAAACGGATAGCATCGCACCTGCGCTGTGTTCCACAGCCTTCTAATTTAAATTTCATTGCGTGGCCTAGTGTCATAGTAGGGTAATCGAGGAGGCCATGGTCAAATACAAGACATTCTCTGCGTCTCATGCACTCTGTTCAGTACATAAAACTGACGAAATCTCGACAGATATTTATGAATATTTATGTTCGAACATAAAATAGTAATAATAATTATCGTCGAACATAAACAGTCGTATGCAACTCGCCTATAATGGTAATTAAGACACTCGTATGGAAATTATAAAACTCGCATACGCTCGTTTTATAAACATACTCGTGTCATAATTATTGCCATTATAGGCTCGTTGCATAATGTACTATAATTAATTAATAAGTTCTTAACTGCTTATGACAGGCAACAGTAGGCTATACATTGCAGCAAGTCTTGTCTTTTCTAGGGCTACGGCATGACTAATGATCTCAGAGCTTCTTGGCTACCCTGTCCGGCAGAGCCGATGATGTGAACTGGGCTTTTTCCCCTGTCCGGATAGCCAGGGGCACTGTCTCGACCCGGCGATTAGACTTCAGATGACCTACGGCGGTGTGTCATGAGGATCCGACTAACCTACAGGCTAATAATTCGACAAGCCATCTCACGTGAAACTATTTAAATATGTTATCGAATATCAGGTTAGCTGTATTTTAGCAGTTTTAGTGCCACGCTCGAGGAAAGAACAACCACCATATTACATAATGCCTACAGCAATTACCGCGCCCTTCAAACTCTCCAGTACAATGGCACTCATCACTCAAGAGCGGCGAAGGAACGCCTCGCGAGTGCTTCAGTGCAAGGCACATTCATTAAGAGGCGGCCGTAGTGAGATCCTATTTCACATTTCATTTCAAAACGTTGCCACTAGTTTCGTTGTAGTCGCTCTCCCCTAGTAGTTGCATGGCCCGTACATAGGTATCAGCACGGATTACCCCCTACTGTGAGGGGTGGTTCAAGGTCGCGCGTGCGAGAAAGTTCAAACTGCCCCGGGGTCCGACACGGAGAAATGCAATCTCGTGGCAATGTGCCTCACGAATATCGAGACCAGGAAGTTCGAAGTGATAGTCTGTATAGGCTACGGTACTTCCAATTGAATGGCCGAAATATTTTGCTATAGATAAGCTAATAGTTAAACTACGGATTACGGAATTCACAAGTGACTGAAATATCCTTGGCGTTCCTCGTGATGTAGCGGCTAGTATTCTTGGCTGTCGCCCCGGAGGTTCGGGTTCGATTCCCGGCGCCGACAAGAAATTCGATTCATTCTTGTCTGATGGCTGGAATGGGGCATTCCAGTGGCAAAATTGAAAAGATGTGGTTTCGATTCCCATCTCAGCCATCTTGGAAGTGGTTTTCCGTGGTTTCTCACTTGTACTCTGGCTGCGTGGCTCAGTGGTAACGTTCTTGCTTGCTGTTCCCAAGATTGCAGGATCGAATCCTGGCGCAGCCAGCTGGCATTTGAGGGTGCGCAAATACGAGGGAGCCGTGTCAGTGAATTTACTGGCAGGTCAAAGATCCTCTTTGGGGCAAACTTCCGACACCCCGGCGTCTCCTAAAGCCGCAGATGTTTAAAGGGACGTAAAACAATAACATTATTTTTATTATTATTATCACTTCTACTCCAGGCAAATGCAGCCGACTCCTTCACAATCCTCATCTGAATGACAAATATACTGTACACACTAATAGAGCCATCACAATAAGACGGGTAATTAGACAAATTCCAAACACACGCCAAGTACACGGGGCTAGATGACCACGATGCCGCAACAATTACTTTGAAATGCGCTAATGAGTTTCAAAAAATACGGGAACTAGTCCTCGCACGGGGAAACGTGTTTTACAGGTGTTATAAGGATGCGCAGTGACCGACCGCAGTAGTTACACTTGCTAAGGTACAGCACAAAATCATGGGTGCCAAGCTATCTTCAAACTCGATAAACAAGTGCGTTCGAACCCATGGGCCGTTGTTTCAATGTTTAACTGCATTATTATGCATATTTTATATTATCTTGGTAAGTCTTTATTATTATTATTATTATTATTATTATTATTATTATTATTATTATTATTATTATCATCATCATCATCGGGATCTTGCCCGGTGTGGACCCGTCTGTCCAGCCCTCTAACACCGGCGGTTCTTCTTCTACTTCTTCTTATTATTATTATTAACTGGCCTCGGTGGCCGAGAGCGCTAACGCACTACCTCGTGCCACGCTGATATCGAGAGAGCGTGGGTTTGAATCCCACCTCGGCCGTCTTATTATTATTATTATTATTAATAATAAAAATATTTTCCGGATCTTGCATGGGGAGGGGGGGGGGGGGGAGGAACGCCTGTTCAACCCCCTACCATCGGCGGCTTCTCTTACTAATGCTATTATTATTACTAATAATAATAATAATATTTCTAAAATTATTATCAGTTTCTGCAAATTTAGGAGGATTATAAATTAATATTACATAATTTGGCAATAGAGGTGAGGGAGGGCAGGATTCTCCAGCCCCAGGACCCATCACCACTCTCTAAGGCCTTGCATCCGGGGGTGACACACAAGAACGCTTCACCACGAGATGGTCTTTAAAACAGTATGTTATACTTAATGTGATAACGGAGAAAGAAATTAAAATGTTATTCTTAAAGCTCTACCATTTCCTTACAGATCTCACTTACACAAAACTGCCTATGTTGCGAAGTTCGAAACCGAACCACAATAAGGTTTCACGCCGGCGTTGTTGTTGCTCATGCTCCATTTGATTGTGCATATTCAATCATTTACTTTCATAAACATCTTCATACTGACATTATGGGGTTTGAAGCCATTTTT
This sequence comes from Meconema thalassinum, assembly GCA_946902985.2. Taxonomy (NCBI): domain Eukaryota; kingdom Metazoa; phylum Arthropoda; class Insecta; order Orthoptera; family Tettigoniidae; genus Meconema; species Meconema thalassinum. Next base: position 175,896,825 of record OX336392.1, read on the forward strand.
CAGTGTTTCCTTAGTAAACAAAAGTTTGGTGCTTTTCGGTCGGTCAACACGAATGTACCCAAAAGAGTTGGGTTATACCCTCATCCTGAAAAAAATTACAACTCTTTTGGGTACATTCGTGTTGACCGACTGAAAAGCACCAAACTTTTGTTTTATCTTCATAATAACCTTAATTGTGATAAAGAATCGTTCAGACTAAACTAATTCCTGAAAAAAGTTGAAAAGTAAATTTTCAAACACTTTTGTTTGAATATTTCAGTTTACGATAACATCGAAAAGATACGTAAGGAAGCCTACACCCTAGTATACCTGTAACTTAGTAGTATGGTGAAAAACTGCTGTTTATTTCCTAGAATTATACGTATTTTCGTGTTTTTGTAAGTAACCATGACAAGTTATTTTTTTCTTTTATTCTTAACAAAGGAGATATTTAAAGAAATGTAGAATACATTTTTTGAAATTACATTTCTCATCACACAGGATTCAACGATAAGCTATAGCATATTATTATCAGGACAGAGTGACTTCAGCTCATCCTTTCGCATTGCCTTTTCCTCATCAACAACCAAGAAATTTCCAGAAACTACAAATTCAGTTGCTCTAGGGAAAGAAAACTAAGATCCGTTTCCCACGATTATCACATCACCATTCATGAACAAATATGGTGCAATTAAATGGGGCAATTGTGATAAATAACTAATACATGTAACTTTTTCTATGAGTGTATTTACATATTTATATCTTGTACCCCGCCCATCATTGGGCACAATCGTGTTGACCGACTGAAAAGCTACGAAAGACAATATTATAGCCTATATAAAAAATCAGTAGTAGTGGTGAAAGATTTCAGTCTATTCCTGTAACAACTTAGACCAGGAACTCATCCTAGCATCAACTCTTACCGCAGATTCATTATAAACACAAATACGGTACTTTTGATTGCCTGTAGCAGCCTTCCCTGGATACCATAATACTGTACTTCAGAATCCTCAGTTTCTTTTCTCTTGGTACTCTTCCGTACGCTTTCTCTAGATCTACAAAATACAAAAGTCTATTCCTCTCGTAGTATTCCTCAATCACTTGGCACATACTAAAAAAAATATATCCTCACATCCTCGTTGTGGTCTAAAGCCACTCTGGGTTTCCTCCATCTTACTCTCGGCCAATGATTATGCCTGAGTATACTTCAACCTGACCGCGTTGCCTACAAAAGTAAAGAACCTCAAGTCCATAACATTTGTGAGATGAAGTGTGCATTTGGGTCATACACATTTTATCCCCCAATAAATGGTTTGAATAATGAAGAACTATTTACATACCTCAAGATCAACAAGGGATATACAGTAGATACCCGATTAGAGTTCCTGGCTGTATCAAGGGACAACTAACAGGCGTCCTGAGCCACAGCGACTGGCTGCGTGGCTCAGCGGTAATGTTCTCGCCTGCTATGCCCAAGATAGCGGGATCGAATCCCCGGACAGTCAGTTGGCATTTGAGGGTGCGCAAATGCGAAGGAGCCGTGTCAGTAGATTTACTGGCACGTTAAAGATCCCCTTCGGGGCAAAATCCTGGCACCCCGGCGTCTCTAAAAGCCACAGTTGTTAAAAGGGACGTAAAACCAATATTATAAATATGAGCCACAACATCCGGCAGACTCCCGCTTAGCATCACGTGGCTGGGAGACCCCACACCAGACCATACCAAGACTTAAATTCTTGGCAGAGCCGGGAATCAAGCCCGGGACCTCTGAGGTAGCCGACAACATTGCTGGCCACTGCGCCACGAGGTGTTTTATACATAGCACAGTATGTATTAAAAGGGCATATCAATAAACAGTATGGCTGTAAAAATTATGCTATACGCGTGTAGTCTCCACCCCCGCCCCACCAATTACGTAGACATGAAAAATGAATGAAGCTTGTAGTTTTACGTGACCGTTAATCTCGCGATCAGAGCTATGGGACCTTCATTTTTACGTGGAATCTGAACCACAGGACGTGATATTTCACTTCGAAAATCTCACTTGCCAGGAATCGAACCTTGGTGAGAGCCAAGCAGCTTGACCACTACACCATTACGTCCCCCAAAAAGTGAAGGAACGTGGGAATCATATAATCCCCGACTACTGTCGACCAAAATATTATGTGCACTCGAGCTTGAAGGTGGTTTGTGAAGTAACCAATGGACCTACATAAAATCCTATAACATCATCATTTTCGTCGTTCAGTTTACGTTAGTTCATTTAGGCTTGGAATGTTTAATTTATATTTTAATATTTTTTATCGCAGTTGGAACACAAAAAGGGCTCGTTTTAAAGTATGTTTCAACCATGCGTCACATTTACGAACTATTATCTCACAAACCCGTCATCAGATCGAGTCCAAATTTTAACACTATGTGCATTGGAATGTTGTATAACTGGTTTATTAAAATATAAATTAAAAATTCCAAACCTACATAAACTAACGTAAAATAGAACGACGAAAATGATGATGTTACTGGATTTTATGTAGGTCTATTGGTTACTTCACAAATAACCTTCAAACTCGAGTGCACATAATATTTTGGTCGACAGTAGATACGTAGACGTCAAGAACAGATGATGAATTAGAATAAACCAGGCTTAAAATAATGCCGGGATAGATCGTTGGTTTCTTAATATACGTATTTGGGCCATAATATATTTTGAAATATATATTTAAAAATCTGAATTCAAGTCCTAACGATTTCAAAATGCTATACCACACAGAAGTGAGGAATGGATTTCGGGAGTGAATCCACACTGCGAAATAATTGACGTTCATCTTTTTACAGCATATAAACACATCACTCCTCGGCGCCTGGAACATTACCAGTACTCAGTAAAATAGAGGGTACATAATAATGTAAACAGAGTTTCATATTGGCATATATCATCTACTCTGTTTTGAGTCTCTAATCTCCGGAAGGACGAAATGTTTGTAAAACCGGTCAAGTAACGGGAAAAAATACTCTCCCAAAAGTCTATCATATCTCTGTATGAGTTCCGTTGTAGGCTAATCCTTTTTGTCTTCTTGTAGTATGAAGCTGCCCTTGAGTCTGGTAGTGAAAATTGTGTTTGATGTCGAAGTTTCCTATTTCCTTTTCTCCCACTTTAATTGTAATAGTAATACTACTAATAATAATATTGGTTTTACGTCACTTTTAACTACAGTGGCTTTTATAGACGCCAGGGTGCCGGAATTTTGCTAGTAAATCTACTGACACGGCTCCCTCGCATTTGCGCACCCTCAAATGTCAGCTGACCGCGCCAGACTTTAATAATTGTATAGCCTCTTCCGGGATAAAATTGTTCGTGTAGGATGGGCATTTGATTTAAAAACACAGTATTCACCAATAAGTCAATCCGTGCTCATTACAAAGCCTTACTATTTTTTTTAAAGTCATAGTACTAATAAAAATTGTTGCACGGTAAAAGGTATAACGTGCACTTTAAAGTTCTATTGCAGCTTTTAAGACAATAGCAATACCGTAGTGGAATGAGCTTGTCCGCTGCTCATTGTATGTGAAAGGGAGGCATGTGCTGATCTCCCCACTCCCCTGCATGGGGAAAAGCCTGAGCTGGCCTAGGCCAAATGTCTCAACTAATCTCTGTCTCTGTCTTGACCTGTTTCAAGGACAGGACTTTGCGACGTGACATCTGACGGAAACTGTCTGAACTACCAGCACCTCGACACGGCTAGCATTAGCAACTCAATATGCTTACATTTTCTAAAATCACGATTAAACATATACAGAGTTCTTAATTTGAAAATATGATTCAGTAGCACAATAGAGAAAACTATAAGCTGTCTTGCAGTGGAGTTTGTTTCTGTTTTCAACATCATCTGAAGGCATTGAAGAGGTTTGGAAAATTGCAGTTCAGAACTCTATTTTATATGGAGAATTGTGATTTTAACTACACTTTTTATAACTATCTTTGTATTCCTGTTCGATATGCTTTTGCACCGATGAAAAGTGTATAAAATATTACAGCGGGCTATAGGAACAAAATAATTTTACCTTGTCCCGTTTCTTTATAAAACGTTTCACAAACTTTTCACCCATGTTACAACAAGTGCTGGGCTGGCGGTCGGCCGTTCCCACTCCGGCCGGCTCTTAAGCACCGTAAACAGCAGAAATTTGGCCTTAAGGGGAGACTCCACCGCAAAAATGCAATTTCTTTCAAATAATTTTTATTGGCTATTTCAGACCCTTGGAGTGTTTTCTCTTAGATCCCAGAAAGATTTGGTTCTATTCGAATTATCAATAAGTCTACATAATATTTGATATATGGACTGCATGAGGGGCGTGGCTCACTGAAAGCTGTCAAAGATAGTATTTGATGTTATCATCATCAATCACGACCATCTTTTCACCAATCGGATAACTTTTGTTCCAAAGTTGGCTCTTTGCTTTTCATTCAAATGTAGCGATGCCTGGTGATAAAAAGATGAACTAGTGATGTCAACAAATATTTTAAAATCCATTTTCCTGAAATTTTGTTTTTCTAACTTCAATACCAACTTTTTTATCCTAAATATTAACCAATCTCAGTGAAATTTTTGCAGGAAGTAGTCATGGAGTATTTGCATACTCCTGTGCATTAATATTATATGATACGCAGTTTCAATGATTTTTTATGACATTGATGTACAAATTATTTGAAAAATGAACTAAGGGTAAAAAAACAAACATTCTCATAAAATAAATGCACAGAACTCTTAAACAATGTCCTGTTACTGTGTCTGAAGAAATTGAAATGTAAAAAATGATATCTGTGTACCAAAAGTTGGTTTTCAAAAATGCCATTAAAAACACATTAAAAATTAATAATTCAAAAACCATTCAAGTTATGGCCTTCAAACCTCAGACCTGATATATATCATCACAAAATTAATTTGAATCGATGCAGTAGGAAAGAAGTTAAATTTTTCAGTGGAGTCTCCCCTTAAGATCTGTACAGTATGCCGCAAGAATTCATGATGAAAATCAATAAAATAATGTAAAACAAAAAAATGGAATGCAGCCGAAAGAAATCAGAAACCTCTATTGACGTCAAACTGGCAGGAGAAAAGCTAAAGGAACTAGATAAACCAGTGATGGACGAGCAAAGAGGATACAAAAAGTAGGTTGGCACAGGCAAGGAAAGCATTTCTACAGAAAAGAAATCTGCTCTCATCAAATGTAGATTTAGCCTACGAATTAGACAGTCATTTTCGAAAGCCCTTGTCTGGAACGTGGCGCTCTATGGAAGTATAATGACAATGATCGTGTGGCCTCCGGAGAGGCCGAGTGCAGGTATTTCTAGTTGACGCCCGTGGGAGACCTGCGCGTCATAATGAGGATGAAATGATGATGAAGACGTCACATACACCCAGTCCTCGACCCACGGGAATTAACCCCAGGAGATTAAAATCTCTGATGGCTTGCCGGGAATCGAACTCGGGGCACTTCGGGCCAAAGCCTAGTGCACTAACCATTTAGCCACAGAGCCGGACCTGTATGGAAGTGAAACTTGCACTGTTGACGCTGCAAAAAAGAGGAGAATAGAAGCGTTTGAAATGTGGTGTTACAGAAGAATGATCAGATAGGTAGATGGAGTAACAAATGAGGAGGTATTATTAAGACGAGTAGGAGAGGAGAGATGTTTCTGGCGACTGCTAATGAAGAGAAGAGAGAGGTTGGTAGGACACTTGCTAAGACACCCAGAAATAGAAAAACTTAGTTATGGAAGGAAGGGTCGAGGACAAGAACTGTAGGGGTAGAACTAGGTTAGAATCAGATTGCCTAGGATGTAAGGTGTGGTAGCTACAGTATGTAGAGATGAAACGATTAGGTCAGGACAGGGAGGAATGAGGTGCTGCATCAAACCAGTCAAAAGACTGAAGACTCACACAACAATGTATCATCATCAGTGGCATCAGGATTCGATTACGGGAGAGGAAAGTTATATTCTTCTTTTCCCCATCTACCGCCCCCACCACCACGCTATGGCGTTTTATCGAACTGCGATGCCGAAAAAGCAACAAAATATTCTTTTATTAAAACACACAAAACTGAAAAATGAACAGGCGCCACAGTAGACTAGGCCTATTTAAAAGTAAGCAGAGCTAAGTCTAACATGAGAAACACGTTACTGCGATATCGTGGTCATATAGCCCGTGTATTTTGGTGTGTTATTGTGATGACTGTACTAGTGTGTGTATTTGTACATTGGGGATAGGATTGGGAAGAAGGTGGCCGTGGCCTTAAGTTAAGAACCATTCCAGCATTTTCCTGGAGTAAACGTGGGGAATTCACAGAATAAAAAATTCCGAACCGTCTGCATTCCTTAGTTAAATAATATGCATAATAAACCGGTACATAACATGTATTTAATCTGAATAGGGAGGGGAGGGGGGCGTAAATTAACATATTGAAACATAAATTATCTATGATACAAAATACGATGTTGGCCAAGTTCAATTTACCAAAGCCAGAATGGGTGTGGTTCCGCTGATGATCAAACATTTAGTAACACATAACACCAACTAGAATTGTTCTCCTATGTACTGGGCGTTTATATTTCAAGCATGTGTTGTTCCAACCATAGGGGACCGAATTATTGATTATAACAGTACGCTCAGCCGCCATCTTGAATGTATGGAGTCGCTATTACGATACTGGTTAATGTTGAAAAATATTATTATATCTCATTAATTCATGGCAGTAAAGTTATTATTATATCTCATTAATTCACGAGGTGGGACAAACGCTAAAGCAAAAGAAGAAATAATAATAAGAAGAAGAATTCAAGATGGCCACTGCTCGCTAGTCTCAGTGTGAAGTCAGGAAGACTTGTCAGCAAGGTCCCTAATATGATACTTCTATGTTATCAAGTTTCGTGTTAGTTACGCAATTACATGGTAAGTGATTTTAAATTTTTAATAGTACGCCTAGCCGCCGTTTTGAATGTATGGAGTAGCTGTTGTGCCTTTGTAATACGCGGCCACAAGTAGTGTGGTCCTTCCTTAATTCTACATTTCGCTATTGTAGCTGTAATATAGAGATATATATTTAGGTATATGCTATAATTCAAATATGCCCGCTGCGCGCTTACACTCCTCTCCCACTAAATTCCGCATTAATTGTGCTGTTACAGCACGCGTTATTAATGTTATAGCTAAGAATGTTCCTTTACATTGGTCTTCAGAAGCAACACATTACTTCAGTTACAGCACCACGGAAGCCACTCCCATCCCATAACAGAGACAATAATGTGCAAGCAAAGGAAAAGAAAAAGAAGCAACACATGCCTTTACATTCCAACACAGAGGAGATATTCGGTAACTCATTTTTCGTGCCTCATTGACGTCTTTTGGCCTATCGTGTCTTATCAACTGCACATGTCCCACGTGTAGTCATGCGATGACGCCATTCACTCCATTGGCCGGTAACATCCTTTGCCTGGGGACACCTCACCGACACTTCCACTGCAGGGCATGAGTCACCGTTTTCAGGAAATCACTTCTTTTTTTAAATGAGAAACCCCCTCCACCTTGGTGAGAGGCAACACCATCATGCTTATTACCAAGACCAAGACCTAATAATGTTTAAAATGACTGCAAAAAAGCCATAAAATGACCGAATCCTTTAAAAAATGACCTAAAAATTTGAATGAAACTGACATAATTTATCACACAAAAACGCAAACAGACCACCGGTACATCATTGTATGTTGAAATGATTTTAATACCTACCTAATAATTATAATTTAAATACGAGTTATTTGCACACCAATTACTTGATTATTATTTCAGTCTACTGTAGTCTGTCTCCTGGAATGTGGATATTCGAAGAAATAAGGGTCGAACAAAGTTGTGAAGATTCTCATGTCTTCGTATTCATCCTCACTTTCAGTTCTGATAAAATCCAGTTCCATACGAAGAAATGCTCCATAAACCATTAGAAATAAGAGAAAATCACTCAATACGTATAAAATATTCTAAAAAATTCCATAAAATGACCTAAAGAGAAAATACTTAGAAAAATGACGAAAGAGTGACTTAATAAATATGCATTTCTGTAATGTGCGGTCCATGAACAGGATTTGTATAATTATAAGTTAGCAATGCCTGGGGTGAAAATTTTAAAAGATGACATGTCGTCAGAATCCGGGCCTTACTTATTATTATTCTAATATACCTTGCATCATGCTCCCAGTTGTGTTCTCTCTCTTTCTTGCAGTCATCAGACACATGTGAATTCTGCAACATAAGCCATGCTCCAGCGTTTTCGATGGGCGGTATGGTACTATCAGACATACTCCATGCGATTTCCATGTGTGCTAAGCTGAATGAACACCAGAGTGGAAAGAGATGAACACTTTCAAATAGGATGATACTAAAAATCCAATATAAATTCTTGATAAGTAGGCCCTCTGCTACTGCTCTCGCAGTAAAGAGGCGCAGGTGCTCTTCATAAAAAAGGGAGGTAGCGCGCAGTTCACTACTATCTGGAGGTCCTGGCACGGACACCTCAAGCCCGCTGATGAGCCAGCTTGGTGTTCATAAGCGAAACCCCACACAAGACATAAACCTAGAAAGATTTGTGAGTTTTAAAAACACAGCTGACTATTTCTCTCGTGGCATTTCTCAATAACTTGGTGCATATCGAAAGCTTGATTCTGACATCTCCGTTGTGGTCTAAAGTCAGCCTGGTTTTCATTCATCTTACCCTCGCCCATGAACGAACTACAATACCTTACTGTAAGCATACTCTGCTTGGGCTTCTTCTTGACATTTTTCGCAGGTTTAGAGAGTACAAGTAAATTACCCTGCAATCGTTCCTGTTATCTTGTTTATAAATTGGGGCGATTACTGCTTTTGTCCAGTCAGAGGGTATCTTTCCTACGTCCCAAGCCAATTCGATTATCCTATGCAACCATGAGATTTTGAATGGTATGGACTCCGTCTTGAGGAAGGAATTCTTGATAAAAATTAATAAATGTAAAACAAAAATATTGGAATGCAGCCGAAATAAATCAGAAACCTCTATGGACATCAAATTGGCCGATGAAAAGCTGAAGGAAGTAGGAGACTTATGTTAATTAGGAAGCAAAATAACCAGTGATGGACGAAGCAAAGAGGATATAAAAAGTATGATGGCTCAGGCAAGGAAAGCATTTCTACAAAAAAGTCATCTGTTGACATCGAATATAGATTTAGGTATTAGGAAATCATTTATTAAAGCCTTTGCCTTGAGCGTGGCACTCTATGGAAGTGAAACTTGGACTATTGGTGCAGCAGAAAAAAGGAGAATTGAAGCGTTTGAAATGTGGTTTTACAGGAGAATGATGAAGATCAGATGGGTAGATAGGGTTACGAATGAGGAGGTATTAAGACGAGTGGGAGAGGAGAGATGTTTCTGGGAACTGCTAATGAGGAGAAGAGATAGGTTGGTAGGACACATACTAAGACACCCAGGAATAGCAAGCTTAGTTATGGAAGGAAGGGTCGAGGACAAGAACTGTAGGGGTAGACCAAGGTTAGAATATGTTTTAAACAGATTGCCTCGGATGTAGGTTGTGGTAGCTATGTAAAGATGAAATGATTAGCTCAGGACAGGGAGGCATGGAGCGCTGCATCAAACCAGTCAAAAGACTGAAGACTCAAACAACAACATGCAACCATTTCTACCCGAATTTCATCTACCTTTGTTGCTTTTTGCCACCCTCTCAACTTCCTCAATCGTGACCCTCTGCCTGTCCTCATCTTCCTGCTGCATAATCTCATAATCTGCCTCACCATCCAGTGGTGTAGTGGCTAACATTCTTGGCTATCGCCCCGGAGGTCCGGGATCGATTCCCGGCTCTGCCAAGAAATTTCATTATGGTCTGAGGACTGGAACGGGGTACACTCAACCTTGTGTGGCAAAACTGAGAAAATGTGGGTTTGATTCCCACCTCAGCCATTCTGGAAGTGGTTCACTATGGTTCCCCACTTCTACTCCAGGCAAATGAAGGAATGGCTCCTAACGTAAGGCCACGGCCGTCTTTCCATCCAATCATCACCTGAATAAGCGGCTTCGGTGGCGTAGTCGGTAGCATGCTGAACTGCTGTGCCCAAGATAGCGGGTTCAAACCCGGCCGAAGTCGTCGGATTTTTTAAGAGCGTTAAAAATCCTTCAGTATGCCTTCCTTCGGAGGGGAAGTAAAGCCGGCGGTCCCATGTCATAGATTTATGGCATGTTAAAGATCATTTCACAGACTAAACTTGTGTAAAGCAAAATTTGTTAGGTTAGATTTCGTCAGAACGCTCTATCAAAGTTCCAACGTTCACCACTAGGTATCATTGATATCTGGTGGCGAAAGTTGGAACTACTTGAAATTGAACGGAACTTGTAGCTCGCCCTTTAGGGTGTCCGCTGGAAGCAGCTACAGACTCAGGCGAGCCGAACATGTCCTCGGACACTCCCGGCACTAAAAGCCATACGATAAATAAATAAATAAAATCACCTGAATTACAAATACACACATTACTACAGACACCACAATTACACAGATTATCAGACAAATTCTATATACACACCTAAGGATACCGAGCTAAATGACCACGAAGTCATGAATGAAACAACAACTACAAGCTTTTCAGTCGGTCAACACAAATTGTGCCTAATTACATTAGGCGGGAAACAAGTATTTATACACTCTAACATGAAAGATATATTACACTAGCAGTAGTGCCCGGCTTCGCCCGGTGGATTTATTTGTTTTATGGATGTTAATGAATACTATTACAGAACTGGAGCGCTCTAGGATAACGATCGGAAAGCACCAACGCTTATTGCAGCTGATAACCTCAGTATAATGCATCAACACCATCGCCCTTATACAGAGGCATACTATTGTCATGATGATAACTGTTTTAAGGGGCCTAAGAAATCTTTTTGCACTAATTACTCCCCGTGACTGCAAATTTATAAGCAGCTCAGAATTCTGCACCAGAACACTGGTAGGGGCGACGTGATGCAGCCCGCATTGCCAGGCAACAATAGACTTCGGTATTATTGAAGCTGTTCAGGAGCGCTTGTTCTTCCGACTTACTGAACAAAAATCAATCTTTAAGGTTACCTGAGAGGTGTAGCCTAATGCTACATAGCCTAAACTATTTATCTTGAATCTGACTATCATATACAAAAATAATTTTTCGAATCAGACTGCTAGTTACAGAGATTAGCGCGTTTAAACACATAAATAAACAAACTCTTCAGATGTATTATATTACTACAGAATAGATGTGATTTATCACAAAATAACCCAAATGCCTTTTCCTATCTTTATACGCTGTTGTCCCAAGACAAGCCTTTGCTACTTCTAGTACTGCATCCCTGTATCCTGACCACTGCAATTCCTTACCATCTACTCTTTGAAATTTATCATTAATCATTTCCATGTAGGTTATTTAAGTTTCCTGGAGATTTCCAACCCTAATCCGTCTGCAAACAGACCTCACTTTCTGCACTTTAGATCTAACTATTCACAACAAATCACTTTGTTGCCTGTTTCATTAAAGAAAAGCCTTTCAAAACCCTGCAATTCCTTATCAATTTACTGTACTGCATTGAAAGTCAGTTTGGTCTCCTACCCTCCCATGTGTATCTGAGAATGAGTTCGCAACAGATAAGCTCAGGATGAGCACAGCTTCCCTGTCCTCACTCTGATGATAATTGTTGTTTTAAGAGGCGGCACAGCAAGGTCATCATCCCCTAATCCTCGCCCCACTTACCCATTATTTCCTATCAAGCAGTGGTCAAGTAGAACTCTGGAAGCATATTGATAACCCCTTTACACAGCATCTGGGCTTTACTTACCACGAAGCCAGGAAATGATGCGCTGCTTCTTGCAGGAAGTCCTCTATCTGTGGTGATAAGTAACATATTATCAGAGCTCACTCTATACCAGGATGACCAACTTCCCAGAGAGACAATCCGGGACATGTCCCTACAGCGTGGCGAAATACGCACATAAACAATACAGTATAAATAAAACATTGGATATTGCCATTGAAACAGTTATAAGTAAAACTCAGCAATTTTTCTAGGTTTAAGCCGTGTCCTGTGTGGGGTTTCGCCTCGGAAACCCAAGCTAGCTGTGTTAAAAATCCCTCAGTATGCCTTCCTTCGGAGCAGAAGTAAAGCTGGCGGTCCCTTGTCATAGATTTATGGCATGTTAAAGAACCTTCCACTAATTATACCTGTGTGAAGCTGAATTGTATAGGTTAAGAATGTAAACAACGCTCTTAGGATTCTACGTTCGTTGCCAGGAGCCGACTGCGGTGGCGTCTAGTAGTGAAGTTCTGATCTAGTAGTCGTTGACGGTGGCGTTTGGCGGCAAACGTAGGAACTATTTGAAAAAATCAAAGTCTGCAGTCCTTACTTGAATTAAAAACAGATAACACACACTATTACAGTCATCACAATTAACACCGGTTATCCGACAGATTCTACACACACCCAAAGTACAAGGGGCTACATGACCGCGTTGTCGCAGCCCCTAAACTGAGGAACCAACCAAACCAACCACCAAGCTGGCTCATCAGCGGGCTCATGGTGTCCATGCCCGGATCCCCACAGGAGTAGCGAACTGCGCACTACCTCCCTTTTTATGAAGCGCACCTGCGCCTCTTTACTGCGAGAGTTTTAATTCACTGGCCGTGAAAGCCAATATACCACTTGTTACTTTCTTTCTTTTCCATATACAGTATTATATTTGCGAGAAAATTGCATCAGCTCATAAAAAGAATGGGACAGGACTAGTCATTTCTACAGTCGTAAAATATAATATCACAAAATGAATTACCACAGAACGATAGGATGGAATTACTCAAAATTCGTATAAATCAAACATTCTCGACACTGTTCAGAAATGCATACAGCTCGTGTTGTGCGGCTCCTCACCTTCTTTTATTTGTACGGTAGGGCTTAAAATGTTTTTCTAGCATTCTTTGAGGGAAATTCCCCCTGCCTTTGAAATTTTAACTTAAATATTCATAAGTCACATAACTTACATTCGCAAATTATACTTGAGTATTTTAAAGTGATAACATTATTATTATTATTATTATTATTATTATTATTGAAAGCCTCCGTGGCTTAGGCGGCAGCGCGCCGGCCTCTCACCGCTGGGTCCGAGGTTCAAATCCCGGTCACTCCATGTGATATTTGTGCTGGACAAAGCAGAGGCAGACAGGTTTTTCTCCTGGTACTCCGGTTTTCCCTGTCACAATTTCATTCCAGCAACGCTCTCCACTATCATTTCATTTCATCTGTCGTTCAATCATTGCCCCAGGGGAGTATGACAGGCTTCGGCAGCCAGCACGGTTCATATCCTCGCCACTAGATGGGGGCTTCATTCATTCCATTCCCTGACCCGGTCGGTCGACTGGAAGCAGGCTGTGGATTTTTCATTATTATTATTATCTCCAATTAGGTGTTTCCTTTTCCCAATAGATTTTCAAGCATTTCCTAATAAGATCAGTATCCTGTATTGAGAAATGCTGTGACGATGCTGCACGTCTTCAGAATTGCAGCCGTTCGTGCAATAATATTCGTAATATTTGTTACTGTATATGGAAAGGTTTAATAAATGAAAATAAATTACGTGCGCATACGAAATACGCTTATTATACCTGCTTTATACGTAACTCTGTTCTGCGTATTTCCTATGTGTACGTAATTTCCTTTAGGTCCCGGCAAAATGTAATTTAAAAGCGTGCTAATTTAACATTATTTATACGTGATCCATTCATACGTAATTCGCTGTTATACGTATGGTGTCAGTGAAATACATCTGAGTTTTGCGTAGCCTGATTGTAATTTAATGATAATAATAATAATAATAATAATAATAATAATAATAATAATAATAATGTTATTGGTTTTACGTCCCTTTTAACTACCCTGGCTTTTAGAGACGCCGGGGTGCCGGAATTTTGCCCCGAAGGGGATCTTTAACGTGCCAGTAAATGTACTGACACGGCTCCCTCGCATTTGCGCACCCTCAAATGCCAGCCAGCTGACTGCGCCAGGTTTCGAACCTGCAACCTTGGGCTCAGCAAGCGAGTACGTTACCTCTGAGCCACGCAGCCAGACGTAATTTAATGAGAACGTGTTGTTATAAAAGAAACTACAGTGCTGTATTTTTGTAGTTTCCTCTTGTCGGCGTAGACGGAGGTAGAGTGGTCGGGTTTCGGTGCTGAAACCGAACTCAGAGTTTCTGTCTCATGTGGGACATGCTCTAGATTGTTCACACGAAAACAATTCGCATATTCAAACAAATTTATTTTCTTTTGTTTCCGCGATGAAACCGCCGACTCCGCTGGTAACTTAATCTTTAGCGGCATTGTGAAGGTCAAAAACGACGCAGCGAGATAGAGAACGAAGGGAACTCGCTCGGGTGGCCTTTGTTACACCGCCAGTAAGTAAGGGTCAACAATGTCACTCTGCAAAACTTGGTGTTTTGATTGATATGAGAATTTCTTTCGTGGGAACAATGGACAAGTAAAATGTCCTCAGTGCCGGTATCTGGTGTATACTGTTGAACAGTAGTTTTATCATTCAGTTGCTTTCGATTAGCCATGGAGAACACAAGAGAAAGTAAAATTCATACGAGAAGTGGACGCTAATCCGCACAAAATAAACAAGATGTTCAGTAAAGAACATATAGCCTACTTTCTCCTAAATGTATGAGTATAGTTATAACTCGTTGTTATTATCAAAGAGTATAATAGAACTATTCTTTGTTGAAGGCCATAGAAACGATTTACCTCTACCAAACGCCACAATCTACACACATCAAAAAAAGTTTTGCATCACCTCGGTTCCAAGAGTTCCGGAACCTTTAAATACAAAGGGAATAGAGATCAACACAAACAACATTTCAGCTCGTTTTATTGCTCATGAGACCCACACATTGCATGTTGTACCATCATACAGCTAGACTTTCAGCATTTGTGGTCCAGATTGCAGTACACACCACTACCTCTAATACCCAGTAGCACGTCCTCTTGCATTGATGCATGCCTGTATTCGTCGTGGCATACTATCCACAAGTTCATCAAGACACTGTTGGTCCAAATTGTCCCACTCCTCAACGACAATTCGGCGTAAATCTCTCAGAGTGGTTGGTGGGTCAAGACGTCCATAAACAGCCCTTTTCAACATATCCCAGGCATGTTCGATAGGGTTCATGTCTGGCGAACATGCTGGCCACTGTAGTCGAGCGATGTCGTTATCTTGAAGGAACGCATTCACAAGATGTGCACGATGAGGTCGAGAATTGTCGTCCATGAAGACAAATGCCTCTCCAATATTCTGCCGATATGGGTGCACTATGGGTCGGAGGATGTCATTCAGGTATCGTAAAGCCGTTTCGGAGCCTTCCATGACCACCAGTGGCGTACGTCGGCCCCACATAATGCCACCCCAAAACATCAGGGAACCACCACCTTGCTGCACTCGCTGGACAGTGTGTCTAAGACGTTCAGCCTGACCAGGGTGCCTCCAAACACGTCTCCGACGATTGTCTGGTTGAAGGCATATGCGACACTCATCGGTGAAGAGAACGTGATGCCAATTCTGTGGGGTCCATTCAGCATGTTGTTGGGCCCATCTGTACCGCGCTGCATGGTGTCGGGGTTGCAAAGCTGGACCTCGCCATGGACGTCGGGAGTGAAGTTGCGCATCATGCAGCCTATTGCGCACAGTTTGAGTTGAAACACGACGTCCTGTGGCTGAACGAAACGCATTATTCAACATGGTGGCATTGCTGTCAGGGTTCCTCCGAGCGGCAATCCGTAAGTAGCGGTCATCCACTACAGTAGTAGCCCTTGGGCGGCCTGAGCGAGGCCTGTCATCGACAGTACCTGTATCTCTGTACCTCCTCCATGTCCGAACAACATCGCTTTGGTTCACTCTGAGACGCCTGGAAACTTCCCTTGTTGAGAGCCCTTCTTGACACAAAGTAACAATGCGGACGCGATCGAACTGCGGTATTGACCTTCTAGGCATGGTAGAACTACAGACAACATGAGCAGCGTACCTTCGTCCTGGTGGAATGACTGGAACTGATCGGCTGTCGTACCCCCTCCGTCTAATAGGCCCTGCTCATGCATGGTTGTTTACATCTTTGAGCAGTTTTAGTGACATCTATGAACAGTCAAAGGGACTGTATCTTTGATACAATATACACAGTCAACGTCTATCTGGGAACCGAGGTGACGCAAAACTTCTTTTGATGTGTGTAGATAAAAACTGCTACCATCATTGAAGAAAGAAAGATAAGAAGTATCTCAAGAATGTTATGGATCTGGAGACATAATCGACCGGACTGGCTGCGTGGCTCGGCGGTAACGTTCTCGCTCGCTGGGCCCTAGGTTGCAGGTTCGTATCCTGGCGCAGTCAGCTGGCATTTGAGGGTGCACAAATGCGAGGGAGCCGTGTCAGTACATTTACTGGCACGTTAAAGATCCCCTTCGGGCCAAAATTCCGGCACCCCGGTGTCTCTAAAAGCAGCAGTAGTTAAAAGGGATGTAAAACCAATAACATTATTATTATTATTATTATTATTATTGTTTTAATGTGCTAAACGGTTCCAGGCTAGTGTTCAGAAGTAAAGGGGGAGTTTTAGTCGGTAGTCTGCTACTCAGCAGCAGGAGCCCGACACTCTGTGCGTAAATGCATTTCTTCCCCTAAAAAAAATAATAAAAAATATTATTATTATTATTATTACATATACGACCTGCCGTGGGCAACATCCAACTTTTAGTTGAGGCATGTCTTTACACGTCTGGTTGTGCAGGGCTTTCACAACCCTAATTGAAAAAAAAGGAAGGAAGATTGTAGTTTTACGTGGCCGTGAATCTTGTGATTATGAGCCACGGGACCTCCTTTTTACGTGGAATCCGAACCACAGGACATGGCATTTCACTTCAAAAATCTCACATGCATTGACCGGGAATCTAAAACCCTAATTGAATTAACAAATCTTTCCATGACCCTACAGGGACGTGTGTATACAAACTATGTGGATATTTTCGATTGCTATTTGCCTGAAATAAAAGTAGTAATTAATACCTGAACTAACACCAACGGCTTGAACTCAGTTACTATGTGAAATCGTTTTGTTCTTTACTTCAAATAACATTTTCAAGTAACGCAAAATAGGCTGTTACAAACCCTTTAAAATAAAAAGTAAAAATGTATCGTAGTATCATCTTGTCATTCTTCAAATTCGATGCGCATAGAATGCCAATGGTATATTAAACAATGGAGCCCCACGTAGACTAGTCGTGACTTCTAGTGGTGAAATATCGAACAATATAATCCTAACAGAGCGAGTGCATTCTAGCGGCCAGAAGAAGAAACTTTTCAAGTATGTATGTCGGCGTGCAGTTACCTTTTTGGCAGCTAGATGTCTCGAGTAAATCTGCTGGCGAATTATATTATAATTAAATATATATTTTACACCATAATATGCACAATATAACGCTTAATTTTAAAACATCTGAGTCATTACAAAACAATAAACATATAACATTTCAAGCAAAAAATCTAGCTCTGATCGGGTTTGATCCATAGACAGTTGAGCGATATGCTAACGCTCTACCACTGAGCTAATTGTGTCAACGAATATCGTTCTATATAAAATGACTTACATAGAACTTGTTAGCAAATAATGATTTATACTAAACGATTTCATCACTGGAGTATATTATTTATACATAAAGCATTTCATACAAAGTTTATTTATTTATTTATTTATTTATTTATTTTGTATTAGTACGCTATATTGCATTCAATACTCAAATTAGTGAAATATAAGTCAGGCATCTTGTCTTATTACTGAATCAGCTCAGCTTTTTAAAATCACGTCTGCACTATAGTATTACAAAATAAACTTTTAATTTCGAACGTGCCTCTTCCTTTAGAACAGTTAAAACGATTCTCGGCTCGATAATCGGAACTGGTGGGTCCCATGATATGGATTATAAAGTTTGCATAATTCGCACGGCCGCCATCCTGAAAGGGTATGGCGGACGACCTTGTAGTTTGGTCACAAGACGCATCCTATACGAAGGTATGTTGTTACCAAATTTGGTAGAGATCGGATGATTTGGTTAGTCGTTATTTGATTTTACGTTTTGAACGTTTGAGTGGCCGCCATTCAGTTTTAGTAAAGATGGCGGCGAAATAAAACATGACACTGAGGTGTCCTTTGCTAGTGCTACCTTTGTACCAAATTTCGTTCAATTCGCATTCACCGTGTTCGAATTGATAGGGGGGGACAGACATTCAGAGTACACACACTCACACACACACAGACACACACACACAGAGACTCACACACACACACATACACCACACACACACACACACACACACACACACACACACACACAGAGACTCACACACACACATACACACACACACAGACAGACACACTTTTTTCGCCCTGTGTTGATCTCATAAGTCTACTTTCATTTTTTGCAAAAATCGAAAGTAGGCTAAAAATGAAATTGCTTCAGACTTAGGGATTGCTTATACCACGCTATGTACAGTTATTATCAGTAAAAAAAAACACGCTATTTTGGATGAGTTTTTAAAACTGGGTTCAAAATCAGCAAAGCGCAGCCGTCAGCAAGAAGGGAGGTACGTAGATTTGGAGAAAGCACTTTTCACATGGTTCCAGTAAAAGCGGTCTGCAGCTCTACCAATTAGTGGCGACATGCTGAAGGCAAAGGCGATACATTTAGCTAAAATGATGAGTATCACTGCTGATTTCAAGGCTTAGTCAGGATGGTTGCAAGTTTTTAAAGATCGTTATGGAATCACAGGCAGAATAATTTGCGGTGACTCAAAAGCTGCGGACGACGTCACGGTGCAACACTGGGAAGAAGAGGTTCTGCCTGGTATCATAAGCGATTGTTGTGTTTGAGTCTTCAGTCTTTTGACTGGTTTGATGCAGCTCGCCATGTCTCCCTGTCCTGAGCTAATCGTTTCATTTCTACATAGCTACCACACCCTACATCCGAGGCAATGTGTTCCCTAACATATTCTAACCTTGGTCTACCTCTACAGTTCTTGTCCTCGACCCTTCCTTCCATAACTAAGCTTGCTATTTCTGGGTGTCTTAGTAACCCTATATCTATATTCGATGTCAACAGATTCCTAATACGTAGAAATGCTTTCCTTGCCTGAGCCAACCTACTTTTTATATCCTCTATGCTTCGCCCATCACTGGTTATTCTGCTTCCTAAGTAACAGAATTCTCCTACTTCCTTTAGCTTTTCACCTGCCAATTTGATCTCCATAGAGGTTTCTGATTTATTTCGGCTGCATTCCAATATTTTTGTTTTACATTTATTAATTTTCATCATGAATTGTTTCCTCAAGACGGAGTCCATACCATTCAAAAACTCATTCAAATCCTCAGGCGTGTCGGCCAAGATGACTATGTCATCGGAAAATCTCAGAGTTGAAATTATTTCTCCTTGAATCTTCACTCCCAGTTTACATTTTTCTCAAATTTCCTTCATTGGTTGTTCAATGTAAAGATTGAAAAGTATGGGTGATAAGTTGCAGCCTTGCCTTACAACTTTCTGAATACCATATACTCTCTCATGTCCTTCAGCTCGAATGACTGCTGTGTGGTTTCTGTGTGGATTGTAGATCACCCTCCTATCCCTGTACTTTATTCCAATCGTTTTCAAAATTTCAAACAATTTAGTCCAATCAACGTTATCAAAAGCCTTTTCTAAGTTTACAAATGCCATGAACGTTCTCTTATCTTTCCTTATTCTACCTTCCAAAATCAGCCTAAGGCTTAGTAAAGCTTCCCTTGTTCCTACATTTCTCCTGAAACCAAACTGGTCTTCACCCAACTCAGTTTCTATCTGGCTTTCCATCCTCTTGTAAATTATTCTAGACAGGATCTTTGAAGCATGAGTAATCAAGCTGATTGTACGGTAATCTTCACATCTGTCAGCTCCTACTTTCTTCGGTATAGGGATGATAACATTCTTCTTGAAATCAGAGGGTACCTCACCTGTCTCATAAATCTTACACACCAAGTTATATCACCTGATCAGACCTTCATCTCCTATGCAGCGTAGCAACTCAATCGGTATATCATCTATGCCTGGTGCTTTGTTCCTGCTTAAGTCTTCCAATGCTCTGTCAAATTCTGATCTCAATATTAAATCTCCTTTCGCAACCTCATCAATTTCCTCCTCCCTTTCCATCTCTCAACCTTTTCTTCGCTATCTGTTAGAGGCTTTCCATTTTTGTCCTTAATATTACAGCATTTAGTCTTCCTTTCCTCAAAATTATTCTTAATCCTTCGATAAGCTGTGTCTACTTTTCCTAATTTCAGACAATTTTCTATACCTGCACATTTCGCTTTCAACCATTCTTCTGTCGCTTCCTTGTACTTCTTGTTAACCTCATTTCTCAGACGTCTGTATTCTGCTTTCCCCTTTTCATCTCTTACATTCTTGTGTATCCGCCTTTCATCCATCAATTCTAGTATATCCTGTGTGATCCACGGTTTTCTACCTTTTCTTTCTTTCCTACCTATGTTTTCTTCTGCGGATTTTGTTATTTCATTCTTCAAAAGTGCCCATCCGTCTGCAATTGAAGTTTGTTTAGGGTTTTTCATTAGTTCTTCCTTTATACTCTTCTTGAATCTTTCGTTTACATCCTTCTCTTTCAGTCTGCCTATTGGCCATCTTTTTGGCTTCTTCAGTTTCTTCAACTTTAATCTGCATTTCATAACAACCAAGTTGTGGACAGAGTTTATGTCAGCACCGGGATATGTTTTACAATCCAAAATCTGGTTTCGAAACCTCTGCTTGACCATAATTAAGTCGATTTGGTTACGCCCTGTATCTCCTGGTCCCATCCATGTGTATATTCTTCTATTGTGGTTATTGAATAAGGTGTTAGCTATGACCAACTCATGCTCGGTACAGAATTCTATCAGTCTGCTTCCTCGATCATTCCTTTCACCTAATCCAAAATCTCCTACTATCTTCCCTTCTCTTCCTTTTCCTACCACAGCATTCCAATCTCCCATTACTATAACATTTTCATCACCCTTGATATACCTCAGAATTTCATCTATTTCTTCGTAGACCTTTTCAACATCTTCATCATCAGCTTGACTGGTAGGCTTATAGACTTGTACCACTGTGGTGCACGTAGGTTTTGTATTGATTTTTGCTACAATAATCCGTTCACTATATTGCTCATAATATTCCACCCGCTGTCCAAGTTTCCTACTCAATATGAGACCAACCCCTGCTTGGCCATTGTTTGATTTAGTGCTAATGACCCTATAGTCTCCTGACCAAAAGTCCTGTTCTTCCTGCCAGCGCATTTCACTAATCCCAACCAAATCCAACCTCAACCTATCCATTTCCCTTTCTAAGTTTTCAAACCTTCCACTTCCCAGAAGACTTCTAACATTCCACGCTCCTATCCGTAGAATGTCAGATTTCCTCTTTGTCACTTCTGTGATGTTAACCCCCTCTCGAGTAGTCCCCACCCGGAGATCCGAGCGGGAGACTAGTTTACCTCCGGATTGGAATTATACCAGGAAGGAGGCCATCATCACATGTAATTATGCATAGAGAGGTGCATATCCTCGGGAAAAGCATTACGGCTGTAGTTTCCCGTTGCTTTCAGCCGTGCAGCAGAACGCAGTGTAGCCATTAGTTGGCTTATATTATCAATAGCTTAACCGTCTATAAGACAAGTAAAGAATTGATTTATTCCGAAAGGCTGCTACTCCCTTTCAGAATAAGTAATAGAGCAATTCTACTAACAAAAATACTAACCTTCTACTAATAATTAAATACCAAAATTCTACTAACAAGTTAACAAAAAAAAAAACTAAAGTTCCACCAACAACAAAATACTACCACTAAAACAGTCTTGTCACCAGGCACACTCACATGTACCCTCACACATCACAGTCTAATGAAACAATGAACTATATCTAATAAACAATGCAACTGCCACCACACACACTCACACATCACAGTCTAATGAAACACTGAACTATATCTAATAAACAATGCACTGCCACCACACACACTCACACACTACAGTCTAATGGAACAATGAACTATATCTAATAACAAACTAACTACATACGTACAACTAAAATCAACCACAACGAATACAATTCCATAAAATGGTAACCCCGACAGCCATACCTAACACACTACACTTTGTTATAGAACAAATCCGATACGTATTCCAAGACACAACAGAACAACTAATCAATCTCATAACACGCCTGAACACATCACTAACAACACTCACACAGACATGATAACAACAATGGGTATATAAAGTCTCAGAATATGCTCTTGGAATGCAGACGGAGTCTGCTTCCGATATAAGAGACTTGAACTCCAACAGTTTCTCACTGACAACAATATAGATAGTCTACTAGTTCAGGAAACAGCCTACAAGCATCTACAATTTGTGATGAGACCGGCTTATTCTAGTCTCCTTCCTAATAAAACATTAGCTGAAAAAGGTGACTCCTGCCATGGAGGGGAGAAAAGTAAAATTCGCATAACAGTTCGTCTTGCCACCAATGCAGATGGATCGGACAAACTTCCTCCACTTGTGATAGGAAAATCGAAGAATCCGGGGTGTTTTAAGGGTGCGAAAACAAAACCTACGGAATATGAATCCAACAGAGATTCTTGGATGACTATTCTTCTAATGGAACAGTGGTTGAAACAACTGGACATTAAAATGAAAAAGAAACAGAAGAAGATCCTTCTTCTTATGGACAGATGTGCAGCACATCCACCTCCGTTCTGAAGAATGTCCGAGAGGAACTCTTCCCTCCTAACTGTACCAGTGTTCTACAACCACGTAATTTGGGCATCATTGCAAATTTCAAAGTGCATTATAAACGAATGCTGGTTCAACATTTAATAACACTGAGTGATGCAGGAAATTAAACTCTCTCCATTAATTTACTAAAAGCCATGGACTTTATTTCGGCTGCCTGGAAGCAGGTGTCATCCTCCACAATCAGCAACTGTTTCCGCAAAGCTGGTGTCTTACTGGAAGAGGCTGCCTTTAATGTTGATTATGGGGACGAAATTATGTCTGACAATGGGCTAACGCTACCGGAGGGTGCAGATTTCGATACTTTTGTGCATTTCGATGATAATCTGGCTGTATGTGGGGTACAACGGGATGAAGAGATTATTGCTGATGTATGCCAACAATGCGGTGGTGACGGACCAGCTACAAGCGATAGTGACAGTGATGAAGATGGAGATGACGACTTGAATCTTGAAACACCTGAACTAAGTGAAGTGTTAAGTGCAATCGATGTGTGTAGGCGTTACATCAGTGCGAAAAGTTGTAGTGAAAATGCTTTGAATTCATTACTACGTTTGCAAAAGGAGGTTTATAGAAAAGCGAAACAAGCCAAACTATCTGATTTCTTAAAGGCTGGACCAATTTCAAAATAATACAGCACTATATTTTCTGTCTTAATGTATGTATTGTTTGCTGGGATTTACACATGTAGGTCTATTCCATTGGTTTTTCAGTAAGTAGGCCTATGTCATGTGTTGTATAAGTCTGATTTCTACGTAATTCTGAGTTACAAGTTGTTTTTTTTCCCTTGATATACGTAGAAGTCAGGTTCAACTGTATAATCAAGTTGTGAAATTAAGTTGTATGGAATTAATGCCAAGAAATAAGTGACTTAGTACAACTCAATACGCCTGGCGTGTTGAATACAGGCTTGATGCGAAAAAAAAAAACGAAAAAAAACAGAGGGGGAACAACTAGAATGTAAAGGTTTACAGTTACCAGACAACAATGTTGTCGGCTGTCGTTTTGATTAAATATGGAGTTTATTTTCTCATCCATCCAGAGGTTAAAACAAACTAATTAATAGCTATAAACAACATAACTAGGTAGTTCCCTTGATTTCCCGACAAGTCGTATTTCGGAATATTTCTTAAAGGAAATTGCAGTTTTGCTGTAAATTGAGTTTTAGCTTGCTTGAAGAACAGAAATGTTTGGAAACCTTCACTGGCCGACAGGCAGAGTAGAGGCAGAGGCTATGGAACGGAGCGATGTACCTCCTAATGGTTCAAGACCGAATCCAGTCTGGGGCATGGGTATCTGTGTTGTTGATAATTATAAGATTATATCAATACGCGTATATTCTTCATCATAGCAACAAAAATCAACACTGCAATCACATTAAGAAACTACCAAATTTTGTAAAAATCTATATATTTAAAACACTAAGGCGATTTTTGTTACCACGAGATTGAGAGAACGACAGAACCGATTTACTTCGTAGAGCACTCTAACGTAAGCTCTTGGCCTGTAGATTTGCAGAGTGTCTATAAAATAAACTAATATATTACGGTATATTTTTAAATAAATATAGAAAATAGCAGAATTCTTTCCCCTCACGCATGCGCACAATCTGCCTGGGCTCATGACAAAATGGCGGTGAGAAGTCCATTTAAATGTAAGTTATTTAATAAGCTTCCATGTAATTGAAAACATACATTAACCAAGTTCTGACAATAAAATATAATAACAGTATGAACATATACGAATTTGCAATATTGATTTTATTGATAATGAATTGGATTATTTTCTTCAGATACCGGCTTTTGAAGATACTAAATGATTGCGTCTGCGGCTGGACGAGAGTGCGTGAATAGCTATTTGGTTAAGGCGATTGACTGCGGATCCAAGAATCACTGGTTCGATCCCAGCTCCCGCCAGTATTTTTATTTTTTTACTACTGAAATATTATTTTATCAAGGAGTATTAGTAAGGTTTTATGTCAGTTAAAGATACATATTTCTACATTCCCTCTCAATACGTTTTATTTCCGTTTTGCCTTTGCATTACAGCATGTGGTCAAAAGAGCTAATATCTGCCATCAGTTCCAGTAACTGACAACAGATGGCAGTACCTCGCCCATATAGTTCCAGTAACTAACAGATGGCAGCACCATTGCATCGATATATTTAAAACACAAGACATCGCGCGTTTTCACGTGAGGGAGAATTATAAAGGAGGGGAATTTTTAAGAAGGGAAACGTTGAAGAACATTTACTGACAGTTGAGTGTGTAGGCTATGTTGTTTATGTACCTTAATATTGCAATTTCTTCCCAATGCTTCGGCGGTCAAGTTGGTAGCATCCTAGACTAAAAGTTATAATTATGCATCGTCGATATACTCTTAAATTATTAGAGAAAAGGTAGTTTTCCAGGCCCTGGCGCGTGTCCACAATTGCTTTCGCCACGAGAGACACTTGGCAAACATAATTCGTTTGAAGGGCTCCGACATCGTGGTCACTTAGCCCCGTGTACTTTGGTGTGTACGTGTAAAATTTCCTCTGATAACCCGTGTTATTGTGATGGCTGCATTACTGTGTGTATTTGTAATTAAGGTGGGAAATGGCAAGGTGACGGCCGAGGCCTTAAGTTTGGAACCATCCCGGTATTTGTCTTGAGTGGAAGTGGGAAACCACAGAAAACCACATCCAAGATTGTCGAGGTGGGAATCAAACCTTCCTCTTCTTAGTTAAACCTCAAGAGACTGAATGTACCCCGTTTTTGCCCTCAGACCAGAATTAAATTTCTTGGCAGAGCAGGAAATGTAACACGGGTCTCCGAGGCGATAGCCAAGAATGGGTGGGCTTCCATGTGTTAATACGATTTTTGACATGCACGGGACATAGAATTCTAAAACTGCCTCCATTAGGGTGACTGCCGAAGTGAGTATTGAGTTTAGACCTATGCTCATTCCAGTAGTTGGCGAAGTGATTCTATGTTCCCCTGCAAAATGTACTGCCATAAACTATAACAGGTGATGGAAATAGCTTATTTAGAACAGTTTTGTACTGTTTATATCAAAATGAAGAACGTGATTCTGAGCTGCGTTTTCAAGCTATTGCAAAAAATTTCGCTGGCAGGAACAATTATAAGGAATTTATTTTAAGCGTTCAGTCTCATCGCATTCTCCTCACCAACCAACTTGAGTATGAAAGTCTCTGGACGGTCATGTTGAACTTCATTGTATAAGGCAATTGTTTAATGATTATTTGTTTAGAGTACTGAATCTAACTACGCAGTTGATTTCGGCAATGGAAGTATTTTTTGCCATTTAATATTTAGCGCCTCCGATATTGCAAGACACTATAGTGTTATCGAATAATACGAAGCCACATTTAAAATCCAATATAATTAGGCCATTTCAGAAACAATTCCAGATGTTATGCAGTACAGTGTAAGGTCTTTGACGATCAAATGTAAACGTCGTTCTACATTGTATTTCTCTTGCGTAAAATCTACGCGCGGTTACTTCGGCCTTTACTGTTGTGATTGTAAAATTGATCTACTGGAATATAAAATATTTGCCAAGCTGCAACAATGTAATGATATTAATTTAAAAGTCATTGAACTTATATCCAGTAGTTCAAAAACATACATCAGCGTTAACAAATTGGCGAACATAATTCATTTGATGGACTCAGACATCGTGGTCACTCAGCCCCGTCTATTTTGGTGTGCGAGTGTAAACTTTTCTCTGATAACCTGTGTTAATGTGATGGCTGTGTTGATGTGTGCATTTGTAATTAATGTGGGGAATGGGGAGTTAACGACCGAGGCTTTAAGTTAGGTATTTGCCTGGAGTGGAAGTGGGAAACCACGGAAACCAAATCCAAGATTGTTGAGATGGGAATCAAACTTTGCTCTTCTTAGTTTTGCCTCACGAGTGCGCCCCGTTCCAGTCCTCAGACCAGAATAAAATTTCGTGCAGAGCGGGGATCGAACCTGGAATCCGGGGCAATAGCTCAGAATGTAGTCTTAAGAGTGGGCTTCCCTGTGTTAATACGATCTTTGACAAGCACTGAACATATAATTCTAAAACTCCCTCCATTACGGTGGCTGGCGAAGTGAGTCTAGGCTCATTCCAGTAGTAGCGAAATGATTCTATGCTCCCTTGCATAATTTACTGTCATGGGAATGCAAAGTATTGTACTTTCAACAGGTGATGGAAATTGATTATTTACAGCAATTTCATTCTGTTTATTTCAAAATGAAGATCGTCATCCTGAGTGGCGTTTGCAAGCAAATTGCAAAAATTGCAAGGATTGTATTATTGGCGATCAGTCTCATCGCATTCTCATCAGCAACCAACTTGAGAATGGAAGTCTCTGAACTTCATTGTATATGTGAATATTATTGTTTATTGATTATTTGTTTAGAGTACATAACAATGGGTCTAACCACGCAGTTGATT
Organism: Meconema thalassinum; assembly: GCA_946902985.2. Classification (NCBI taxonomy): domain Eukaryota; kingdom Metazoa; phylum Arthropoda; class Insecta; order Orthoptera; family Tettigoniidae; genus Meconema; species Meconema thalassinum. Next base: position 175,924,204 of record OX336392.1, read on the forward strand.
TTGGTAATGGAAGTAAGTTATTATTTGCCATTTAATATTTGGCGGCTGCGTTGATGCAGGCCACTATAGTGTTATTTAAAATGACGTTAATTTGGGGAGAAATGCTGCTATAAATAAACCCATTTGACGAAATGGAACACTAGCCGCAAAAAAAAGTGGGAAATCGGAGAAAAATACGAAGCCACTTTTAAAATCTAACATAAATATGGCATTTCAGAAACAATTCCAGATACTATGCCGTTACAGTTTAGGGTCCTTGACGAACAAATGTAAATATCGTTCTGCACTGTATATCTCTTGCGAGAAATCTACACTTGGTTACTTTGACCTTTGCTGCTGTAATGGTAAAATTAATCTGAATAAATATAAAATATTTGACAGGCTGCAACAATTATTTTTCACTGGAGATGATATCTCAAGGAATTTCAGAGAGACTAATCGGCAGTACAATGCTATGTCCTTCGTTTCATTTGGTGCCAATGTTACTGTGCCACACGCACACGGTCCACATTGTTTTAAAATGTATGGAATTGCACATCATCGCATTTCTTCGTTATATTCCATAATTATAAGCGACGGTTTGCGGCCAGTTGTATTAGACTCCTCAGAGTTCTTGAATTTCTTGGAACTAAATGACTGGCCGCCACATACTCCAAACGCTTGACCCGTTATTCTGCTTAGAAATCTGAACGTTTCCCAAGGACTCCTAAATGCAACCATATTGCTTGGATATGGAAATAATAGGTGCAGTTAAAATTAGGCAGAGAGGTCTAATCCTTCGACTTGATTTAACACCGTCCGATAAAACACTATCATTTTCTTTTAAGAGGCAATATTTTCCAATTTATTTGGCATACTTTATCACTATCAATAAAGCTCAAGGGGAAACTCTGGAACGTATAGGCCTCAATTTGCCCCAACAATTTTTCAGTCATGGCCAGCAGTATTTTGCAGTGTTGAGAGTGCAATCATTTGACGCCCTTATAGTTTCAATTGAGTCAAAAAATAATCGTACAAAAAATGTACAGTAGGCCTATATAAGAAAATTCTTCAGTAAATATTTTTCTATTGACCGTCATGTTTTGACGGGTTTCAACTAGTATACCTTTATGTGGGAAGCGTCTGCTGCCCAAACTACAAGGTCATCATATAAACAATTTCAAGATGGCTGTAATGTGAACCGTTATAATCCATAACTTTTGATCCAATGAATCAATGTTCACAGCATTTGGCATTCAGAGAGTCTTATATAAACACACGTTGTCAACGTGATAACAACATGAGAATGTTTGTTAAGCGCATCCACCATCTTGTAATGTTAAAATATAAAAATAAATAACTCAACACTTACGAGCTAATGAAAATTAGTGACAAGGTATGGCCATACATGATGCCTTGTATGGCTGAGGCAAAAAGAACATTTAAGATGGTGGATGTAAGAACTATTAGAACATTAAAATAGAAAACACCGAATAAAATGGGTAATAAAGACGAATCTTGCCAAGAGGTATAGTATTAGAGCTCTCACATGCGATAGCCAGAATATAGTCGCGTTGAATAGGCCTATAGCGCACAGCGGCCATCTTGAAAATATAGAATATGATAAGGAGTACAATCACAACAACGAAAATTCGCAGTAATATAGACCCTACTTGTCTTCCTATGTACAAGTCAAAAGAACAGAGACTCCATACGTGCATGATTGTGACTGGGCATATTCTTAACACTTGAATACCATTAACTCACGATATAATAGCACGAATAACATGATATTTAGTGAGAGAGGAGCACCATACAAAAGACCTCACCACCATTATTCATGGTAATATGACACTGAATTTAGCGCGCAGCGGCCATCTTGTAATTATAAAATATACAAAGAAATAATTATATATATATTTTTTAGATACAATATCTCAAACTAGCATTAATGTAGAACCATACATGGGCTTTGTATGCCATATATTCAAGATGGTGGCTGAGCACACTATTAAAACTCTAAAATCAACAATTCAGGATCCAATTGCACAAATAACATAAGATTTTGTGAAAGGGGAGAAACAGATAAGATACCTCGTTAGCATTTCTTATAAGACTATCACACTGCAGCTGCCATATTGGATATGACATTAATATGACAATTCACTATTTATCGCAGTTACAATGACGAAAGGCAGCAAATATGTAGCCTCACATAAAAGGCTTTCTCTGCAGAAAACGCAAGATAAGCTGCTCCATACATTGAAAATGTTAAATGGGCGTACTTTTATAATGTTTTAATCAATTCATCTGGATAAAAAAAACGGAATTTCAACGTAACTTAATAAACAGGGTCTTATGTAGGATACAACACGTGACGTTCATCGCAAGAGCATTCAATAATATTCCTTGATAAGGACAAGGAGTTGTAACTCGACCCATACATTTAGGAGTTGGTAGGCTATATGTTCTTTACTGAACATCTTGATTTCATAAATTGATATGGTAGCATTGTACTATTGAGGACCAGATGACCTCGCTGCTCCGCCCCTTAAAACAACAATTAACGCATTGTAATATTAGACAACACGGGCAACATTATTTGTTTCATTACAGTGAAGGAATAAACGCTATTGATCAGTAATTACGACAGTTACAAATAGCCAGTTAGCATGCTCGGGTAATAGAATTCGGGCCTGTCTCATGAGTTAATATCCATATCTAATTCAAAATATCTATGACGTTGCGTCATTACTTAGCTTCCATTCCCGTTACGATTTACAGTAAGCGTTTAAATCCCCTGCGTATGAACACTTGGTAAAAAGGTCTTGGTTTCTGGATATTAAATTCATCGTCCCCATAGCTCCCTCCACGCCACTTATGACGTCATGACCCTTTTGTAGCAATATAAACATGGAAGATACGTACCCTGTATGTTAGCGGAAAATATTGAGGCACGTGAGTAACGAAACAATTAGCCTATTTATCATAATTATAGCTTTATGTTCGACCCTGGCGAAATGTAAATACAGGGTCTTTATATTTACTTGGCAAGGGCATTCTCGCTCACGCGCTCCGCCAGTGACTGCTCAGTTCCCGGCTGCTGCGCGCACGTACATACGGCAAAATACGGTTCTGAAAATCAGTATCATGCAGTTTTACACACCATGTTTACAGCAGATGCTGAAAATGTTCCCCATCCGCTGCCAAACATAATCGGCATCTCCTTATGAAGTTTCCGGTTACTCCCGTTAATTTAGCTTCAGTAAGGAAATCTTCACGTCTATTTTTATTGTTTACTGAACCTGTACGTTTGAATCTCTTAGCCAGTTGTCTTATTGCCCGATTTATAGGAAAGGGTCCCCCTGGAAATCTCACTCGAAACTTTTGGCTTGTTCTCGCGCACGATTTCCTGCACTTTATGTACGTATTGTGCAGATATACACGTTCACGTAACGAATATTTTACATACGGCATTACAACACTACAATCACAATAAAACACTATACAATACGATATACAGTATTGGTACTGCACTCGAATTCAGCCTAGCTCAAGACTTTGACTGAGTCGAGGATCGAACCGACTTGTGAACCATGAGAGAGAAATAGTTGGAATTTGGAATTAAAAACAATATAATATTCACATATGCATTTTAGGAAGTGAATAAAGCATATTGATAAAAATTTTGGACATTTTTGAAGCATTTTAAAGGAATACAATTTGAGAATATTATAGTGAATGATATTTTAACCATAGGAGAGTGAGATTCTTCAATGCTGGAATATGACCATGGCTTCATGTTAGCAAGCTAAAAACCGGTTTTGGTTGGCCGAGGAAACAATAACAAATTATAATCCGGTACACGACACTATGATAAGAGGCTAGAACCAGAGTCTTCTATCATGATAACTGAAAAGCCAATCAGAATGAATCACACAAAATTTTGAGGGAACCGCTATTAAATCAAATTTGCTTATATAAAGCGATATTAACGTTTCTACAGATGCAGAAGAAAATATGGAATTTAATTGGTAAACCAAAATTATAAATAAATGACCAGGAGATGAATTACGAGCATAATTAATTCATGTTAATAAGCTCGATGCGAGGCTAGCAGTCACATTCTAGTTTGATACGCGCGCCATTGCGGAGAGCGCAACAGAGACTTCTACTCAGCTACTTGGAGAGAGCGGGCGTATATTATGACACGTCCCAGAACATCACTATACTATATTTGAAGTACGGACGGGAGACGAAGCAGAACCGTCTGGAGATACAGGCATCGCCGAGGAAGGAAAGCGAGAAGCCGGCGAAATACAAATGCACTAGTTTGCAACAGAAGAAAAGCATTATTACAACTTCACATTTCTACGGAACTGCGACTAGTAGCACTGTATTCTACAGCTACTACATTGCAACAACATATCTTCTACATTATCTTACATTTACGATGTTGGTAAAGTCCTTGAGTCAGAGGGGACGTTTACATTCAACCTTTGATAAGAAGATTACCATGAACAACTAAACTAGGGAAGGAGGTTAGTCTATGGACTGGGAATTCAGAGTGATCTAGAAGACCAGGGTCGATGAATCTACAACTGCACATCAACATTCAGTACTCTGAATATACTTTAAATACTACTATTCGATTGCCCACCAACAACTTGGAGAGATGTCAACCCAGGACATTCAAACCTACATGGATGATGAACTGCTACGAGAGAAGAAGACGGATGGCGGAGTTCGTTTTGTCAAGAGATCGAGTTTCAAGACGGATGGGTCGAGAAGCAAGAAGAAATGCCGTTAGCGAGGAGAGACGAGCCGAAACACAGGTGCTTGCAGTACGAGGCGATGGCGAGGCAGAGCAGCTGACTGGCACGCTTCTGGCTGGAACCCGTTTATCGAGACAGACGACTCACACGCGCTGTACGAGCGGAACATCGAGCATATCTGATCCACGTATTCACGACACCAGACCATCAGAAAAAGGTAGAAAATTGATCTAAGATCTTAGTAGTTTTTGAAGTAGTATTTGTTGTATTTCAGGAGTGACCTATTCATAGTAGATTTGCTTACTTTAACCCATGTTTTTAAGTAGTAAATATTAGTAATTTCACTGTAAATTTTTTGATACGTCTATGTGTGTCGTTTTCAGACGTAATTTCATTCTTTTTTGATTTTAGATATTTCGTTTTGTATTTTTGCAGGCAACGTTTTAACATGCTCACTTTCGAACGAAATTGTTTTATGGAGGGAATGCTTCGATTGAAAAAGATTGTTTCGATTGGAAAATATTATTTCGATTGTAATGCTTCGATCGTAACATAATGTTTTGATTGGAAAGGAAGATGTCGATTGTAATATACGAGGCACGTCCAGAAAGTAAGTTCCGTTTGGTAATAAGATTAAATTGTGTACTGATACAGAAAAATTATTTATTGCACAACATTCGACACCTCTTAAACTACTTTTCCACATAACTGCCGAACTTTTGCAGGCATTTGTCATAGCGTGGCACAAGTTTTTGCATACCTTCTTCATAGAAGTGTGCCGCCTCTGTCTTCAACCAGTTGGAAACATCTTCTTGCAGCTCGTCGTCATTGTTGAAGTGTTGACCGCGAAGGAAAGACTTGAGATGTGTGAACAGATGAAAGTCGCTAGGAGCGAGGCCAGGGCTGTACGGAGGGTAGTCAAACACGTCCCAGCCAAATCCCAGTAGGAGGTTTCTCGTCACATTTGCAGTGTGTGGTCGTGCGTTGTCGTGAAGAAAAACAACACCTTTTGACATCAACCCTCGGCGCTTATTCTGTATTGCGCGGGCAATTTCCTAAGTGTCTCGCAGTAAGCATCTGCGTTGATTGTTTGACCACGCGGTAAGAAATCAATGAGTAAGATGCCTTTCCAGTCCCAGAACACTGTGCACATCATTTTCCGAGGTGTCAAGATATGTTTCGGCTTAACCTTTGCTGGGGATGAAGTGTGCCTCCATTCCATTGATTGCCGCTTACTTTCAGGGGTGTCGTAAGAAACCCAAGTTTCATCTCCTGTGACTATCTGTGTCAGAAATTCTTCGCCGCCTTCATTGTAACGGGTCAAAAACTGAAGTGCACTACCCATCCGTTTTGTTTTGTGTTGCTCCGTAAGAATCTTTGGTACCCAACGTCCGCAAAGTTTACGAAAGTTCAGTTTTTCGGTAACAATTTCATGAATTAGTGATCGTGAGATTTGGGGAAATTCCATAGCGAGAGCACTCATTGTAAACCTGCGGTTTTCCGGGATCTTGTCATCAATCGCGTGAACCAGTTCTTCTGTAACCAAAGATGGACGCCCACTTCGTTCTTCATCGTGCACTTCACTACGTCCTTCATTGAACTGTCGGACCCATCTTCTCACCATTGAATCACTCATCGCATTTTGTCCATACACTTCACAAATTTGCCGATAAATTTTAATTGGTTTCACTTTCCTAGCATTCAGAAAACGAATCACAGATCTGATTTCACAAGCGGCGGGATTTTCAATCAACACCGACATTGTACGAGTAAACATGCACAACAACGCGTACGTGGCTGACAGCGCTCTCCAAATGGCGCACGTTTCTTCTCCTTGATACAGAGCGTCTACCGCGCATATGCGGAACTGCGCTGCAACGGAACGTACAACTAGTTGAAGACACAGGCGGCACACGTCTATGAAGAAGGTATACAAAAACTCGTGCCACGCTACGACAAATGCCTGCAACATTTCGGCAGTTATGTGGAAAAATAGTTTAAGGGTTGTAGAATTTTGTGCAATAAATATTTTTTCTGTATCTGTACACAATTTAATGTTATTACCAAACGGAACTTACTTTCTGGACGTACTTCGTATATTTCGATTGTCAGTTATATTACGATTGTTAAGAATGTCTTGATCGTTAAGAATACTTCGATTACTAATAATGTTATAACATTGTTTAAACAATTTATTACGTCAGAACGTAATTGAAACATTTATTAAAACAATTCCAATTGCGGAATGTAACTGTATTTGACATTGATATAGTCTTTGACTATTGCTGTAATGAATATACTATAAATAGGATCATATTGACAAATTGTGGTCAAATGATGCCTATAATTAATAACAATTTTATTGGAAAAATTGCTATAACGAAACCAGAGACCAGGAGAATTGCAGATCTACAAGTTTTTATATGAATATTTCATTCATATATGTACACCAGATACGGGAGGTCATGTTTATTATTATTATTAACAACTACAGACGAGCGAACTACAATTTATTAATGTTTATATTTTATTGTAACGTGGAAAAATAGTCTATTATGGAAGTTTGTCGATGAAATGCGTTATTGAGAGTTGAAAGTAACATTGTACAGGTAAATTTGAAGTGAACAAGTATGTCATTGTTTTGGAAGAGCACGAAGTTAATTAATTTAGAGACGAGAGGAGGATATGAGTGCACTATAAACGGTATTACACAGGTGCGAGTTTACCTAGTCAAGTCACTGATTCTTCTACAAGTTTGTAGCAAGATGGGATTTTTATTGAAGGAATGCCGTGCAGTATTATGGAGATTGTTGGTAAGAAGGAAAGGAAAGAAGAATGTATATTATGGAAGCGTGGCAGACGCTGTAAAAGAGATTGTTCGCCGTATTACGAAAATAAAGAATGTATTGCCATGTGGCCCAAAGAATCGATACAGTATGTGTAAAAAGTTATTGACACCGAGGTTTATATTTATGTTGTGTATGTCAAAGAGTATTATTATGAAATCCACGAAGAGTATTAGTGTATTTTAGTAGTTTCGCATCGTTCTTTAAATTTATTGTATATTTATTCATTGATTCGACGTTGTAAAAGCTATGTTTAACTTAATTGTTCGATACTAAAGCTTTGTTTATTATGACAAGATACCAGAGAATACCTATAAATTACATTGTTGTGTGAACAAATGTTTGAAGGACTGTTAATGAAAACAGGAGCGAAATAAGACTGTTAGATCACGAGAGATCTTGTAAATAGTATTTTAATACCGTGCTGGACATGGAGTAATATAACTTATGTATATATTTCAACTATCTTAATTAATATATTTAATTATTCTTTTATATTCACGTTGTGCGTAAATAAGTGTATAATTTAGGGTTTTACATTGTTAATTATATTTTAATTCGATGAACAGCTGATGACGATCAGACTGATTCAAGAGATCGAGTCACAGGGTGACTAAAAAGTTTAAACATTTAATTATTATTTCTTAATAATTGCATTTGTGCAGTGAATACTTTGTTGAAAGTATATTTATCAGTGGTGTTAGGAAGTTCTGTTATGTAAATACTTAGATAATAAATTTCAGGCATTTTTTTCTTTTGCTTGCCTGTATGTTTTTATAGAAACTGATTTACTCGTCATTTTTCAATCGACGTGCGATAATACTACCGGTTAGTTACTAGAATTCATTTATCTCAATTTCACCGTTCACCCTCGAGATCCGAGATTCTTGTCCTACCATCTTGTTATGGATATTTTATTTCTAGTAAATGTGTAACGAATTAGTACTGTTGTTGCATGCCCGGTATGCGCCGAGAGTTTCCTAGTCATTTACCTAGTAGGGTAGTGTTGATTTATCTGGCTGGGTATCGACATCCCTACAATCCTTTTCCATCTCAGCGGATATAGGTGGTGGCTATGCGAGATTCGGGCGCAGTACACAGTATCTTTATAAAACCCTGAAAGACTGCAACAACATATTAGCTCAGAGGTCACACGTCTACAGAAGAGCGAGTGAATACCCGGGCAATACAGCTCGAGTCCACATGCCAACCTGGCCGGGGACAGGCGGCCAAGGTCGAGGGAAGGTCTGAACAATACGTGCCTTTCATAACGTGCGCTAGAACAAGACAAAAGTTTCGAATGACATTTCCAGGGAGACCCATTCCTATAAAGCGGACAATAAATCAACTGGTTAAGAGATTCAAACGTACAGGTTCAGTAAACAATCAAAATAGACATGAAGATTTCCTTACTGAAACTAAATTAACCGGAGTAACCGGAAACTTCATAAGGAGATGCCGGTTATGTTTGGCAGCGGATGGGGAACATTTTCAGCATCTACTGTAAGCATGGTGAGTAAAAATGTATGATACTGATTTTAATCACCGTATTCTGCCGTACATACGCGCGCGCGGCAGCCGGGAACTGAGCGTCAGTGGCGGAGCGCGTGAGCGAGAATGTCCTTGCCAAGCAAAAATAAAGACCCTGTATTATATGTCAGAAAACTGTACTATAATGAGGCTCATTATAGTACAAGTTTTCATTATGATACAGTTTCTCCCACCAATCAGAGCTCAAGAAACAGTTGTGTGACCAATTAGGTGAGGATAGCATCGCACCTGCGCTCACTTCCATGGCCCCCTACTTTAAATTTCACTGCGTTGCGAGTGTCATAGTGAGGTATTCCAGGAGGCCATGGTCAAATACAAGGTATTCTCTGCGTCCCATGCGCTCTATTCAGTACATTAAACTGGTGAAATATGTCCTCGGACACTCCCGGCACTAAAATCCAAACGATAGATAGAACTGGTGAAAATCTCGACAGATATTTATGAATATTTTTGTTCGAACATAACATAGTTATAATTATCGTCGAACATAAACAGTCGTATGCAACTCGCCTATAATGGTAATTAAGACACTCGTATGGAAATTATAACTCGCTACGCTCGTTTTATAAAGATACTCGTGTCTTAATTATTGCCAGTATAGGCCTAGGCTCGTTGCATAGTGTTAACAGTCACCCAGTCGAAATCAGAGCCATGCTTGTTATGACGTACAGCATGAATCCTCCAGATTTTGATGATATGAAATGGCTGTTGACAGTGCATGATTGTGTTTGTATATCAGTTGTCACGCTTGAATGAAGTGTAATTCAATTTCTTCCAATTTCACACATTTCGACGTTCTGGTGGAGACCAAATCCTTTGTTTTACACTTCTACCTGGCATATAATTGAAAATACATAATATGATTTCCATACCTTTCTGGGAGTCATTGGGAATTGAAATTACTGTCAATTATCACTGCTGCACTGGAAATATTTATTACACTGACCGGCACGAAAAACGCAACACTTCAATTTCTTACAAAAACTGAAATTTATTTCAAAGTTATGACACTTTTATAACACTAATCTATTATATGATGATGAAATATTGTAGTACGGTCCCATGTAGGTGTCTAACAATGGAAAATAAAAGATGATTATACACAATTTTAAAAATTAAGCCAGTGATGCACACTTCAAGGAAAGAGCGCTAAAAGAGCGGGAAATTTTGAGTAAGGTCCTTAAGGTCCTCACTTCTGTTTTGATTTTATACACTTCACACATTACTTCACAGACCTCGGAGATGATCTCGGAGACCTCTGTTCGCATCTTTAAAAGCGTGTTTTGCCACCTCTTGTACCAATGACGGCATTCAACCTTTCAGGGATGCTCCTGATTAATGCTGTAATGTCCTGTTGAGGAATCATCTCCCATTCTTCCAGGAGGACATTCCGTAGGTCCTGTAGGGTCTCTGGATAGCACTGACGGGCTCTTCTCCCCAGCCGGTCCCAAACGTGCTCAAGAGGATTCAAATCAGGGCTTCGAGCAGGCCAAGCCATAGCATGAATCCCTGCTTCACCCAAGAACTTTCTTAACATGTGGGCGTGCATTGTCTTGCATTAGTGTGACATCATCACCAATAAATGGAGCGAAAGGCACAACATGCTCCAGAAGGATTTCCTCCACATACCGATGTGCAGTGAGGCTCCCATAATCCACGACGACCAAATCCGTCCTTGCAGCCATACTGATTCCTGCTCGAAACCATCACACAACCACCTTGAAATAGCGTCCTGGATGAGAATGTGCAAGGGGAATACCTTTCCTCTGGCCTTCTACAGACCCTCTCTCTTCCGTCAGGTGATCGGAGGCCAAACCGCAACTCATCGGCGAACAACACTTGTTCCCATTGTTGTACTGTCCAGCCATGATGTTCCCTTGCAAAACGTAGTCAAGCTGTGCGATGTTCTCTGGTAGGTTCTGGGTCTGTAACTGGTCTTCTGGATTGAAGATTGGCTTCTTCCAATCTTCTTCGGACGGTTCTCTCACTAGCATCGAGCCCTCGAACTTGGTGGAGTCGATTTCGTGCTTCAGTGGCGATGGAGTGACGGTCTTGAAGAACTTGAAGTTGTAAGAAGCGGACATCTCTCTTCGATTTTGTGCTTCTCGGGCCTGATCCTGGTCTCCTTGCAAAGCCTCCAGTTTCCCTGTACCTTAGTACGGTTCTGGAAATCGTGGAAGCTGTAATCCTCAACACTTCTGCAATGTAATGCATGCTGCGACCATCTTCCACCAAAGCAACAACTTTTGCAGCTCGTTCAGGGCTTAAGGGCATGTTTGCTCCAGAAAGCTAATTACGACAATCACAGAAAGATCCCACAAACACATGTGATTGAAAAGGGAACAATTGAAAGTACAACACTAAGCGCCATAAGAGCGGGAACACATTATTGGGTTACATCCAGTGATGTGTTTTCCAGGTTGTGCGGGAAAAATCAATTGAGGCTAGTGCAATCAACAATCAACACTTCATTGTTTGCTTGCAAAGCAACACCAATAACATACCCCGTTTAAAAAAATAGGTTAAAGTGCTTCACTTTGATTAAATAGATAAATTACACAATAATTTCACATCATTTATTGAGTGTTGCGTTTTTCATGCCGGTCAGTGTATTTACGTAAGTTTTTATTTCTTGTTCATTCAACGACGGCAGCCATGTTTCTGAGGCGCATGAAGTATCTTAAACTGTTACTCTGACGCACATGTTGACGACAGTTCATTGTTGCGAACATGTGGGATACGTAATACACACGCAATTTTGTAGATACGCGTAATAGGCCTATAGCAATTGTGAAAAAGCATTAGGCCTATTGGCCAAACCATTGGCCTGGATAAAGATTATTAATGCGTGACTAACCCCACCGTGCGTGACAAAAACCAGGGGTGTATTTGCTAACGCGGCCCTGCTACCTAGCAATTATTGGTCTATGCAAAAACCATTGGTCTGGATGAAAATTATTGATGCGTTTATGGGAAACTTCAGTTTTAATTAGTGGTTGGGAGCATATAGAACAAATTTTATTTTACAAAATTAGTGCACTCTGGCGTCTTGAGGGTGATTTGTTTATAAGAGGTGATTGAATGGAAATTGGCGCTTTTTGTTTGTTTGTTTGTTTGTTTGTTTGTTTTGCGATACCGACTATACAGTAGTACTGTATGCGTGGGGTTGGCTATACTGTATTTGTCCATAAATCACGCGTACAATGGCGGACTCAGCTGGAATAGTATATATATAAGTCGTCAGTGGAGGAGTAAACGTAGTATATTACTACACGATCTCCAGGATTTTTCCCGACCATTACCACAAGTATTTTGGCTAATTTCAGTGTCTGTCTGTTAGGTAGTCAGCCCGAAGGCTGGTTGGATCCTCAAAAAGTACAGCCGTTACGTTATGTGAGTAGATACCCACAAAAAAGCAAGGCAGCGCTATTTTGAGGCGTTCTAGGCAAGAAGAGGAGTGAGGTAGTTTGCCATTGCTTTCCTCACTGAGTCAGAACAGTACCGGTAGATAAAGAAAGAGGTTTTTTTCTTTTATCCCAGGATTAGGTTTCTTCCAGTGTTACTTAAAGTTTAATTCAATGAACGAGAGACCACCTTGTGGTGTCTTATCTGTCAATCACGAGGTCTGACTTCGATTCCCCACTTTGCCAAAAACGGGATACCCTCAGCCTCGTGAGGCAGACCAGAGAAGCTGTCGTCCGTGGTTTCTAGATTCTAGAAAAAAAAAGTTCGTTTACTGTAACATTGCACTTTTTTGACAGTTCTAGCGGGAACCAAGTCCTACTGGACAGATCGAGCCGCCGCTGCCACGTGCCTTGCAGCCAATGAGCCATCACCCACATGGCAGCCAACAATGGCCGCGTGTATTCCGTCAAGGAGTGAATAGCTGTTATGAGTTGCCTAAACCTACATCCATCTCGCAATATCAATTCATTGCCCTTTCAAAAGAAATTTATCTGAAAAGTGAACACGCGTTCAAATTGAAATAATACTTTCTGACGACTGGGCAATATTATCAATTGTTATTATTATAATTTAATATAATAAGCACGTTATTTGCACAAGCGAATGAACACGGTAATCATTCTATTACCAACCGCACACCCATGCCACGAGCATGAAAAGGCAACTTTTCAGTTTGGCCAACAGAATATGTTCTCAATATATTCATACTTGTATACATTTGTTATGGACTACAGGTTATAAATTGAGTCTTTCCTTATGAAGTTGGCAACCCTAGCTGTCAAAAAAGTGCAAAGTTACAGTAAACGAACTCTACCCCAGGCAGCCGCCTCCTACACAATACTAGCGTTACACGCACTAGTACAACCATCCACACACTCAAGTACACGTGGTTGCATGGCCATGATGTCGCAAAACCCTTAAAGGAGGCAACAGCAACAAACTAAATTAGTCACTTGTGATTTATTTACAAGCACTGCACTCCCTGATTTGGTAGTCAATTATTTGAGGAGAAGCAAACTAAAAGTTATTATAATATTATCTTACCTCCAAACTGCCGACTGTTTCTCAATCACCATGTACGGCTGTCGGCCGAAATAGTACTCTGGTCTGGGTTCCATTTTGTTCCTTTTGGGCTCCATTGTATTGAGCTTCACTCCTAACTACATCCCACGGATCACAAACAGCTCGCACAGCCTTGGATTAAACCTTAGCACTCAGCATCTAACAGGAGAATGAGCTCGCTGGCCGGAACGTTCACGAGTAGTAGTGATGTCACTGCCTTGAAATCACGACCGGGTGTGGGAACTGCACATTTACCAATGTTGTCAAAAAGTCATTAAAGTAGGTTTTATCTGCTCAATTAAGTGTGATGTTTAGGACTAACACTGCAGGTAATGTAATTTACAAAATGCACACAAACTTGCCTGGACATAGCCGCGAAAAGGCAGACACTAACAAAACAATGTACATTCCCAGCGTACTGATGCACACATTTTAGTTTAGTGAACGCAAACTCACCATTTTGGAGGAAGTACTTCGTACTTCTTTTTCAGAAACTCCACCAGGTACATATAATTTCGTATTCTATGGCTAGTTGATATACGTAAAGCTGACTAGTTTTGGACACAGATCGCTTAATATCTCATGCCGTAGCGAGCTTGTCGGCGATTGTACGTGCCAAGCACAAGCCCACAATACTGTGAGGTGCAGAGGGAGTCGAACTTTTGACTGTCACGCAACCCTTGGCAGTGCCCCAGATCTTTACCGCCTGCTCCCTCCAGCATTTCACCTAAATTGCATGTTGTCTATTAGGGAAGGGGGCTATTCCTGTGAAATACGAGGGTTGATACATAAATCTAATCTCACAAAAATGAGCTAACATTGGAAATCTAATAACTGCGATTGAAAATGGGTGCACCAGTCCGGATGTGAACTCGCTTCCAATCAAACAGATCTCAGTGAGCACAGCTAAAGAAGACCGCCGACCGACGAATTCGTAGCGCACTGGCTTGAGTCCTTGGCTGTCACCCCTCAAGTCCGAGTTCTATTTCATTTCATTGTACAATAACACACTTGTGAAAGATGCATGTCGTTTGGTGACAGTGTTCCTTTGATCTTAGGCCCCTTTCACACCGAAGATGCAAGACGTAAGATGCATTCATCCTGGGTGCAGGATGCATTTGCGTCTTGCATCTTGATGAAAGGGCTTTCACACCAAAGATGCACGTGCCACTTGCACCATCTGTTAATATCCATGATCTCTGTTTAGTTTAGTACGTGAGTTTGAAAAATGAATAATCAATCATCCGACTCTTCAGACGACGAAATTATAATTCTGGCTTGTGCAGTCGGAAGGAGACGAAGACAAAGAGGGAATCGTTTATGGCAGCACCCATACTGGGATAATGCTGGAGAGCATAGCCCTGCTATTGTGTCTCAGCAATTACTGAACCATCCAGTAAAGTTTCAGGCGTATTACAAAATGGAGATTTCGACTTTTAACTTTTAACAAGTGAGATTTCCAAAAGGGGAGTATGCAAGACCAGCTCAACAAAGATGCACCATAAAATCTCCAGCCGGCTGGTTCTCAAGAGGCAAGTGCGTCTTGCATCCAGGGTGCTAGACGCACTTGCATCTTCGGTGTGAAACCTCTCGTTCAATTACATAGTCTGGTGTTTAAGATGGCAGGATGCAGGATCTTGCGTCTTGCATCTTCGGTGTGAAAGGGACCTTAATCCATGTGCTTATCTCATTCCTCAAGTGAAGAAGCTGCTGTGCGAGAAACGCTCAGCCAACACTCAACATATCCTAACTGCAGTTCGGATTGAGGTATCAATAATGCATCGCATGCGTCCGTTACCCGCCATTGTGTGTGTAGGCTAAGATTTGGGTAGAAGGCGGCCGAGGCCTTAATTAAGGCGCAGCTTATGGCGAAAGCCGTGAACAGCGAACCGGGTCATATCCAGCTCTCTTCCATTCCGACGTCAAAATTACGTCTGTCGTGTACAAGTCCTCCCATATACCCGCTTTCTTGGCGTGTAGTTCGGGAAAGTCCTGGTGTGGTTGCGTGGACGGTAGCATCAATTTCAGTCGAATCTCCTCTACATAGCCATACGACAAATAAAATAATAAATAATAAAACTGCTGTGTGAGTTCATAAGTTAGTCCAGACTATAGATGGTACGTTTTTGAATAGACACGAAGCCTTCTTGAGATAAGTGATCGAAGGATCTAGGAGGGTTTTGCGGACTACCTGTGCCAACATATGCAATGAAAGTGAACTCACAGACTTGAGTTATCACGAACATATCATTATCGAATGTATCAGGTAACTGAACCGGCCACGGTGGTCGAGAGCGCTAGCTCGTGCCACGCTGGCATGGAGAGAGCGTGGGTTCGAACCCCACCTCGGCCGTCCTAAAAATGGTTTCCGTGGTTTCCCATTTTCACCACCAGGCAAATGTCGGTACGGTTCCTTTTAACAGGTCCGCGGCCGACTTTCTTACAAAGTATATTTTGGTGATAACATCATAATTACAAGGCCGCTAGGGGCAGATGACCTCGTAGCTCCGCCCCTTAAAACAACAATAACTAACTAACTACAAGGCCGTTAAGTTGCTTCCTGAGGTTCAATGGGCCGTGAAGAGGTCATCAGAGCGTCAATTGAATCCATAGCATGAAAATATAGGATTTTGATTGCATTCATCAGATATAAACTTGTGCATTCAGTAGACTACCTTCATTCTGATTAATGAACATCAGAATAACATTAAAAAAGTGATAGTCATTCTGCAAGACTAGACTTTATATAATTTTAAATGGTACAAATGCTGAAAAATGCTGGGTGAAAGCCTCATGATCACGCAGCGAACTGCGTGAACTCAAAGTCAATTAGCAAGTGCAAACCAAGGTCAAAGGAGGTAGCTGGCTGGATAACGTCACGCTCACCGGAGCGCGCGGGGAAAGGAGGGAGCTCAAGTGGTACTAAGACGTCACACACCTCAGTGCATTCTCGGTACATTTCGTCCCGTCGCCGTAACGTAACGCCAGACCTCAGCGTAACGACGAAGTCGACAAGATCATTTAAAATGATAAAAACAAGAAGTTGAATACACTTTTATTACTAAAAATATAATTACCGTATTATACTGTATTGTTTTTCTAGAATTAATCTGGTCGTTTTGCAACACTGCAACCTTATTACCGGCCGCCACTGCTTACAACGACCATATTCAGGCGTCTAGTGAGAATTTGAGTTACCAATTGGTTCGTCCGTGAAAGTCTGGCCCGGAGTTCTCGATCAAGTCTGGTGTGACGTACCAGAGACCAGTCGAGCTTGGTGAAGGTCGTGGATGACAGAGGAAGTGCGAGCTCCGCACCTTGTCTCATAAGAATGCGGTGATCGTGTAGCTCCCACATGGCCATGACGTAATCCTCTAGTTCCGTGACCTCACCAACCGAGTGAGTGGGATTCAGCACGACCTCATAGCAAGGGTGAACACAACGGGGGATATGGAATATCCTCCAGTACGGAGGGCCAAATTAGTGAGTTATAGGCCATTTGGGTGATTGTTTTTGTGATACAGTATTTTGGAGTAAAAATTTGTCCAAATGCCTTAAATCCGCCTCTGTCAGTCTGTCTGATGGGGTCTTTCATATCATTCTGCACGTGGCCATAACAAAATTATCTACTGTATGCTTCCTTGATGAAGTACCTACCCGCCATATTGGCTTTATTGTCACTGGTGGTAGCTTTCAACAATTAATTTCATGCTTTGACTAATTCTTGAGGGCAAGTAAGTTAGTTATTGTTGTTTTAAGGGGCGGAACTACGAGGTCATCTGCCCCTAAAAGAGGGCAAGTAAGTAAGTCTTTTACTATGTCATTTTGTGAAATGTTTCACATAATCATATGACGCTCATATTCCATTGTTTAGTAGGTATTAACAGAGCACACCTCTAATTGAGGAATTACGCGCAACATTAATTAATAAGTGAATTACAAAGTATGTTCCGTATTCACTGCAGCAGGGCCACCGAGAGGATTTGAGGGCCCCTATACAAAGTTTTGCTCGGGCCCCTCTTGAAATAATTTTAATTATTTCTATCCACTACTAGCTATTCCGGAAATATAATGTAACTTTGAGAAAAGCTTCTAAGACCTCGTGCACATGGCGATATTTTACCTGCTGGCGCTTCCTAGCGGCAACTCGCTCAGAACATCCATGTGGCGAGAGTGTGTACTGGCTTGTGCGGGAGAATCAAGTGTGATAATTAGAGCTGGGATTTTTATGTAATATCTAGTGGCATAATATGTACATAAATATGTAACAAAAATCACCAAAATGTGTAGCAAAATATGAACGAGTAGATTGGGCAAAATATGTAATATCATATAATTAATATAAACTTACCATTTTGTCAGTTACAACACCTAAACACGCTTTATATTACATTTTGTAGCACAGTGAACAATTAAGTATTTTTTCAATGTTCTTTGGAGTCATATTATATGAATATATCACACATATATTCAATAGAAACATATTATTTTCATAACTCAAAGCACGTTTATCCATTAAATTTTGTACCACAGTGAACTATTAAGTATTTTTCGATGTTCTCGGGGGTCATAGAAAGGCGTTTGTCACTTAGGGGGTTCTTATATGCAGAGAAAGATCTTTCAACATCACATGATGTAACTGGAGCAAATTTTAGGAGAGGAATTTTCGCTGGAGTAATGTCCTCGGGAGGATCAACGTCATCTCCATTTAGAATTCGGCACACACTGTGAAATGTTGAATAATCAGATTTCTCTTCAACACTTTTTGCAATTTACTCAATACACTTGCACCAGTTTCCCCAAGCACAGCACTTATCATCCTATCGTCCTCTCAAATACCTGTCACTCATAATTACCTTAATCCCCCTGTTGAGAGGACAGACAACAGCCCCACATTAAGTGTGAAACTTCAATTCAGCAATTTATTTCATATAAAAACAGGAAAACTCTGAAATATGTAATTTTATGTAATATCACTAAAAATATGTAGAATACCCACAAATATGAAAAAATATGTAAAATATGTAATTACATAGAAATCCCAGCTCTAGTGATAATGAAGGAAGCAATTTAAAGTTCAAATGTCGTCGTCCATAGAGGTTCGCGTGGGCTTTCAGAAGATTCAGTGGGATACGTCGTATTTTAGAACTTCTACGCTAAAGAAAGGCATACAGCTCAAAGTAATCACATATTTCAGGTGAAGGAACGATTGGGAGAAGAACTATCCAGCTTCTCTTTCAGAGAAACGAGCATTAATCAACCGCCTTATGCTGTTAAACTTAAGGTAATATTTACCTTTCTTTTTGGTCCACAAATCATATGTATATTTATACTATTAATTTTAAGCATAACTTTATTATAATATTTCCCGTATCCCTGCCGTAAATTATTTTTTCATTAATTACTGATAGTCTTTTTTTTTTTTTAATATTTAACAGATCGATTGCAACAGGAACATTTAGTCAGCCGAGTGTGAATGCAAAGCAGGCCTTTCCAAATGCTGCAAGCACATTGCTGCGCTTTGCATTTATGTTAATACCGAGAGAGATTCTTCGAAGACTTTCTTCCTGCAACAATGGGAGAAACCTAAGAATGTTATCGCGGAATATTCTAAAGGTGAACATTTAGGAGAAATAAGCGGACAGTTTGTTGCGTGTCGGAAAGTGTGGGATTAGAAACATTCACCAAAACTGAACTATACGAGAAAATTAAAAATATAGACTGTGCTTTTACAAGAGTTTTGAAGGCCGAGTGTGAAGGTGAATCCATAATTATCTCCATTTCTATTGTTGAAGCTATCGTGGATAATGCTGTAGAATAGAGCGAAACAAGACTTTTACTTCAGTGTCTTCAGCAATTAGACCATCAGAACGTTAATAAACTGGTTAGATCCTATGGAATAAATTACTTGCCAAGTGGCAAGATATCACTAGTGCCAAAAAATTATGAGTCCCATGTTGCCAAGTGACGGCGGAATTTTTATTTTGACAACGTGAAAGTCACAAAATCGCAGAAGGATGCTATTGCGATTGAGACTAGGGCTCAATCTAAGAATCCTGCTTGGTTCCATCAAAGAAAATTACGCAAATCGGCCAGCCAGAGCGTACACAAGATCATGACACTGCAGAGTGGAGATTTTAATAAACTGGCATCTCAGCTTCTTATTTCTAAAGACATAAACAGTCCTGCAGTGAGATACGGAAGAGATAATGAGCAGAGGGCACTTCAGGAATTCTGCATATCGTCCCAATGTTGCGTGTCACAGCTGGGTTTGTTTATAAAAGAAGAGCAACCCTGGCTCTGCTGCAGCCCGGATGGGATAGTGCTATTGGTCAGGAATGCCTTTCTCTTTTGGAGTTGAAGTGCCCTTACTCGTGTCGGGAAAAGCCTGTGGTTGATGACAACACGTGTAATGTTCCATATTTGTATATTGACACTGATGGTGATATTTAGTTAAAGGAAACTCATGTATATTACACCCAGGTACAGGCATCATTGTATATTTTGAACCTCAACTTCTGTGACTTGTTTGTATATTCTCCAAAGAAAAGTGTGAAAGTGAGTGTCTCCAGAAATGAAGAATTGCTTTCAAATATTTTTCCCACAGTAGAGATATTTTATTTCGAGCATTACCTCCCGCTAATTTTCAAGCGTATTACATAGTGTTACATTGTTACCATTCTCATGCTGAGTTTTACCACTATTCAGACATTTGAAACATCATATAATTTCTACTCGAGTTAGAAACATAAAAAACAGTGAAGTAGAGTGGTGTAATCATGAACAATTCAATAATTATACAATCATGTCTAAGTTAAGGACCTGCCTAAAATATATCAGTCGTCTAATTTAATGATAGGAGGACTGAAATTCATTACGACACATATGAGATGAACAATATTGTCTAAATGAGGTACCAAATCCATAGTAACTCGGTTACTTAATATTTTATAAACCTTCATTCTATGTATGGCTCTTTCAATATGAATTCTGACAGATGCTATATCATAATGTTGATTCTACTTCCTCAGCTGAAAACCGTGGATTAAATGCAAATGGTGACATTTCTAATACTGCGTTCCTAGTTTCAATGCACGTTTTTATCTGTGGGAAACCTTAATCACACAAAAAGATTTCCTGCTTGAATATGATTTAGTATACCGGAATGTACGGTAATGTAGCTGTCAGTCGCTCTTCCACCATGACATTTAGAAAGAAAAGAAATATAACCTGATGGAGTAATTGCAACCAGAAATTTTACAGTGAATGTGTCTGGTGCTTCGCTCTGGACTAAGGGTAGTTCACCCAGCACCCACTAGGCGGCAGCATCCCGCAGGCGAGTCGGGTAGCCTTGAGGCGAGGTCCCTTTTCCTCAGTCACGTGTAGTCTCACGGAAAGCAATGTCGTAGTCTTAAGATGTTCTCCTTAGTTGTAGAATTTAGTTAATAAATTATTTTAAGTGAGTACTCGAGGTGTTTCATTTTAACTGCTACCAGAGAGATGTTTAAGCAACAACATTTTGGTCCTCCTAATGCCGGATTATAGAAAAAAGTGAACTTCGAACTTATTCGTGTGCCAACATGTGGGATTTTTGTGAAACAAGTGTACCTGTTTAGTGATGAAATGTGCATGACTTATGTTACAAATCAAACTGTGACTAATAATACAAAGTGCGGTATAAGAATACAAAAAATATACATATATAACGGTAGAAATAAATTCGTATTCTGTAAATAGCCATCTTGAATAGCACAACCACGCCATGACCGTAGGACGCCATCTTGTGAGGTGCAGTCCGCTTACGTCAGCTACCATACATGCCCGCCAGGAGTGCTAGAGAACGGAACTTGCAGGAACATCCACCAGAGACCGCTGTCGACAGATAAACAAGCTTACCAACATTGAAGACAGCATCGGTGAGTACAATCTGGTTCAACATTTCCTTCTGTCCTTTCTTACCGGGTTATTATGGATGCCAATCAAAAACGTGTATTAACAAAGAAAAGAGCAGTCATCAAATCTCGCGTGACTCGCTTAAGTATATTCGTGAATGCATTTGCAGCAGGTGGGAATCTTAATGACATTAAAGTTCGGAAACAATCGTTGGCGAGTTTAATGGATGAGTATAATGACACTCAGATACAATTGGAAATCGATGATCCTGAAAACGAAGCACATGATCTAGATAGAGCAGCCTTTGATGATTTATGCTTGGACATTAAGTCAAAAATGGAAACGCTATTGTGCCCCGAACATACACACACACCTCCGCCTGTAAATAGTGATAACATGAGCAATAGTTGCGCCCTAAAACTTCCAACTATTTCACTACCCAAGTTCAGTGGTGCTCTACAAGATTTCATGCATTTCTATGACACCTTTGTAGCGCTGATCATCAATAATGATACAATCACAGACATTCAAAGATACTATTATCTTCTATCATGTTTGTCTGGCGAACCTCACCACTTAATTGAGAATTTACCAATTTCACAGGATAACTTCAAGGTCGCCTGGGAATTGATTCGCAGTCGGTATCACAATCCCAGAATTATATCAGACCTTCACATCAAGGAATTGTTGTCACTCCCTAACGCAAAGCATGATTCTCCTAAAGAGCTGCGTTTGCTAATTAATCAACTTTGCAGCAACTTAAATGCCATAGAAGCTCTAAAAATTGAAACGCCCTTGCATG
This sequence comes from Meconema thalassinum, assembly GCA_946902985.2. NCBI lineage: Eukaryota > Metazoa > Arthropoda > Insecta > Orthoptera > Tettigoniidae > Meconema > Meconema thalassinum. The sequence continues at coordinate 175,946,577 of OX336392.1, forward strand.
ACCTTATGCTCTCGCACTTAGTTTTGGAAAGAATCAGTCTTAATCTCAGGAAACAATGGGAGAACGGTACGTCAAATGAAGTGCATGCCAGTTTGAAGGACCTAATTCAATTCTTGGAAAGTAATTGCCAAACTTTAGAAATAGTCACGTCCAACAAGACAGCTGCTGTAACCCAAGAAGAGGTCAAGCGTGGTACAAGTTCAAGGGGACAACAACGAGCCTTCATCACCACGTCACCTTATTGTGTGCTATGTAAGACATCTCACAGTCTGCATAAATGTCCAAAATTCAAATACATGGACGTAAATGGCCGTATAGGTATTGTGAGGGAACATAATCTCTGTTTCAATTGTTTGAGAAATGACCACATAGCCAACAATTGCAACGCAGGTAACTGCCGAAGATGCAATAAAAGTCACCACACAATGTTACATATAGACCAGAATATGGACCGTACTGCTACCTCGTCACACACTGCATCCCAACACCAAGCATATTGTTCTGTCAGAAGCGCTTGCCCTCACAATGAAGTATTGCTATCAACTGCCATTGTTAACATTAGGGATAGCGAAGGTCGAATGCATCAATGCCGAGCACTATTAGACAGTGCATCACAGATGAACTTCGTGTCTCGAGACTTAGTGGACCGGTTGGGTATCAAGCTGAATCGGCATTCAATGCCCATCAATGGCATTAGCAACACGCGAGCGACTGAATCCTCTCACTTCTGTCAACTTCAGATAGAGTCGAGAGTTGGTACTTATAGTCGGCATATAGTAGGTTCTGTCCTGCGTCAGATCACTGGCCCGCTGCCTTCATCAAGAATAGAGTGCGAGGACTGGCAACTGCCCGCCAACATTCCACTAGCCGACCCTAATTTCAACCAGCCTAAGGAGATAGATCTGCTGTTAGGTGCTACTGTGTTCTTTGAAGTCTTGAGACCCGAACAACAATCTAGAGAAGGTTACCCTACTCTTCAAAATACACAACTTGGTTGGGTGCTATCTGGATGTCTACCCCCTCACTCAGTTCAACGACGTAAGAATGGAACAACATCATTGTTATACACGGCTGAAGCCTTGCACACACAGGTGGAACGCTTTTGGGAACAGGAGGAGCTGACGACTCGTATCCATTCCAAGGAAGAAAGTCAATGCGAGGAGCATTTTAGGAAATCATTCACGCGTGATAAGTCGGGCAGGTTCACAGTGAGACTTCCACTACGAGAAGCAGTAGGAGAACTTGGTGACTCGTTTGCCAATGCCAGGAGGAGCTTTGGCTACATCGAGAGGAAATTGCATCGACAACCTGAACTGAAGAATGAGTATATCAAATTCATGGATGAATACCGCCAACTAGGACACATGGAACTTGTCGATCGTAGTGACCAGCAGAAACCTGTTTATTACATGCCTCATCACGCAGTAATCAAGGACACGAGCAACACTACCAAGGTCAGAGTTGTCTACAATGCGTCGGCTAAAACAACTTCGTCGATCTCCCTGAATGACGTGATGCTGGTTGGGCCAACTGTTCAGCAGGATCTGTTCTCGATCGTTCTTCGCTTCCGCACACACAAGTATGCGCTAACAGCTGATATCGAGAAGATGTACCGACAGATCCAGATTCATGAAGCAGACCGAGACTTCCAGAGAATCTTGTGGCGCAGTTCTCCGAATCAACAACTGGATATGTACCGATTGACTACGGTAACCTACGGTACTGCAGCGGCTCCGTATCTAGCTACCCGTTGCTTACTGCAGGTGGCACTCGACGGTAAAGACATACACCCTACAGCAGCCGACGTTGCCAAGAGAGACTTCTACGTTGATGATCTTTTGACAGGGACAGACACCATTGAAAAAGCCATCCATTTGTACAAGGACCTCACATCGCTCCTGCAAACCGGAGGATTCCCCATCCGCAAATGGCGGTCCAACAATCCCGATGTATTGGAGGCCATCCCACCTACACTTCGCGAGAGCCAGGTGTCTTGCAGTCTTCCTCTTAAAGATGGCGCCGTGAAAACGCTTGGTCTGTTATGGCATTCGAGTAGTGACTCATTTCAATTCACCGTGGGAGCTCTCAACCACAACAAATTGACTTGGACAAAGAGATCAGTGTTGGCCAATGTAGCGTCCATTTATGATCCATTGGGACTCATAGGGCCTGTAATTGTCCAGTGCAAGTTGTTCATACAAGTCCTTTGGCAACGACACCTCGATTGGGATGGTAAAATTCCCTCAGAACTTGAGACACAATGGAAGGAGATACATCAGCAGCTCCCCAAACTAAATGAGATTCGTGTACCACGGAAGGTGACCGCAGACGGCATGAATGCCAATGTTGAACTTCACGGATTTGCTGATGCCTCAGAAAGAGCCTACGGTGCCTGCGCTTACCTACGTTGCATCAACTCCAATGGAACAATCTCCGTTCACTCTAAATCTAGGGTAGCCCCTTTGAAGCAAGTGTCGCTCCCAAGACTGGAGTTGAATGGCGCACTACTTCTGAGCAGGCTAATGGAAAGAGTGATTCAAGCCCTTAATCTATATTCATGTCGACGTTATTACTGGACAGACTCCACTGTCGTTCTGGCCTGGATTGCAGGTAGCTCCTCAGCCTGGAAAACATATGTGGCCAACAGGGTGTCGGAAATTCACCAACTGACTTCTCAGCAAGATTGGAACCATGTCTCATCACAGGAAAATCCAGCGGACGTTATCTCCAGGGGAACGGAGCCACATCGACTTCAAGGCAATCGATTATGGTGGGCGGGGCCCCTGGCTATCGACGGATCCTTCAGCCTGGCCTGAACTAATCACTGCTGAACCAACCGAAATTCCTGAGCAGCGAGGAGTAAGATTGTGTTTCGTGGCGAGCAATCATGACGCAGATAACCTCTTCACCCGCTTTTCCAGCTGGACTAAACTGCACAGAGTATTTGCATACATTCTCAGATTTCTTCACAACCTAAAGCAGGAGGCAGCAGCAAGACGGCATGGACCTTTGACTACTGACGAACTTCGCGATAGTCTGACAGCAATCATCCGCATCGTTCAGCGCTGCTCGTACAGTCAGGAGATACATAATTTACATCAAGGAAACGCAGTGCCACTTCAGAGCAAACTTCTCACTCTGCACCCCTTTCTGGATAGTGACAACCTATTGAGGGTGGGCGGCAGGCTGGAGAATGCTGAAGCATCATTTCAACAAAAACATCCTTTGATACTGCCCCCTAAGCATCCTGTCACAAAATTGCTTATTTGGAATGAGCACATACGACTTTTGCACGCAGGAAGCCAACTTCTCTTAGCCTCGTTGCGGCAACGGTGGTGGATAACCAATGGCCGATCTGCTATCAGGCAAGTGATCCGCAGCTGTGTAACATGCTTCCGAGTGAAGACCAGTGACACCAGTCAGCTCATGGGACAGTTGCCTAAGTCTAGAGTGACCCCAAGCAAGCCGTTCTCTCATTGTGGTGTGGACTATGGAGGGCCGCTGCATGTGAAATATGGAAGCCCACGAAGTAAAACACAGAAGAAATGCTACATAGCATTGTTTGTGTGCATGGCGACCAAGGCACTACACATTGAGGCAGTCAGCGATCTATCCACGGAGGCCTTTATTGCCGCATTAAGAAGGTTCATTGCAAGACGTGGGCGCTGCAGTCACATGTATAGTGACAATGGCACGTGCTTCACCGGAGCACGAAGGAAACTAGATGAATTGTCGCGCTTCATCCGAACAGAAGACCATCAAACAACCGTATCGAAATTCACAGCTGAAGAAGGAATTCGTTGGCATCACATACCTCCTTACTCCCCTCACTTCGGCGGACTGTGGGAAGCAGGTATAAAATCAGTGAAGACCCACCTGAGGAAAGTTGCTGGTAACACTGTGCTAACCTTTGAAGAGATAACAACACTGCTCACACAAATTGAGGCATGTTTAAATTCGAGACCCATCATCCCGATACCCAACAGTCCTGATGAGTATGCGTTCCTCACCCCTGGTCACTTCTTGACTGGCGAACCCTTAGTGTCGTTCCCTGAACCAGATTGTATCTTAGGGCCATCATCACGGCTGTCAAGATGGCAACTGGTCCAGCGGTGCCGACGACTCATCTGGAAGCGCTGGTCAACTGATTACTTGGGCCAGCTCCAGCAGCGTTCCAAGTGGCTCCACAACCAACCCAACCTCAAGGCAGGAAGGCTGGTGCTCCTCAAAGAAGAAAATGCTCCCCCCCCTCACATGGCCAACCGGGATAATAGAAGAGCTCCATCCTGGGACTGATGGGCTGGTGCGTGTTGTGACTGTGCGGACGAGCAAGGGGTCGTACAAACGACCAGTAACCAGGATCAGCCTTTTCCCTGAAGAACTCATCTAAAAGGACTACCAGTGTAGTGTGTTTATCTTGTGTTTATCTTGTGTTCATATAGTGTTTATCTTGTGTTTATCTTGTGTTCATATAGTGTTTATCTTGTGTTTCTCTTGTTTTCTTTTTGTCTACATTGTGTGTTTTGATTTATTGCTAGAGACTTGTGTTGGAGCAGTTATGTCCACGTACTGTTATCTTTCTTTATAATTTGTGTACAAATTAGATGGGCGGCATGTCTGGTGCTTCGCTCTGGACTAAGGGTAGTTCACCCAGCACCCACTAGGCGGCAGCATCCCGCAGGCGAGTCGGGTAGCCTTGAGGCGAGGTCCCTTTTCCTCAGTCACGTGTAGTCTCACGGAAAGCAATGTCGTAGTCTTAAGATGTTCTCCTTAGTTGTAGAATTTAGTTAATAAATTATTTTAAGTGAGTACTCGAGGTGTTTCATTTTAACTGCTACCAGAGAGATGTTTAAGCAACAACAGAATGCATTTTTGTAATGAGAGAACATTAAAATTCTTTGACGCACACTTTGCGGTCTTTCACAGTATACTTCAGTACAATCTATAATGCACGTGCAATTTTCAAAATGGCGTTTAAACGAATTTGCATAGTACATTTAATAGTGCGTCGTTATGGCCAGAAAATCAATTCCTTAGTTTTCTCAAAAAGATGGTCGAGTGAAAATTTAAAGGCAGCAGAAGCCGTAGTCCTGTGACAGTTAAACATAACGCCGAGTGCAGCAAAACTAATACCCAGTTTGCACTTCATTAACAGGAGAAGTAACATATTTTCCTTGTAAAGAGTACAATTATGATGAACAGAAGGTAACAACGATAACAGGATACGGAACATTGCCAGTTTTACACCCGCTATTTCAGCAAGATTATGTTCGCTTTCTTTCACTGACCGGTATCCACAAAAATAATGCTTCTTATCCACAAGGTGCACATTAACACTACAGTCTTTGTTTTAAACAAGTGTCAGTCATTGTTTGTTCGCACGGGGCATTGGCAGATTTCTCTGGACTTCTGCTTCGCAATTATTTCTCAAAGAAGAAAGCAATATGTTCACCTCCGTCTTGTCACTATATACGGTCACAATATCCGTCTGTGTGCTCGCGTCACTGAATGAACCATCACACTTCCTTCACCCCCGTCATTTTCATGTCTAATTTTTCGCCTCTTGTATCTCTCAGTTATATAATAATTTAGTGTTGAATCTGCTATCTAAATAATGCGGATTTTTAAAATGCTACTTATTTTTCATTACGTCCTGGTCGGCCCCGTGGCGTCGGGGTAGCGCGCCTGCCTCTCACCCGGAAGCCTCGGGTTCGATTCCCGGCTCCGTCAGGGATTTTAGAAACTGACGTGAGGGCTGGAACGGGGTGCACTCAGCCTCGTGAGGACAATTGAGTAGCTGTCTGACAGCGAGGCAGCGGCCCGGTCACGAAAACCAAGATTAACGGCCGAGGGGACCCGATGCGCTGACCACGCAGCCAAATGGATGGGTAGCGGTCGCTCGGTAAGGCGAGTGCCAGGGGTTATTATTATTATTAATAATAATAGTTAAAGTGAAGACTTACAGAATGTGCATGTTAACTGATTTAAAATTACTTAAAAATCCCAAATTGTTTTGTGCTCTTTGCAAAATACAGTTAACAAAAGTTTGGTGCTTTTCAGTCGGTCAACACGAATGTACCCAAAATAGTTGGGTTATACCCTAATCCTGAAAAAAAAATACATGAGATTACAAAGTGTACATGAGTGTACTTATTAATCTCATGTAATTTATTTCAGGATTAGGGTATAACCCAACTCTTTTGGGTACATTCGTGTTGACCGACTGAAAAGCACCAAACTTTTTGTTTACTAAGACAACACTGAAAAATGGCTTCAAATCCCATAAAATACAGTAAGTTATATTTCATAAAATAAATGCTAAAATGTTTTCTATGAAATAAGATTTGTATGTTTTTCTAAATTATGACTGCACTAGCAGTAGTGCCCGGCTTCGCCCGGTGGATTTATTTGTTTTACAGAACTGGAGCGCTCAAGGATAAGGATCGGAATAAATGAAAGTAAATTTGAAAGCACCAACGCTTATTGCAGCTGATAACCTCAGTATATATTTACAAGCCCAAGACATTTTTACACTAGCTATGCCTTTATACAGAGGCATACTATTGTCATGATGATAGCTGTTTTAAGGGGCCTAAGAAATCTTTTTGCACTAATTACTCCCCGTGACTGCAATTTATAAGCAGCTCGCAATTCTGCACCTGAACATTGGTAGGGGCGACGCGATGCGGCCCGCATTACATGGCAACAATAGACTTCGGTATTATTGAAGCCGTTCTGGAGCGCATGTTCTTCCGACTTACTGAACAAAATTCAATCTTTAAGGTTACCTGAGAGGTGTAGCCTAATGCTACATAGCCTAAACTATTTCTTTTGAATCAGGCTATCATATACAAAAAGAATTTTTCGAATCCGACTGGTAGTTCCAGAGATTAGTGCGTTTTAACACATAAACACACAAACAAACACACACACTCTTCAGCTTTATTATATTAGACTAGCAGGTACCCGCGGCTTCGCTCGCGTCATAGTCGTGTCATATTGTTATTCAATGAAATGCAGGTGTACCCCCTTAACACCCCTTTAGAAACTGAATATCCAAAAAACCCTTCCTTAGTGGGCGTTTTCGACTTACTACGAACATATTCCCAAAATTTCATGTTTCTAACTTTAATAGTTTTGGCTGGGCGATGATGAGTCAGTCAGTCAGTCAGTCAGTCAGGACACTTAGTTTTATATAATAGATAAGCATCGGTCCTAGTGGAAAATAATTCTATCACCTGAAACCAAAAATGCATGGGACGAAAAAAACATCAAAATATCATGTTGGTTTCGGACCCTAAATGACGTGAAAAATATAATAAAAGTATTAAAAAAAACTATTTTTCGAAATTTCATTCGAATCAATTTTTATGTCATTCCTGGAACTTAGAAAATTCCGGCCAAAAAGTACAAAGTCATTAATAACTCCCTAAGTATTCGTCGTATGATGAAATAGCAAGAGACAAAAAAGATGTAATGTGTTATTGTCTACAACATAGGCCATGTATAATTTTACACACAGACATATTACGTTCCCCCCCCCATATTTTCACCCCTCCCCATGGGCCCCTTATATTGGATTTATGAAAAAACGGTCAAACACCTATTTTGTTATTTTTTATGCTGATTTTTTCCGCTGAGTTCCAAACTCCTCGCCTATGTCGTTTAAGAGATACACGCTCGGTTAAGAAACCTTCAACCCCCACTTTCACCCCTTTCACCTCATAATATACACCACATCGAAAAACCCTCAGACACGTATCTTCTTATTTTTAATGATGAGTTTATATGCCGAGTATCAAATCCCCCAATGAAAGCAATCCGGAGATATTGTTATTCAATGAAATGCTGGTGTACCCCCTTAACACCCCTTTAGAAACTGAATATCCAAAAACCCTTCCTTAGTGGGCGTTTTCGACTTATAACGAACATATTCCCAAAATTTCATGTTTCTAACTTTAATAGTCTTGGCTGGGCGATGATGAGTCAGTCAGTCAGTCAGTCAGTCGGGACACTTGTATTTATATAAGAAGATAGACCTCGTGCGCATGGATGTAGCTGCGCTCTGGCGGCAAGTCGTTCGAATAGTCCATGTGGCGCTTGTCCGTGAAGTGAAGCAACGTGATTACCAGGCTGCGTTTGTTGAGGTGTGAATTCAAGTTCGAGATGGAAGAAAGTTCTACAAAGAGTAAAACAAATTGTTCTGTGGTTGGATGTAACTATTCATACAGAAATTGTCCGCCTGGGACGAAGTTTTTCGTATTCCCAAACAATAAACAGCACATTCAGAGAAGGAACGCTTGGACTGTGGCTTTAAAACGGGACACGAGTGATGGTAAACCATGGCATACTACAAATAATTCACGTGTTTGTAGTCGGCATTTTATAAACGGAACACCGACAAGAGATTCTGACAGTCACAGTTACATACCGAGGCTCTACATGAAGCCACATTTATCGGATCAGCACCAGCAACGAGAGGGCAGTATAAGCGTGGCAAGTTAGACCTGGCCTGTCATGGCGGAGTCTCGTCTAGGAGATGAAGTGGTGGGATCACTAGGCGCAAATGCGATTTCCCCTCTTTGGTGCAACCGCTGTTTGGGGCTGCTCGTAGCTCGTCGTGGTTATATTATGCAAGCATAAAGTATCGAATATGAGCATTCTCAGTGACATAGCATTGGTATTGGTGGTAATGAACTGAGAGCGCGCCCACTTCACACACTCCTGACAGCAAGCTTGTTGCCATGCTTGTCAAAGAACAGAACCGCTCAGTCTTGCTTCGCATGCCTTGACAGCATCTGTACCCTGCCAAGGTTCTGGGAATAATGACTACTTGGCAAAATCTAACCAGCGCGTGATGAAGTATGTGCTCACTGGTTGACAAAGAATCCAGGCGGGGGGGATGACGTAATGCAACTGGACGCACATGCGCATCGGAAGGTTCAGATCTAACTTGTTCCGTTTATACTACATTATTTCTAAACAGTTTTAACTTCTAAAACAGTCATAATATTGTGATGGTCCCAATTTGCGACCAGAATGAAATAATTTTATATATTTTATTATTATTATTATTATTATTATTATTATCAATATTTTTTAAGTTTACATTTTACCTTTTATTAGTTATTATGTTAACTAATATATTTATATCTATTATTATGCGGTAATGTAGAATATTATGGCAATTGAAAGGACTTGGAGCGATACGCATTATATTTGAAATAAGTTAAGACGCTTGACTGAATATTATTTCTGAAGAAAATTCGAACAAAAGAAGAAGAGAGTTGTTCACAGAAGAGCGGCTTATTCACGGCTTCTTGGAAATGACATAAATAGACACTTATGTCTGTCACATCAAGTATTCTACTAGTATACAAATCATACTAAGAAGGGATTCTAAGAAGACTTGCCACTAACAATGCTGGACCGATGAATGAGTCCTTTGCAACTTTATACAAAAGGTGGGCTGGACCTCCCGAGAATTGCTACAATGAAGTATTGTCATTGTTGATATGTGAAAGGCGGGCTTATTTCGCCTAGCGACTTCTGAAGAGGAGACAGACACGTGCCTTACCTGGGAACGTTATATATATGATGGCCGCCCAAATGGATTATTATTATTATTGAATTGCTGGAGGAGAGGGAATGATGCTGAGTGGAGCAGAGGAACTTGTAGCGAGATGGAGTCTGTAACGCAGTTCTAAACTAGACAGTTGACTATTAAGTATGTGAATTTGATAAGACATTCTGTCTCATCAAACTGTGACATGGTTGTGTACGAGGCTAATTGTCACAGGGATGATTTTTGGAATTTATTCCGTCATCCACATATAAATTAATTACTTTGAGGAAGATCAGGGCCATCTGGACCTCTCTACGCAACAATCCAACTACAAAGATCTTCAATGCGGTGAGCGATGTAAACAGTTATACTCCAGTCAAATCAGAAGGCTGTCATCCTTATTAAATTCAATATATTCTATTCAATTAACTCAGTATACTCCAATTTCCAATCAAGACCCATAATACAAGTAAATTCAGTAGATTCTTTAATTTAAATTTATTATTATTATTATCTTTAGTATTTTATATTTTTTTGCACTTGTTGTTTTTATATATTAAATTCATTTTTAAATTCAAATGTTTGACTGGTTTCCTTTAGTAGCTAGAAATTACTATAAGGCAACACCATACTCCTGAACTAATTATCGTAAGGTTGGATTACGTAAGTTTCACTACGGCTGGAGATAGGAATTTCGATGCTCTACCTCTGTTTAACCGAGGTTTAATATATTATTTTGATCATGATATATAAATGATCTGGCGCCCTGGCAATACATATGATACTACACATTATGTACTTTTTTTAGTGAAGCTGACAACAATACAGATACACTATTAGATTAATACACTATTAAATGTTTCATTTTGATCACCCAAAAGTGGGCGACTATTTAAATAATCAGTTTCTTATTAACATTTTTCTTATTAAGTTCTTTAACCCATTACAAATAACGCCCAACAGTGGAGCGCTTTTACTATTAACAGTAACACTCTCTAAATACAATAAACCATTACAAATAACGCCCAACTAGTGAGGCAAGTTTAAATATCTCTCTAAACCATTACAAATGGCCCCCAACTATGTGGCACGAAAACCTGACGATATTTACGGAAGGAGTGAGTAAATTCAGTGCAAATTGTCAGTGATTTTGGGGGAAAGTGAAGTGAATTAGTGTATTATTAGTGATTGATTTTGGGGGAAAGTGAGGTGAATTTTGGAACGGTAAACTTTATACGGTGTACTTCGAGATGGCGGATGAGGAACAAAGGAAATTGAGGAGTAGGGGTAAAGGCGAGAAAGCTAATTATACGAAAGTTGATAGTAGTACTGAGGCTGAGAGTGTAGAGGATTATACCAAGATGTCGGAGGTAAATCTTGAGAGTAATCCTGAGAATAATCCCGAGGTTAACCCTGAGACGAATATAGAGGTACATCCTGAAATAAATCCTGAGACTAGTGGAGGGAAGGAGAAACAAAATCCTTTGGATATTTCGGAAAATAAATTAGATGAGATCATGGGAATGTTTCTGGAGATGAATAGTCAAAATCAGGAGATGAATAGGCAAAATCAGGAGATAAGCAAGGCAATAGACAAGAAGCTAGAAGATAGCAATAAAAATAATCAGGAGATGAGTAGGGAGATAAGTAAGCAAAATCAGGAGATGAATAGGCAAAATCAGGAGATGAGTAGGGAGATAAGTAAGCAAAATCAGGAGATGAATAGGCAAAATCAGGAGATGAGTAGGGAGATGAGAGAGGAAATAAGTAGGCAAAATCAGGAGATTAGTAGGGAGATAAGAGAAGCGATTTGTAAAGATAATAAAGAAATCAATCAGAAGCTAGATAATATGGTCAAGGAGAATGAGGAATTAAATAGAAAGTATAGGACGCTGCAGGAGAGTATTCAGGGAGCGAAACAGGAGATCAGATGTGAAATTAAGGATGTGTTAGAAGAAAATGCTAACAATATTATAGAGGAAGTAGATCTGAAATTAGTAGAAGTGGAAGGGAAAATTCAGGAAAAGTTAGTCAATCAAAGAGAGAATCTTCAGAAAATAGTACAGATGGAAACTAGACAAGTAAGAACAGAATTGGGAGGAGAGATAAAGAAAGTGCAGTCAGAATTTCATAAGAAAGTAGAGGAAAGTCACCTGACAAATGAAGAAAATTATCAGGAGATTCAGGAAAAACAGAAGATATTAAGAAATGAATTGATAGAAAAAGAGAATAATTTGAAAGAAAGAGTGGAAATGGTAGAAAAAGTGGCGGATAAAAAGATAGCAGAAATTGAGACTAAGTTAAGAAAGCAATTAAGGCAGGAGGGAATACAGGGTAGAGTTATTGTATCAGGAGGTGGAATGAAGGAAACTGAACTAGTTAAGTTCTCTAACGAGCAGGGATGTCCTATGGAATTCATAACTATAGTTGAAAATAAATTCAAGGAAAGGCTACTAGAAGGACAGATAGAGTGGAATATGGTAGTGGAGATATTAGATCAGGCTTTTGTGGGGGAAACAAAAAGCTGTTTTTCTGTCTATAAAAACACTTTAGTAGACTTTAATGATTTTAAAAATAAATTTTGTGAAAAATATTGGAATGATGAAATACAGGCCCAGAAAAGGGAAAGTATTATTTGTGGGATATATCCGCCTGAAAGTACTTGCAATATGACTGAATATTTTCTGAATAAGGTTATCATCTGCAAATATCTAGATGGCATGACACAAGACAGCGATATAGTCAGGCAAATGATAAAGCATTTCCCATTCCGAATAAGAGAGGCTGCATGCATGCAACGCACTTCGACTATCACAGAGTTAGAAAGATTATTAGGGAGATTTGATGCTCTAGGGAATAGTGTTGGTGAAACACCGGCAGGACAGCAGAATAGTCGATATAGGCTATGAATGAGAATAGGAATCAAAATAATAATGGCAGGCAACAACACCAGAATTTTCAAGGCAACAATAGGGGGCGTTATTTTGAAAATTCATATGCTCAAAATAACAGGGGTCAATTTCAAGGTAGAGATGGTTATCAGAATAACCGTGGCCAGTATCATGGCAATAGGAGAAACCATGATAATAACCACAATGGTAATCAGGATAATAATGCAGGTCCTAACAATGGGCAGCGTTATTACAATCAAAGAAATAATGCAGGAAATTCAGGGAGGCAGAGAGAAGAAAATCAGGGTAATGGCAGCAACCCTCGTCAGAACCACAACAAAAATAACGGGGAGACACAAAACCAAGATAATGGTACCGATACTTTAAATGTGAACCAGACTGTGACGTAAGGTCAAGTTGTCAGTCTGAGCTTACACCATTTTGAGCGAACCGTATGACCTAAATATCCGTAATGATTTATTAAGTGAATTTATGGAGGTATCTAAAGAACCTACCGTTATTAATTTTAACTCAGTGTTAAAATTACAAGTGTTAGGGGCGTGTATCGATACACTTTTTGACAGTGGCTGTCAGGTTTCTTGCATCAGTGCAGCATTTTATAATAATAGGAAGGAAAATGGTATTAAAATTGAGGAAATTCCAATTAGAACTACTTTCGTGTTAACTGCGGTGGGCAAGAAATCTCACATAATTTCTAAACAAGTGGTTGTAGAAATTTTAATAGGAGGTAAGATTGGAACTCATGTTTGTTTAGTGATTCCAAATCTTGTTTACTCACTGATTATGGGTTCGGACTGGATGTCGCAACATTCTGCACAACTATGCTATAAGGAGGGTAATGTTAAATTCAGATGGATGAATGAAAATGTGATAATATCATTTAATAATTCGAGTAAGTTTTATGGTGGTTCTAAGAATATATGTACGCTTGAGGAGATATTAACGACTAAAGGAGTCGATATTTGCAGTAAGGTTAGTGGTGAGATTGTCGGGGTATCTATTGAAAAGGAACCTCATTTTTTACATTTTTTAGGCAGTATGATGACGAAGGATTCTCTAGAGGATACCTTGCGTAAAGCTGCATTACAGAGTGAGTTAGAGAGTAATCGAGTGGATGAACTATTGGAGGTGTTGATAGAGAATAAGTATATATTTGAGGACCGTATTGGATTAGCTAATTGCTACGAACATTCATTAAATGTACTTGATCGCAGTATTTTTGTAGGTCATCGCTACCCCGTGCCTCACAAATTCCAGGAAGCTGTGAGAAGGCAGATTGAAAGCATGTTGCAGGATAAAATTATAGAACCCTCGATTAGCCCATATATTAATTCATTAATTGTTGTTCCCAAGTCTGACGGAAAAGTAAGACTTTGTTTAGATGCACGAAATTTGAACAACCATATATCTGTGGATCAGCTTAGATCTCAATCAATTGAGGAATTAGTTCAGGGATTTCCAGGTAAACAATGGTTTACATGTGTTGACTTAAGTTCAAGTTTTTGGCAAGTTTCGCTAAAAAAGGAAGATAGGCCTTTAACCGCTTTTTCCTTTCAAAATCATCTGTATCAATTCTGTCGAGTAGCTTTTGGCCTGAAGAGTAGTTCTGCAGCACTGATTAGAGCTCTAGGGATCGCTTTAGGAAGCGACATGGACAAATTTGTAACTATATATATAGACGATTTGGTGATTAGTTCAGAAACGTTCAGTGAGCACTTAATGCACCTGGACCGGGTTTTTAAGAAATTAGCGAGAGCTGGTTTCACTCTCAAACTCAGTAAGTCATTTTTTGTCGTAAGGAAATTACTTTTCTTGGTCATACGGTGTCAGCGGAAGGTGTGAAGCCTGAGGAAAGCAGGGTAGGTAAGATTTTAGATGCTAAATCACCTAGGAATGTGAAAGAACTGAAAACATATTTGGGCATGTGCAATTATTTTCGTCGATGTATTATGAGGTATGCCTGTATGGTGGAACCATTCCGTGAGTTATTAAAATCAGGTAATAAATGGTGTTGAACTGAAATGCACGAGGGAGCATTTAAGGCTCTCAAAATTGGATTTGAGAAGGCCGTAGTGTTAAAGTACCCTTTAAAGGACAGATCATATGTGCTGATGACTGATGCATCCCACATTGGCATTTCCGGTGTACTATGCCAGAAAGATGAGGAGGGCAATTTGAGGATTGTGTCCCTGGCCTCACGTGGTCTTTCTGCCGCTGAAAAGCGCTACACTATAACGGAGTTGGAATTACTAGGCATTGTGTACAGCCTAAGTAAATTCAGAATGTATGTCCTTGGCGGGAAATTTGAAATCTTCACAGATCACCACGCCCTAGCATTTATTAACACATGTAAACTGAGTAGTAACCGCGTTAGCAGATGGATTCTTGCACTGCAGGAATATGATTTCCACATACATCATATTAAAGGTAAGGATAACATTTTGGCAGACATGTTATCTAGAGACATCAATTTAAATCACAGTGAGTCAGTTGTTAAGGCGAACCAAGGGGTGTTGATATGCGCATGCTTGGATCCTACCAATAAAGAATCTTTAAAGGTGTTAAGAAATCTGTTGGTAAGTCAGAGAGAAGATAAGGTATTAAAAGAACCTTTGTCATTGTTAGAAGGAAGTGATTTAGAGTGTGTGGAATCTGGGAGATTCATATACAAAATGTTGGACGGATTTCTAGCACGGAAATGTGGGGAAGAAAAATGGGCTATTTGTGTGCCTAAATCTTTAACGGAGGAACTTACTTGGTTTATTCATAAGGAATTAGTGCATTTTGGAGCTAATAAAGTGCTCTATGAACTCCAACAAAACTTCATTTGGTGTAGAATGGGGAGAGAAATTAGGACTATTCTTGCAAAGTGTGACCTCTGTCAGAAATCTAAATTTCCAAATAGATATTTAACGGGCGAAATGCAGGCCGTTCTCACAAGTAAACCCGGAGAGTTACTATGTGCGGGCCTATTTGGGCCTATAGTGAAAGGTCAATTTGGCTATGAATACATTTTTGTAATAGTTGACTCATTCAGTAAATATGTCAAACTATATGCTTTAAGGAAGGCCACCGG
The DNA here is from genome assembly GCA_946902985.2 of Meconema thalassinum. NCBI lineage: Eukaryota > Metazoa > Arthropoda > Insecta > Orthoptera > Tettigoniidae > Meconema > Meconema thalassinum. The sequence continues at coordinate 175,962,130 of OX336392.1, forward strand.
GAAAGCTTGTAGCAAATTGATCATAGAGAAATATATACCTGAGTTCGGTCTTCCACTCAAAATATTAACTGATAGCGGCCCGAAATTCACATCAAAACACTGGAAAACCAAGATGCGTGAAGCCGGGATATCACATGTCCATTCATCAGTTCGCTATCCACAAGGGAATATTTGTGAACGAAATATGAAGGAACTTGGTCGCTTGTTACGAGCTCTCGTATATGACAAACACTCTTCTTGGGTATCGCAACTTAGCAGAGTTGAAACTTGGTTGAATGCTGTCCAACACGAAAGTACGAAAATGACGCCGCATGAAGTGCATTTTGGCAGTAAGCCACAAAATGAGTTAGCAAGAATATTGGGATTAACAGTGGGAAAAGAACCAGGATTGGATGTCATTATCCAGATGGCAAAAAAGAATTTAGGTAAAGCAGCTGAACGCAGAATTCGCCAACAAAAAGGTAAAAAGCTGGATCAATTTGAGGTCGGTGACAAAGTCTTGTTGCGAGTTCCAAGGCAATCCAGTATTCTTCAGAAAGTTATAACGAAGTTTTTCCTTATTTTTGAAGGCCCCTATACTGTGCAGAAGAGGATAGGTAATTCCGCATATGTCCTAGAAGACGCAGGAAAACGATTATACGGCACTTATAATGTGAGATCCTTAAGGAAATATATATCATGAGTAATAGAAGTATAACTGATGGTAAGTAAGGAAAGTTCCTTAATATTAAGTGAATGATTGTGGTCTGAACGAGCAGGTAATGGAGAGGGTTTGCATCAACCTAGGATATTGTGTGTCTTGGAGAGCACAGAGGAAATATAAAGAATAATTTGTCGGCTATAGGCTGGTGTATTTGAGTAGGATATAAATATACATATGTGGGGTAAATTAGCGCACTACATTTGCACTGAACGATGTTGCCTGAGGTAATATAAGCTAATAAAGTTTCATTTTTTCTATAATATGCCTGTGTTACTAGATACATATAATTCCTGAGAGACTGGAGTAGATCTGGTGATTCGCATCACATACCAAGTGTTGTGAAGTGATAAAGTGAATTAATCAGTTGGCAGTCCCACCAACTAGCCATAGTGTATTCAGTTCGACACCAGGCTGAAAATTGAATTCTACGTCCTCAAGATATAAAGCAAAGGTGTATGCCACCCAAATATACATAAGTGCAACGATGACTCATGTCCAAAACAAGAATATAAAAGTGAAGGGTATTTTGATGTACATTGTTTACAGGTCGCTTTAATTATGTAAAGAAGAAACAAAAAGACATTATGAACAGTGAAAGATTGAAATGATGAGATTTAATATATATATATATATATATATATATATATATAAACTTGAAGGGTATATTTTTTGTATGTTGGTAATTGCTTTGAAGAGTATAATATTGTCGATGTTGGTAATTTCTTTGTAGGGTATAATATTTCATATTTGTACAAGTGTTGAAGAGAAGTATGGTGATATGATTGTTGACATATACCATAATTCTCTGGGGCGAATATGTGATGGTCCCAATTTGCGACCAGAATTAAATAATTTTATATATTGTATTATTTTATTATTATTATTATTATTATTATTATCAATATTTTTTAAGTTTACATTTTACCTTTTATTAGTTATTATGTTAACTAATATATTTATATCTATTATTATGCGGTAATGTAGAATATTATGGCAATTGAAAGGACTTGGAGCGATACACATTATATTTGAAATAAGTTAAGACGCTTGACTGAATATTATTTCTGAAGAAAATTCGAACAAGAGAAGAAGAGGGTTGTTCACAGAAGGGCGGCTTATTCACGGCTTCTTGGAAATGACATAAATAGACACTTATGTCTGTCACATCAAGTATTCTACCAGTATACAAATCATACTAAGAAGGGATTCTAAGAAGACTTGCCACTAACAATGCTGGGCCGATGAATGAGTCCTTTGCAACTTTATACAAAAGGTGGGCTGGACCTCCCGAGAATTGCTACAATGAAGTATTGTCATTGTTGATATGTGAAAGTCGGGCTTATTTCGCCTAGCGACTTCTGAAGAGGAGACAGACACGTGCCTTGCCTGGGAACGTTATATATATGACGGCCGCCCAAATGGATTATTATTATTGAATTGCTGGAGGAGAGGGAATGATGCTGAGTGGAGCAGAGGAACTTGTAGCGAGATGGAGTCTGTAACGCAGTTCTAAACTAGACAGTTGACTATTAAGTATGTGAATTTGATAAGACATTCTGTCTCATCAAACTGTGACATGGTTGTGTACGAGGCTATTGTCACAGGGATGATTTTTGGAATTTATTCCGTCATCCACATATAAATTAATTACTTTGAGGAAGATCAGGGCCATCTGGACCTCTCTACGCAACAATCCAACTACAAAGATCTTCAATGCGGTGAGCGATGTAAACAGTTATACTCCAGTTAAATCAGAAGGCTATCATCCTTATTAAATTCAATATATTCTATTCAATTAACTCAGTATACTCCAATTTCCAATCAAGACCCATAATACAAGTAAATTCAGTAGATTCTTTAATTTAAATTTATTATTATTATTATCTTTAGTATTTTATATTTTTTTGCACTTGTTGTTTTTATATATTAAATTCATTTTTAAATTCAAATGTTTGACTGGTTTCCTTTAGTAGCTAGAAATTACTATAAGGCAACACCATACTCCTGAACTAATTATCGTAAGGTTAGATTACGTAAGTTTCACTACGGCTGGAGATAGGAATTTCGATGCTCTACCTCTGTTTAACCGAGGTTTAATATATTATTTTGATCATGATATATAAATGATCTGGCGCCCTGGCAATACATATGATACTACACATTATGTACTTTTTTTAGTGAAGCTGACAACAATACAGATACACTATTAGATTAATACACAATTAAATGTTTCATTTTGATCACCCAAAAGTGGGCGACTATTTAAATAATCAGTTTCTTATTAACATTTTTCTTATTAAGTTCTTTAACCCATTACATATAACGCCCAACAGTGGAGCGCTTTTACTATTAACAGTAACACTCTCTAAATACAATAAACTATTACAAATAACGCCCAACTAGTGAGGCAAGTTTAAATATCTCTCTAAACCATTACAATATGTACTGAAATTTGTTTTGAGGGGGGGGGGGCAGAAACGCGTTTTTTGTAATTTACAGAATTGAGGAACTTCTTCTACCAAATGATTGGTTTCTGCAAATACTTTCGCACTGTCACTTATGCCTTTAACGTGTTTTCTGCCTCATTTCTCTTGACAGTTTAAAGTTCGGTAACATGAGAAATCTTCTGCAGAGCTGTAGACAAATCTACATCCTTACTCTGCAAAGCCTCGGACAGGTTGTAAGTTAAAGCCAACATTTTACATAATACAAAAATAGCTACAATAAACTGCAACTAATGTGCCCTCATTGCTTACGGGCCCCTATGCATTTCCCCCCTTCTCGGCGGCCCTGCACTGCTGTATTACATTACTGATTTCGTTCTCCTCGGACACATACTGAAGTCATGCCAAAGACACTGCTTTTCGCCGAGTTCGCACACACATTCCTCTGAATATTTAAGGTTATTATTTATTTATCGTATGATGAATATATGTACAATATACACAAAGAAAATGTACACACACAAGTTTATACAATGTCACAGTTCAATGTCAAGATCCCTGACCCATTCAACGGCCTCAACTGATGCTTGATGGACATCCGTCAACGTTCCATGGAAAGCTCGGAGAGGGCAGTCAGCGACAATGTGATGGATTGAATGTAAGGAGGCACTAGAGTCACAAACTGCAGAGCTAGACCAGCCCCATTTATGCAGTGAACATGCACATCTGCCCTGCCCTGTGCGTATCCGATTTAAGATCCTCCATTGGCGTCTGGGAAGATCAAATCCATGTACCCGTTCAAAAGGGTTCCTTACTAGATGTTTGTTGGTTACTGAAGAATGCTCCCACTGGACCTTCCAAGAGTCATTCACATTAAAGGATGATCCCTCAAGGCTAACTGCTGTGTGCCATGGTGGTTTCCTTGACTTCAAACGTTGGTGTACTATTCGTGCAATATCTTGATGAATGGGCAAATAGAGATTCTGCTAGAATTTCTTCCGTGTTTTTAAGAGTGCCTCTGATCTCCTCAAGGCTGGAGGAAGAATGTTGCAAGGGACAGGCAGCCAAAGTGTGTTCGTGCTCCGAATACAACCTGTAATTATACGCATTGCTTGGTTGAGCTGAACATCTATTTTCCTTGGTTGAGCGCTATTAATCCAGGTTGAACAGCATTATTCAACAACAGAATACGATAGGGCTAAAGCAGTGGTTCTTAGGATGTGAGCGTTAGCATCCCATGATGTGTTCAGTTTTCTTACAAAGTTTGAAATGCTATCCGTGTAACGCCAGTCTTGTTATATGGGCCTGTCCAGCTCTGATTCAGCACCGCGTCTGTTGAGTAGAAGTCGATCCATATTTATTTTCTCTTCTCTTTTCCACTTTTCGTCAGCGGAGTTTCTTGGATTGTAGATAGAAGCATGTATCCTCCGTGCTAGCCGGGAGAGACAGGGCCGTGGAGAACGATCGCGGGTCCTAGGACCAGACCAACGGGCGTTTCAGTGACACCCTCAATTAATTCTATGTTTTCTATTTTACTCAAATTTAAAAAAAAATATAAATATATATTGACTATGTGGAATGATTTGTAGGGTAGGCATTTCCATTTCATTTGCTTTGGATTTATAGCGGCCAATGTTTTAATTTCTTACTTTCTTGGTTTTGGAACTCTTCTCGATTGCATATTATGTTATCTTCGGCTCTGTAATGGCTGAAAATAACCTTTAAGTTGGATTGAAAACATCAATACACACGAAGGAACGTTATTTTAAATAAGACCGATCATTTTACCCATTCGATGTATTCCATTTCTTCTTCAAAGGTCGCAATGCAATCAAAATTGGTTTTATTGAAATATGAATTAGGCTATTAACATTTATTGTGAGATTTAAACAATTCCTATTGGGTCATGGTCATGATGGTATGTGCTGGTGATTGATATTTGTGGATTAGCCCGCTCTGGACAGTGACGTAGGCGGAAGTGTACACTGCATGTCGCAATGAAATAATTATTTTATATAAAAGTGACCTACTCAAACATACATTTAATTAATTTTAAAATATGTAATCACGCAACACTAATGTGTTCCAAGTAGGTCGCCACGTTCATGTGCCAGGAACACACCTTATTAGTGGGTACCACATGGTCGGTGCGGCACCCTTCCCCCAGATATTAAACATGAAACACCTGGAATAACATTAGCACTGCGCAATAATAATTACAACAAAAGCTTAAGTTCCCCCGCTACACCGAGAAACATGGAATCATGAATATATTATTATTTATTTATTTATTTATTCGTTAATTCGCCATACGGAGAGCGTTACAACACAATCAATTTTCATGTTTAATTTTGGGCCTTTTTTTTTCCAAAAACCTCTCATATACACACTATGCTTCCTCTTTCTCTCCTCCGTCCTCTTCTTTCCTGGATGTCTCTCTTTTAGAGTTTGCTCAAATTTCTGTTGTCTTAAGTTTTTCTCTGTATGTGCTCCTGTCTGCCATGCCTTTTGTAGAGATGTTTAGTTTCTTGAGGTCTTCCACGGTTTCCTTTACCCAATTGGTTTTTAGAGTACAATTTGTAACTACAGTATATTAAAAATTTTCTTGATCAGTCTCGGTCATCCTGTGTATATGTCCATAAAATGTTGCCCTTCTTTTCCTTATGTTGTTTGTAATCGTCTCTGTCTTTTTGTTCAGTTCTGTTGTCAGTTATCCATATTCCCTCTTTCTGAACTGGCCCGTAGATCTTTCTCAGAATTTTTCTCTCTTGTTTTTCTAATTCCTTGATTTTTGTTCGTCCCTTGATTGCTGTCATTTCTGAGTATAAGGCCTCTGGTAAGACTACTGTAGGATAGTGTCGTAATTTGGCATTGATGGACATGGAAATACCTTTTTGATGTGTAACATCTTTCCACTCGGTTGCTGGATATTTTTGTGGGAGTGATAATGAAAAGTGGGACGGAAGTGAATCGGAACGATCGAGCTGGCAGTGGCGAATCGAACGGAGGTGTAAGACGCACTGCCAACTCGATCGATCGATCCAGCTGGCAGTGGTAAGAGAAACAATGAGCGCGCGGTGTCGGAAATTGATACCATGACGTATTCTCGGCCATGTGGAATGTATATGACATACTGAACGGTAAACGCTCATGTGAACTCTGGTGTCAAGTGATTGAAACAAAGCACATGGTACACGTTCGAACTCTTCGTATCAGTATTTAAATGGTAAAATGCCTTAAAATCAAACATTGTAAGTAGTCGGCATTGCCGGTATTATGTTTCTGCACAATGGCTATTCAAATATTAACCCACATAACGGTAATGCAGTTATCAATATAATATAATCGTTGTGGTTATACGAGAATTGAGCAAGCCTTCAAGAACTATTGCTGAATACATTCTCTTTACTCACAAGAGGGCCTATTCATCAGGCATTTTAAACTCAATTTCACGCAGGAACATTATCGAAACGAGCAAAATATAAATTATTGGAACGTGGAAATATGCCACCATCTTGTGACAATATTTGCGTAGTCGAAATAGCCGTGGGGTTAGAGCCTATGACTGTGAATCTAGATATCTCGGGTTCGAATCCCGGACGGGGTGGATATTTTTGCTACCAGATTATCATTTTAAACGATATTTATCATATCAATATGACTCATTTTAACAGAATCCATATGAAATTACGTGTTGGTCTGTGAATCAAAGAACCTGTTTATAAGGAATTTAAGGTTATGAGCGGTGTCGCGTCTATTAATCTAGTTGATCCATATCGTATTCTTTATTTAGGCTAGTGTTGGTGGAAGCTACAAATCATCTAATAAAATGAGTTCCGTATTATAAACTACAATATCTGTAAACCACTACCTATTACAATAGATTAATATTTGTGCCTATAATAGTATAAAATACCGGTGTATCAACAATTTCACGTGAGGTTTCTTCTATGACAGATGTTACACATCATATGCGACTACTGTAAGGCTCGTTTTTTAAATTTATTTTTATTGTCGTGGTTCCATGTAAGTCGGTATGCTTTCTACAATTTAGCGATTCTGTCTTCATTGGATGCCAATTTATTTTTTTATACGACTTACAAAATAAATATCAATTTCTAATCAATGATACGCTCAGGAATGAAAACATGTATGTTAATATTTGAAGTGGTGTACTCGATGTTTGGTCAACAATGTTCCTACAGTACATATCTCTTCCATATCAGTAGGAGACCATTTAATTATTGTAAATATTATTACAAATAAATAAATATATTATTATCATTTATTATAATGAGTAAACATTTGATGTAATTCTTAGTAATGGCCCGCTGCGTGAGCTTAGCTGCCATGGTAACCATATAGCTTAGGCGTAGATCACTCATAGAAATCTGAATTTAGTAATTTTTTTACGGATCTTTTGTTGACACAAAATCTTATGTTGGTAGCACTAATTTAAAAAAATGACACTCGGAGACGCTAGAAAACATTTTTTGAAGGACTTAAAGTTACTTTATGGACGTTTAGTCCAACACTACGGGTTCGTGCTCTCTCGTGACCTATGGGCGTACTAACTTTCAATATAGCAACATTCAGTTAGTTCTAGATGCCATGGAAACCAGCGGATATCGGTGTCGGTATCTTGTCCACGCTAATTACAGGTAGACCTCCAACCCTAACACAGTTGGTTGACTCATGCGGACCTATTCACTGAGACTGAAGGATTCATGGTTGCAATCCAGGATCAAGTTGTGGCTACCAAAAACTATCTTAAATATAGGCTATAGTTAAGGCAAATATTCAAGATGATAAATGCCGAAGATGCCAACTAGAACCGGAAACAATTCAACATATCACAGGAGGCTGCCAAGCAATCTCCTGTACTGATTACATGAAAAGGCACAACCAAGTGGCCAAAATAATGCAAAAGTGCTCAAAAGCACTTATTATCTGAAAATACTTTGTCTTACTATCAGTATGTTCCTGACGCCGTTTTGGAAAATCCTAGTCACAAGTTGTTATGGGACCGATCAGTTATTACTGATAAAACCATACCAGCAAACCGGCCAGATATCGTTCTTGTGGACAAGGTGCAGAAGAGAGAACCTTCCTCATTGATATTGCAGTGCTCAATTCCCATAATCTGCAATAAATATCTGCCCTTGGCTGGGGAAATACGGCAAATGTGGACACAGGAAAGAGTAGTGGTTCTGCCCATAGTCATTTCTTCTACCGACATCATCCCTAAATAATTGGCTCGCAATTTAGAAATATTGGGAACCTGATCTACATATCACCATGCAGAAGGCCGTCATCTTGGAGACCTGTTCCATTGTTCGCTCGTTTCTCAATGTGCCACCTTAAGAGAATTAGCCATACCGTCTTGCAACCAAGCCGATGATATGTTGATATGTCCAACTTATGTGGTGAAATGAATGTGACAATAATAATAATAATAATAATAATAATAATAATAATAATAATAATAATAATAATGCAAAGTATTTAAAGCTATGATTTAACCACCCTGGGTGGACGGTGGGCAATCTCGGGGGAGAGGTTGGGAGAAAGAAACTTTTTTTGGTCATTCGTTGGTTGAGTAAGCCGTCGATTAGAGACCTTGATAGTGTCCTCTCACCAAGGTGGACTGGGTTCGATTCCCGGTTAATACATGTGAGGGTTTAGAAGTGAATACCATGTTCTGTGGTTCGGATTCCACGTAAAATGGTCCCGTGGCTCATAATTACAAGATTCACGGTCACGTAAAACTACAATCTACCTTCCTTTTTGATTTATTGCGGCATATTAGTTTCAACGCAGCTAATGCGGGCGCGGGGTTCCATGAGGTACACGAGGATTCGCATGAACACATTATCTGGTCTTCCATCACCATGATGATGACCTTAAAGTCACTTTAGCCACCATGGAAGTATCATTACATTTAGGGAGAAAATGTTCTAAAACGAACATTCACGGGACAGTTATTTGAAAGAAATATTACGTTCATTGTAGCCTCCGTGGCTTAGACGGCAGCACGCCGGCCTCTCACCGATGGGTCCGTGGTTCAAATCCCGGTCACTCGATGTGATATTTGTGCTGGACAAAGCGGAGGCAGACAGGGTTTTCTCCGGGTACTCCGGTTTTCCCTGTCACAATTTCAGTTCAGCAACACTCTCAACTATCATTTCATTTCATCTGTCATTCATTTGATCATTGTCCCAGGGGAGTGCGACAGTCTTCGGCAGCCGGCACAGCTCATATCCTCGCCGCTAGATGAGGGCTTCATTCATTCTATTCGCTGACCCGGTCGGTCGACTGGAAGCAGGCTGTGGATTTTCATTTTCATTACATTCATTATGCAGAGTCACTCAAATATAGAATGAGCGCACTAGTTTCTTTCTTTCTTTCTTTCATTCATTCTTTCGTTCTTAGTTATCGAACTCAAAAGTCAAGGAATGAGTCGAGTAAGGTCGTAATATATACCATCTTGTTTTCTGCAAGTCGTCGCGTTTATTACCATACTGAAAAACATTCGTCTCTCTTCCTAATGTGGGGCGATGTGTGGTAACGAGCCAGAAGAGAACAGGAATCGTGAGCGCCACTATGGGCACCCTGAATGAACCCATAAAACGAGCACACGTACGTTACAGCAGGAGGTGCACACGCAGGATGGAAACTGCCCACTGCTTGTCAGGGGCGTAGTCATGGTTCAAAAGTTATTGTGTTTTTTCGTTTTTAATTCCAGATAGATGTTCCTTCTAACAGATCACCGCCGTTTCCTTTAACTCTATTGTTGTTTCATCAATCTTTATTAATGTAATCTCGCATTCTGATGAGGTTGGCGTCAAGAAGGGGGGTCCACCACATTGTAACTCATCACGCCTCATCCCAGATTCCGTAGAAACTGGAATAATAAATGGTAGACAGCCACAACGATTGGTAAGAGTGTAGCACATGAAACAAATAACAGTATTACAAAGGGTGATCAGAAACTAAGGTTACATACAAGGCCGATATTCCTGGAGTTTCGTCTATTATAAACTAGTAGTGTGGGGTAATTGGAATACATACGGTTGGTAACTGGGCAGAGTTTCAGCCACAGCACTAATTGTAAGTAAACAACTAATGGCGACTTGTATGGAAAACAAGTCTCGCGAAGAGATCCGCTCGGTTATATAAGGTGCGTTCAAAAAGTAACGAGCCGGAGGCATAATTACAGAAAGTTAGAAGTATTGACCCTGACTGTTGAGGCACTTGTCTCACTGTGACACGAGGCGGTGAATGGCTGTCTCATAAAATTCCCTGGGCTGCGATGTGAACCAGTTCCGCACTTACAGCTGGACGTCGGCGTCCGAGGTGAATCGTTGGCCCCGCAGAGCCCTTTTCAGGGAACCAAACATGGCGTAATCACAGGGAGAGAGGTCTGGACTGTATGGAGGATGGCCGAGAATCTCCCATTTTAATTTCTGCAGGAGTGCCGCGACTGTGTTGGCCGTATGAGGTCGTGCATTGTCGTGGAGCGACCACGGCGGCTATAGCGTTCACTGTCACTCTGCGGTCCTGGGTAATGAGTACATCAACCAGCTGGACGTTGTCATAGGTGATGCTGGGGGGTGCCCCAGACCGGGCATCGTCGGCTAACGACATCCGTCCTTCCCTGAAGCTCTTGTGCCACGCATTGACCCTTGCAAGGGACATGCAGTGTTCGCCGTACACTTGTGACATTCGGCGATGAATGTCCGTTCCCCCTACTCCTTCCGCTGTAAAAAAAAAATACATTTTCATTGTTTAAATAATAAATTATTATTTATAAATATTTCAGAAACCGAACAACACCTCTTTGCTCTTCGGTTGACGCCTCTATGCCATTGTTTGCAATGCGAATAGCAGCGTTGGACGATTGATGCATGCTGCTGCTCGCTTTGTATCGTCACGTGACGTGCACGCGTGCCCTCTAGCGACGGGCTGTGACCTTCCACGCTCTGGTCGGAACGACACCTCGTTACGCACGCCACGATTAGCCGATGTCGTCACTGGCTTGCGCATTCCAGCCTCCGGCTCGTTACTTTTTGAACGCACCTTATACGATTTCTGTGGGCAAAACATGCAACCGCCGCCAGACTTCTCACCGAGGGCGTCATCTTCCTTCATGACAACGCGCGACCTCGTACAGCCCAGAAGACCAATACGCTGTTGAAGTGTTTTCGCTGCGACATCATTGACCACCCTCCCTACAGCCCAGACCTCGCTCCAAGCGACTTTCACCTGTTTCCTTACTTGAAGGAGCACCTACGAGGTCGACAATTCCCTTCAGACGAGGAGGTGAAACACTTCGCTACAACGTGGTTGAACACGTAACGACAGGATTTTTACCATGAGAGAATATTCAAACACATCCCACGAAGCAACAAGTGCTTAAACCGATATCGATACTATGTCAAAAAATAACCTAATGTATGTACTATCAGTTGGCAGTATTGGTTGTATGACGTTTCACTGCATGCTGTGTAAACTTAGTTTCCGATCAACCCTCGTACACGCTAATAAATCAAAACTCTGCTTGCTTGCGTGACCGCGTGGGGCTAAGCCTCCCTAAACATTTTGAGAAAGAAAACGCTCCATATTGGCCTAATTAATATTTTCTCCTGTTTTTATAATGTTAGGAGCTGTTGTTGCGGAAGCTAAGACAAGAAGGCTGAGATGGGCTGGTCACGTGTATAGAAGAGAAGAGGGATCACGACAGCGAGAAGTGTGTGAGAAAACGCCAGACGGACGAAGACCTATAGGTAGACCAAAAATGAGATGGAGAGACCAGGTAACCCAGGACATCCAGCTACTAGGAACGCGATAGGAAGATGCCAAGGACAGAACGAGGTGGAGGAGGCTACTTGACGAGGCAAAGAACCGACTGCGGTTTGTGGAGTAAGTAAGAGTACCGGTAAGTATTTATAATGTTTGAAAGGATATTTTGTGTTCAGAATGGTTCAAACTGTCTGCTCTCTTCAAGTCCCTTTGTGTATGCCCTCCCCCTTTCTAAACTGAGCTTCAATCAACTGAACGAGACTCAGGAGTAACAGAAAGTCTCTTCGCAGGACCCAGCTGCAGAGTGCTCAGCCCTTGAATGAACATACGATCTAACAGCCCAGTCTTCGTCCACACTCCGTATGCGTGTATAACACTTGGTATGACCTGTCCTCTCCGATCGATTACGATACTTGCCGACTGCTGTCAACAATCATGCGTCTACACGTGAAATATTATATTTAGTGACTTGTGTTTATATGTATGCTTTGTGCTACTGCCGTAAAGAGGACACAGTTGTGAGCAAGAAGCATATAAGAACAGCGTACGCACTCTGTCTATATTTTTGTGCTCCTTATTCAGACCTGATTACGTAATGTTTGGGTAATATACTATAGCCAACACGACCTGACGTAAGAATACATCGAAGCAAAGAATACAAGTCGCCGAAGGATCTAGGAGGATTTCACCGATTATCTTTGCCAACTTATGCAATGCAAATATAAACTCAGGGACTTATTACGAACATTATTGATTGTGTTAAATAACTGAGTTTTGTATTTCACAAGGGAAAAAATTACAGAACCTGTAATGTTGGGAGGAAATGAGCCTGCAGAAATTACGATCTGCTTGGTTCTGCAATGTTGGTGATATTGCTAATCTAGATGGATCAGTCGCGAGTTAATTTGCCCAGTTTTAAGTTATAGACAGGGTAGGAGTACAGGAGATGATGATGATGATGATAATAATTGTTTTAAGGGGCCTAACATCTAGGTTATCGGCCCCTGAGTACAGGAGAATGTTCTTCATATTGTCCTAACCTTGTTCGAATAATAAACTGTAAACTAACTGCTGCTATTCGTAACATTATGGTACCGTAACCTCGAAGTTCATACATACCCGCAATCCCTTTAAGATCATCAGTAGGGCTTGTTTCCCGTTTCGCATTGCTTATAACAAGTATATTTGGCAACACTATCATATTGCACAAGGCAGATAAGTTGCTTTCAGAGGTTCAATGAACCGTGAATAGGTCATTATTGCATCAATTTAATCCAAAGCATGGGGAAATGGGATGTTGATTGCATTCATCAGAAATAGACACCTGTATTCACGAGACTGCCCACAATCTGATTTATTATGAACAACCAACAGTAATCAAAAAGGAAACCTTCAACTAACTACACACACGAATGCAATTATACCTCATTTAAATAAATATAATAACAATAATGTTATTGGGAAAAGTACTATGAATACGTTACAATATGCTCCTCAAATTATCGAATTAGCCGCTTGTTACTTTTTCTTTTTTATAGGCCAACACTCAAGTTACTTGATAGGGTTAGCAAATAGGAGCTTTCCACGTGGTTACTAGACGCTTTTCAATTGTTTCCCAAACAAACCATACCAGTTACTATAAAAACTGTACGGCCTGGCCGTGAGTAGATACCAAGTGACAAGTAGGTCTCGAGCTAGCCCACACCACACGTTGCAATCCATCCTCATTAATGCCCATAAAACAAGCCATAGTCATAACAACGTTCTAATTGAGATACAGTACATTAGTAAACTGGAAGAGAAGAATGTGGCATGCTTCCAATTCATTACCATGACCACTGAACGCTCAGTCAACGTACACTGCCGCTCGGTATATTTTGGTAATACAACAGTTATACAAGAAGAGAAGCTATTGTAATCATGCCTGTAATGGCCTACATATCCAAGAACTGGGGTTAATTGTCCGAAACGGTTTCGCATTGAACCGACATCGGTATATGGACATAGCTAGACAACTACTGTCGACCAAAATATTATGTGCACTCGAGTTTGAAGGTTGTTTGTGAAGTAACCAATAGACCTACATATAATCCAATAACATCATCATTTTCATCGTTCTATTTTACGTTAGTTCATGTAGGTTTGGAAATTTTAATTTATATTTTAACATTTTTTATCGCAGTTGAAACACAAAAAGTGCCCATTTTTAAGCGTGTTTCAACTATGCGTCACATTTAAGAATTATTATCTCACAAACCCGTCATCAGATCGAATCCAAATTTTAACACAATATACATTGGAATGTTGTATAACTGGTTTATTAATTTCAAAATTTTGTGTGTTCAAGAACGAAAGTTGTTACCATTTTTGTAAGGTAACTTTTTCTCGGCTCGGGGTCGTTGGAAAGTGTAGTTCTTGGTTGCGTTGTAATCCTTATACATCAAAAGGTTATACAGTATGACTGTGAAATACGTAAATGAATTCACTTATTCCAAACCTACATGAACTAACGTAAAATAGAACGACGAAAACGATGATGTTAATGGATTTTATGTATGTCTATTGATTACTTCACAAACAACCTTCAAACTCAAGTACACATACTATTTTGGCCGACAGTAGCTATTTGGTTTTCAGAAATACAAACACTCCAAACGGAAATTTGTTGAAATATGACTGAAAGATACTATCAGCATCTGTGACAATATAAATTGTCCTTATGGTAAATAACCCCTGGCACTACAGCCCATGAAGGGCCTAGGCCTACCAAGCGACCGCTGCCCAGCCATTTGACCTGCAGATTTTGGGGTGACGCGTGATCAGCGCATCGGGTCCCCTCGGCCGTTAATCTTGGTTTTCGTGATCTGGGCGCTGCCTCACTGTCAGACAGCTACTCAATTGTCCTCACGAGGCTGAGTGCACCCCGTTCCAGCCCTCACGTCAGTTTCTAAAAACCCTGACGGAGCCGGGAATCGAACCCGGGGCCTCCGGGTGAGAGGCAGGCGCGCTACCCTAACGCCACGATGCCGGCTTGTCCTTATGGTAGGTGGTAAATTTACAGAGCACTGACCTTTAATCCTATTTGGAAAACCAGACATTGTTTCTGAAATAAAAAGCAATAGACTTAGATGGTTAGGGCATGAGGAAATGTCTGAAGAGAGAGTGGTTTTAGTCTTTGCTTTTATTTCAAGTTTTTTGAATTCTACATACAATTCTAACGAATAGTCCAAACGCGACTGAAATGCTTCATATCCATGGTCTGATAGTCGGTCAACACTTATGACGTATTTCGTGCCGAACTTGTTTGTAGTAAATGAGTCATAGTTATATGTTGCAATACAACCATAAATGACATGTAATAAACGACTAAGAAGTAAGAAGTCCGAGTTTCGACTCATTTTATTTAGAATTTTATGTAGAATTCAAAAAACTTGAAAATTCTAAATTTAAACTTGAAATAAGAAAAGTTTTAGTGTTGTGGGACAGCGCCAATAGGTGAGTCTGTTCGCCACCGGCCAGTCCGGCAAGCGGGTCGGGAGGGTGAGTGAGTGACGTCGGTTCAGTTCCGAGAAGTCCCTTAATCCGCTGGGTATCATGGCCAAACGGAAATAGTATAAGAAGGTACAGTATACCAGGAAAAGCCAGGCAGGAGACGATTGAAAGGAAGACCAAGAAAGTGGTGGCTAGATGATGAGGAGGACCTCAGGAAGATGGAGAAGCAATACGCTGCCGAAGTGACGCGCCTAGCAACCGTATGGGCGCAGCCACATTGGACCCAAACAACTGGTTGCTAGGTTTTTTATACATAGGAAGCTGCATTAACGCTGCGCAGTGTCTTGAATTTTGTGGATAAAAAGGTGTAATATGCGTGAAATAAGGCAAACGCCTCCCGTGAAGATCATCCACAATGTTGGAGCTACAAAATAGAAGTGAAATTTTATTGATAAAGTACCAGAATTTTGCGAGATAATATGAATAAAGTCGACCTCACTCCCGAGGCAAGAATTGCATGGCGGGTTCTACAAATTACAAATATGTATTTATAACATCATTTAGTGGATACAGTATAGCTAATATAAAGAGATATTTAGGACATATATGTCACATAGAGGGGTTTTTGGTTCATGTGGGCAGTGTAGTTGTAATTAAATATGGTTTGTACTATAAGTATTATAAAGGACAACCTACATAACCTTACATCTGATTCACTAATTTAACAGCAATAAATTTTCTCCCACAACTTTTCTGAGTAGTGATTTTTCACTTAATTTATTTAAGCAGTGAATTGTTTCCAAATAACAATTAGGCCTATTCTAGACTGAAAATTTCTGCCTAAATACCGTATTTTATTTTTTGCAAACTGAGCATAATATGTGGTCTGTGGAAAGGTTTGAAGTTGCTAGTAGAAAGTCCTATTCAATTTGGTAACTGGAAACTGTGTGAGCCATCTAGTATCATAGCACATGGATCATCGTTATGGTACCGGGACTAGCATTTCTCTACATCAACTCTTTGGCCCACTTCAATACCAAGTAGGCTACTTGTACCACTTTGACTGTCCAGCACATATTGTGTGAATGTTTGCTAGGATTGCTCGTGAAGATGCAGGGTGGCTTTTTTGTTGTTGTTCTAAATCTCTATATACCAGCTAATTCTATTTAGCTCTTTTGTGGCGCACCAGCTAATGTGTAACATTAATCAGTGTTGATCACTTTTGTGATACTTTCAATGTTCAGCTTGGCCCATTTGTCGGTCAAATTTTATTTATTGTTACTGAGATCCCCGAATGGTAATTATTTCTTTACAAATGTTAATTGCTTAAACCATATGCATAATCTTGTTATCAATCACTTATTCATAGATATTATAGTTCTCACCTCGAGTGTTACAGTCGCTCGCTACCTCAGGCGTCCTCACTCACGACATACCGGACATCTACTGGTTGATCCACTGTCCGCTGAGTAGTGTCGACTGACGTCACCCAGACTTTCGTTCGACCAATGGCAGGTCTTTGTCTGGTCGGGCGATCTCCAAACTTCGAGAGAGTTCCATGGTCCCTATTTAAGACGCCGCTTGCTGGCGTTCTTCACCACTTCTGATCAACCGCCACTTCTGATCCATCACTTCTGATCCACCATCACTTTGGATCACTTCAACCTGCTGGTCACCGCTACTGCATCTTATGACACCATCGCTGATATCTACGCTACCGAGCAGTTACGACACAAGATCTGCACCATGACGTATTGCTCAAGATGGCAAGAATAATTGCCAGCCGCTGTACTCTTCACCTTCACCTTAGAGAGGATACTTGGAATCTTCTTTCGAAATATTGCTGGACCAGCTCTTGGAAACTATAAATGTCATTCCTGCGCAAGAAAAGAAGAGAGAGTTGACATTTTATCGATGGTGCACATAACTCTAGGCCATGTACGCCTCCTTCCGAGAAAACCGTGAAGACTTTTGAATCAACGTGTGCTAGCTGGAACTTTTTAAGGAGCTGGCTCTTCAACCCTCTTCAAAGATAAGTTTAATTTTATGAAGAACTTATATCATACCAGTTATTTTACACTCTCAATTATTTTTTATGGTTCTCTCTTTTTATAAACTGCATTTTTATATGTTAAGCTCAACTTTTCTCCAATCAAGCAAGCTTGTTTCATGGACCTTTCTATAAACTGGGTTTCTGTCATCAGGCCCTCACACTTTGCTACATTTATAATTGTTCATGTCTGTGATAAGCACTTAAGTGCAATTTGTTTGTTCATTATAAATTTATTATTAAGAATAAAAATTGTTAATGTATTGCTCCCTATATTGGTTTTCTAGTCACGTATTTCATGCCCAATACCCCGCACCGCTTCAGTCTAATTTTCTTGACCACAGTAGTTATTTTGTCCAGGCTTTCGCCTGATGCGTTTCGTTCTCCCGTATGGGGAAGTTTTAGGGCAGAACTTATACTTCTCCATTTTTCTGTTGCCTCACCCCCGGGAAACATATCTGTTGCACCCTGGATCCCTATACAAGTTTAATATTGTGGATTTTACATTAACAATTTTTGTTCATTGTGTTTCAACACTAATTCATATTGTACGTTTCAGCTTAAGGCGCATGTGCAGCAGAAGAGAGAAACGTAAGCTATGTCGGTTTCTTCCGCATCAGACTAAACCTTACTACCTATCAAGCTGTCATCTTCTGACTTCCAGTACTCGAAGTCACAATATTGACGTAAGTAACAAACAACTTTTAATATGCCTAACCTTGATGAAAAACTTAGCAACGCCAGAGCCTCTTGTAAGGGCAAGCTCACACGGTTTCGTACTTTCTTAACGGAGCTCGAACCCCAAGAGCGTAATCTTGACATAATTTCGCAGAGGCTTAAGAATTATGAACAAGCCTTTGAGAAATATGATGAGATACAATGCAGTATAGAAACTCAGCATCCGGACCAGCAAAGTGATAGGTTGGAAGTTGAAAAATTATACTATCAGGGATTTGCTGAAGCTAAACAGCTTATTAGGGCTTTAACTTTAAAGGAAAAACAAGAAGATCAAACTTCTGCAGCATCTTCTACATCTTATTCACGCATTATATTACCCAAATTAGAAATACCCAAATTCACTGGTAAAGACATAGAATGGGAACCATTTTTTGAATTATTCAATTCTTTAGTACATGAGAATACTTCTATACCAGTAATACAAAAATTTCACTACTTGCGTCTGGCAGTTCAAGGCAACGCACTTAACCTGATTCAAGCACTTTCTTTGACCAGTGATAATTATGAAGTTGCTCTGAATCTTCTTAAGGATAGATATGGGAACATTCGTTTATCTATTCAACGCCTTATACAAAGCTTATTCGAGTTACCTAACGTCCAAGCAGATAACAGTTTATCACTTCGTAAGTTGATTGACACTGCAGAGCTACACGTCAGAGCATTGTCCAATTTAAACCAACCTGTAAATCACTGGGATTTATTTCTAGTTCACCTCATTTCTGCAAGATTGGATGCAAATACATTAAAAGCGTGGGAAACAGAACTTTCCCAGAATTTGCAATGCACTTATGAGGCGATTATTAACTTTTTGAAGGCCAGAAGCCAAGTCTTTTCCGCCATAGCTAATCAAAAAACTAGTAGTTCAGATTCAAAAACCTTCTCAAAACATAAGCATACCTGCCAACCTCTCAAAGTGAAAAATCGGGAGATTCTACGCGGCGACGGGGGGGGGGGGAAGGGGGGGGGGGGGGGGCGAGGGGGAACGCTACATAATACATACACAGGCTAAGACATTGCACCAAATATGTATCGAAGATCATATTATTGGTCGTTGTTGCAGGTGACTGAGGCTGATTTTGCCCTCTTCAAAAAGGTCTTGCTATATTCTTGCTCAAAACACTTCCCTTTCTGAATCGACTTCAGAGTTATAAGTTTATCCAAAGTCTTGTCAGAGAGAGATGACCTGAACATCCTCTCACACTCTGCATTACTATGCGGAATGGTCAGAATGGAAAGCATAACTTGAGTACCCCACCACTACATATCATTTGGCCTACCAGTGCCCGCTTCACATCAATTCTCTCTTCTTCTTCAATAGATGTCACATCCTCTAGTTGGAAGTTTCAAAATTGGGAATGTAAAGCATCCATTTCCTCATTAAAATTGTCTTGAGGGTCTGTTAACATGCTAGGAAATGTATTTACAAAAAGCTTAATTTTGGAAAATGAAATGTCCCCCTTTCCACTATGCGAGATACTGAAATCACACCTACAGACACTACAAAATGTAAATGTTGCGCCTCTTCTTGACTGAGTTATATGCGGAATCAGGGTGTCTACTGTAAGGATGAAGTAAAAATTAGTTACTTTTTAGCTACCTTTTAGTTAACTTTTAGTTAATTTTAGTTACCTTTGAATTCAAGATACGTCTGCGGTCTGCAAGCAAATGGGCTCATCACGCGGTGGAGAAAGACAGCAATGAACTGTGTTTAAAGCGGTAAATACAATTCACTTAGGGAGTTACAACAATTTTAAAAATAATAAATAAATACTAGATATTTATTATCAAATGAGTTGTTTCAGCTAATATGTCGTCTTGTGCACAAGGCGTTTTTATAATTGCCAAGAGGTTGCTCTGCTCTAATCTTTCCTTTGTCCCCGCGGTAGATCACGAAGAAATTTACGGGACGTTACATGATTGTAACCGAATTCTGTCCTCACAGTCAAGTACGGCGAAATTTCAAGATGTTACACGATCGGCGCTGGTCTCACCCGTTTGTCAAGATTCCCGTTGTTTTCGCGATAGAACACTGATAAATATCACGATTTAATAATCGGTGTCACTTTTAGTCGTTCGACGAGATTTCCATTGTCTTTGAGGTCGGGCGCGAGGAAATATAGCATTATTATGCAATCGGCGCCACCTGCTGTCCGTTTGACAAAAATATAGTTGTTCTCGTCATTGAATGCAGAGAAATATCGCGACGTATGGCAATCGCTGCCGCTTCCGCTCTCGGCTGTTTTACGAGATTCACGTTGTCCTCGTGATATTGTGCATACCGCGCCGCACCCGGCCGTTGAACGATTGTTTATTCGTCCTCACAGAATGGTGGAGGCAAGCTCAGGGTTGGGCATGGTTAAAATTCACGAGTAGTTATGGACAAGTTGTAAGGCCGGCGCCGTGATTCCCGCTGTCCCTATGCTGTTGTTGGGAGTTCATCAGTTCAGGGTGGATCACGAGGAGAAATTAGTATCGCGACGCTACGTAGGCTGTCATTTCTAAGTGGGTAGATGCACTTCTCGCTCCCCGTACGCTTTTAAGTATACCGCCATGGGAAAGGTAGCGAGTAGGTTTCGGAATGTTTCGTGATTGGTGCCCAATCATCTTTGACGGGATTCCCGCAGACCTCGTGGTCACAAGTTCACGATAGGGGACGGGTTTTTTGATTTTACGCTACTGACGTCGATCTCGGTCCATTTGACGAGATTCCCGCAGGCAAGTCGTGCGGTCAGCCGGCCGTCTTGAGTATGAATGTTCGAAGTAGGTATCAAATATTAAGAATTATTCGGAGAGGATTGCACGAATAATACGACTAGAGGACAAGTTTTCTTTCGAATGCGAATCACGAATTATAAAAGTTATACAAGTTTTCGAAATAACCGGTTAGATTATAATATATCCGATGGAACCAAAGTTCGAAGGAAAAATCATCATATAACGGAATTTCGAATTAACCATACTGGAAGTCGCTAATTTACGAGACAGATTTTTAAAATAAGTTACAGCCTACGTATTTCGAATCTTTTTCAAAACGGTAACATTTCGCGAGATCGCGACATTAAATTATTTAGCGTTATTTCTGGACTTCAATTTAACAGTCTCCAAATAAATGCGAAAAATGCGAGGTTTCTGAATAATTTCAGAAGTTTTCACGAATAAACGTCTCGCGAAAAGTCAGGCTTCCTAATATAACACATAAATATTTCACACAAAACTAAAAGTCATCTTGATGCCGAAGATATACGCTGAACGATGTATACCACTCAGGGTATCCTCAGTATGCATTTCCTCGAGGTCGGGCACGGGGAAATATAGCTTATGCAATTGGCGCCGCTTGCGTGAAACTCGCTCCATCGCCATCTCTGAGCCTAGAGGCGCGAGTTAAAATAATTCAATCCGCCTTCGGAAAATTTTCGTTACCCATTTGTAAAATTCGTTACTTCCGTTACCGGTAGACACCCTGGGAATGTTATCTTTGTACACACTTTTAAATGTCACATCATATCTTTTCGCCTTATTACCGAGGAACCGACGCAATCACTCAGTTCGAAAAATCACAATAACCTACCGGCATATTAACGCCAACAACATCAAACTAAGTTATACACAAATCATATAATTTCACGTGTGAAACAGATACAATATTCCGCAGCGTACAACTACCTATCACCCACTGGTCATTATGCAACACATCTAGGAACAAGCGCTGAATTAACCTTCGACGATTTCAAACGAAGACTTATTCGAAGCCGATTTCAAACGAAGACTTATTCGAAGCCAACTTTTTATAACAGCAGGACGCGACGCGGGAGTTAGTACGCAGTTGTCGATTATCGATACAGAGCGAAACTGCGGTATCGAGATATAACTTCAAAACACGTAAAGTCGATCCGTTCGATAGACGACACATTAAATCCAAAATTACGCGTGGGGTTTTTGAAAAATCGGGAGATTTAATACGTTAAGCGGGAGGGCGGGAGAAATGATCTGAAATCGGGAGTCTCCCGCCTAAATCGGGAGAGTTGGCAGGTATGCATAAGGTTAGCAGTTCTAATCAAAGGATTTTAAGATCACAGGCTCTTCCTGTGGATGCTCGGTCACCGAACCAAATGCAAACGTGCGGTCTGTGCCAGCAATCGCATACTTTATACAATTGTGATGAATTTAAATCTTTATCAGTAGATGAAAGACGAAAGTTCATTACGAACAAAAAACATTGTTTCAACTGTTTGTCAGGAACGCATATGTTAAACAATTGCCGTTCACAACGTTTATGCTTTCATTGTAGGGCAAGACACCATTCCCTTTTGCACAGGCATGAAAGATCACGGTTATCAGGACCAAGCAGTTCCAATACTAAGTCTAATTCGGAGACTTCTCAAAATAGTGCGCAGTCGTATGCTCAAAGTTCTACCTCGCTTGGCAAAGTCCAGGTTTTATTATCTACCGTGCAGGTTCTATTGAAAAATTCTCACGGAAAATGGGTATCTGTCAGGGGATTATTGGATAATGCCGCTACCAACAATTTTATTAATGAATCGTTGGTACAAAAGTTAGGCCTTCCAAAACATCCTACCTCAATAGAGGTTACAGGAATAAACTACTCTAAATCGCAATCCTTAAGCTTTGCTAAAGTGGATCTGAAGGACTCTAATAATCTTGGTACGCAGTTGCAATTAGATTGTTTGATTATCAAGTCTATAGGCAACAATATTCCTGGCACTTCTTATCCTATTCAAAGTTGGAATATCCCGAATTTTGTCCAGCTAGCTGACCCTCATTTCAACAGAGCTTCACCCGTAGAGCTTCTTTTCAGCTCAAGCGTATTTTGGCAATGTCTTCATTCCAATAAAGTAAAAATTGCTCCTAATGTTTTCTTTCGCGAAACTGATTTTGGTTGGATTGCTACTGGCCAAATATACCGTAATCCTATTCAAACTGTATCGAATTGTTATTTTGTTGGTACCGATTTGAGCCAAGAGCTAACCAAGTTCTGGGATCTTGAGAATGTTCAGGCTACTTCTTCTTCTTCTTCTAACGAAATTTGTGAAAAGTTATACAAGGAAACCACTGTCCGTACTGCTGAAGGCAGATTTATAGTAACTCTTCCACGTATTCCCAATCCTCCCGCCATTACGGGCTCGCATTCCAGAGCACTTAGGGCACTATTTGCTATTGAAAATCGGTTCAAACAAGATGCTTCTGTCAAAACTCAGTATGCTTCCTTTATGGAGGAATACGAATCATCCAATCACATGGAGGTAATTTCTAAATCAGAAGAAATTGACCATCCTTTAAATGAAATAGTTTATTTAAATCATCACCCGGTATGGAAAAATTCCATAACACAAGACAATATAAGAGTAGTTTTCAATGGCTCATCACCAGATTCCAATGGAATCTCTTTAAATGATACCTTGCAATGTGGTCCCGCGATTCAAACAGATCTCACCTCTGTTTTGCTTAATTTTCGAAGGTTTCCTATTGCTGTAATCTCAGATATTAAGCAGATGTACCGGCAGATTCTCGTAAATTCTGAGCAGCAAGATCTGCAAAGAATATTGTGGCGCGATGAGAGTTCCAAACCCATAAAGATATTTAGATTGAAGACTGTGACATATGGCCTGAAACCTTCAGCCTTTCTTGCGATTCGGTCTCTCCATATGTTAGCCGAGCAAGATGGTCATCTGTATCATCCTTTGGCCTCTGAGTCATTAAAAACGGCATTTTATGTCGACGATTTCTTGTGCTCTTTCCCTAATATTTCTGAAGCGCTCCTTGTGTGCGAAGATTTGAAATCCCTACTCCTAGGAGGTGGTTTTCCGCTCCATAAATGGACTTCAAATTCCACTGAATTTATATCAAAATTTTCATCAGAGGTCCCAGTTGATGAATTTGTTGCCATTCCTACTGATGAAGCAGCCGTAAAAGCATTGGGTGTTTTTTGGTGTCCTTCTTCTGATACCTTCTCTTATCAGGCACATCTGTCAGAATCTCCCCCTGTAACTAAGAGACAAGTTCTGTCAGAAATCGCAAAGATCTTTGATCCTTTGCTCCTATAGTTATTGTTGCAAAAATGTTCTTGCAAAAGCTTTGGTCATTAAAATCAGACTGGGATGAAAATCTCCCCCTTCCTCTTGTAGAAGAATGGTTAGAGTATCGCAGCAGTTTGCTGGATCTCTCCAAGGTTTCTATACCCCGCCCTTTAATTTCTAATCCCTTATACCAGCAGTATGACCTGCATGTATTTTCTGATAGTTCAGAACGAGCTTATGGCTGTTGTGCATACATAGTAGGACGTTCCTCAGCTACTTTCCCTGGATTTTCTAATTTAGTGTGCGCTAAATCTACGGTTGCTCCACTTAAAACAGTATCATTGCCGAGATTAGAATTATGCTCTGCTTTAATGGCAACAGAATTAGCTACTAAACTAAATGTCAGTTTAAAGTTAAAATTTTCCCGCACATTTTTTGGAGCGATTCTTCTATTGTATTAGCTTGGATTTCCAAGCCTTCTTCTCATTGGAATACCTTTGTGGCAAATCGCGTTTCTAAGATTCATGAAGTCTCTCATTCTGAACAATGGAGACATGTTCCTAGCCGTGAAAACCCCGCGGATATAATTTCACGTGGTTGCACGCCTAAAAAATTGATTTCTTCAGACCTGTACTGGAATGGTCCTCCTTGGCTAAGTCAGGAATCATCTTGCTGGCCTCGCTTAGCTAATCAATTTGCAGAAGAAATACCTGATGCCCGTAATGACCCTGTCGCGTCGCATCTTACTTCTACTTCTACTAGCCTTTTTCATAGATACTCTTCATTTGATAAATTGATTCGTGTAGTGTCTTATATCTTCCGATGGAAATATTTAGTAATTGATCAACCTTTGAAGCCTCAACCTTTTCTCTCCAGAGTAGAGTTAGAATTTGCTACTTGCAAGATTTTGTTACTTGTTCAGCAGGAAGTATTTGCTCCTGAAAAGCAAGCTCTTATAAGTGGTAAAGATTTACCCAAGTCTAGCAGGCTTTCACCACTCACTCCTTTTCTAGACCAGGACGGCATAATACGTGTGTGTGGAAGATTAGCTATGTCTAGTTGTGAGGATGGGAAAAAGCATCCCATCATCCTTCCTTCAAAGCATCCTATCACTACCCTTATAATAAAAAAGTTTCATTATAAACACCTTCATGCTGGCACTCGCACCTTGCTCTGTATAATTCGTGAACTCTACTGGATCATCAATGGCGTTCATGAGGTTTCTTCTGTTGTCAAAAAGTGTATACCTTGCTTCAAGGTTAAACCAAGGCCCGCCACGCAGATTATGGGTAATTTACCTCCATTTCGTTCAGAACCTAGTAAGCCCTTCGCTCTTACTGGGATCGATTACGCAGGTCCTTACGTATATCAGACCAATCCCTCTTCATCTAAGCGCAAAATCTTAGGTAAACTCTACATCTCGTTATTTGTATGTATGGTGACGGGAGCTATCCACCTTGAGTTGGTTACGAACGCTTCTGTATCCTACTTTTTGGCCGCCTTTTCTAGATTTGCTGCTAGAAGGGGTGTTCCATCTGAAGTTTTTTCAGATAATGCAAAAATTTTTGTAAGCGCTTCTGATCTCTGGAAAAAAGTGTTATGCTCCCCTTCTGCTAAAGAAAAAATTTCCAACTTTTCCTATTCTAAAGGTTTCAAATGGCATTTCACCCCGCCTTATGCTCCCCATCATGGGGGCCGTTGGGAATCCTGCATCAAACTTACTAAAAGACAGCTTAAGAAAACTCTTGGTCCTACCATACTTTCTTATGAGGAATTCAACTCTTTGATTATTCAAATTGAAGGTATTGTAAATTCCAGACCTCTGACCCCTCTTTCAAACGATCCTAAGGATCTTTTACCTTTAACACCCAGTCACTTCCTGATTGGCTGTTCGCTTGCTGCTACTCCGCCTTTGCTGGTTCGACGCTGTGATCCTAACTTGCCTATCTTTTGGAGAAAAGTAGAATCTTTGCGCTGTTCTTTTTGACGCCGATGGAAGTTAGAATATCTCAGCTTGCTAAATAGGCGTGAGAAATGGCGGCTTCCTCAACCAGATGTACGAGTGGGGGACATGGTTCTTCTTCGGGACCCATCTCCGCCTCTCGTGTGGAACCTAGGTAGAGTTTTTCACTGCCACTTTGGCCGTGATAAACGCGTCAGAGTTGTTGATGTTTTAACTAGTAAAGGTCGTTATACTAGACCCATCTCTGCTATCTCTGTTTTGCCTTTCGAGTCTTAGTTTCTCCTCGTCTGTTATCCATGTTTTGCTTTGACTGATTCTTTTGTTTGTTTTCATTCGGAGTTCTCGGAGCATGATCACTTTTGTGATACTTTCAATGTTTAGCTTGGCCCATTTGTCGGTCAAATTTTATTTATTGTTACTGAGATCCCCGAATGGTAATTATTTCTTTACAAATGTTAATTGCTTAAACCATATGCATAATCTTGTTATCAATCACTTATTCATAGATATTATAGTTCTCACCTCGAGTGTTACAGTCGCTCGCTACCTCAGGCGTCCTCACTCACGACATACCGGACATCTACTGGTTGATCCACTGTCCGCTGAGTAGTGTCGACTGACGTCACCCAGACTTTCGTTCGACCAATGGCAGGTCTTTGTCTGGTCCGGCGATCTCCAAACTTCGAGAGAGTTCCATGGTCCCTATTTAAGACGCCGCTTGCTGGCGTTCTTCACCACTTCTGGTCAACCGCCACTTCTGATCCATCACTTCTGATCCACCATCACTTTGGATCACTTCAACCTGCTGGTCACCGCTACTGCATCTTATGACACCATCGCTGATATCTACGCTACCGAGCAGTTACGACACAAGATCTGCACCATGACGTATTGCTCAAGATGGCAAGAATAATTGCCAGCCGCTGTACTCTTCACCTTCACCTTAGAGAGGATACTTGGAATCTTCTTTCGAAATATTGCTGGACCAGCTCTTGGAAACTATAAATGTCATTCCTGCGCAAGAAAAGAAGAGAGAGTTGACATTTTATCGATGGTGCACATAACTCTAGGCCATGTACGCCTCCTTCCGAGAAAACCGTGAAGACTTTTGAATCAACGTGTGCTAGCTGGAACTTTTTAAGGAGCTGGCTCTTCAACCCTCTTCAAAGATAAGTTTAATTTTATGAAGAACTTATATCATACCAGTTATTTTACACTCTCAATTATTTTTTATGGTTCTCTCTTTTTATAAACTGCATTTTTATATGTTAAGCTCAACTTTTCTCCAATCAAGCAAGCTTGTTTCATGGACCTTTCTATAAACTGGGTTTCTGTCATCAGGCCCTCACACTTTGCTACATTTATAATTGTTCATTTCTGTGATAAGCACTTAAGTGCAATTTGTTTGTTCATTATAAATTTATTATTAAGAATAAAAATTGTTAATGTATTGCTCCCTATATTGGTTTTCTAGTCACGTATTTCATGCCCAATACCCCGCACCGCTTCAGTCTAATTTTCTTGACCACAGTAGTTATTTTGTCCAGGCTTTCGCCTGATGCGTTTCGTTCTCCCGTATGGGGAAGTTTTAGGGCAGAACTTATACTTCTCCAAGTGTGATAATGTGGTCATCAGCTTGGTGTAGGCCTACTTATTGGGTGAGAGCCTCGGATATTTTCATGTCAGTTTTAGTGGCCTAATATTTAGAGCTAGGATAGGAAAAGTGTCCCATTATTTAGAACGAGGTAGGACAATATGCCTTAATTGTAGACTTCTCTAACCTGTTATTGAGCACACAGGTTAGGCTTTGTCAATTTGATTCGTTTTCAAACAAACGCGGCGCTGTGATAAACACACAAATTGTATTGAAATGCAGTCTTTGTTTCTTCTATAGCCGTTGATGAGATTTGGCCTAAACTCTCATCCAAATATTTTAAACTGTTCCCTTATGCATTGGTAGACCTTAAGTTCATTTTATTCGTCACTTACTGGTAGGGCCTACGGTACTTTATTTTCCGTAGTATTGATCATTCATACGGGACGTGATTCACAATATCCAGAAATTTTATATTTTCATGTTTTCACTTAATTTAAGGTAAATATCGTAGGCCACATCTCTACGACTTATGCTCTAAGACTTAATGTGCATCTCGTACGCAATATTTTACAACTTTATTGGACAACTATGTTAAATTACTGTGGAAAATATACTTTTCTATGCTTTCTTGCCCCTGGACATCCATGTATGTACAGTATTATACGATACAAATAGGAAATAATGACGGCTCAAAGACTGAAGCAAGCTACAAGGGAGCCATGATGTATTGCTCCAGTTGCTTAGCAACGGAGCGGAAGTGACGTCGACTTCGGCAGCGTATGCAATGGACCGAGGAGAGTGGGCTGCTACTGTGCAAGAAGCCAAGGCCCTTCACGGGCTGCAGGACCAAGGAACCACCGCCGTGGATATAAGCATTAAGATGGATTATAATTTAATCCTGAAGTGATTCCCGGTCAATGCACGCGAGATTTTCGAAATAAAATGCCAAGTGCTGTGGTTCGGAATCCACGTAAAAAGGAGGCCCGTGGCTCATGATCGCAAGATTAACGGTCACGTTAAACTACAAGCTTCCTTCGTTCCTTAAAATTGAAACGGTGGTCCTCACCTGTTCACTCAGCTTCTTTGGCGATGTTGCTCTCAAATACCGAATCGTCTGACGACTTCAATGCCCGATCTCCCGATCGGTAGGCAATCGACCACTGTGATTGCCTGGCTCTCGCCGAATCACTGACCCTCCGCCGATACAGTGACCGACCCCTTATGGCCTGAGACAGCGAATTTTTATAGTGAGGAAGCGAATTTCTTGCTGACCAGTTTAAAGTACTGGGGTTGATTGACCGATACGGGTTTCGCATTGGACCGACATCGGTAGGCTACATAGCAATTTATTGCACAGGTCAGTGCTCAACACCGACGGAGTTAGGTTTCCTTGACTAAGAAGGATATTACCATGTTATGTATAGTTATAGAAGGTCCTAACATTAGGTTATCATATCTGCGTCATTTGCAAATATCACAGCAAGCAGAGTTTCCAATTCAGAAGATGATGATGATGATGATAATTGTTGTTTTAAGAGGCCTAACATGTAGGTTATCGGTCCCTAATGGTTTGGGTGATAGTGAAAGATGAGATGAGAATGAAAACTACAGTAATACAAGGCCTAACTACAAACTTACATACTAGAAGAAGAAATAGTAAACAAACTAAGGATAAGGCAAATAAAGGACAGGCAGAAAAGAAATGTCCTCAACCCTCGAAGAATGAGGATGAAGAACTTGGAAGGAAGGAGAGCCATGAAAGGCAGATAGGAAAGGGAAAGAGGAGAGGGCCCGCCCCAAGGTCAGAGGAAAAAGGGAAAAAAACGGACCCAGCTCAGGAATACCTCGGGATCGCCAACTCCCGAACTCACCAACCGTGAGCCCCTGAGGGTGTAGCAATATCCAGGGTGCACCAGAAGTGGTGGGGCTACATACACCCTGCCTCCATGAGGGCCTTGAGCAGAAGGCAGGAGACAATATGAAAAGAAAAAGAAGGCGGACCCCTCGAAGAATGAGGGTATCAGAAAATATGAGACAAGGGCTAATTAAGGCGGGAAAGTGAAATACTCCCTAGGCCTCGGATACCCTAATACCGTCGGGGTCGGAAGAGAACAAAAGTTGACCAAGAGAGGTCGACATGAAAGAAGACAGAGAGGAGCCCGGCTCAAGTAAGTGGAAGAAATGCCGGACTCAGCTGGGGTCCCGTGGTCGCCAACCCACGTCCCACTAGATGTGAGCCCCTGGGGGGAATTCTTAGTTCAGAAGATAGCTTGCTGGAAACAAGACACACACCGATCCTGTTCGCGTCAAAAGCAATGATCATGGGAGGCTCGCAAAAGCGAATGTACTGTTCATAGCAGACTTGAATGCTAGGCTAACAAGTGTAGCTGCCGACAACGAAGCGTCTTATCGATATCTGCCTTCCCAAAAACATTGGGCTACAACTTTCCGAGCTTATTGAACAAACACAAAGAAAGTCACACGGACTGTGTTTGTGGAGCAGGTCGATCATTTCCAGCACATGGTAGTAGGCTATGGACGTTACTATGGCAACCGCAGCAAGGCTGTATGTAGGGAAGCCCTTACCCACCACTCTCCCTTCTCCCCGCACGCGCAATCAAGTGGTTCCAGGCCCACTGTGTGGGAAACGTTACATTAGACTGTTCACCGTATTCTCTATCTTTGGCAAACTATTAACAGGTATCAGCACCTGTATTTTCTTTGTACTGATTTAAAGTAAAAACAAAAACACAGAAAATGTTTCAACTTGCTTCAGTATTGGCAAACTTGGCAACATCTACATACTCTCTCGTCCATCTAACCTTTCATCTTTCTACGTTTTGCTCCCGCAAACATTCCAATAGAGAGAAGGTCGATAGTTTCACGTGATCGTTAATCTCGCGACCTCACCGATCAGCTTCGGTGGCGTAGTCGGTAGCATGCTGAACTGCTATGCCCAAGATCGCGGGTTCAAACCCGGCCGAAGTCGTCGGATTTTTACGAGCCTTAAAATCCTTCAGTATGCCTTCCTTCGGAGGGGAAGTAAAGCCTGCGGGCCCATGTGATAGATTTATGGCATGTAAAAGAACCTACCACTGAAATTGGTAGTGTGTAGCAAAATTTGTAGGTTATATTTGGCTGTTAGGAATGTTCTATCAAGTGTCAACGTTCGCCGCTAGGTGTTAGTGACAGTAGCTTCTGGTATCCAAAGTTGGAACTACTTGATATTGAACTTGTTGGGAGCCCTGGAGCGTTCAATTAAAATACCCAGCTATGGCCGTTGGCTGCATTTCATATATCATAATCTCGCGATCAAAAGCCAAGGGTCCTTCTGCAAGTGGAATTTGAACCACCGTATGTAACATTTTGCCTTAAAAATCCCACATGTGTTAACCGGGAATCGAACCGGGTCGACCTTGGTGGGGGACAAGCAGCTCACGCCCTATTGTGGTGTAGGCCTATGTGTGTAATCGTGAACATGCCTATCGGCTGCCCGAGGTTTAAATAGAAAGCCGCCAATGATGGCAAACATCACTACTCTATTGATCGGTGTAGGTGTGATACAAACATTGGAGACATTCAGGAATGTCACGTCAGCGCCGGGATTTGAACCAAGGATCCACAAGTGGAGCAGCTTCCAAGCCTGCCGCTACAGCTGAGCCGAAATCAAACCCGCAATCCTGGGTTTCGAGGCTAACAGCCAACTCCGCCACTGGACTCATCGATCAGGGGCTCACAGCCAGTGGAACGTTGGTTGGCGACCATGGGACTCCAACTGAGTCCAGCATTACTTCTTTTATTTGTGCCGGGTTCCTCTCTTTCATTTTTTCTGTCGACCTCTCTTGGCCAACCCCTAAGGGGCTCACACCTAGTGGGACGTTGGCGACCCCGAGGGATTCCAGAGCTAGGTCCGTTTTTGTTTTGTTTATTCCACAAACTCTCTCCTCTTTCCCTTTCGTATCTGCCTTTCATGGTTCTACTTCCTTCCAAGTCCCAAAATTCTCTTTCTCCGAGGGTTGAGGACAATACTTATCCATTTTTAAATCATTTTGTTCTTTTTCTCTAGTATGCAAGTTACTTTCAAGTTAGCTAGCAGTGACCATGAGCATTGCACCCCAGGCCGATGAACTGAACGAGCTGTCAAAACACAGGGTTCTCATGACTTACTGACTGATATGTGAGTGGGTGCCGCTATTGATTATGCAAATAGCACCATCGTGCTCCAGTTTCGTGCTGGTGGCTATGTTACTTACTTACAGTACCAGGTCTCGACTCAAAGTTAGCGCTAACCACGTAATAACTTCAGTAATTCGGAGAGGCGTAAAGACAGTGTTCATAACGAGCACTTCGTTTTGAGTCTGAATTGGACTGCATTATGTAGAAAGGAACCAACCAACAACCCTAAACTGAGAAACATGGATTCAAATGTCATTAGAAAATAAAAATTCACAAAATGCACTCATTAATTTCGGCCGGGTTTGAACCCGCGACCTTGATCTTCTATGCCCAAGGTCGCGCGTTCAAACCCGGCCGAAGTCGTCGGATTTGTTAAGAGCGTTAAAAATCCCTCAGGATGCCTTCCTTCGGAGGGGAAGTAAAGCTGGCGGTCCCATGTCATAGATTTATGGCATGTAAAGGACTCTTCCACTAATTACACTTGTGTAAAGCTAAATTATAGGTTAGATTTGACTAACGCTCTTAAGTTCCAACGTTCGTCGCCAGGAGCCGACTGCGGTAACATCTAGTAACAAAGTTCAGAACTAGTTGTCGTTGACGGTGGCGTTTGGTAGCAAAAGTAGGAACTACAGTACTTGAAAATTGAATGTCTGCAGTCCTTACTTTAATTAAAAACAGATAACACACACTAATACAGCCATCAAAATTAACATCGGTTATCAGACAGATTCTACACATAACTTACCCAAAGTACATGGGGCTACATGACCGCGTTGTCGCAGCCCCTAAACTGAGGAACCAACCAACTTTTAGTTTAAAGCATAAAGTTGCTCGTACCTATTATCAAAATATTGGCCTTTAAACTACCTTAGTTACTGATAATGAGATATCACATAATTTTGTAGGTTGGTTCCTTTCTGCAGAAAGTCATATATTTTAAATAACTTTCTGCTGAATGGATTTAAAGGATTTTCACTTGATAAAATTGAAAACAAATGACAACTACTAAAAAATAATTCACAACGTGAGCCAATACTTGAAAATACATTAAAACACTTGAAAATACTTGATAGATTTGGGAAATACACGCAAGTTCCGTACTTGAAAAAACAACTCATTTGAAATTAGACAGATATTATTACACCACGCATTGTAACAATATTATTGTCATAACCGATTTACTCCAGATCAAAGTCTGGTACGCCTGAAAAACCTTCAACATGGTCCTCAATATCTGAAACCAAGCCACTTGGATTCTTTCTGAGGAATGAGAAACATGGCAACATCTTCCAGTACTCTCTTTGTCGGTCCATAGATGGCACTAAAATGCAGAGTGAGGTTGGTTCCTTTCTGCATAATTCAGTCCAATTGCTAGCCACTACACCAGGCTGTTCCAGCCAAGCAGCTCGCTCGTGAGCAGCAGAGTACTCGCCGCCTTTCGTGAGTAAACCTGCAACATGCAATACAGCTCTGCTGTGGGGGGCTGCCGTCACTTCGCGGTGGATATATCAAGACTGGCAGGAACGCATAGACTTGTGCTATGACCTTCGCCCAGTGACGTATTGGCTCTCACCCCAAGTCCCTCTCCAACCGTGCTCTGAGCATCACAGCTGAGTACTCGCGTGTACGCATACTCAAACTCATGGATTTGGAACAGCCTGCACTACACCACCGAACTATGTGATAGTGCACAACGTGAAGAAAGAAAGAAAGAAAGAAAGAAAGAAAGAAACAAGATGTTCAGTAAAGAACATATAGCCTACTTTCTCCTAAATGCATGGGCATTGTTATAACTCTTTGTCCTTTTCAAGGAGTATAATTGAATGTTGGTTGTAGTAGCTTGTTGAAGTACAACGTGCTATACGGATATTAAACATGAATATGAGGTGCCCTTTGCTAGTGATACCTCTGTAAAAAAAATCCTTCAATTCAGTTTCACCGTGTTTGAATTGATATGGGGAATCGATTTGCACACATACATGGCCGCTATCTGCAAACTATTGGACTGATGACCTTGTATTTCAGTCTAAGGATGCTTCCCACAAAAAGGTATGTCGTTGCAAAATTTGGTAGAGATCAAATGATTAGAAAAATGAAAATCCACAGCCTGCTTCCAGTCTCCGACCGGGTCAGGAATGGAATGAATGAAGCCCCCATCTAGCGACGAGGATATGAACTGTGCCGGCTGCCGAGGCCTGACGCACTCCTCTGGGGCAATGATTAAATGAATGACAGATGAAATGAAATGATAGTGGAGAGTGTTGCTGGAATGAAATTTTGACAGGGAAAACCGGAGTAACCGGAGAAAAACCTGTCTGCCTCCGTTTTGTCCAGCACAGATCTCACATGGCGTGACCGGGATTTGAACCACGGACCCAGCGGTGAGAGGCCGGCGTGCTGCCGCCTAAGCCACGGAGGCTTATCAAATGATTAGGTTGGTCGTAATTTGATTTAAGCTTTTAACATTTGGGTGGCCACCATTCCGTTTCCGTCAAGATGGCGGCGATATAAAACATGACATTGAGATGCCCTTTGCTAGTGCTACCTCTGTACCAAATTTCGTTCGATTCTGTTTCACCGTGTTTGAATTGTTAGGGGGAATCGACTTGCACACATACATGGCCGCCATATGCAAACTATTGTACTTGGTCAAAGAACGCTTCTTATATAAAGGTATGTTGTTGGAAAATTTGGTAGAGATCAGATGATTAGGTTGGTCGTAATTTGATTTAAGCTTTTTACATTTGGCTGGCCACCATTACGTTTCCGTCAAAATGGCAGTGATATAAAAGATCACTCTTAGGTGCCCTTTGCTAGTGCTACCTCTGTACCAAATTTCGTCCAATTCGGTTTCACAGTGTTTGAATTGACAGGGGGAATCGATTTGCACACATACATGGCCGCCATCTGCAAACTATTGCGCTGATGTCCTTGTAGTTTAGTCAAAAGACACTCGCCATATGAATATATGTTGTTGCAAAATTTGGTAGAGATCGAATGATTAGATTAGTCGTAATTTGATTTAAGCTCTTAACATTAGGGTGGCCGTCATTACGTTTCCGTCAAGATGGCGGCAATATAAAACATGACACTGAGGTGCCCTTTGCTAGTGCTACCTCTGTACCAAACTTTGTTCAATTTGGTTTCACCGTGTTTGAATAGTAATAATAATAATGTTATTGGTTTTACGTCCCTTTTAACTACTGTGGCTTTTAGGGACGCCGGGGTGCCGGAATTTTGACCCGAAGGGGATCTTTAACGTGCCATTAAATCTACTGACACGGCTCCCTCGCATTTGTGCACCCACAAATATGTGTTTGAATAGATAGGGGGAATCGATTTGCACACATACATGGCCGCCATCCGCAATGTATTAGGCTGATGATCTTGTAGTTTGGTCAAAAGATTCTTCATACATAAAGGTATAATGTTGCAAAATTTGGTAGAGATCAGATGATTAGGTTGGTCGTAATTTGATTTAAGCTTTTAACATTTGGGTGGCCGCCATTACGTTTTCGTCAAGATGTAAAACATGACACTGAGGTGCCCTTTGCTAGTGCTAGCTCTGTACCAAATTTCGTTCAATTCGGTTTCACCGTGTTTGAATTGATAGGGGAATCGATTTGCACACATACATGACCGCCATTTGCAAACTATTGGACTAATGACCTTGTAGTTAGGCAAAATACGTTCGCCATATAAATATATGTTGTTGCAAAATTTGTTAGAGATCGGATGATTAGGTTAGTCGTAATTTGATTTAAGCTTTGAACATTTGGGTGGCCGCCATTACGTTTCCGTCAAGATGGCGGCGATATAAAACATGACACTGAGGTGCCCTTTGCTAGTTCTACCTCTGTACCAAATTTCGTTCAATTCGGTTTCACCGTGTTCGAATTGATATGGGGGCGGGAGGGAGGGGGGAGGAGGGGGGGGGGGGGGGCAGGCATTCAGAGTACACACACTCTCACACACATACAGACAGACACACAATTTTTGGCCCGGTGTAGATATCTCATAAGTTTACTTTCATTTTTTGCAAAAATCTAAAGTAGGCTAAAAATTAATTAATGAAAGAAGGAAAGAAAGAAAGAAAGAAAGAAAGAAAGAAAGAAAGAAAGAAAGAAAGAATGAACGGAAGTTATGTTATTTACTTTTACAATATGTAGGATATGTCCTCCTAGACCCAGGAGAGTAGGCCTACTCCCAGACAGAGGGATAATCTGGATGACGGAACTGTTATTCTTGACGGTTACTGTGTACACAGCACTTACAGGTAATGCAATAGATCACGGCTGACTCGCAGTAAACAGCCGCTAAACGAGCTAATTACGGTAATTACATTATTACGCCCCAAGGTTGAAAGTGTCCAACATTTCCACTCGAAATAGCCCTTTGCCAACAAGAGGGTTGTGAAGTGTGCTGTAGAATACGGAAATTACATTTACGAATTAGCTTGCCACTGTGGGTGAGTGGATAGCGTGTCCGTCTACTAACCCCAAGATTGCAGATTCGCTCCTGGCCGTGGTAAGTGACTTTTGAAAGGCGGCAAAAATACGACACGCATGTCATACGATGTTGGCATGTCAAAGAACCCTTTTGAATTAAGTACGCCGTGTTCATAATGGCAAAATTAATCTCGGGAGTATCCACCAACACAAAGTTCCTAATTTCTCTACTAGAAAGGGCTATAGTGTTCAAGGAGCTCATATATATCTAACCTCCTTGACTTTCATAGTGATTCAAGGAACAACGAAATTCGACATGCAAGCTACCCTCTGGGTGTCAAATTACAAAGCTTGCACCAGGCACCCGAGGCCATACGATATTATTATTATTATTATTATTATTATTTACGAATTTACAGCTATATAAACTCGGCGTTGATCTTCTGAAAGTTGATTGCAAATAACATAAAGCGTTAAATTCTTGAACAGAAAGTACTGCAACATCGCAAATACATTTAACACTGAACAAAAAATAATCAAAAGAATGGTTAGTAATCTCAACTTCAGATACCGGTACGAGTTTCGGCGACCAATTTGTGAACTATTCGTCAGTTGCACTGTTCGCAGTTGACATAATAATAATAATAATAATAATAATAACAGTAAATAAATGCATATCATTCATCGGTCTTTTTTTTTTTTTTTTTTTTTTTGGCTTTCTGAGATACCGAGTGCAGGTCTTTCTAGTCGACGCCCATGGGCGACCTGCGCGTCGGGATGAGAGATGGAATGAATGAATGAATGAATGAAACTGGGCAAGGATGTGGAAGGAAGCGGCCGTGGCCTGTCAGAAGGTACCGTCCCAGCATTGGCCTGGTGTTGAAAATGGGAAACCACGGAAAACCATTTCAAGGACAGCCGACGGTGGGGCTCGAACCCACGCGTCTATCGAGTCAGCAGAGTGCTTGGCCCCATGACATAACGCTGCGCTTTAGCCAGCATAGCCACTGCTGTCGGTGGTCATTTAATTAATACACCGGAAGCAGAATCAGTAGGAGAATA
This sequence comes from Meconema thalassinum, assembly GCA_946902985.2. Lineage (NCBI taxonomy): Eukaryota > Metazoa > Arthropoda > Insecta > Orthoptera > Tettigoniidae > Meconema > Meconema thalassinum. The sequence goes on from OX336392.1 coordinate 175,999,640, forward strand.
ATAGATGGAACAGTAAAAGCAATAGTAGATGGATGATAGAAATTAAGGAAGATATGAGAGAATTACAAATTACTGTTCATTACTATTGAGACAAAATTAAGTAACTCCAACGAACTAAGCACACAGCTAACTAAAATCAAGAAACAAACAATTGGAAGGATGATTTCAGACGCAGAAAGAAGACTGGTTGGTTGGTTCCTCAGTTTAGGGGCTGCGACAACGCGGTCATGTAGCCTCGTATACTTTGTGTGTGTATAGAATCTGTCTGATAACCGGTGTTAGTTGTGATGGCTGTATTAGTGTGTGTTATCTGTTTTAATTCAAGGAGTTTCAAGTAGTTCCTACTTTTGCTACCAAGTGCTACCGTCCACGGCACCTAGCCTGCGGACGTGGCTACAAGACATCGCAGTTAACACCTGGCGGCGAACGTTGGAACTAATAGAGCGTTATCAATTCAAACCTACAAATTTTGGCTTCGCACAAGTGTAGTTAATGGAAGGTTCTTTTTCATGCCATAAATCTATGACATGGGACCGCCGGCTTTACTTCCCCTCCGAAGGCATACTGAGGAATTTTTATCGATCTAAAAAATCCGACGACTTCGGTTGGGTTTGAACTCGCGACCTTGGGTATAGAAGCTCAGCATGCTACCAACTACGCCGCCGAAATAAGACTGATCAGACAGAATAAATGAGTACCGGGCTGATATAAAGAAACAAAAACCCTTTGTACAGAAATATGCCATATTAAAGAACCTTCCACTAATTACACCTGTGGGAAGCTAAATTGTATAGGTTAAGAATGTAAACAACGCTCTCTCAGGTTCCTACGTTCGTTGCCAAGAGCCGACTGCGGTGACGTCTGGTAGCTAAGTTCTGAACTAGTAGTCGTTGACGGTGGCGTTTGGTGGCAAAAGTAGGAACTACTTGAGAATTGATCGTCTGCAGTCCTTACTTGAATTAAAACAGATACACACACTAATACAGTCATCACAATTAACACCGGTTATCAGACAGATTCTACACACACCCAAAGTACACGGGGCTACATGACCGCGTTGTCGCAGACCCTAAACTTAAGAACCAACCAACCAACCAGAAATAACTAAAGTAGTCCAATGAAGGCCATCAAACGTAAATAAGAGTAAAACATTATATTTTATTAAAACTCTGCAATTTATCTAAGTTTATGCCGTGTCTTGTGTGAGGTTTCGCCTAGGAACACCAAGATAGGCTCATCAGCGGGCTCATGGTGTCCGTGCCCGGACCCCCACAGGAGGAGGGAACTGCGTGCTACCTCCCATCTTATGAAGTGCACCAGCACTTCTTTACTGCAAGAGCTAAAAGCTCAAGCAGCCTTTCACCTCCCTATGAAGGCTTTCTGTGGGGGCCCGGGCACATTTTTGCCAACATTTCTAAATGTTCAGGAGGAAAGCTACTTTACTTACGATAAGTTTCTTTTTCACAGCCAAGCATAATTTTATAATTTCTTTTGTGTTTAGTTGTACGGGAGTGGAACCAAGTCATGTTATACGACAGGCACTCACATCATGAAGAACACACACACACGAATAAACATACCGGAACCCGAGGTTGAACTGTACCCAAACAAGAAGTTTCTCAACAGTCGGAAATAAGGTCATGGCTAGTTAGGATCCTCTCTGTGGCCAGAGAGCTCGGCAAGTGGGGTTCTATACAATCACTGTGTGTAGGCGGAGTAGACGATTATGTTATCTCACAAGGCCATGGAGGCAGACTCGTGGGTTCAAATCCCACTGTCAGCAGTTCTTGAAACAGTTCTGAGTGGTTTTTCACTCTCAACTCCGGGCTAATAGCACCTTCTAATAGGCCTCGACCAACTCCTTCCAAAGCAATGACCATCATATGTATTAGAATAATTGGAAAGAAATCTCACTAAAACTAACAAGTAGTTCCGTGACGAACTAAAGAGCCTACTTTTCTTTAAATTATAGAGACCATATATCAATAGTTGGCAGACCTGGCGACTCTAAATATATTCTCATTTCCATCTCCTAAGGTACTAAATGCACATTCAAAATTTGGTTGAGGTCTAAGAGATAGTAGGCATGTTACGAGTATTAAAATATTAAATTTATCAGCAAGCGTAAAATCAGGTTGGCGACACTGCCGTAAATAGGATGCACAAACTCAAATTGAAATATCATGATCTATATACTGTATGTGCCAATTTTGAAAGAACTTCATTTATTAGTATGGAAGTTACATGTGATTCAAATTAAACCTATCAGCACGCGTAGAATCATGTTGGCAGCTCTATCGTATATCGGTTACTGAAAAATAACCTACATTTGCAGGTACTATTTGTATGCAAAGTTTAGAACTGTTGGCCTTCATACTTTCTGATATATTGAGATTAGAATAAAAAAGTATAGAGTGAGTTGGCAGCCCAATAGATAGTATGGAAGTTACATGCTTTTTAAGATTGGGCCTATCAGCAGGCATAGAATCACGTTGGCAACACACTCATATATGGGCACCTGTAAATTAGTCTGATGTTAATATTATCTACATGTGTGCCAATTTTGGAACAATTCCCATGCATATCTTCCGAGATATCCAACATAGACCTCAATTTTCAATTGTGATTTTTCAGCAGTTGGTAGCACTAACGTCCATTTAAAATATGGTAGTGAGATATTCAGGCATAGGTCTTGATTCATACCAAATTTGGTTTCGATAGCTGCAGCCGTTTAGGAGTTGATAGGGAACACACACAGACAGACATACAGAAGGACAGACAGACAGACAGACGGACAGACAGACATTTGCCCGGATTGATCTCATAAGTCTTCTTTTTCCCTCATTTTTACAAAATGAGAAAAGTAGGCTAACAAATATTTGAGCTACGACAACGTGTTTCTATTTTTATTTTATTTTTATATTTATGCACGTTACGCATTATCTATTGATCCTCAACGTATGTCATCCGTATATTAAAATAATTGTGAAGGTCATTATTCTGACCAAGTTGCGTGCCGGCCGTAGAGAGGAAAGGAGCGAACCAAGTGTCCTGGAACACGCATGCGCCCTGGAGCCACATGGCCTGCCCCACTGCAACTTGCAAGCACTGGCTGGCATTTTGTTTAGTATACCCTCCGTGGCTTAGGCGGCAGCACGCCGACCTCTTACCGCTGGGTCTGTGGTTCAAATCCCGGTCACTCCAGGTGAGATTTGTGCTGGACAAAGCGGAGGCAGACAGGTTTTTCTCCGGGTACTCCGGTTTTTCCTGTCACAATTTCATTCCAGCAACACTCTCGACTATCATTTCATTTATCATTCGTTTAATCATTGCCCCAGGGGAGTGAGACAGGCTTCGGCAGCCGGCACACTTCATATCCTCGCCGCTAGATGGGGACTTCATTCATTCCATTACCTGACCCGGTCGGTCGACTTTAAGCCGCTGTGGATTTTCATTCGTTCTTAGTTGTTGTGGGTACCCTCAACACGATGATTCATATCACAAGTCATAGGTGAACCTCAGTTAGTTACAGGTGCTATAGAAATGAAAGGTGACGATATGTTCACGTCATTAGCATAAAGGTATCCGAACAGCAAATATCGTATGGAAAGAAGTGCTATTGACGTCCGAAACGGGGGAGGAGCTTACGGTCAGCTGTTTGCAATATGGCGGCGATATAGTGACGTGAAGTAATTGGGTGTGCGTTGGTTATAGCTTCAAATTTATGATGGCAAAATACTACATATTTCCTTTCATTGATAGAAATATTTTTATAATCAATTTAAATGCAGTGCCTAATTACTACCAGTTAAAAATATTACCCACATGTAGATAGTTAATTTACTGTCTGCTGTTACATATATGAAGCCTGTACTTGGGAGCCTAGCGGTATCGATGTTTTTATTAATTTCACAATATATATACCTCACATAACACAAAGGACGACTCCCTGATAATAAATTGAATCAAGCAACCCTGAATTTGCATGAATGTTTTGGGTTAAAAGAAGCGTTACTTGGGATGCTCAAATCATACTTCAATATTGCTAATATTGACCTACATACTTGCTGTTCAAAGGCAAGAATGTTAATGTATTAATCTCTTGCCACAGGCAAGTTAAAATGGAGACATCCTCTTTATCAATATATTTAATTAAATATTTAAAATACAGATATTTAACAAAGCTGGAGTCTCCATTTGAACTTGCCATAAGCAAACGGAACAGATCAAAAACAACACTTTAAGCCAAACCAAATTCACTCCTCAGCTCGACATAAACCATAATACCAATTAAAACCTATACAAAACATACTCTCCTTACTGTTGTACAACTTTCAAACCAACTATTCACACTCGAAACTATAAAACCCTGAAATGGGAACTAATTAAAGTTAGAATAGCCTAGGCCGATCCGGTCTCCTGCTACATTACCACATATGTATACTTAAGATCACTATAACTTGAAAATTACGGCTAAGTGACCTATCTGCCTGAGTAGTATAGGTGTTGCCGGCATGCCTGGGATGATGGGTCACCAAACCGGTACTTAAAACTAAGATTTTACATTTTAATTAACTAAATTCAACAGTGGGGAGATCATAGCCAAAAAACACAATTTAAGACAAATCGTACTTCAATGACCTACATACTTGCTGTTCAAAGGCAAGAATATAAATTCTCTGGCAAATTAAGGCTAGGAACAGCATTTTTCTTAAGTTTTCTAACCATTCGGCTATTGTCAATCGGAAGAAACCCTAAAATAAGTTTACGAAGAGCGGATTACATTCTTTGTACGCCACAGAAGTAATAGGCTATAAGTTTATCAGTATTTTTGATGTAGCTAAATCCATGTGAATACAAATTAGAGACAATAACTATCAATAATCAACAGTACCGGTGGAAGGAAGTCGTCTTCACAAAAATGCAGAATGCACACTGTCATGTAACATGTAATATAACACGTTTTCCAATTGACAGCGCCGAAGCCCATCTTTCTCTCTGAAATTTTTGTACAGGATAGTAGTGAAGATATTTCGTAGCCGTTTTATACGATTTGCAACCGTATACAGAGCAGTACCTCCTCAAATTTGACAAATTTCTTTCTGTTTCCATCACGACGTCAATGCTTCACCATCTAAATAAATCTCACCAGTCACAATGTTACAGCTTCAACATTCTGCCGCGTGGCGGCGCCATCCAACTTTTCTGACGTCAATAGGATTATTGAAATGAATGCTACGGATCAGCATGGGTCTTCATTACATCACTCATGAACTCTTTTGATAAGGTTGGCGTCAGGGAGGGCATCCGGCCATATAAAACCATCCGTCACATAAAAATCATGCCGCTTCATCTCCGGCCTTGTAGAAACGGAACTAATTACGGGTATGGGTGGGCATATGGTTCCCAGGTCAGAAAGCGCTGGAAGACGTGCAGAACGTATTTTACTAAGTACGGCAACACCGCTAGCAAGCCTACTGCGGGAATCAGGAAATGTCGTTATTCAATGAGGGTCATGCTGATAGGCCACTTTCACGGAGAGGAAGTGTACGCATCAACAACATGCCCGTCCCTTCCCCTCATGAACCTTGTAGCGCTGTTGCCACAAAGTGATTGCAGTAATATGGAGAACCTCTCGCAGATACACCCCGGATATCATGCTCTTGTTTTGTTTAGCTGTAGGACAACACAAAGTAATTGGACGTACGTACACGTTCAACTAAACCTACTCTGTATAAAAGTCACAGCGATGTAAACTCTCCCAATATCATGGGTTCGATATCAGGCCGGGAAAGTCAGATTTTTGAAATACGGCTCACCCGAGTGGTGCGATGTTGGCTTATTAAATCTCTCTTGTATCACTTTTGGTGATTACAAGACTAAATTAAATGAATGTGCCACAGGTGACCCAGTAAGGTTCTGGTTTTCACTACCAGATAATAATAATAATAATAATATCGTATGGCCTCGGGTGCCTGGTGCAAGCTTTGTTAATTGACACCCAGAGGGTAGCTTGCATGTCGAATTTCGTCGTTCCTTTGAACGCTATGAAAGTCAAGGAGGTTAGATATCTAAGCTCCTTGACACTACAGCACTTTCTAGTAGAGAATGGAGGAACTTTGTGTTGGCGGAAAATCCCGAGATTAATTTTGCCATTGAACACAGCCTACTGAATTCAAATGGGTTCTTTAACATGCCAACAACGTATGACATCCATGTCGTGATTTTTGTCGCCTTTCAAAAATCACTTACCACGGCCAGGGGCGAACCTGCAAGCTTGGGGTTAGTAGTCCGACAAGTTAACCACTCACCCACCGTGGCAAGCACAACCAGATGGTAGTGTTAAACAGATCGCAAGAATTAGAGAGTTGATCGCCTCGATGGCTCCAACTCTAAATAGTCAACATGAGTGAACCCAATGGGGGATTTAATTAGGATAATTGGGTACACTCGTGTTGACCGACTGAAAAGCGATTCTGTTAAAAATTCACATTTCAGCAAAATGAAACACAATAATAATAATAATAATAATAATATTAAGAAGGAGAACAACATCCGTAAAGTATATGGGACGGTGAATAACATTAAGAAAGGTTACCAACCGCGATCAGCAGTTCTCCACGACAACAATGGTAACATCATTGCAGGAACAACCCACATATTACAGGCTTGGAAAGAGTACTTTGACCACTTACTGAACTGCCCTGAACCAGACAACAAATTGGAGAGAACCACTCTTTCAACGGTAGAACCTTTCATAAATGATCCTTCATATGAAGAGGTAACCAGCAGTCTGAAGAAACTGAAAAACCACAAAGCTGCTGGATCTGACGGTATACCAGTTGAATTGCTGAAATATGGGGGTGAGAAGCTTCATGAAAAACTGCATAAACTTATCCTGAAAATATGGCGCGAGGAACAAATACCGGATGAATGGAAGGAAGCAATTATTGTTCCAATACATAAGAAAGGAGATAAACATAACTGCGAAAATTACAGAGGAATATCCCTACTTGTCACAGCTTACAAATTACTGTCGCACATAATATTACAACGTCTAATTCCATACACCGAAGATATAATAGGAGACTATCAGAATGGTTTCCGTAAAAACAGATCAACAACAGACAATATATTTTGTATTAAGACAATCAATGAAAAAGTTTGGGAATATAACAAAAACGTCCATTACCTATTTATTGACTTCCAAAAGGCCTATGACTCAGTCCACAGAGAAACGGTGTGGGAAATTATGGCAGAGTACGGAATCCTACAGAAACTTATCAGCCTGGTCAAAATGTGTATGGAGGAGACAGTGAGCAAAGTGACACACTGTGGATCCGTATCAGACGGTTTTGAAAACAGAACAGGACTAAAACAAGGTGATGCGCTCTCCCCACTTCTCTTCAACATCGTTCTGGAAAAAGTAATTCGGGAAACCAAAGAAGCTGCAACTGGAGACCTAGCAGATAACAAACACAACATCCTGGCATATGCAGATGACATTGTATTAATAGGAAATAATGGAGGAGAAATTGAAGCTTTATTCAGGAAATTAAATGAAACTGCTGCAAAAATAGGTCTAAAGATTAATGAAGAGAAAACAGAATACATGATCATACAGAGAGAAAACATGACTACAGACCAACGCAACAACCTTCATATAGGCAATTTTACCTTTAAGAACACGCCAAACTTCAAATACCTTGGGGTAAATATAAATGACTGCAATAGAAGACAAGTTGAACACCAAATTAGATTGCGGAATGCAAACAAAGTTTACTTTTCCCTGCATAAATTACTTTCCTCCAAACTTTTGACCAGGGAAACAAAACTAAAATTATACAACACGATCATCAGGCCGGTACTGCTATACGGAGCCGAAACATGGAGTGTGACCAAAAGGGAGGAACGCCAACTTACAGTCTTCGAAAACAAGATATATAGAAAAATTTTCGGCCCCATCTTTGACCAGGAAACACAAAGATGGGTTCTCAGATCAAATCATGAGCTGTACAAGTTGGCCAATCAACCCAGAGTAGTGGACGTCATGAAAGCGAAACGGCTGCAATGGGCAGGGCATGTTATCAGAATGGACGCTGCCAGAATAGTTCGCCAGGTGTATGAGAAGAAGATCGAAGGCTCGAGACCCCCTGGAAGACCTAGGAGTAGATGGCAAGATGAGGTGACCTCTGACTGCAGACAAATGGGTATTACTGTTTGGGAGAATACTGCGCTGGATAGGAGGAAATGGAGGCAGATAGTGAGAGCGGCACGGGATCGTCACGTCCCAGAAAAGCCAACGGAGTGAGTGAGTGAGTGAGTATAATAATAATAATAGACTAATAATAGTAATAATAATAATAATACCATATTGCAATCCATTCCTATGTTCATGATCAATTGTATTTCTCCCCTGTTCACACAAATGCACTCACTCTCGAAAGAAGTGTAGTACCTAAGGCAAAACCCACCAGGCGCCACTGCTGTGCGGATGTAATATTCGAATTTGAACACAATTTTGAATTACTTATGTAATTGCAATCTTAAAATTAAAAGTCGCTGTTATGTTGCATTGGGCATACGATACCCCATATACTGTAGGTTTCTATCTTAACACTAATTTTCGTTATGGTAGTTCTAGAAAATAGAAAGTTATTTATTTTTAAATGATCAATTTTCAGGATGGCCACTGCGCTATACTCAATTTGATAAATTTATCACTAACACTACAGACACCTGTTATCTATATATTTAAAACACTAAGGCGATTTTTGTTACCACGAGATTGAGAGAACGACAGAACCGATTTACTTCGTAGAGCACTCTAACGTAAGCTCTTGGCCTGTAGATTTGCAGAGTGTCTATAAAATAAACTAATATATTACGGTATATTTTTAAATAAATATAGAAAATAGCAGAATTCTTTCCCCTCACGCATGCGCACAATCTGCCTGGGCTCATGACAAAATGGCGGTGAGAAGTCCATTTAAATGTAAGTTATTTAATAAGCTTCCATGTAATTGAAAACATACATTAACCAAGTTCTGACAATAAAATATAATAACAGTATGAACATATACGAATTTGCAATATTGATTTTATTGATAATGAATTGGATTATTTTCTTCAGATACCGGCTTTTGAAGATACTAAATGATTGCGTCTGCGGCTGGACGAGAGTGCGTGAATAGCTATTTGGTTAAGGCGATTGACTGCGGATCCAAGAATCACTGGTTCGATCCCAGCTCCCGCCAGTATTTTTATTTTTTTACTACTGAAATATTGTTTTATCAAGGAGTATTAGTAAGGTTTTATGTCAGTTAAAGATACATATTTCTACATTCCCTCTCAATACGTTTTATTTCCGTTTTGCCTTTGCATTACAGTATGTGGTCAAAAGAGCTAATATCTGCCATCAGTTCCAGTAACTGACAACAGATGGCAGTACCTCGCCCATATAGTTCCAGTAACTAACAGATGGCAGCACCATTGCATCGATATATTTAAAACACAAGACATCGCGCGTTTTCACGTGAGGGAGAATTATAAAGGAGGGGAATTTTTAAGAAGGGAAACGTTGAAGAACATTTACTGACAGTTGAGTGTGTAGGCTATGTTGTTTATGTACCTTAATATTGCAATTTCTTCCCAATGCTTCGGCGGTCAAGTTGGTAGCATCCTAGACTAAAAGTTATAATTATGCATCGTCGATATACTCTTAAATTATTAGAGAAAAGGTAGTTTTCCAGGCCCTGGCGCGTGTCCACAATTGCTTTCGCCACGAGAGACACTTGGCAAACATAATTCGTTTGAAGGGCTCCGACATCGTGGTCACTTAGCCCCGTGTACTTTGGTGTGTACGTGTAAAATTTCCTCTGATAACCCGTGTTATTGTGATGGCTGCATTACTGTGTGTATTTGTAATTAAGGTGGGAAATGGCAAGGTGACGGCCGAGGCCTTAAGTTTGGAACCATCCCGGTATTTGTCTTGAGTGGAAGTGGGAAACCACAGAAAACCACATCCAAGATTGTCGAGGTGGGAATCAAACCTTCCTCTTCTTAGTTAAACCTCAAGAGACTGAATGTACCCCGTTTTTGCCCTCAGACCAGAATTAAATTTCTTGGCAGAGCAGGAAATGTAACACGGGTCTCCGAGGCGATAGCCAAGAATGGGTGGGCTTCCATGTGTTAATACGATTTTTGACATGCACGGGACATAGAATTCTAAAACTGCCTCCATTAGGGTGACTGCCGAAGTGAGTATTGAGTTTAGACCTATGCTCATTCCAGTAGTTGGCGAAGTGATTCTATGTTCCCCTGCAAAATGTACTGCCATAAACTATAACAGGTGATGGAAATAGCTTATTTAGAACAGTTTTGTACTGTTTATATCAAAATGAAGAACGTGATTCTGAGCTGCGTTTTCAAGCTATTGCAAAAAATTTCGCTGGCAGGAACAATTATAAGGAATTTATTTTAAGCGTTCAGTCTCATCGCATTCTCCTCACCAACCAACTTGAGTATGAAAGTCTCTGGACGGTCATGTTGAACTTCATTGTATAAGGCAATTGTTTAATGATTATTTGTTTAGAGTACTGAATCTAACTACGCAGTTGATTTCGGCAATGGAAGTATTTTTTGCCATTTAATATTTAGCGCCTCCGATATTGCAAGACACTATAGTGTTATCGAATAATACGAAGCCACATTTAAAATCCAATATAATTAGGCCATTTCAGAAACAATTCCAGATGTTATGCAGTACAGTGTAAGGTCTTTGACGATCAAATGTAAACGTCGTTCTACATTGTATTTCTCTTGCGTAAAATCTACGCGCGGTTACTTCGGCCTTTACTGTTGTGATTGTAAAATTGATCTACTGGAATATAAAATATTTGCCAAGCTGCAACAATGTAATGATATTAATTTAAAAGTCATTGAACTTATATCCAGTAGTTCAAAAACATACATCAGCGTTAACAAATTGGCGAACATAATTCATTTGATGGACTCAGACATCGTGGTCACTCAGCCCCGTCTATTTTGGTGTGCGAGTGTAAACTTTTCTCTGATAACCTGTGTTAATGTGATGGCTGTGTTGATGTGTGCATTTGTAATTAATGTGGGGAATGGGGAGTTAACGACCGAGGCTTTAAGTTAGGTATTTGCCTGGAGTGGAAGTGGGAAACCACGGAAACCAAATCCAAGATTGTTGAGATGGGAATCAAACTTTGCTCTTCTTAGTTTTGCCTCACGAGTGCGCCCCGTTCCAGTCCTCAGACCAGAATAAAATTTCGTGCAGAGCGGGGATCGAACCTGGAATCCGGGGCAATAGCTCAGAATGTAGTCTTAAGAGTGGGCTTCCCTGTGTTAATACGATCTTTGACAAGCACTGAACATATAATTCTAAAACTCCCTCCATTACGGTGGCTGGCGAAGTGAGTCTAGGCTCATTCCAGTAGTAGCGAAATGATTCTATGCTCCCTTGCATAATTTACTGTCATGGGAATGCAAAGTATTGTACTTTCAACAGGTGATGGAAATTGATTATTTACAGCAATTTCATTCTGTTTATTTCAAAATGAAGATCGTCATCCTGAGTGGCGTTTGCAAGCAAATTGCAAAAATTGCAAGGATTGTATTATTGGCGATCAGTCTCATCGCATTCTCATCAGCAACCAACTTGAGAATGGAAGTCTCTGAACTTCATTGTATATGTGAATATTATTGTTTATTGATTATTTGTTTAGAGTACATAACAATGGGTCTAACCACGCAGTTGATTTTGGTAATGGAAGTAAGTTATTATTTGCCATTTAATATTTGGCGGCTGCGTTGATGCAGGCCACTATAGTGTTATTTAAAATGACGTTAATTTGGGGAGAAATGCTGCTATAAATAAACCCATTTGACGAAATGGAACACTAGCCGCAAAAAAAAGTGGGAAATCGGAGAAAAATACGAAGCCACTTTTAAAATCTAACATAAATATGGCATTTCAGAAACAATTCCAGATACTATGCCGTTACAGTTTAGGGTCCTTGACGAACAAATGTAAATATCGTTCTGCACTGTATATCTCTTGCGAGAAATCTACACTTGGTTACTTTGACCTTTGCTGCTGTAATGGTAAAATTAATCTGAATAAATATAAAATATTTGACAGGCTGCAACAATTATTTTTCACTGGAGATGATATCTCAAGGAATTTCAGAGAGACTAATCGGCAGTACAATGCTATGTCCTTCGTTTCATTTGGTGCCAATGTTACTGTGCCACACGCACACGGTCCACATTGTTTTAAAATGTATGGAATTGCACATCATCGCATTTCTTCGTTATATTCCATAATTATAAGCGACGGTTTGCGGCCAGTTGTATTAGACTCCTCAGAGTTCTTGAATTTCTTGGAACTAAATGACTGGCCGCCACATACTCCAAACGCTTGACCCGTTATTCTGCTTAGAAATCTGAACGTTTCCCAAGGACTCCTAAATGCAACCATATTGCTTGGATATGGAAATAATAGGTGCAGTTAAAATTAGGCAGAGAGGTCTAATCCTTCGACTTGATTTAACACCGTCCGATAAAACACTATCATTTTCTTTTAAGAGGCAATATTTTCCAATTTATTTGGCATACTTTATCACTATCAATAAAGCTCAAGGGGAAACTCTGGAACGTATAGGCCTCAATTTGCCCCAACAATTTTTCAGTCATGGCCAGCAGTATTTTGCAGTGTTGAGAGTGCAATCATTTGACGCCCTTATAGTTTCAATTGAGTCAAAAAATAATCGTACAAAAAATGTACAGTAGGCCTATATAAGAAAATTCTTCAGTAAATATTTTTCTATTGACCGTCATGTTTTGACGGGTTTCAACTAGTATAAGTTAATACTTGTGTAAAAAACGGTGGGCACTGCTCAATTATTCGTTCGTTATTATTAATAATGCCCTCTCTCTCTTAGAGGGTAGTACCATGGCACAGCCTCTAGATTCGGCCGATAACCTAGATGTTAGGCCCCTTAAAACGACGACGACGACGACAACAACAACCTCTAGAACCGCAAGCGTGGAAGAGCTTGTACAGTACTAGCCTTAGCTACAAGATGGTACACTAAGAAAACTTATTAAAAGCTCTGTACAAAAAGTTACTGAAAAATGACGTAATTTATGTTTTTTTAACATACAATTGTCAGGCATAACTTATAATCGTGCCAAGTTTCTAACATGTGTGTTGGTTTCATTGGAGGTACTGTATTAATTTGAGCACTTGTTCTCAGTCAGGAGTTGGTAACCCTGATGACGTGACTCAAGCACGCCATAACCGTACTAATATTTATGTTGTCTTATATAATTCTGCGAAATGACACCGTAAAAGTTTTCCACGACTTGATGTATGAGGAGACATGCGATCCTGTATAAACTAATATGTTTCAACTTCTTACGAAACTACGTGTGCATGTTTGTGACCTATCGTTATATTCGTTCTATTTTCCGTCTTATCGAAGATTAAATCAGTGTTCCTTGTGTTAGTAGTTCAGAGAAACCGGCAGCAGTGGCTACGCTCGCTAAAGCGCAGCGTAAGATCATGGGGCAAGCTTCTGCTGACTCGGTAGACGCGTGGGTTCGAGCCCCACCGTCGGCCGTCCTTGAAATGGTTTTCCGTGGTTTCCCCATTTTCAACACCTAGCAAATGCTGGGACGGTACCTTCTGACAGACCATGGCCGCTTCCTTCCACATCCTTGCCACTTTTATGCATTCATCTCAACTCTCATTCCGAAGCGCAGTTCGCCCACGGGCGTCGACTAGAAAGACCTGCACTCGGCCTCTCAGGAGGCCACATGAAAAACAAAAAGCTCAGAGAAATTACTCCTACAGAGCGGTTGTGTATTGCCTTCTTATGATGGTCAGTCTCGTGGTGTGGTGGTTAGCACGGTTTGCTGTCGGCTCGGGTTCCATTTCCAAATCTGTAAAGAAATTTAATTCTGGCTTGAGGTAGGCTACTGGAAGGGAACGATGACATGCAAGTTACCCATGGGGGGATCAATTTTGAAGACTTGCACCAGGCTACACGAGTTTACTTTATGTCTTGATCAATGCAGTCTATTTGCATTTGTCTGTTGGCACAGGCTAGAGCAAAATGTGGCTTTGTCTCGGTCTCTTCCATGGCTGTGATTATATGGAAGGCCAGTGGCGTAACTACGGGGGGTTATCAGGGAGACCAATCCCCTCTAGAGCCAACTAATAAGAATACGTAATTCGATGAAATGCTTACTTTCGATAAAACCAATCTTGGGATTGATGACAAACGACTGGATTATGTACATTTATATTTACTCATTCGAGAACATTCCTATTTGCTCGTGTAAAACTGCTACCTAAACTTAACACTTGCTTAAGCAAAACTGTTCATTTTGGGGGTTTTGCGCATTGATAGGTGCAAATAAAATGTATCAAATGCTATCGAGATCAAACACGTAAGCGTGTAGTTTTGGTTGGATGGTTGGTTTCTTAGTTTAGGGGCTGCGACAACGCGGTCATGTAGCCCCGTGTACTTTGGGTGTGTGTAGAATCTTTCTGATAACCGGTGTTAATTGTGATGGCTGTATTAGTGTGTGTTATCTGTTTTTAATTCAAGTAAGGACTGCAGACGATAATTTTAAGTAGTTCCTACTTTCGCTACCAATTGCTACCGTCCACGATACCTACCTGTGAACTTGGCTACTACTAGATGTCATCACAACCAGCGCCTGGTGACGAACGTCGGTACTTAACGTCCTTCTGCCACACAATCGGCATCCCAAGTGCTTGGGTGTTACTTTAGACAGAACCTTATCCTTCAAACAACACCTTTTGAACACTGCTGCTAAGCTGAGATCACGCAACAACATCATCCAGAAACTATGTGGAACAACATGGGGCTCTAATGCTTCAACTCTTCGATCTTCTGGAATTAGCCTCGTTCTATCTGTAGCTGAATATTGTGCCCCTGTGTGGTTAAACAGCCCTCACATAGGAAAGAAAGAAAGAAAGAAAGAAAGAAAGAAAGAAAGGAAGAAATACTTAAGAGCAAATTTTGCTGGGACGGTACCTTCTGACAGGCCACGGCCGCTTCCTTCCACATCCTTACCCAGTTTCATTCACCATCATTCATTTCATTTCTCATTAACTCCTCTCGTAAGGTTGGCGTCAGGAAGGGCATCCGGCCGTAAAAACCATCAGCCACAAATACTTCCATCGCATCTCATCCCGACCCCGTAGGAAAACGGGAATAATAAGGGGCATACATACAATACCGGTGTATCAACAATTTCATGTGAGGTTTCTTCTATATCAGATGTTACACATCAAATGCGACTACTGTAAGGCTCGTATCTTTTTTAATTTTATTAATTAATCAAAGCACAAACTACAGCCCTTCACAGATAGTCTAACAACCAAATAACAAAAGTAAAATATAAAATAAATTAAACAAATCTCCTAACAAAACAAGTCCAGATGAAGCACCGGTAGAATGTTCTTGTTCGTACCCGCGTCGTCAATGGCCAAGATGACAGTTCTAAGTACAGTTTAGGTTCTCGTTCACCTGCTTCAGAAACGTCCTCTTGGTTGTGGATATCTCCAGTATGCTATTGTACAGGGATGATATGCGGTTTTGGAAGGATCTTTGGATTATGAAATGTTTAGTGTGTGGAATGCGGAGAATATCTTTGAACCTGGTAGAACGGGAAGGGGCTCTTAGTTTGAAAAGTGACAGCAGGTGGTCCGAACGGTAATGGCCATTTAAAATAGAATGTAGGAAGGACAGGTCAGTTACCTGTCGTGTCGTGTTGAGGGGAAAGATGTTTATGGCTAAAAGTACCTGCTTAGTGGTGGTCTAAACGTTGGTATTCTGTTCCGTACAATGGCAGCAAAGAAGGATTGACTTCTGTTTAATTTAGCTATGTTTGACGGGCAAGATGTTGTCCAAATGGGAGAGCAGTAGTTTGCAATGGGCTGGATTATCGAGAGGTAATAGAGGCGAAGAGCTGTGGGATTTGATATTTCTGAGAAGCGGTCGAGTATGGCTTTGGATAAAGAGTTTTGTATGTGGTCTTTAAATCGTAGCTGGTTGTCGAATATGACCCCGAGATTTCGCTGATGCGCAACTGCAGTAATGGGCCTGTCGAGTAAGGAATATGTTGGTTAGGTAATTGGGAATTGCGTAGGGTAATTGTTAAAAAGCTGCATTTATCTGGGTTTGGTTCCAACTTCCATGTGCGGTACTAGTCGGATATAGCGTTAAGTGAGGACTGGAGGAGTGCGGCGTTAGCTGTGTCTTAATTTCCTAAGACATCGTTAAACCGACCAGGTTAGCCACACGCGATAACTCGGAACGTCCCGACTCGGTAGACGAGTGGATCTGAATCTCTCTCTTGGCCGTCCTCAAATAGCTTTCCAAAGTTTCCTATTTTCAGCTCCAGGCTAATGCAGGAACAATACATCTAATAGGCAACGACAGCTTCTTCTGATGAGGTTGAAGTTACGAAGTGCATCCGACCGGAAAAACCGTTCATCACATAGAGACCCCATAAAACGGGAGCAATATCACAGCTACAAGAAACAGCGAATAACAGATTCTAAGACCCGCGTGTTCAAGGAACATGACATGAACTCCACCCAAGAACACCTCCCGGAAAATCGATGCAATGCACTGGAGAAGGTTTGTGCTACAAATAGGACGAACCGGTATTGTGATTGCGGGAATCACCTCTATGGACATGAGTAGCCTACCTTATCCAGCGATAATGTGTATATCGCTGGTGTCCTGATCAGTGTAGCCACGCTGTATTTACAAGCTTAAGGGTCACCTGCTGTGCTCTAGGAGTAGGTATTGACTCTCCGGACCCAAGGTCCAAGGTTCACAAGATATTTAATTTAGGTCTGAACAATGGAGCGGGATTTACTCAGCTCTATTCCGGCTAGGTTAGTTGCGTAAGGCCTCCTTCCTAATCCCAGCCTCAATTGCAAATACACGTAGCCTATTACTACAGACACCGCAATAATAGAGGTTACCACAAGAACGTGGGATATCTCTGTCATCAGCCCCGTGTACGTGTGTGAATGATAACCTATTTTTCTGTGTGTAACTGCAATTATTATTGTCAAGAACTGGTTTAAGTGCATTGGGACATGAAATGAGTCACTTCCCAGCATTTGCCTGGAGGGAGTGTAGAAACATTCAGGATGGCCAGAATAAGCTCTCCCTGGAGTCATCGGTGCAAAATTCTCGCTGTGATGTCTTGGCACGCATGCGCAAAAGGCAGAGTTCATTTTTGCTGACAATAAACTTGAAATTCTTGCTGAGCTGCGATCTGCACAGCCAGTGCCGGGCGCGGGACTGGACACCTCGTTGTGAGGGGAGTTGAAATATTTCCTATTGTTTGGCCGTCGTCTATTTTAACGTACTGTTATTTGATTCTAGATAATATTGTTAACCCTACAATATTAAAATACGTAAAATGTACGTGTATAAGTAATTTAACAGCTCATGACACCCTCGACATCTGTCCTCACTCCATTATCTTCCACTGATCAGTGGTGGTGATATCAATGTTTTTGTTATTAATGCCAATCAGTTCTAGAGGCATAGTCGTGGGGCAAAGAATTGGGCTCGCACCTAGCTGATTATATGCCCGAGTTTCACAAACTACGGGTTACTCCATGGCAATAACAAAGAAGTAGAGAATTTGATGTAGGTATGTCGCATCGCCTCAAAGGGGTTATAAAATTAACTTTATAAACACCAGAGCCAGTACAACACACTGGAGAGGCGAAGTACTGATACTTACGTTAAAGTTCATGACTTCTGTATTTGTTATGTTTAGATGGAACTTACAGTGTTAAACGTCAAAGAATCTCAGAGGATTCAGAGCATATAAACAAAGTACAGTAGGCTATTACATAAATAAAATATTAACATCAACCGTATGATCAATATTGATGCCTTAGCACAAAATTCGCAATGAACGTAATTCTTGTTGTATTGTTAGTATTAAGCATCTATAGAATATTGTTAGTATTCTAGGGTTGAAGTAATTTATTTTCAAATAAAACAATGTGCTGCGGTGGGGCAGATGACCTCGTAGTTCTGCCCCTTAAAACAACAATAACTAACTACTAATGTGCTGCGGCATGATGTTTGCTATGTTGCAGCTAGCAAGATTTTCATTATTGTTGTTATTAGTGTCGTAGTTCCTCGTGTTGCGTGCTGTACCACAGCTGCACCGCTGTAGTCTATTTAAATTAAGCCAGTTACCGGCGCGACAATGCGCTCCTTGCCCTGGAGTTGGGAATTTCGAGGGGATTATCGGTAATTTTGTTTTAATAATTATTTTTTTATGTGATAGGTATGACTTAATTGACTTATGTCCTGTGTCCCCTTTCGGAGCAAATGGCTGCAACAAAGATCCTCCATTGGTCTCTTCTCCTGACGATCTGCCCAGGATTTGCCTTCTTCCCTCATCTCTTCCTTCACGCTTCTTTTCCAAGTCACCTTAGGTCTTCCCCTTTTTCTCGTTCCTTGCGGGTTCCATCTAAGTGTTACTTTCTCTATGGCATCCTCTTTTCTCAGAAAGTGTCCTATCCATCCCCATTTTCTCCTTTTAATCTGATGTTTTATGTGGGTCTCTCCTGTCCTCTTCAAGAGTTCCTCGTTTGTAATGGTCTCTGGCCAATGTATCTGCAGAATTCTTCTGAGGCGACGATTGATGAAAACCTGCAAACTCCTGTTGATCTGTGTGGTTGCTTTCCAGGTCTCGCATTCATACAGGAGGACTGCTTTTACATTTGTGCGGAAAATTCGTAGTTTTGGTCTTAGTTGAAATATCACGTGCTTTCCATATTGCATATAGGCTAGGTCTAGTTGGACAAATGCGGAAT
Organism: Meconema thalassinum; assembly: GCA_946902985.2. NCBI lineage: Eukaryota > Metazoa > Arthropoda > Insecta > Orthoptera > Tettigoniidae > Meconema > Meconema thalassinum. The sequence goes on from OX336392.1 coordinate 176,018,568, forward strand.
TCGCCTTCTGGATGCGACTTTTGACATCGGCGCCGGCACCACCATCTTCTGTTAATATACTACCTAAATAGGTATTGGAACTCGGCCACCGTCTCCATTTATCTGGAACCTCTTTTCTGGATCGATTGTGCTATTCATTCGCATTTCCTTTGCCTTTTTGCAGTTAATCTTCATTCCTGCTCTTGCTCCGTGATCTTGTATACGGTACGTTTCAATTTTCCCACCGTGTTGTTGAAACTATGGGAGATGGTAGATGATAGATGTGATAGGTGTAGTGGATAATAAATATACAAATAGTCAGCCGTGGGCTACTGTCGGCCGCAAAGTTGTCATAGGGAGTTAAAGTTGGGGAGTAATGTATATGGTTTTTATGGGTTTAAATTAATTAACTTAATTTACTTTCGGTGATTAACATGACGTAGACATAGATCTATTGCCTTGTTTACCTCAGTCTGAAATTCTGTGACACGCGGCAAGTCCACTCTTTACTCTGGACGGACAATGGAATGCATAGGCCTCGAACACATGTTGCCATGGTAACCATAGTGTCGGTCTTGTATCCCACCCCTAAACCATATCCTTAGAGAAACATCGTTGTGAATGAAAGGTCTCAGAGAGAGTATTGTCAGCCAAGAGTAAAATTACAAGGTCGCAACTCGTCAGTATGCAAGCCTCGTGCGCCATTTAGTCCAGCATTGCTTGAAAGCCTCGTTCAGACGTGACTAGTTGGCATGGACTTCCAATGTTCTTCTCACATAAATATCGTGACGTAACAATGTGTTTTCAAAGGAGTATTAATACAAAATATGGCGGCTTCGGTGGCGTAGTTGGTAGCATGCTGAGCTTCTATGCCCAAGATAGCGGGTTCAAACCCGGCCGAAGCCGTCGGATTTTTAAGAGCGTTAAAAATCCCTCAGTATGCCTTCCTTCGGAGGGGAAGTAAAGCCGGCGGTCCCATGTCATAGATTTATGGCATGTTAAAGATCTTTCCACTAATTACACCTGTGTGAAACTAAATTGGATAGGTTAAGAATGTAAACAACGCTCTTAGGTTGCTACGTTCGTTGCCAAGAGCCGACTGCGGTGGCGTCTAGTAGCTAGTTCTGAACTAGGCCTAGTAGTCGTTGACGGTGGCGTTTGGCGGCAAAAGTAGGAACTATTTGAAAATTCAAAGTTGCAGTCTCTACTTGAATTACAAAACAGATACACACACTAATACAGTCATCACAATTAACACCGGTTATCAGACAGATTCTACACACACCCAAAGTACACGGGGCTACATGACCGCGTTGTCGCAGCCCCTAAACTAAGGAACCAACCAATACAAAATATGTTGGCTGCCTTCACCGCTACAAGTTACAACAAACCTAGAATACGACCGACAGTTAATATTATGGTGCATTGTTTCTGAGCGATGTTCCTTCAGTGCTGTCTACCCAGCTACTGAATAAAGATTGGTTTTACATATCACAACAGCAAAATGATATACAGTAAAACTTGCTCAAAGTAGAACGTCTATAAAGCGGAAACTTGTCTAATTTGGTTAAAAAAGATACGAGCCTTACAGTAGTCGCATATGATGTGTAACATCTGACATGTTATCCTATTGTGAAACTGAGATGAAAATGTATGTGAAATCATCTGGCATGTTATCCTACTCGTATACAGCGGCTTCGGTGGCGTAGTTGGTAGCATGCTGAGTTTCTATGCCCAAGATAGCGGGTTCAAACCCGGCCGAAGCCGTCGGATTTTTAAGAGCGTTAAAAATCCCTCAGTATGCCTTCCTTCGGAGGGGAAGTAAAGCCGGCGGTCCCATGTCATAGATTTATGGCATGTTAAAGAACCTCCCACTAATTGCACCTGTGTGAAGCTAAATTGGATAGGTTAAGAATGTAAACAACGCTCTTAGGTTACTACGTTCGTTGCCAAGAGCCGACTGCGGTGGCGTCTAGTAGCTAAGTCCTGAACTTGGCCTAGTAGTCGTTGACGGTGGCGCTTGGCGGCAAAAGTAGGAACTATTTGAAAAATTCTAAGTTGCAGTCTGTACTTAAATTAAAAAACAGATAACACACACTAATTCAGTCATCACAATTAACACCGGTTATCAGACAGATTCTACACACACCCAAAGTACACGGGGCTACATGACCGCGTTGTCGCAGCCCCTAAACTTAAGAACCAACCAACTACTCGTATACTACACAGCTTGTACATTCTTAAAATGTTAATTTACGCTCCGTTTTCATACTGGTACTATGATGAATGTATAGATTGAATTGGCGATATGCTGTCACACTCGTTAGAAAAAACATCAAATATTATATTGTAAATTAAGAGGAGGAATGAAACCATAGCCTCTAGCCAATGTATAGACTACTAGAAATAATGTTCAATACAATCAAATTTCCCAACTCCTGCTTGGTGCAAACTATTGTAATTAAATGAGATAAATCGTAATTTCATGTAGATTCTGTTAAAATGACGCACAATGTTATGATAGGTATCGTTTAAATCGATAATCTGGTATCAAAAATAATTGCCGGGACTGGGATTCGAACCTGAGACCTCATGATTCGCAGACCATGACGCTATCCACGCAGCCATTACAACCGCAGAAATTTAGAGTACAAGACAGTTGCTTATTTTCACTTGCCGGTAATAATATGGAAGTAATGTTTTATGCTCCATTAATATTTTGCTTCTTTCGATAATGTTTCTGTGCGGAATTGAGTTTTAAATTAGTTATAAAGACGTCTACTTGACAGTAAAGGGAATTCCTTTAGTGGCCCATGAAAGGCTAGCCCAGTTCCCGTATAAAAACATCGATACATATTATATTGATCACTGCATTACCGCAATGTGGTTTAATATCTTAATAGCCATTGTGCAGAAACATAATACCGGCTTTGCCGACTAGTTACAATGTTTCATATTAAAGCGTATCATCATTTAAATACTGATACGAAGAGTTTGAATATGTGGTACTTCAATCAGTTGACACCAGAGTTCGCATGAGCGTTTACCGTTCAGTATGAAAGTGTTGAGCAAAGTTACTCAGGAGTGGAGGCCCATCACTTTTATCCAGAGATTGAAAAACATAGCCTACTTTTAATAAATCATAATTGTTTTCAGCAAATATGGTATAATGAATATTTTTACACCAAAGAACGACAACTTGAAGATGATTTATTGCAGGAATACCTGTAATGGCGCCTCCAAACCTTGAAGTAATCCGAACGTGATATACAGTCCACATAGCTGACAGTGCGTCATGGTACTAATCTCCGACACCGCGCGCTCATTGTTTCCTCTTACCACTGCCAGCTGGATCGCATCCCTCCTGGCTGCTAAAGCAGCTCAAGAAGCCAGGAGGGATGCGATCCACCTGGCAGTGCGTCTTACACACTTCCGTCCGATCCACTTCCGTCCCATTTTTCAAAATCACTCCTACAAAAATATCCAGCAACCGAGTGGAAAGATGTTACACATCAAAAACCTCCGTTTTGAGAAAGTTTTACTGTACAGGGAAAATCAGAATAAATGCGACAAACTTACAGATCGTTGCAAATGCATAGTAACAAAACAACCCTCCGACAACATTGGTGTTGGAGATACGAGGAACAAAGACCTTATCAGCTGGTGCCGAGGAGTCAAGTCTGTAAATGTTCATTCCTTTCTTTGTTTATGAATTACAGACCGTACTGCATGCACTAATCGTTCCATTATGCATGTCACAGGTAGATTAATACATGGGGCAGAAAATCAATACCAACTATTGGACACATTGCAACTCAATTGCACCACAGAGACACTAAACTACACACAATTGTTCAAACAACGACCTCCTAATTCTAGACAGCAATGACGTCTTCTCCCACAACCTCTCAAAAAGGCCTGGATATGATCTATGAGATCACAGGCAAATGCTATCATAGGTGAATGATCTTCCTCGATGAACAGGCTCTTCATACACGATCCTAGAGGATTGAGGTTGGGTGCTCCGGTAGGCCAGCTTGTCAGACTGAAATTGCCGCCTATCTATCGATCTCCAAATGCTACAAGGAACGTGTGTCACACTGTGATTCAAGCACCTCTGCTTTGCTTCCATCAGCATTGATGCGGTCTGGACGCTTGGGGTTATTTTGTTGTTATCCCTTTGCATCCGCAATATTTAATAGTTTGTCCCATTAATTCTGGATCAACCTGTAACTTATATACAAGATGGTCCACCTGATATTTTCCTCAACGGATCAAGATATCAAAATTAAGTATTCTGTTTTTTCTTGTTGTTTTTTTCTTTCTTGTCGTGTGGCCTCCCGAGACGCCGAGTGCAGGTCTTACTAGTCGACGCCCGACGGTGACCTGCGCGCTGGGATGAGAGATGGAATTGATGAAAAAAATGAAACTGGGCAAGGATGTGAAAGGAAGCGGCCGTGGCCTGTCAGAAGGTACCGTCCCAGCATTTGCCTGGTGTTGAAAATGGTGAAATCACATTCGCGTAATGATAATGTAAGGGACGCTGTTACTTGCAACACGTATCTGTGCGGAAAATATTAACTAGATATGTTTTTTTGTTTGTTTTTAATGAAACAATTGGGAGTATTTTAAGGAAGGAATTCAAGAGGGTAACATGTTTCCCACAAACACTCTGTTAGGTTCAACATAGCGAGCTGATAGGTAGACAACACTCGTAGCGAGTCATTGGGCATCGTGGCGCATTATCTGCGTGAGACAAGGGGGATCTCATTGACGTTGCAACTCTGAAAGCTGTCAAATGCAAGGTGAATCACATCACTACCGAACTGTTATTCATATCAGCTAGCCACTATGATATACACATTAGGCTAGGGCCCGGATGTTGATGACATGTCATATTTTTACTGAGCAGTCTAAAACAATGCTGAAGTACATAGAAAATCCGGACGGGCCATCCCGTCTTCAAATATGTCATTTTTATTTTGCATCTTTTTGCATTTTTTTTTTCTATTTTTCCATTTTAAAAGCATTTTTTTTAAGTTTGGTAGTTTTTTTTGTCTTATTTTAGAGAAATCGGCTTTTTAAGGTCATTTTGTTTCTAATTTAGTCATGTAACAGCTTTATATGAGGGAGTTACGTCTCTCAGAGTTAAGAAGAAGAAGCTAGTAGCTGATACAAGATACAGTAATTTAAAATATTGAAATATTGATTCCATTTCCTTAATCAACTAAGTGGAAACTAGTCTTAGCAACAAGTGTGGCGAAATTGCTGCGGGTATTGCCTCAAAACTGAAAAAAGTGCTGGACGAAAACACCGGGTATAAAACATTGGGCTATGCAAAATCTCAGACATTCTCTCTGGTGAGAACTACTGCATGGATAGGATTGAGGAGGATTTAGCAGCAAACGATCTTCCTCATTTCAAGTATGCCCCGATCACATCAGTTGATGTTGAACGCAGCATTTTGAGATGTAAAAACTTGTTGGCTGATAACCACAGATCATTTACATTTGACAACATTAGAATGACATTCGTCGGCCTCTCACCGCTGGATCCGTGGTTCAAATCCCGGTCACTCCATGTGAGATCTGTGCTGGACAAAACGGAGGCAGACAGGTTTTTCTCCGGGTATTCCGGTTTTCCCTGTCAAAATTTAATTCCAGCAACACTCTCCACTATCATTTCATTTCATCTGTCATTCATTTAATCGCTGCGCCAGAGGAGTGCGACAGGCTTCGGCAGCCGGCATAGTTCATATCATTGCCGCTAGATGGGGGCTTCATTTATTCGACTGGACGCAGGCTGTGGATTTTCTGAATGACATTCGTAGTGCAGTGCAACTCAGACTAAAGTGAACATAAACCCTTTCAGTGCTAGAAATCTAATTTGATTGACTTTTCAATTTGAGCTTAAGATGTCATTTTTGAAATATTGGTGAGTTTATTATTATAAGATCATTATAGTGCAATTTTCGAATTTTTAGGTCATTTGTTACAGTCATTTTTGAAAATGTTTAAGTGCATTTTCTAAACATTTCTACGGCATCAACATCCGGGCTCTACACATTACAGTTCACGCCACGGTTTTTGGCCGGTGAGCCCCAATTTCCAAGTCGTCCAGAGGACAGGTGGCGAACCTCAGGCGTGATACGTGAGTTGCTTTCCACGCAACTGAAAACTCACGCATCAATTACGCATGCGTGAGGCTCGCAGACTGCCCTCTGGGAGTACCACATGATGCTCGAGATAGCTACACATTTATCTTATCGAATACAATTTTGATCTGACTTTCCGCTGTCACTTTGTGTCAAGGAATTCGTTAGCTGATATTCGTGGCTTCCAACTCGGACTTGTAGCATTACAGTTAACGAATCTCATACAACATTACCAACTAACGACGTTTTGCAATGATGGTAAACTTGCCATTGCTGCGCTGGCTAGTCCACGCCATGGCCCTGCGTAGCTAGTGCGTGTAGTATGTTTTATCTTGCTGCACTCTAAAGCTGGGTTTTCCTAGCTCCGCATTTTGTGCGGAGCGCACTGCGCACTGCGGACCTCTCTCCGCACTTTCCAATGTGCTGGGCGGTAGCGTTTTCCTAGCTCACCAATGCGCTGCGTCTATTTCAAGTTTTCATTTGTTTGAGAAGTGAGTAACCATGAGCTCTCGTCCTCTGAGCAAGAAAGAAATAGCGTTATTGATGTTATTAGAAGAGGAAGAAAAGATCGAAGATCAAATTTACTTCATTGTTGGTCGTCTTTATAAAGTGCGGAAATCTGTCAGTTCCATGTACACATCTAGAGAGCAAGAAGGAGTGTTTCAACTTATCGGCCATATTCCACAATATTTGATGACCACCGACTAGCTCGATAAGCTGTTCTTCCCCCCTGGCCGTAAACTTGGCCACTGTATCACTACAAGATAGAAACAATACACAAGAGAAAACTGCCCAAATACTCGTATTGTTACGTGCCACCCCCCTAGTGGCACTTTTTGTTAACTGGATTACGGTGGGTTGAAGCACAACACAGATTGTTCCTTTAAATTAAATAATTAACTCTATTGCGGCCAGAAAGATACAGCACTCATCAGTAAATACAAGCAATTATTACCTTATTCCAGTTTCCTCCTCGGCGAGAACACTTCCCCTTTCACTTGTCAGTAAGCCGCAGAAGTTAATCCCTCGTAATGAGGTGGCCCCGTGCGTTGGCTGGAAATATCTGCACTCAGCCTGTCACCGTACTACACACTGTTTCACAATGCACCACAATCACTTATGTCGCACTCGAAAAACACACTCGTTCAAGATACAGTTCCTCTGTAGGCTTCTCACTTCCTCGCTGTCAAGAGAATCAGCTTTACCAGGGGTTTCGCAAGTCACCACACTTCTGTCGCTCAGGATAAACGCTCGCACTAGCTCATAAAAACACAACAACCACTGCTTGCCAGGTCGCACTTATATAGCAGGCCGGTGACTCAATAAATGCTTCTAGATCCATCCAGGGTTCACGGCTTCTCGAGGCTTCCATCGCTGGCTCAGTTACGAATATTCTGGACCATCCTTTTGTCCTAGTAGCCCTGTTGCATAAGGCGCACGCAATACACGAGGCAGGGCACAGCCCAGCCCTGAGGCAGTTGTGACTCATGCGGCGAGCGATGACACAAACTCACAGCCGTAACACCACCCCCTTCCTAAAAAGGCTGATCGTCCCGATCAATCATTGGTCCGTCTGTGTCCCTCCGTAGGCTGCCAGGCGATCTCGATGCACGATCTTCATCTTCGCCCTCGGGCTCCGCTGGATCCTGTAGACGACATCGTTGATCCGTTTCACGACTCGGTACGGGCCCTCCCAGGACTTCTGCAGTTTGGGTGACAGGCCTTTCTTCCGTAATGGGTTGAAGAGCCAGACCAGGTCGTCCTCGTAAAAAATCCGCCGGCATCCGTCTGCTGGTCGTATCGGGTCTTCATTCGGTCGGTCTCGGTCCGCAGTTTCCTCCTCACGAACGCGTGCACGTCCTCCAGTTGGTCGACCAGTTCTTGACAATACTGGCTTACCGGGATCGGATCATTCCCAGGTCGGCCGAAGGCAAGATCGACAGGTAGACGGAGCTCCCTACCAAACATGGCCCGGGCTGGTGTGCACCCGGTGGCTTCATGCACGGCGGCGCGGTAGGCCAGGAGAAATAGTGGAAGTTGTTTGTCCCAATCCCTCTGGTGCTCGCTGACGACTATTCGGAGATGGTTCTCGATGGTGCGATTGAATCGCTCTACCATTCCGTAGGACTGAGGGTGTAGCGGCGTTGTCCTTGTCTTCCGGATTCCCAGCAGCTGGCATAGGTTCTGGAACACCTGCGACTCGAAGTTCCTCCCTTGGTCGGAGTGCAGCTCTAGGGGTACTCCGTACCGGCTGACGAATTCCTTCACCAGGGTCTCTGCAATCGTCGCGGCTTCTTGGTTAGGGAGCGCATACGCCTCCGGCCATTTGGTAAAGTAGTCGCTGACGACTAATATGTAGCGGTTCCCTGCCTCGCTTAACGGGAATGGCCCAGCAACATCGATGGCCACTCTCTCCATGGGGCCGCCCACGTTGTAGGTCTTCAGTGGACCCCGTCGTCTTCGTCCTGGGCCCTTGCTGGCTGCGCAATCGTGGCACCTCGCGCAGTGGTTCGCCACGTCTGTTCGGCATCCGATCCAGTAGAACCGCTCTCTCAGCTTCTCCAGGGTCTTCTTTATCCCTAGGTGTCCACCAGATGATCCTCCATGAACTTCCTTCAGGACTTCCTCCGTCATAGCCTTTGGAACGACGACTTGTTCCCGAGATGTCTTCCCGTAGGTGCTCTCCCAGGTACGGCAGATGAGGCCATCCCTTACAATCAGCGAGTCCCACTGTGCCCAGTAGGACTTAAACTTTGGGCTGCAGTCACTCACAATGTTCCACCCGGGTCTGGGGACACAGGCCCTCTTCCATTCGGCTATCAGTCCCAGGTCATCATCTTCTGCTTGTGCCCGCGTGAAAGATTCGCGGCTCCAGCTCCCTTGAAGTTCCACGGTAGTCCTTCGGCAATGTATCCCGGTGTTCTCCTCCCTCCTAGTACAGAAGGTGCAGTCTTCGGGGCACGGTCTTCGTGACAGGGCGTCGGCGTTAGAATGCAGTTGGCCTTTCCTGTGCTGAATCTCAAAATTGTACTGTTGAAGCCTCGCTAACCACCGCGCGAGTTGGCCCTCGGGCTGCTTGAAGTTCAGGAGCCACCGCAGGGATGCATGGTCGGTCCTGATGAGAAATTCTTGCCCGTACAGGTACTTGTGGAAGTGTTCAATGGTCTTCACGATGGCGAGCAGCTCCTTCCTGGTGACGCAGTAGTTCCTTTCTGGCTTTGACAAGGCCTTGCTGAAGTAGGCCACTACTCTCTCCTCGCCGTCCACTACTTGCGACAGGATTCCCCCTATGCCAAAGTCGCTGGCATCGGTATCGACGATGAACCTTGTTCCAGGTCTGGGGTAGGCCAGAATAGGCGCGGTGCACAGAGCCTGCTTGAGTTGTTCGAAGGCACTGTGGCATTCTGCTGTCCACGTGAAGAGTTGGTCCTTCTCAGTCAGTCGATGTAAAGGTTTGGCGATGTCGGCGAATCCTCTCACGAAGCGACGGTAATAAGTGCAGAGTCCCAGGAAGATTCGTAGTTGGGACTTGCCCTTCGGAACTGGCCACTCCCTCACAGCTGCGGTCTTCTCTGGGTCGGTGCGCACCCCTTCCTCGGAGACGATATGCCCAAGGTACTGGACCCGCTTCTGGAAGAGCTGACACTTCTTGGGGCTCAACTTCAGCTGGGCAGCCCGTAGCTTCAACAAGATCTCCTTCAGGTTGGTGTAGTGCTCCTCGAAGCTTCTCCCCAGAACGATGACGTCGTCAAGGTAGACCAGGCTGGTCTTCCAGTGTAGTCCCCTCAGAATGGACTCCATAAGCCTTTCGAAGGTCGCAGGGGCGTTGCACAGACCGAATGGCATGACGGTGAACTGCCAGAGCCCGCTGCCCACAGAGAACGCAGTTTTCTCGCGGTCCTTAGGGTGGACCTCCACCTGCCAGTAGCTACTCTTCAAATCCAAGGTGGAGAACCATCTCGACCCTGATATGGTGTCCAGGGTGTCGTCGATCCGGGGTAGAGGGTAGCTGTCCTTCTTCGTGACGTCATTTACCCGCCTGTAATCCACGCAGTACCTGGTGGAACCGTCCTTCTTCTTCACTAGCACGACCGGAGAACTCCAAGGACTATGTGATGGCTCGATCACCCCTTGCTCCTTCATCTCTTCTACCATCCGGTCGACTTCGGCTTGCTTGGCGAGCGGGACACGTCGGAATGGGGCCCTAATCGGAGCGCTGTCCCCAACGTCGATTCTGTGCTGAACCAAGCTTGTCCTGCCGAAGTCTTTGCTCCCCACGGAGAAGACGTCCTGGAATTCGCGTAGCAGGTCCTGAAGTTGGCGTGATTGTTCCTCGTCTAAATGGTCCTGGGATCCTTGGTACAGCTTGTGTAGTTCTTCTGGCAGTGTGCGTCTTCTTCGGTTGTCCGTCTGCAGGTGTCCGTCCGTCGTATCTGTAATGCGAGCAATCCAGGTAACGGGTTCGCAGACTCCTAGGTTGGTGTCCCGGTGAACCGTAATGTCGTAGTCGTTCAGGTTGGACAGGCGGACGTACGGCCGAGACGTCGTGTTGATGAGAGTCTTGGCAACTAGCAATCCTTTTGTCTGGATGTCCTCATATTTTGGCCGCCACTCCCTCAGCAGTTCCGTCGACAATTACGGCAGCGCTGACCTCCGTCCTGGCGGGAACGATGACGTCTTCTCTCAGCCTTACTCGTCGTGCGGTGATGGACTCGTGCGCAGGTTGCAAAGCAAGTTTCTCACCTCCGAAGTGCAGTGTTGGTACTCAGATCCAAGATGATGTTGTTCTGGTCCAGGAAGTCCAGTCCGATGATCACTTCATTTGATACGTCAGCCACAAGCACTGGATGCTTTATCGCCCGTCGACCAATGACGAACTCCAGTGATGCTTCGCCATGTACCGGTGCGGTCTCTCTGGTCGCGGTTATTAGCTGGAGGTTCCTTTGTGTGGGTTGCACTCTCCACTTCGGGATCACGGTGGGACTGACGATGGTCCTCGATGCTCCCGTGTCGATTAGCATGGGCCAGCTCTCTCCGTTGACGACTCCGTCGACCATCAGGCTGCTATTGTCCCTCCGTAACTTCGTCACACGAACCTGGACCGCCGGGGCTTGACGACTGTCACAAGCCAACCTTTGCCCCCCAAGGCTGGCTAATACTAGTTTCCCTGGGTCGCGCGGTTTTCAGACGACTGATTTCCCGTCGGATACCCTCGGCGGCGGCGATCACCGCAGTCCTTGCTCAGGTGGCCTTTCTTACCGCAGGTCCAGCAGGTCGGTAGTCCTCTTCCGGGCCGCCTCTCCGGTTGCCTTCCGGCTGTGTCGTTGCTGGTGGTGCCGCGACTATCGAAGAAACGGCTTAGCGCCTCCATTAATTCGTCGGCCAGGGGCTTGGTCTCGTTGGTTTTTACTGGTTCGTCGACGTCCACTTGACGCACCCGCGCGTGCATTCTGGATGCCTGTTTTGCCGTCTCGAACTCAAGTGCGTGGCTCAGCGCATCTGTCAGGGTCTTTTTGCGCGCGAGTCGCAGCACCTGTTGAGTGTCCGAGTCCCGTAGCCCGTCGGTGAAAGTCTGCGTCGCTATCTGCTCCAGAAAGTCGGCCGGCGCTGTTGGGTAGGCGAGCCTTACGAGACGTGCGATGTCCATCTCGAACTCCTGCAGGGTTTCCGCGTTCTTTTGTACCCGGGTCCGGAGCTGCATCTGGTAGGCCTGCTGAAGATGGCTATCTCCATATCGGGACTCCATATGGACGATTAGTGAAGCGTAGTCCTGGGATCCAGTCGGGATGGCCTGAAGGACGTTAAGGGCGTCCCCTCTCAGAGCTACAATGAGAGCTGTAGCCTTTTCCGTGCTATTCCAGTTGTTTATTGAACAGGCTGCCTCGAACTGACGTAAATAGGTGCTCCACGGGACCTTTCCGTCGAAGGTTGGGGGCGTCACTCTGCTCTGTCCCGTTCCTGATATTCCCGGTGTACCTGTGGGCGGGCGTCGGCGCAGCTCGGCAACTTCCTCTTGAAGAGCATTGAATCTCGCTTCCATCCCCGTCGACGGGCGTTGGTTCAGCTCAGAAATTTCCTTTTGTAAAGCGTTGAATTTTTCTTCCACCCCCGTCAGTGGGCGTTGGCGCAGTTCGGCAACTTCCTCTTGTAAGGCGTCGAACTTCTTTTCTACTGCTGTGACTTCCTCACGTAGGCCCTGGCAGACGGTGTTGACTTCCTGACGCAGACCCTGTTCCAATTTCTTTTGACTTTCCTGTAATTTCGTCAGCAGACACTCTTCCAGATTTTTCTGGCCATCCAGAAATTTGGCGGTTAGGTCCTCTGCTAGCTTATTCTGACCGTCTTCTAATTTGGAAGTTAGGTCCTCGGCTAAACTTTTCTGGCTATCTTCTAATTTAGCAGTTAGGACCTCGGCTAACTTCTTCTGGCCGTCCTCCATCTTCTTCTGGCCGTCTTCCATCTTCTTCAGGTCATCCTTCAGGTCCTTGGCTAATTTCTTCTGGCCGTCTTCCATGCCACTTAACTTTTCTAGCAATGCTGCCAATTGCGCCTCCATTTTAGTTGTTTGTCTTGTAAAGGGCATGCACTCGCAGGAAAATTAGAGAAAATGACCTGCTCGGGTTTTGAAACCAGGACCGTCAGGTGTTGTGCTTGTGCTTGAGTTCGTAATCCGGCTTCTGACACCAGTTGTTACGTGCCACCCCCCTAGTGGCACTTTTTGTTAACTGGATTACGGTGGGTTGAAGCACAACACAGATTGTTCCTTTAAATTAAATAATTAACTTTATTGCGGCCAGAAAGATACAGCACTCATCAGTAAATACAAGCAATTATTACCTTACTCCAGTTTCCTCCTCGGCGAGAACACTTCCCCTTTCACTTGTCAGTAAGCCGCAGAAGTTAATCCCTCGTAATGAGGTGGCCCCGTGCGTTGGCTGGAAATATCTGCACTCAGCCTGTCACCGTACTACACACTGTTTCACAATGCACCACAATCACTTATGTCGCACTCGAAAAACACACTCGTTCAAGACACAGTTCCTCTGTAGGCTTCTCACTTCCTCGCTGTCAAGAGAATCAGCTTCACCAGGGGTTTCGCAAGTCACCACACTTCTGTCGCTCAGGATAAACGCTCGCACTAGCTCATAAAAACACAACAACCACTGCTTGCCAGGTCGCACTTATATAGCAGGCCGGTGACTCAATAAATGCTTCTAGATCCATCCAGGGTTCACGGCTTCTCGAGGTTTCCATCGCTGGCTCAGTTACGAATATTCTGGACCATCCCTTTGTCCTAGTAGCCCTGTTGCATAAGGCGCACGCAATACACGAGGCAGGGCACAGCCCAGCCCTGAGGCAGTTGTGACTCATGCGGCGAGCGATGACACAAACTCACAGCCGTAACACCACCCCCTTCCTAAAAAGGCTGATCGTCCCGATCAATCATTGGTCCGTCTGTGTCCCTCCGTAGGCTGCCAGGCGATCTCGATGCACGATCTTCATCTTCGCCCTCGGGCTCCGCTGGATCCTGTAGACGACATCGTTGATCCGTTTCACGACTCGGTACGGGCCCTCCCAGGACTTCTGCAGTTTGGGTGACAGGCCTTTCTTCCGTAATGGGTTGAAGAGCCAGACCAGGTCGTCCTCGTGGAATCCGCCGGCATCCGTCTGCTGGTCGTATCGGGTCTTCATTCGGTCGGTCTCGATCCGCAAAAATCTTTAGGTTTACCGTAGCGTGTGTGTGCTCGAGCCTGCACAGGTATACCTTCCGGTTTAAATGTTCAGATTTACCTCTCCGGTACGCCGCAACGTGTATGGCCGGCCTCTATGCTGGCACTCGGTCAGTTCAGGCACGCGCACTATAGAGCTGTCCCGGTAGGGATTTCTCAAAGCCGTTCTTCTCTTCATATTATTATTATTATTATTAGACTATTACATATTATTGTATGTTCAGCAATAAAATGTTATTGGGTACTAATAGACTACGTCTCATACTGTTCCCGAGCACACTGTAGATGAATTCTCAAACATTGAAAGGATTCGTTGATAGCCAAATTAGGTCATTTATACTTAGGCATACCCAGCTGCGTAGGCAGCCAAGCTTTCACTTCTCTTTGAAGCCCATCATTTGCTCTAAACGACATGTCTTGTTATGCCGATGGTTACTTCACATCTGATGGTGGGGTCCAGCATAAACTTTGTGTCCTTCTTATGGCCAATAACAATTATGTCCATTGTATTCTTGCTTCTAACACGAGCAATACACGAATAAATGGATCGCGCAACATTTCTGATGTGTTACAGCTGCATCTTAGATCTATTTAGGTGATTCCTAACGTTTGTAGTGAATCCCCTTCTTAATTATGGTTTTTGAACGTTAGCTAGGGTTTCAGGCACTCAGCAGTGTTTACGGCATACAGAGTCCTGGCTACGCCCATGGAGGTCTCACACAAGAGCAACCTTTGCTATACCTATATTTGTGCTAGGCTACTCCCTTTCATGTCTACTTCTGGATTAGTCGTTCTCCATAAAATATGGTGATTAGATAGTTTCTGGACTTTCGTAATTACCTGCAAGTTCATTTTGTATTTTCCATTGATCCGCTTCAGTCCCCTTCCCTTGGTTCCTAACTAGTAAATCACCGTCTTCATAATTATCTCCATCTTCATCATCATCACCGTCCTGACAACCTCCTTCGTTGTACAAACTCAAATTACGCACCATGTCACCTTGCCTTCAAGCAATTCTTGCACTCTCTGTATATATGTGGCACAGTCTCCCTACATTATGATAACTATACTTTGGAAGTTCATTGCAAAAATTGCAAAATTAGCTTCGAGGTTTTTCTATGCCCAGAACTTAGAATGTAATGAAAATCAAATGTCTACGATATGTGGATTACATATAAATATACAATTGGATTAACTCACGAGGGCTACGATACTTGTAGCATTGGCCTTTGAGAATATTTTACGGAATATATTCTAACAACTCTACGTAGTTATTTGCTCTCAGAGTTCCCATATCAATGTTCGAATTGCAGAATAAGAATGTAGCAAAAAGGAAACTCGTGTAGCTCACTGCCCTGGTGCAAGTGCTCGAAATGAGCACCGCTTAGATGACTTACATAACATCAATACCAGTTCAGTACCTCAAACCGGAATTACATTTCTTGGCAGGGCATGAAATCAAACCGGGCAACAGCCAAGAATATTAGCCGCTACACCACAAGGTGGTCTCTTTCATCGTCAGCGCAATCGATTGCACGATACAATGTAATTTCTACACTGCACGAACTATAACAGTACATATTTTTTCGTATGTTTTGGCATTACATAGCCCCTGGTAAGTTAGGGAGACGGTTCGCATACCATAACCCTAAAACCGAATAGTTCCAAAAACTAACAAACAGACATTTTTAGGCACTCCGCCGAAAGAAATACCGCCAAGCTGGTAGAAAGACAGACAACATATTTTGTAATTTTCAGAGCAAAATTGTTTTACAATGAATAGCACTCTTGGTCTCCATACTGTTGAAATAATGAAAATTGTCCTAAAACTTCAAAAGATAGAAGGGATTTCATGTCAACTTGCTTATTTTTCCTCATAAATCGACGTTTCGGCCGCCGCTGAATTATGATAACCTGTGTTATTCAGTGCCTGTATTGGGATTGGCAAAGTTGTCCTACAGACTGATATACAGAATAATTTGTCTGGGGAGGATGTGTAAAATCCCCGGGGAAAACTCTTACGATGCAAGTCTATATTTACCGTGGCTCAGGATCGAACCAAATACGGTTTGCTGCATGAATAAACGCGCACAGCCATCTGACCAGACATGCATACAGAGACAGAATTAACAAGAGGCAGGGATATTTAAATGCACCGGGTTGTAGGAAATTTCCACAGCTGCATGCGTCACCCTGGGATTGATCCACTACATCGCAGCAGGTTCGAACTCAGTGCCAGGTGCCAGCCCGTCCATAAGTCAGAGTACCGGTATGGTAAGCGTTTTTGGTAAGGCCATTAATGGATCATTAGCATTTAACACTTTCTGAAATCGTGGATTTAGGTAGGGACGTGGGACATGTTGGTAATCAGCCCCGTGTAGTAGTATGTGTAACTGTATTAGGGGAAGGGGTAGCTGCCCTGGGACTTTAAGTAAGGTATTTGCCTGAAGCGGGTGTGGTAAAACCCAGGGAAAACCCACACGGATAGCCATTGTCAGCGCCGGGACTTGAATTCCAGCGCTGATAGCGGTGTGCGGCTTTCCACACTACCTCCAGGTAAATGTCGGGTTAGTACCGGAGCACCTGCCTCATTCCCGATTCTAATAATATTATAGTTACACACACTACTACATCCACCACAAAAACACAGGTTACGGACACACACCCAAGTACACGGAACTGACGATCAAATGCCCCAAGCCCCTTAACAAATTAACAAAAGCAACCATTTACATTGAATTCAGAGAATTGAAAAGTCCCAAACCATGCGGGGTGAACCTGTGCCCTTCGACCTCGTATACTCAAATGCGAAGACACTTCAATTCTCGTGCCATAGGGGCAGGGCACATCAAAACGTTATTGTCACCCACAGAGACTAGATTCAAAGCATTTCATTTTAATTCACAACATTCTATCTAAATGCCTTGTACTTACTGTACAATATAAACTCCGTGCGTATACCGACGTGCTTCTGTAACCAGTTATATGAAGATGTAAATCGCGATGAAACAATTCAGGGTACTTATTATTATTATTATTATTTATTTATTTATTTACCACTGCCTATACCCAGCATGTGTTGCAATGCCAATCAAAGATAGAGAGAAAGAAATAGGGGCAGATGACCTCGTAGTTCCGCCCCCTTAAAACAACAACAATAACTACTGCTCGACGGCGCGAATTGTTTCATGTCCCTTATGCGTTCATTTACCATTCATCCGATTGCTATTAAACTTAAGTGGATTGTTGTGCACAGTGCAGGAAAGGTATTTACTATAGGTAAGGCACGAGTAGAAGTTTTCCGAATTAGAAAATCCATTTTACAATAAATGGCGTGCGAGTCGTTTCAACAAATGAACTTCAATGGACATTTGTGCACGCCCCAATGTATTTGGTCTGTTACTACGCAAGGACCGTGAACCCCCACACGTCTGTCATCACAGACACAGGCTATATCGTCATCCATGCGATCTACATTCCTCTCAAATTCACGGAGCTGGGACCCGAGCAATAAGCCCATTCTCTAGATGCAACGAGTATCGACCTAAGCCCGCAAATAAGGTAGAGAATAGGAAGGTATCAAAGGTAGAAATCTGAATTACCATTATCAGTTTTAAAATTTCACCATGTTCGTTTAGTAATCGTTTCATTTTTCATTAGCCAATTATTATCATTAAGGGCAAATGACCTATATGTTACGAAATTACAATTCAAACACTTCTTTTTATTCTTTCTTCTTGGGCTGTCTGCGTGGCTCAGTGGAAACGTTCTCGCCTGCTGTGGCCAAGGTTGCAGGATCGAATCCTGGTGCAGTCAGTTGGCATTTGGGGGTGCACAAATGCGAGGGGGCTATGTCAGTAAATTTACTGGCACGTTAAAGATCCCCTTCGGGCAAAAGTTCCGTCATCCCGCTGTCTCTAAAAGCCGCAGTTGTTAAATAAAATAATAAAACTAATAACTTTATGATTATCTTCCTGCCTATATGTCTTTGATTGGCATTGCAACGCATGCCGGGTGTAGCTAGTATTAGATAAAAGGGGAGATAACTTGCCGTCAAACTCCATTACCAGGAGCAGATGACCTCGTTGTTCCGCCTCTTTAAGCAACATCACTAACTAAACTCCATTACCGGACTGCATTGAGGAGTTGTCGTTCACAGAACCAAGGTTAGTATCACAGCTCTCAGAGCGGCCATTCCTTCATACTCAATCCAGGAAAATGCTAGGCCCTAGGCAAGTCCTAGAGTAACTACCCCAATTGTACAGTGACCACACACGCAAGTACAAAAGGTGTTTCGAGCTCCTAATTGAGTAAAATCGAAGAACATCAATGACTGTGATCTCCAAGAGAGAAATAGTACATCCTCCCGTCCCACTGACTGAACCAAGTGAAGGTCAGAACCATCAACACAATCGCTGCGTCATGCACAATTATGTCACGCTATTCCCCATTTTGCAGAATACTGGCTGTCCCAGTTTATGTTACACAGATAAAACACAAGGCTACATGTCCATTCCTCAGTGCCATGCCAGTAGCAAGATTGGTTCACACAATCACTTTGTTCCGTAGAAGCTTTTGCAGTAGAAGCTTTTTAGTCGGGGCCCAACTGGATTGGACGGGAAGTTACAATACTTTCCTAGTGCCGGATTACCGTATTTATACATTTCTCACACAAATGAGGGGGTTAACTTCTGTAACTTAAAACGTTTTATACTCTTGTACATACTGTAAGTGTTAAGGTGCCTGTACACTGGAGAGTGATTTTCATAGAGCAAGTCTAGCTAGACCGCTCTAGCTAAACTGAGTGCGTGTACACTGTAGAGTAATTTTCCCTAGGTAGAGCATTCGTAGAGCGGAGATAGACAAGTCTACCTAGAGCACTCTCTGAACCTGTGTACACTGTCAAACGTAAAAATGCACTAGCTAGAGCAGCGCTAAAACATTCTGAGAGCAGTGTGAATCTAGGTTTATTGCGCTGTGTTGTGAAGTTAAAATGTCTTCAAGAGAGCGTTTAGCATCTGTGGTGGTTGTGTGTGCCTTGTCTAAAAAGAAAACTATGAAGAGGAAAAAAAAAAAAAGGTTGTGGGTAAGGAATTGGATATCAAAAAAGAAAATACGAGGGAATGCACGCTAAATTATTGCAAGAGTTATGTTCAGAAGATTCTGAAGCGTACAAGAACTTTTTAAGAATGATCAAAAATTACTATTTTTTCAAGAGTACAATTCCAAGTTTCTGGATGTTCAGTTAATGTTATTGTTTTTTCGCGACTCCTCACAAATTCAGCCATATTCAAACACTATAATAATAAACAAATAGCCACAACAATCCACCACTGACTCTACGTAGAGCACTTTCCAATATTCAAAGGGACGAATGGAGCTAGACTGGTCTAGCTAGGGCACCCAAATACTGTTTACACCGTAGAGTCAGCCGGCTCTAGCTAGAGCTTAGAGCGGTCTCCGCTAGGGTTCTCTACCACCTGTGTAAACTGGAGAGGAGCTTAGAGTGCCCTAGCTAGAGCTACTCTACGCTCTAGCTAGGACAAAAGCTCTCCAGTGTACAGGCACCTGTATAAACATATCCACTGAACCTAAATTAAGCTTAAGTGAACAAGCCTGATGATGTTCGCTTGACGAACGAAACTAGTCATCCAAAAATGTATAAATAATTAACGTTGATGGAATTGTAGTCTGAACATTCCGACATGCTGTCACATACTATTTATTGCAAGTTACCAACTTCCTACGGGAAGACATCAACATACCGCATGCGTCCCACCAAAAGACAATTGGCCTTTTGCTAGAAAATCAAATAAATAAACAGTTTAAAGAATGGTTCTGGTAGAAGTACCATTAACTTATATCTGATGCCAAAGTTAGTTTGTTTCCAGTAGCACACACAATTCCCTGACCGGACGCATGATGAAGCCTGAACCGGTTTTGACACTAGCCACCCTAGCAAGACCATCATCATCGAGATGGACCACTTCTATCAATCCGCTTCTCCATTGAAGATAAGTAGGTTGCCGTCCTTGATGAACACCAGAGCGTAGGTTGGGATGTTCTTGTGTCCACTCATTATGTAGAGGTAATCTTTTGGATAATTATGTTTCCATCTGGAAAGGCCATTGATGGGGCAAGGTATAGATTCAATGGAATTGTTGCTTGCTTAGCAATGAGTAGCAGTGAGAGGGGATGAGGCACAAGTTCATCTGAAGGCCCGAAAAAAAATGCGAACTACTAGGCTTCCCCTTGTCCCTCTGGCAGGTTCGAACCCCGACTGCGGTGACATTTTCACGTTCTACAGCTCCAAGGAGAGCCACACCCTAAAAGCCTTGCTGTTGTTTCATTTGAGGGGATTGGGCATTGTGGTCATTTACGTGTGTGTAAAAAATAAATTAAAAAATTGACTGATAACCTGTGTTATTTCGGTGTCTGTAGTATTGTGTATATTAGTAATTGAGATGGGGATTCGGAAGGATGCGGCCATGGCCTTCAGTTAGGAACCATAGAATAGCAGTGGGGAACCAAGGATAAACACTTCCAGGTTGGCAGAGGTGGGAATTGGACACATATCATGAGAATTAAAATTCTAGGTAGAGCCGGAATCGAACACAGAACCTCCAGGGCAACAGTCAAGAGTGTTAGTCGCTATATCACGATGTGATCTTAAAAAAAGAACTAAGCCAGTGTTTGGCACTATTGAAAACTATTAACCCTTTATAGGGCAAAACTATTTCTTTTCTTTATTTTTATGTGTTTCTACATTTTAATTTATTTTTATTATTATAATTATAAATAATGTTCATTTTTGTTTTTCTAATTTTAATGTATATATATTTCTTTTTACTTTTCAATTTATGTTCTTATAGATTTAATTTTGATATTTTTATTGAATTAATTCATTAACAAATTTCGAATTGATTTTTACAACTATTTTCATAATTATTTTATAGTTATGTTTATTATTTTAATTTTTATATTTCTTTTATTATTGTAATTTTATTAGTATGATTTTTATTTTATTTTTACACTTAAATTGCTAATGTTTTTAGTTTAATTTCTTTAAAAGTTTTATCTAACACATTATGTCAAGTAACTTACATTCGAATATAATATTTTATTTTTAGAAATACTAGCACTTCGGCATGAAAATTCTACGAAATTTGGTTGAAAGATTCAACTACCAGCTACTTTGAAAGCATTAACTGTCCTTATGACAGGTGGTAAAAATAGAGACCACTATCCCATAAAGGTCTTAATACCGTGCTAGGCCAAAGTGCAAGTAAGTAAACAGGTTGTCAACAATACATATTCTCAATAAAGCTAGCACGGTATTAATACGTATCATAAGTTATTATTAAAACTATGTTACGTCCTACCACACTGCTGAATCCAGGTTAACTCTTGATGATTCTATAGCCTACCTGTCAATAAGAACACTGCTTAGAACTGGCTCCGGATGTTATTCCCGGCCCCAGGTTGAGCTATTTCAACTTAGTATCGTTAATTTCCCAGATAGGCCTAAGCACTGTGCTTTTGATGTTTTCGTTGTTCATTTAAGCTAGAGCTGGTAATAAACAATGTTCGGTTAATCGATTCCATTTGTTGCAGCGTGATTGAGAGGGGAGGCACATTGCCACATTGCTAGAGAAATGCCATGGCCGGCTCTAAGGAAGGCCGCGGCGTTCGACCTTGCAACGCTGCACTTCTCTGAACTGGGATGGCCATAGCAGCCGGCCAGCTGTTGATGCGTGTGCTTCGCCACGAAAACAAATTGAAATAACGAAATAATATTTGTTCTTTTCAACATTAAAGTAAAAGGATTGTCAAGAGTGAGTAGGGCTTACTTGGAGTAACAAAACCAATTTGCATTCAATATTTATTTGACATTTACAAAATATACAACAGGTTGGCCTCTAACAAAGAATAGCAAGTTTTCTGTGATTACTATGGCAAGTTACCCGTTCATTCCTCAACTTCCAGTAATTATTTAACAAAATGTTACTCATTGTTAAGGCAATACTTGTGACTATTGTCATGACATTACATCCACAGGTACAGGTTTTCTCGGCGGTTTCTGACAATTCAATATCTGATGAAATACCGAGTAGACTAAGATTTTGAATTACTTGGCGTTGATTGTTACATTTACATTTTAAAAATTGATCCTCAAACTTATCAGAAATTAGTGCCTGCGTAATTCCAACAACATGTTTACACACTGATAAATAAAATCTGCAGGAACTGAAAGTCCGCCCCTATTTATTTCATTGAAGTAGCTGTCATTTATCTTTTCTTTATTTCTAAGCAAAGCCAAACATTCTTCACATTTTATTCTTGAACATTGCTTGAACGATATGTAACCACAGGCATATATAAAACCCAACTCATCGAATTGTATGTATTCAGCGTACTTGTCTTCTAAAATACTGTAAAAGGTATCGTCAACAGTAGCTGACGAAAGGCTGCTTGTTTTACTTTCTCCTGAATTTGTATAGGAAGAAGACATTATAATTTCTTTCGAAAAAGTAACTGCTCCATACCTGGCTGAATGAAGGCCAAGTACGCTTTTCAACCTTATTTTCAATTCGGCCTCCATTACCTGTGAAACTGATATATTATAGTTGCCGCCTGTTAGTTGGCGGTACTGCCCAAACCTGGATTCTAATTGGTCACTCTGAAATTTGCCACTTAACACATAAGATGGGTTCAGATTCTGTAGAGCATAAATAATAACCTCACCTAATACATAGGTTGTTACATACAAAGCGTTGTAAGTTTCATTGGTTAATCAACTCTTTTTTGAGGAATCATTTTCATCGTTCTTTTTCCACGTGGACAACCATTGGAGGAATGCCTTTAGGAAAGCCAACCTTTTGTCTTCGGGATTTTTGAAAGACATTTGAAGACTATTACGTTTAACAACATGGGTGAGAGGCCGCTTAATATTAACAATGGACCACCACATTAGGATTACTCTGACACAAAAAGCAGTACCTTTATAACAATACTTGTTTAGAGCAAAAACTGTGGATTCGTGAAACACGTTTGTAACCAAAGAAACCCTTTGGCGTTCAAGTGAATTTGGATAAACACTTTTAAATGCTAAATTTGGTGCAGACTTAATCAGTAAATCGGATTCCTTTTTGTAGATCGCTCTTATGTCACTAAATGATGCTTGAGTTACCTCTTTAAAATCAGGGTTACAGTCATCTGAACTTAAAACATTTGAAAATGAGTCTTAATCTTCCCATACAGGAATAATAAATGACTTATTAATGCCACTTAAATTCAGCCAATTATTTCGTATATTTTTAATACATGGACACTGTCATATAAAACAAAGGTTTTTAGGGGGTTTCCATCAATATGGAACCAGTAATTACTATCAGAATGCTTGGTTAGTTCTTTGAACATAGCACGATTCACATCATTATTATCAGCTATGATAGACAGAATATTTAGGCCACAATCCTGTATTTGCCTGATAACACCTTTTGCAATATCAGCTAGTTGCAAACCCGTTAATTGTTTCACTGGAACTAATTTAACAACCTCTTTCAAATTTCCAAAAGCAGAACTAACGAGAAAGGCCAGAACTGTCTTAGCTAAATCGACAGATTCATTTGCAGCAACACCAAATAATTGCCTTTTTTTTTAATCTAAAGTTTGTTTGACATGTATTTCATCAATCTGTAAATTTACAACCCTTTCTAAATTTGATAAATCTTTCACAATGTGACTTAGAAAGTTACTGTTCTCTTCATCAGCTTTCGGGGATATGGCGAAGGAAGTTGTTAATTTTTGAAAAACTCTGGGATGAGGTAGAGATAAAATATGGTTAAATCTAATTGCGTATAACACTTTGTATACTGCATATAAATGAGGAATGCATTTAGAGTTGTAGTGACGTTATATCTAGGTTTCTTTAAAAAAGTAAGTGTAAACTGATCTTGCAGAAACATTAACTTTTTTTTAACAGAATCTCTGAAGTTTCGTTTCCCTGGTTTTCAAGGTCAGTTTTTTGGTTATCTATTAAACTATCAATCTGGACGACTAGTGAACTTACAGAACTTCCAGGTAAGAAAAGTCGTGGCAAAATTCTATTGCTTGGAACAACTGACTCCACTTACTTAATAATGAATTTCGAAATATTACAGAGCCAGAATGAAGAACAACAGCGTTAGGAATTACGCCTCCATTGATATGAATTTCGACCGTAAAATAATTGTTTACCCTTATACTTGACCTTATTTTAGGTATGCTTGACACATCTAATTTATACAAAATACAATAATTTTCACTAGTACTTACAGACCAGTCTGTTTTATGCTCCACCAATTTATTTTGTATATCACAAACAAAGGACTCGAGAGTCGTAATTTTGTTGGCTTCCTCAGCAAGGGTCTTCTCACATTCCTCTGCAGACTTTTTCCGTTCTTTTTCTTCTTCTCTTCTTTCTTCTGGAGATTTCCTTATCTTGGAGGAGCACTTACTCAAATACGATGGTAAGTTTGGGAATACCTTTGGAACCACACGAGGTAACAATACAGGCTTCTTCCGTGTGAATTACTTATTATTCCCATCACCATCCTTGTATTTTTCAACATAACTTACGTCTTCGGGAAGAAAGTGTTTAATACATGCGAAGGGATATTTCGTAGGTACCCAATTGGCTCGAGGAATAGCACGTTCCCATATGGCTGTCAATTGGGGATTTTTAGGAAACCCAAATACAGTCACAAACCCTTTAGTTTTTATCGATGAACGATAATTAGACTTATAATTCGGCACAACACAAGTCTTTGGCATTGTAGCTAGCCACTATACAGTAATACTCAATGGTATAATTTCATTTACATAGAGTATTTTGAAGAAAACACGAGCGCGTGACACATTTTCCATGTAACTCAGTGGGCTAGGCAAAGCAGACTGGCCATTCACGGCGAGGTTGCCAATTATCGCTCGCCGCGGCCTTCCGTAGAGCCGGCCATGGAAATGCTCACTTCGGCTCCTACTGCAGGCTCGACGAAAGGGATGTGCAGGCGGCCTAGATTTACTGAGTGTCCGTAAGTTTTTCTTTAATTTAATGTCTCAACTATTATGAATTTTTCTGATATGCCTCTGTTCGATGTAAACACAGCCAATGAATAGTATCCAAAATACACTCAGCAGGGGAACAAATGTATGAAATCAGGGGCGTATATACAATTTTTTTCAGGGGGGGGCTGACTATCCTGGAAAATTGTGAGTAATCTCAGGGGATTGTCACCGCAAAATACCCAGAAATATCAACCAATATCTTACAGCATATAACTTTGTGTAATTCTTTTAGATAAGATTCAAAGTTTTTATAGCCTACAATTATTACTGGCTATATAAAAGAGTTATAAAATACAACACAACACACAAATAAAATTTTATACTTAATGAATTTTCTATTATGATCTATGGAGTATGAATGGTAAATAGCGAAATATTTGTCAATTTACTAAGCAGAAAGGTAAATAGTTTTTTTTCCTCACAGTTTTGCCTCACAAGGCTGAGTGTACTCCGTTCCAGCCCTCAGACTAGAATTAAAATTTCTTGGTAGAGCCGGGAATCGAATTCAGACCTCTTGGGGCGGCTACCAAGAATGCCAACCACTACACCACGAGGTAGTCTAATTTCAATCTTAATATTGTTTATAACTTAGCCAATAAGTTAAGATTAGGGTACAACCAAATTTACAATTATTTTATGCTCTTACCAAAGCAACACTTTCTTCATTTTATTGGCTTTATTCGGGGAGGGGGGGGGGGG
Source organism: Meconema thalassinum (assembly GCA_946902985.2). Taxonomy (NCBI): domain Eukaryota; kingdom Metazoa; phylum Arthropoda; class Insecta; order Orthoptera; family Tettigoniidae; genus Meconema; species Meconema thalassinum. The sequence goes on from OX336392.1 coordinate 176,044,236, forward strand.
CGGCTGGAGCCCCCTCAGCACCCCCCCCCCCCCCCGTATATACGCCCCTGTATGAAATGCTGTAAAAGTGTCCGTCGTGGAGCCTGAACCATGTACTGGTTGAAACGCTACATGGACCGGACGGCCGTCAACGCGTGTGGAGACGACGAGGACAGTGATTCATTGAAGGTCTGATGCAGGAAGTGGACAGACATGGTTGTGGATCGGTCATGATTGATAATCGTACAGATCTTGTGGCGGTACCTGGCAGTCTGATCGCTACGGTATACATCAAGGATATCGTGAACGACCATATTGCTCCTGCTGCTCTTGGTGTAGGGCCTTATTACGTGCTGATTCACGATAATGCGACCGCCCATACTGCACGAGTCACCAGACATCACCTCCAACGATTGCACATCTCGGTGATGGAGTGGCCTGCCAGGAGTCCCGACCTCAATCAACTGGAGCACGTATGGGATGCATTGCAGAAACGGCGTCGGCAGCGGAATAATGCTCCATAAACATTACATGGCCTCAGTGAAGCACTGGTTGAGGAGGGGACAGTCAGTCATCCGACGTTACATACGCAGCATGCCCCGTAGGTGAAATTCACGCATTAAGGGTCACATTCAACTGGAAACGAAGCATAATGCCTAGGAATTAGAAAATAATTACCACTAAGGGGAGCTAAAACTGGTAAAATATACATTGTTTCCAACTGAACATTCCATCCTTTTCAATTTTATACCAATATCTGTTTGACATTTCGTAAATGTTAAATCAAATTGCTCAATTTCGTCGCTCACTCACGCAACGTAATTATTTCCTTGACGGGACTTTTCATAAAAACTAGGGTGATTGTTGCTGGGCTGATCTGGCGTATAGCGTACGGGTTGATGACAGGTTATAATTTAAACAACTATACATATTTACTGCTTTTCAGATAGGGTCAGTTTACTTGACCCGCCCTGGAGAACTCCCAAGCTCGTAAAAACACTCTACAACAGAATAAACGTATCACAAGTAAGAAGTAACCCAGTCATCAGTATTTCTTGGCACTGTGTAATGAGCACAGGATATAATCATAAGTAAACAGAGGAATATAAAGTCACGCCTAAAGAAAACTAAATCCACATTTTCTCCTCAAAAATACAGCAATGATAATGGTAGTCGTGGCAGTAGACGAGGGCATGAGCGTATGGTAGCCATGCACTGGACAGCATTGTCATGCCAGACTACGAGAAGAACTTTACTTCCGATGACAGAGATACTACTACTACTACTAATAATAATAATGGGGTAGGCAGGACTCCTGAGCTGAAAGATTGTATATTCGAGTAGCTCCACTACTGCCTGAATAGATCATTCGTGGGTGTGCATTAGACCACTGTCGCTCGGGTATGCCGAGTGTTCGACAAGACATTTACATTGCGCATCTGTTGTGTTGTGCATTGTGGTGAATGGATAATTGCAATGGTGGTGGATTTGTTGGTGTTACTTCGTCAACATGTGTTTCTTTACACAAGCTTCTACACAGCATTGAAAACCTGTTCCCCCAATTTTTGTGCTGAGTGTATTACAAAGAGAACACACAATTATTACTTTTTTAGTTTTTCTTCCGGGGAAATGCCAAAGTTGCCAGAGTTTTCCAATTAATTTAAGAAGAAGGAAGATTATAGTTTTACGTGACCGTTAATCTCGAGATCATGAGTCACGGGACCTCGTTTTTACGTGGAATCCGAATCACAGGACATGGCATTTCACATTGAAAAGCGTTCTAAAGTTCAAGAGCTCTTTGTGGAGCATAATAATAATAACCCCCTGGCACTACAGCCCGTGAAGGGCCTAGGCCTACCAAGCGACCGCCCGCTGCTCAGCCATTTGGCCTGCAGATATTGGGGTGACGCGTGATCAGCGCATCGGGTCCCCTCGGCCGTTATTCTTGGTTTTCGTGATCGAGGGGGGGGGGGATGCCTCACTGTCAGACAGCTACTCATTTGTCCTCACGAGGCTGAGTGCACCCCATTCCATCCCTCACGTCAGTTTCTAAAATCCCTGACGGGAGCCGGGAATCGAACCCGGGGCCTCCGGGTGAGAGGCAGGGGCTCACCCCAACACAACGGGGCCGGCCTTTGTGGAGCATAAAGTTTACAATTCAATGTCAGAAAAACTCGACTCTTTACTTCAGTGCTATTTTTCTAAACAAAATTTAAGGGGTAGGCTACTCTCATTTGTAATCGACAAAACATCATGATCTTGCATTTTTCGGCAATTTGCAGAGTCCGGTTATTACTTTATGGACTGACATGTTAAATGAGGGGTTAAATTTGGTTAATTTATTAATTCATTAACTTTCACCTTTTTCGATTTTCTTCATCCTTAAAAACTAACCACACGCACAAACTAACAACCTTCCCCACCTCTCAACACTAGCCTGCGTGCTTATAAGAACAGAACTTCCTTTTCACGATTGTTAGAGTATGTTACTTATTTTTGCCTAAACAAGTACATTTCTTCGAATAAGGCAGCAATTACACAAAGCTTTTGTCGAGCAGAAAAATATATGGCCTATTGTTTCGATTAAGCTGCTGAGTGCCGAGTAGCCGACCAAAACAATCTGATTCAATAGATCGATTTAAATCGAGGATTACTCGAAATCTCCTCCAGCTGTTGTGAACAGCGCTTTGACGCCAGCTGATCGACGAACTTTCAAGTCGGAAGTTATATTTTCCGGACTAGATACAAATGCACCAATATTTTTTCTTCAACAGTTTGCAAATGTATAAGGGGTACGCGTACCCCCTGATAAAATGCCCTGCTTTATTTCATACAATTCTGAAAGAAGTGCGGCTTATTCTTGTGGTGCCTGAACACGTTCAGATACAAGGAAAATGGAATTTTAACGCACAATGATCAAAACCTTGAAGAAAAAGAACAACGAATGAGTTTTTTTTTAAAGGAGAGTGGTTGAATAACTAAAACGAAGTAAATTACTATTCAGTTGGGGAAGCTAAATTCCACAGAACTTTTTTTTTTTTTTTGGTGGGGTCAAAAAGCTTACTACTGAAATTTCAAAATTATGCCACAGGTTGAATAAAAATGCAGGGGCCCGGAAGACCTTGCCCTAGGGCCCGTGATCGCCCCCTGCCTATAGTAACTATAATTACCAGGAGCACAGCAACAATGACCGTGACAATAACGTGCAATACACTTTCAAGGAGTCGAGGTGAACATTCCTCCCTTTTCACTAACATACGACAGTACGCATTGCCAAAATCGCTCTCTAACTGTAATTATTGGGATAGGTGCCCTGGCACTTGAAATGAGGTACTATCCCAGCATGTTCCCGGGGAGGAAACCGGGTGGGGGGAAAGATTCTAACCTCTGATCTCCGTATTTGTTGCAGCATCCCATCACGGTCATTGTGAGCTATTTAACGCACACGGCTAAGCTATTGTTCTACGGGGTGGGTCAGCAAGGTCATCTGCCCCTCTCGGAATATTTTCGGTGCTAAGGAAACCAAGCGTATTTCCCGACAATATGCTTGAAATAAATAGTTTACATAAAATTCAGAATAGGCTACGTTTTTAAGGTCTCGAGAAAGTGCAGCCAATATTCGGAGATTACTCGTTATTTCTTTCCTTGAACGTGACGAGGAGTTAACACGCGTATAGTAGAAGTAGAAGGATGAATGAGTGAAAGAGGGTGATTATGAAATGATATTATTCCTACTACCTTAGTTTGCGTATTCCCCCTCCCCAAATCCCTCCCTCTTTAACTAAATAGAAGCATATATCTAAATGCAAGTACTTTGTGGCACCTGTCTCCTGTTATACTCTATTAAAGCCTCCACAATGACACAGATTATCAGACAGGTCACAACTACACACAAGCTTTCATATAGTAAATATTGGAATCCATGTCAAGTTGAAATGTCTATAATCCCTAAAGCTCGACTGATTCAGAAAGAGAGTAGTAGCCTCGAAGCCTGTAATTTAGATGCAGCTGTTCCAATCAACATTCAAGTACATAGCAAGGCCCTAACCTGGAAGAGAAAAATCAGATCTTGCTTTCAGTTAGCTTAACATATGTAAGGCTGTAACAAGGTGTGCTTCTTCCTCACTTTACGCGTATAATCATTTATGTTCGACGATGTCGAAATGATTACGTTATATGTCAGAAAACTGTATCATAATGAGGGTCATTATAACACTTTTTTTTTTCATTATGAAACAGTTTCTCCCACCAATCAGAGCTCAAGAAACAATTGTGTGACCAATTAGGTAAGGATAGAATCGCATCTGCACTGACTTCCACGGCCTCCTATTTTAAATTTCACTGCGTGGCTCGGTCATAGTGGAGTATTTGAGGAGGCCATGGTCAAATACAAGATATTCTCTGCGTCCCTTGTGCTCTGTTCAGTATATAAAACTGGCGAAATCTCGACAGATATTTATGAATATTTATGTTCGAACATAAAATAGTTATCGTCGAACATAAACAGTCGTATGCAACTCGCCTATAATGGTAATTCAGACACTCGTATTGATATTATAAAACTCGCTTCCCTCTTTTATAAACATACTCGTGTCCTAATTATTGCCATTACACTATAGGTTCGATGCATAACGTACTATAGGCCTACATCAATTCTGTTTCTTGATATGGCCTTTTATTTGTAGCTATGCACAGGAATTAGTGAGTTAATTCCTCATTATTCGTGCCATTTATGCGTGTTTAAAACAACGTTAATACAGTGAGGGCGTTCCTTATAGAACGGAAACTCGCAGGCGCCATGTGACGGCCGCCACTGTGGCTAGCTGCCTGTCGAGCAAGGCACCGCCACTAGCATCAGCGTAGCATCCAACTAATTAAGTTACTTACAAGAATTTCAGGGTAGTTGCTGGAAATGCTATCCTTCACTTTCTAAACACACATTGCACCAACGTAGGCAGTCTTGGTACACTCGCTGTACTAATTCATCCTCACTGATATTTCATATCAGTGCAGTTATTTCGTTCTCGAGAGCCTCCAGAGTACGCGGATTGTTTCTGTAGCCTAGCCTAGAGTACAGGACAGCTGCACAGAAAAAAAAACCTTTGTTCCAAAAACTGTGCTATGGTTGGCTTTTTGTAAATCGTTAGAAAAGCACAAAAAAAAGCTTAACTCTGAATTTTAGAATAATTTGCACGATCATTTTGTCGGAAAACTAAAAAAAAACATTGAAAAGCGTTTTTCTCTGAATCGACGTATTTTAAAGAAAAGTTTTTTACACAAAACTGTAGAGGACATTGTCACCTACAATTCGTCTCATTGAGGTCGTGTCATACGTTTTGAAATGCAGAAGCTAGGTGGCACCAAAGTTTCAAAAAAGTGTTTTTTCACGTTTTGTCCTAGAAAAAATGTTTTGTTCACAAAAGAGCGAATCAGAAATTTGTTCCTCTCAAAATTGTCTACAACATTTATTGAAACATTTTTTTCCTCCGCCTTACCGTTCCAAAGTTATAGTCTGCCGAAGTGTGAAAATTGTACTATTCAGATGGCACAAAGGTTAATAATGTGTGTACAGTTATGATTGATACGTTGCGATTGAAATAGATATGATTGTTTGAGCTAATTAACAAACACAGCCTGCGTCTTGTTTGACCGAGCCTTAGGCAGCTGTCCGACACCGGTCCCTGTCTAAATTATGCCCCCCGCTCTCTACGCAGTAACAATAGTAGCCTTGACTACGCAGTGTTGCATTTGCTGCGCTATAACTTTGGAACGGTAAGTCGGAGGAAACAAACGTTTAAATAAATGTTGCAGACAATTTTGAGAGGAACAGATTTCTGATTCACTCTTTTGTGAAAAAACTATTTTTTCTAGGACAAAAAGTGAAAAAACACTTTTTTGGAAACTTTGGCGACACCTAGCTTCTGCATTTCAAAACGTATGACATGACCTCAATGAGACGAATTGTAGGTGACAATGTCCTCAACATTAAAAACAAAAAAAAACTTTTCTTTAAAATACGTCGATTCAGAGAAAAACGCTTTTCAATGTTTTTTTTTTTTAGTTTTCCGACAAAATGATCGTGCAAATTATTCTAAAATTCAGAGTTAAGCTTTTATTGTGCTTTTCTAACGATTTACAAAAAGCCAACCATAGCACAGTTTTTGGAACAAAACCATTCCAGCTGTACTGTACTACTATACGTTTTCAGGTTCCCCTATAAGCATAAATCGCACGGCGCTGAAACGTACGAACACATTTTAATTGAAGACTTTTTCTTGAGGAGATAAGTTCTCACTAGGAAAATTCGATTTTGTTCTACAGTACAGCATATCTAATCATTTTCACGGAATACGAGATATGTTGGAGCAGATGACCTCGCTGTTCCGCCCTTTAAAACAACTAATACGAGATTGGCTACAGTACTTCACCACAAGTCGGTATTATCTCAATGTTACCAACTCCGTAGTCTACGTAATGAATGATGTGACAGCATCCGGTGCTTCCCGACCCTCTCTTCTGAAATCGGTAAATGCTATTCATATGGCTGACTCGACGCTCTCTCTCGTAACACGGCCCCGGTGAGATTCCGTTCTATAGAGAAGCACCTCACTGTATATTTGACCACAAAATGCACACTTTCTAACAAGGCAGGGTAAACATTAATAACAATAGTAATTAATGTTATATCGAAAGACTATCAACCCGCCCCGGCTTCGCCCGGGAACAGTTATGAATGCGTTACGTGATAAGCGCTTTTTATGTCAATGAACTACGTCCTATATCCGTTTTACGTCTCAGCATGATGAGTTAAAATCACTGACTGGACTCTTTTTAAATTATCATGGAGATGCATCTTAACTTGACTGTGTAGTTTGCGGAACGAAAAGTTCACAGGCGAAATGAAGAAAAGCAGAGTTGCACTTCCAGGGAAACTCCAAACACAACCACTCTTCTCTGAAGTCTTAACTCACCACGACTCGACAGTTGGCTGCTGGCTGTATCTGAGGTAATAGGGTCGCCCGCTAGCTAGGCTGTAACTGGGGTGATAGGGTCGCCCGCTAGCCTGGCAGTAACTGGGGTGATAGGCTCACCCCTAGCTACCTCGTAAACTGTCGCCTCAGTAATTGAATGGAGATTGTTCGAAGAAATGAAAACGCAAAAACACTTATAGTGGGCGTTGTATTGAAGATAGAGATATGCTCTCGCGGACGTTTTTGTAGAACTTTTCATTCTAAACAATTCTTACACTCATAGTAGGCTATACTGTATAGATATTTTTAACTGTCTGCCCAGCGTAAGCTTAAAAAGCGCACGGACGCCAGGTTTCTTTTCGACTTTTTCACTGAAATCGTTACTGCTTGGCTTTATTTGATCATACATAAATTATTTTCTACAGTAACCTTCCTCGAGATATCCTTTACAGAATGGTGAAAATCGCATCAAAATCCATCCTGTGGTTCTCGAGCTTACCCGTGACATCCAAGAATCGGGAACTTTGCTTTATACAAACTAGATATATGAACGAAATTATGTGACAACTGCTATGCGACGTGTTAATTACACCAGAACATCAAATTTAAATCAATCGGTAAAGTAATTGTGAGACTAAGGAAGGAAGGAAGGAAGGAAGCTTGTAGTTTAACGTGACCGTTAATCTCGCGATCATAAGCCACGGGACCTCCGTTTTACGTGGAATCCGAACCACAGGACATGGCATTTCACAACGACGTGAGGCCTCAAGGAAGTGTGGATATTAGGCCTACTAAACCGAAGCATTCTATGCTATGTTATTTTGCCTACCGTTTGACGTGTGTATTACCCTTTCACGAATTGATTGCCGGCGGTCGAGATGGGAACTATTCCTTGTTGACTTGTGTCACACGTCAGCCTGCTTCGTTGACAGGTACAGTTGTGCGAGTAGGATATGACTCAGTTATCGTTTGAATGTCCGTGGTGACATGAGCTCCTGTGACGCGCAATGCTGCTTGTCTTATGTGTGCAGAACGAACTCTTGTCATCGCTGTTTCCCGCTTCGTCCCGCGGGGCAGCTGCTACGATCAACAACAAACACTGGCGCAGCCTGGCTCAGCGGCAATCAAATGTTAAACGGGTAATATCAGAGGTTCTAAACTCAGGGACGGACAACGCCGGCCACCCTATCGAACTTCCCATCACGTGTTTTTCTGATGACAATAACTTCTACGGTGCTACTGTTTCAGATCGCATTGTTAGTAGTAGGTAGATTTGGTTTAAAATATTTTTTAATACAAGGACCACTGGTCTACTTTCACATTTTAAATAAATTACCACTAACATCTCATGTCAGCGTAGGGCAGAAAGTAATTAGGAATTTCATAGAAACGAAAAATTCAACAACACAAATGAAAAAACAATGTAGCGATAATAATTGCAACTGGCTGCGTGACTCAGCGGTAACGTTCTCGCTTGCTGTGTCCAAGGTTGCAGGATCAAATCCTGGTGCAGTCAGTTGGCATTTGCCTTCCAGGACCCCCGGCGTCTCTAAAGGCCACAGCAGTTAAAAGGGACGTAAAACCAATAACATTCAATTATAATAATTGTAATTTATATCGAAATATATACGACGTCTTATTTACGCCAGAACATCAAAAATAAATTTTCCGGGAAACTGATTAATATCGTCGAGTTAACCGATACGGTAAAATACAGTGTAGTGGAAGTAGTGCACTATCCAAATTCAATAAAGTTAAATTTTCTTGTTTTGTTCAATATGTTTAAAGCAAGAGATAAAAACAATACACAAATCTTCCGATTCAGCACCAGGTGCGGAAAACAAGATAACAGATTACCTTAACAAGATCGTCTTCGTGTGGGAGAATTTCGCCCAAAAAAGGAAAGAAATATCTCGCTGAATATAGACATTTATATTATCAACACTATCACATCGTAAAACAACACTGAAAGGAAGTTTGTGGTAGGGCAGTCATTCACTCGTTCATATTACACCAATACAAACACTTCAATTAGGGTTGCCAGATTTCAAGAATGGAAAAACGAAACACACGTCCCAAAACATTTAAAAAAATCAAGGTTGTTTAATGTTACCAGCCTCCGTGGCTTAGGCGGCAGCACGCCGGCCTCTCACCGCTGGGTCCGTGGTTCAAGTCCCGGTCACTCCATGTGAGATCTGTGCTGGACAAAACGGAGGCAGACAGGTTTTTCTCCGGGTACTCCGGTTTACCCTGTCAAAATTTCATTCCAGCAACACTCTCCACTATCATTTCATTTCATCTGTCATTCATTTAATCATTGCCCCAGAGGAGTGCGTCAGGCCTCGGCAGCCGGCACAGTTCATATCCTCGCCGCTAGATGGGGGCTTCATTCATTCCATTCCTGACCCGGTCGGAGACTGGAAGCAGGCTGTGGATTTTCATTTCATTTCAAGGTTGTTTAATGTTGTAATAAATAATTAAATTAATTAATTAATTAATTGGTATTCTGCCCGAAGGCAGGTCCGAGCCTCCGAAGAGGCTACCCCCAGACGGAGTTTACTTGCGGTAGGGTGGCCAGGGCCTTTCCGCTCCTCCTTATGTTGGCCAACAGCGCGCAGTGCCGAGAACCGGCATACCATCCAAGTTCCGACTGCGCCCAATGTTGATTAATTGCGGAGTTCTCATGGGATCCGGTGTTTGAACACGGCTAGGCCGTTGGCCAATAAACAATACACATATTTATTAAATAAGCATTACATAATCAAATGCACAAAATTAAAACTAGATATTGTTGACATCATATAGGCCTCTGACACCAGCAACTTACAAATGCTTTTCATTTGAATAACTCTATAACATGTGCCCATCTATCCGACACAGACATAGAAATCATTTTCTCTTTCAAACTTGCACTTGTATCACCAGAAAACCAGCTAGATATTACTATCAATTCTGAAGCGGGACATTTGAAAATTGGTGCGAAATTGAACACAGTATTATGAAATTATCAAAATCGGAATATTTGGCTTTTCGTCCAAGATTGAAACGGAACGCGGAACAATACAAGAAAAAAAAACCGGAACTGTTCAGGGTAATACGGAACGTCTGGCAACCCTAACTTCAATGGACCATGAACAACAACTTGTTTACGAACTTACCGCCAAAGGAGTTGCAGGAAACAGCCAAATCCCCGGCATGTCGCCACTTCCGCGGTGTAGGTGACAGTCATTTTGACGTTTATAACTTGCTTGTAGTCGAAATACTAATCCAGGCACAAATTCACAGCCGAGAAGGAACAACGTAGGTTTGCAAACGGAGACAAGTCTACAGCGAACACAATATTTCACTTGTTCGTACTCAATGGAAATCAGCAAAGTGCGAACATTTAAGTTACAATCGATTGTTATGCAGTAAAACTTGATCTTGATCTCAAATTTCCGTGTTCTTGTGCTATGTAATTTCTACTCATATTGTGACTATAAGTGAGGTTGGACGTGTTATTGATTGAGGTTAGTTTGCACGTGCTCAATTCAAGCAGTCTTGCAGAGCAAAAAAAATAGTAGCTTTCCTAGTACTCTTACACATTCAATACAAAAAATACACGTTGGTTAGTTAGTTAATTGACTTATTTTATATCCTACTATACAAGATTGCAATTATGTCCTTTCCGACACTTTTGTTGACATGCAAAAATAAATACCGTAAGTTAATGGGTTTTACAATAAATGCCGAGGTTTAGAAAATAGGTTGGCGTGTAGCACAAAACAAGTGATGTATTTTCTGTGTGACAAGTGTTTATGGAAAAGCCTGAATTGGATCAATGTTTAGGCTACTGCGGTACACGCCGCATAGAAGCATTCGTACTTCAAACACAGTGAAAAATAATAATTCGATGGATTTCTGTAACACTCAACAATTTGTATAATGCACAGTATCACAAATTGAGTTGTCATTTAGATGGTAGAGGTTATGACACACGATGCTGCTGCTAGCGTGGTGACACAGGACTCACGCCATCAGCACACGCGAAACGCACTCGCTCACAGCTTTGAGCTGACTGCCAGCCTTGTCTTTTGTTGCGGCAGGTCCGTCCGCTCCGCACAGCTGTTCCCCTCTCCAAGCGGCGCGGCGCGCAGTGGCGTAACACAATGAGACAAAATAACAATGGCGGCCGGTAATAAGTTTGCAGTGTTGCACAACACCAGATTAATCCAAGAAAAACGAAATGAAATGGGTACAATCGTGTTGACCGACTGAAAAGCATCAAACTTTCGTTTACTAAGGCAACACTGAAAATTGCTTCAAACACCATAATAACCAAGAAAAACAATTAATACCGTAATATTTTTTAATAATAAAAGCTGTACATTTCCATGTACAGTATAGGAACTCATAATTTTCTTCTTTAATAATTCAGAAAATCTTATAGTAAGTTACTGTAAACTGTCTGAGAAAGCGAAGCGTGCCAACCAACTGGGAGCGCTCTCCGTTTGATCGTTGCCAGGCCCAAGCACCGACCAGATCTCAATAGAGAACGGTGTGGCAGAGATGCTACAAGCCGGACGTTTGTTTTAGACGATTGCCCTTGACTTTGAAGCTTGCGGGTGAGCCTGTACACAGTCACTGTCTAGCCCTATCGCTTCACATTTGTCACCACCGGTCTGATGTAATGGAATTCCTGATTTGAGCACGTGACGACACCATCATGCAGACAGTACAGTCGACATCCAAGTATTGAGTGACACGGAAGTACACGTTACATAGTTACGAACAGAATGGCATTATATTTGCCAATGACTGTACTTCAGTAGTAGTGCGAGATAGCTTTGTCAATCATCTGACCCCATGGGACAGGTGACAGCAACACAGGTCTGTAGTAACTCGCCTCCAGGCTTCCATTATGATGTTTCACTCGTCTAAAACAAACGTCCGGTTTTTTTGTTTTTGTTTTTTTTTAACTCGGCTGGTCGTAGCCCGCTGATTGAAACAAGGAAGACGAGGCGCGGACGGAGACATCCGTGATGCTCCGTCTACTGCCGATACTATGTCTTGCAATGTGATTTGCGCGTACTTGTGACACTAGCGGTTCTTTCTCGCCCTCTTATACAGGGTGTATCAAAATGAATATCGGGGTTTTAAGGCTTTGTAGTATTTATTACAGTTGACGTATGATTATAAATAATACATCAAATGGGAATTTGGAAAAGACATGGTGATGCCATTTATTGATATTGAGAAAGCATATGACAGTGTGCCTAGACAGGTGGTTTGGGATCTATTAAGAAAAAGAAGAGTTATCAGAGCAGAAGTCCAAATGTTAAAATCTATGTACAAAAATTGTGTCAGTAGCGTGAAGACCAGTATAGGAGAAACAGAATGGTTTAAAGTGGAAACGGGTCTCCGACAGGGAAGTGTATTGTCCCCATTATTATTCATCATAGTCATGGATGAAATCCACAAGAAGGTCAAACAGAGATTGGGACAAGAAGCAACAAAGGCCATGCTGTTTGCAGATGATATAGTTATATGGGGTGAGGATGAAAAGGATGTACAAAAACAACTAGATGTATGGAACCAAGAGATAGAGAAATTTGGGATGAAAGTAAGCACAGAGAAGAGCAAGACAATGGTAATGTCAAGAGGAAGGAAGAAAGGAAGAGGAAAGATAGAATTGAATGGCAAAATTCTAGAAGTCGTTAAAAGTTTCAAGTATTTGGGAAGTGTGATCACAGAAGATGGAAAGATAACTGAGGAAATTGGAAAGAGAATACAACAAGCGAACAGTTTTTACCAGAGTGTAAGGGGTATTTTGTGGAACAGAGATGTCCCAAAGAAATGCAAGAAAGTATTATATTCAACCTACTACAGACCCATACTAACATACGCAGCTGGAGCGTGGACTACTACAAAAAGAGAGGAGAGTAGAATACAAGCCGCAGAGATGAAATTCCTAAGAGGTATAGAGGGCAAGACCAGAAGAGATAGAGTTAGAAATGAAGAGATTAGAGAAAGGACAGGAATATTGAAGCTGCAGGACAGGATAGAAACAACAAAGTTAAAGTGGTATGGACATATGATGAGAATGGGAGAGGAGAGAGTACCAAAGAAGACTTTCTGTGAAAAGATGACAGGGAAGAGACCACGAGGTAGGCCCCGGAAGAGATGGGCAGATACAGTGTGGGAGTGTGTAGAAAAGAAGGGAGGAAAACCCGAAGATGTACTAAAATCAGGAGAGGAGTGGTGGAGAGACAGGCAACGATGGAGGTCTTTAATTCACAACCCGACCCAGGAAGCTGGAAACGGGAAATGAAGATGAAAAAAAACAACATCAAATGAAAGAGCAACTCAAACAGTTTGCCCTGCAAGTGTTCGTACCTGTGCGCATGCACGTGCACTGGTTCCTCCGTCTTCCGTTACAAGCGCTAGTAGCCAAATGGCGACTGGGGAGAAGAAAGTTATTTGTGTTTTACAGTTTGCAAGGACTGAATCGGCAGTTACAGAGCAACGTGCGTTCCGTATTACGTTCCAGATGACAGGCCTTGTTTCGCATGGCCTCCACGTTTACCCGATCTGACGCCATGCGAATTTTACCTGTGAGGGTTCTTAAATGATCATGTGTATTTCTCCGCTACCAGCTGACCTAACCGACTTAAGAAGCAGGATTGAAGCAGTTGTTGCAACAATTACACCAGATACACTGAGCAAGGTTTGGGACGAACTCGGTTATCGACTCGATGTGTGCAGTGTGACGATTGGTGCTCATGTTGAACACTTGTAAGACAAACTGTGTTTTTGCTCTTTCATTTGATGTAGTCTATTAATTAGAATTGTAAGTTAACTGTAATATTGGGGCAGATGACCTCGTAGTTCCGCCCCTTAAAACAACAATAACTATAACTAACTGTAATAAATACTACAAAGTATTAAAACCCCGATATTCGTTTTGATACACCCTGCATAACTTACGTTGTTTTGTTCTCGTGAAGGTTTTCATGTACCTAGACTAACTTAAATCCATTTAATCCGATGACAATGTGATGTTCTCTAAACTGGGGCATTCGTGATGAATGAGGTACATTCGTTTTACCGCGCAATTTAATTCAGTTTTCTCTGATATCAATCAGTCTTTTACCCTAGATCCCCCCCCCTCTATTCACCCCACCCCACTTTAATTAAAATAGTGCCACACCCAGAACAACTAACCGCCCGCACTGCAAAATAAATGAAAGCAAATGTACGATCCCAAAGTATCAAAACCTCCTATCCTTTTTTTTTTCGTGTCTGATTTAATTAGCATTTGATACGTTGTACAGCGGTGCTGTGCCGGCCCGTGTGGTGGGCGGAGAGAGATTAGTCACCGTCAGTTGACTAGCATTTGCTGATAACACAATTGCAGGTCGGGAAGCCCTGAATCATGTCATTGCATTTATTACAATCAGAGCTGGCAAGATAGAGATAATTACCACTTGAGCTGAAGTACTGTACTGTAGGGTATCTCGTATCACGTGAACCTAGTTAGGTATGGAACAACACATCGAATTTTCCTAGTGAAAACTTATCTTCTCAAGAAGAAGTCTTACATTAAATGTGTTCGTGCGTTTCAGCGCCGTGCGATTTATACTTGTGGGGGAACCTAAAAGGTATAGGCTACAGAAACAAACCGGGTAATCTGGAGGCTCTCGAGAACGAAATAACTGCACTGATACGAAATATCCGTGAGGATAAATTACAGCGAGTGTACCCAAACTTCCTACGTTGGTGCAATGTGTATTTAGAAAGTACAGCATTTCCAATAACTACTCTGAAATTCATGCAAGTAATGATGATTATTAAATACGTTAAAAAGTGTAAATGTGTTGAACTAGTTGGGTGCTACGCTGCTGCTAGCCACAGTGTCCCTGACGTCACACGGTGCATGTGTTGGACTAGTTGGGCGCTACGCTGCTGTTAGCCACAGTGTCCCATCCCCACACGGCCCATGTGTTGAACTAGTTGAGCGCTACGCTGCTGTTAGCCACAGTGCCCCTGCCATCACACGGCGCATGTGTTGTACTATTTGGGCGCTACCATGCTGCTAGCCACAGTGTTCTTGCGACACACAGCGCATGTGTTGAACTAGTTGAGCGCTACGCTGATGTTAGCCACAGTGCCCCTGCCGTCACACGGCGCTAGTGTTGTACTTGTTGTGCGCTACGCTGCTGTTAGCCACAGTGCCCCTGCCGTCACACGGTGCTAGTGTTGTACTTGTTGTGCGCTACGCTGCTGCTAGCCACAGTGCCCCTGCCGTCACACGGCGCATGTGTTGAACTAGTTGAGCGCTACGCTGCTGTTAGCCACAGTGCCCCTGCCGTCACACGGCGCTAGTGTTGTACTTGTTGTGCGCTACGCTGCTGCTAGCCACAGTGCCCCTGCCGTCACACGGCGCATGTGTTGAACTAGTTGAGCGCTACGCTGCTGATAGCCACAGTGCCCCTGCCGTCACACGGCGCATGTGTTGAACTAGTTGAGCGCTACGCTGATGTTAGCCACAGTGCCCCTGCCGTCACACGGCGCATGTGTTGAACTAGTTGAGCGCTACGCTGCTGTTAGCCACAGTGCCCCTGCCATCACACGGCGCATGTGTTGAACTAGTTGAGCGCTACGCTGCTGTTAGCCACAGTGCCCCTGCCATCACACGGCGCATGTGTTGAACTAGTTGAGCGCTACTCTGCTGTTAGCCACAGTGCCCCTGCCATCACACAGCGCATGTGTTGTACTATTTGGGCGCTACGCTGCTGTTAGCCACAGTGCCCCTGCCATCACACGGCGCATGTGTTGAACTAGTTGAGCGCTACGCTGCTGTTAGCCACAGTGCCCCTGCCATCACACGGAGCATGTGTTGTACTATTTGGGCGCTACGCTGCTGCTAGCCAAAGTGCCCCTGCCGTCACACAGCGCATGTGTTGAACTAGTTGAGCGCTACGCTGCTGCTAGCCACAGTGCCCCTGCCGTCACACGGATCATGTGTTGGACTAGTTGGGCGCTACGCTGCAGCTGTTAGCCACAGTGCCCCTGCCGTCACACGGCGCATGTGT
This sequence comes from Meconema thalassinum, assembly GCA_946902985.2. Classification (NCBI taxonomy): domain Eukaryota; kingdom Metazoa; phylum Arthropoda; class Insecta; order Orthoptera; family Tettigoniidae; genus Meconema; species Meconema thalassinum. The sequence goes on from OX336392.1 coordinate 176,060,260, forward strand.
TGAACTAGTTGAGCGCTACGCTGCTGTTAGTCACAGTGCCCCTGCCGTCACACGACGCATGTGTTGAACTAGTTGGGCGCTTCGCTGCTGTTAGTCATAGTGTCCCTGCCGTCACACAGTGCATGTGTTGCACTAGTTGGGTGCTACACTGCTGCTAGCCACAATGCCCCTGCCGTCACACGGCGCATGTGTTGTACTAGTTGGTCCCTACGCTGCTGCGATAGCGATGAAACTTGGGTGAGATGTTGTGTACACTCCTGGGAAGGTTTCTGGCTTACTACATGCATTGTACAATAGGTAGCGCACGAGTAGATTCAACAAATGAGCGATGGCGCTTGAATCGTTTCAACAAAGTTCCGTATGCGTTCATATACCATTCATCCAATTGAGATGGTGAATTGTTGTGTACACTCCAGGAAAGGTTTGTGACTTCGTACATGCATTTTACAATAGGTAGCGCACGAGTAGATTCAACAAATAAGTGACGGCACGCAAATCTTTTCAACTAGGTCCCATATGCGATCGTATACCATTCATCCGATTGCGATGAAATTTTGGTGAATCGTTGAGTACACTCCAGGGAAGGTTTTGGCTTAGTAAATCCATTTTACAATAGGTAGCGTACGAGTGGATTCAAAAAATGTGTGACGGCACGCGAATCGTTTAAACAACATCCCGTATGCGTTCATATGCCATTCATCCGATTGCGATGAAACTTTGATGAGTTGCTGTGTACAAGCCAGGGAAGGTTTTTGACTTAGTAAATCCATTTTACAATGGGTAGCACACGAGTAGATGCAACAAATGAGTTAAAACGTTCGAAGCGTTTCAACAAAATCCCGCATGCGTTCATATAGGCCTACCATTCATCGATTGGGATGAAACTTTCATGAGTTCTTGTGTACACTTACGTGAAGGTTTCTAACTTAGTAAATCCATTCCAGGTAGCCCACGAGTAGATTCAACAAATTAGTGACAGCTCACGAATCGTATGCGTTCATATGACATTCATCCGATTGCGATGAAATTTTGGTGAGTTGTTGTGCACGCTCGCACGGATGTTTCTAAATTAGCTAATCCATTTTACGATAGTTTAGAGGTAGTTAACGGAAATTGAAAAAAATAAAATATTGTGTATCAAAAAGCACTTCAAGAAACAAAATTACTACACCAACACTTTCTTTGATGGGCATTGCAACGCATGCCGGGTACAGCTTGTAATAAATAAAATTTTAATACTAATAAGTGTAACCTCTAGAGAGGCCTCTCGGCCAGGCCCGTGCGTGCAATGGGCAAGGTGAAGTAGTGCTAGCGAGAAAATTAATCGTGTCGGCGAAGCGCAGCCCTACCCTGCCCATTTCTGAGCAGTGTAGCACGACAGCACACTCATCTTTTGTATCCTAAACGTAATTAGTACATCTGGTGATATACCACAAAATATGGCCCCATATCTTAAGTATAAATGGAAATAAGCAAAATATGTATTTCTTAATGTGTGCATGCTTGTGCAAGTTTTCAAAATACGTAACGCAAAGCACATCGAGTTCAGTTTAGTATTCAGATATTGTTATGGGGTTTGAATCCATTTTTCAGTGTTGCCTAAGTAAACAAAAGTTTGGTGCTTTTCAGTCGGTCAACACGAATGTACCCAAAAGGAGCTGGGTTATGCCCTAATCCTCAAATAAATTACATGAGATTAATAAATACACTAGGATGACCAGTTTCGATCGTCAAGCAATCATCATCAGATCCATTACACTTAGGCTATAACATCTATGTTTGAGAATACAGGTGAAAAATATTTACAATATGTACAATTATTTAGTTGCAGTATTGGTATTACAACTGTTGGTGTATGCTAAATGTAGTATATCTAAAGTATGTTATTGAATATATTCTTATCTAGATTTGGCAACGTCACACAAATAAACATTGCACTGACCTCAGACAGCACTTAGGAACAAAGGGGGGAGAAAGGAAAAACCAGTTTCGTCCAGTTAACACCCGGGTTCAGTCGACCACAACTGGTGCTAGAGTGAACACGAAACTGCTCGAAGTTCCAGCCAGGAAGACAACCGGATAAGTATCAGCCTGTATTATTACAGTATAACCATAGTTGATTTTTTACAATCATATAATCACCCCAAACAGACAAAACTCCGGATTTCTATCACCATTTTAGCATTTCACCTAACATTAGATATACTACATTTAGCATACACCGACAGTTGCAATACCAATACTGCAACTAAATAATTGTACATATTGTAAATATATTTCACCTGTATTCTCAAACATAGATGTTATAGCCTAAGTGTAATGGATCTGATGATGATCGCTTGTTGATCGAAAATGGTCATTCTGGTGTATTTATTAATCTCATGTAATGTATTTCAGGATTAGGGCATAACCCAGCTCTTTTTGGGTACATTCGTGTTGACCGACTGAAAAGCAACAAACTTTTGTTTTTATTCAGATATTGTATATGTTTATTCCATTTCAAGTCATGTTGTGTCCATAGCCCTAAAAACTTCGTTTCTGATTTATTCTCTATTTGATGACCATTTAATGTAATATTGGGCGTCGCAGGATTCCTATTCTGTATAGTGTGGACACTTAGAGATACTGGTTTTGCGATTATCTTGTGACCATTTGGTTAACTCTTCTTTAACAGAGTCAGCAGACTGCTGTAAGACCTGTTTAGTTTCACCTTTTATTACGTGTGTTGTATCGTCCGCAAAACAAAATTTCCTTATGTGAATGAACGTTCTGTGTTATATCATTGATATATAGAAGAAAGAGTAGTGGGCCCAAAACCGATCCCTGGGGTACTCCAAATTCAATAATTCCCTCATTGGACAATGTTTCATTGAGTAATTTGGTTCCATCATCCTTGTGTCTCAAGCTTACTATTTGTTTACGCCTTGTTAAGTAAGACTCTATCCATTTATTAGCTAGACCTCTAATACCATATTGATTTAGTTTTGTAAGGAGGATTTTATGGTCAACAACATCAAATGCTTTCGATAAATCCTACAATAGGCCAGTTAAATGTTCCTCACTGTCAATTAATTTCAGTACCGGTATACTATTACTACATTCATAAATTGCTGTCTGTGTAGATTTTTCCATTCTGAATCCATGTTGTGAGTTTGATAATATTTTATTTTTTTCTATAAAACTTATCAGTCTCTTATACATGATTTTTTCCACAATTTTTGCATTACCAGTTGGTAAGGTAATAGGACGATAGTTATCTAATTCATCTTTTAAACCGTTTTTGTGCACTGGAATTACTTTTGATAACTTCAAAATATCCGGTAAGTTCCTGAGAGAATTGAACTGTTTATTAAGTGTGTAAGTGGATTTATTATATTTTCTGCACATTTCTTTAAAATTGCATCAGGGATGCCATCAATGCCAGCACAAAATTTATTGTTTAGCTCTTTTATAACTATTCTTACCTCTTCACTTGTGACATGATTTATAAATAAAGAATCACTACATATTGTGACCTTTATGCATCTCTGATAGCATAAAGTCTACATATTATTCCAACAAGATTTATTCATGTCTCAAAGCCGATGTGAGAATAGAAGTTGCTTGTGAAACTGGCTTGACAAAAGGATGGTTCGTACGTGACTAGAAGCAGCTTTCACTCAGCGCAGACAAAGGCAGTAGAAGAGAGAAAATCCACATCTGGACACCAAATGCGCCCAGACAACACGCGAAGGTCGTTCAACTACGCGGGTAAATGCGAAAACCTCAACGATCACCTACCAAATAAACCCCGCCCATTTGAAAGGAATTAGAGCAATAATTAGAATACATAAACAGGAATTATACCATCGTATAGGGGACTATCCCAGCCTCTCAGAGATATCGTCAAAATTTAAATTGGATCATTCTGTGATTTTTGCCAGAATTAAAATGAAATCAGGGGGTGGATTTGAAACGACCAATGGCAGCGAGAGACGCTAGACGCGACCAAATCCCGCCGAAATTAAGGGACAATGAAGCAAATTACGGAGCTCATTATATAAGGATCCAACGATCGGATTTTGGATAAAAAGGAGTCATTGAGACATTGGAAATGAGGACGTTCTAAGGAGCTAGTTTGCATATTCATGTGAGTGTTATTTTGGAAATAAATTCTGAAACTCCCCTACTCCACATCCCTTTAAGAGAAATCGTATAAATAATGGATTGAAACACAGCGAAGTCAGTCTACTTTGGGGCATCACGGGAGGCGGAAGCCTTGGCCCTGAGCGATCAGAAAGTACAGTGATTTTTACAAGTTCTATAAGTCTACTTTGGGGCATCACGGGAGGCGGAAGCCTTGGCCCTGAGCGATCAGAAAGTTCAGTGATTTTTACAAGTTCTATAAGTCTACTTTGGGGCATCACGGGAGGCGGAAGCCTTGGCCCCGAGCGATCAGAAAGTACAGTGATTTTTACAAGTTCTATAAGTCTACTTTGGGGCATCACGGGAGGCGGAAGCCTTGGCCCTGAGCGATTAGAAAGTACCTTAATTTTTACAAGTTCTATAAGTCTACTTTGGGGCATCACGGGAGGCGGAAGCCTTGGCCCTGAGCGATCAGAAAGTACCGTGATTTTTACAAGTTTTTATAAGTTCTAAATACGCGCTGTAGAGGCGGAAGCCGAACCCAGTAGCCATCAGAAAAGTAACATTCTTTACGAGTTTATAAGTAGGAGCAAGTATACCTCTGAAATTTGAATATCGTTAAGTATTCGCGAGTGCGAATTAGAACAGTGCATATAATAACAGTACGACGCAGTTATAATGATAGGTATAGCCGCCTGAGCTATTAACAGATAAACCAGTAATCTAGGAAGCTATTGAACTGTCAGCCGAACTAAATAAGTTGATGATAGATACAGGAGATAGGAGCTTCTTGTGCGAGAACCGTGCATTGTGCTAATAATAATAATTCACAGTGGACCTTTGCTTTGGTGAAATTTTGAAAACCGTGTGTAAATTATCCTCCTATCAAGATGAACCAACTAATGAAGAAGACTGATATCATGGACCAGAACCGCATCAGGAAATATGAGAGATAAGTAAACAATTGTATGGGGCATGTGGGCCATAATGTTTCCCATCAGGGGGGTCGGATAAGTTTATCTCGATCATAAGCAATTATGATAAAAATAGATATTTTAGGCATAACAGGCATGTTTTGTGTAGATTTGTGTGTTTATCAGAAATGAGTATTTTGTGTGTTTTATAACGTAATAAGTATATGAGCATCAAAGTTCTAATTTAAATATGGTTTTATTTGGGATGTCATTAATCTTGCTGAATGCACAGTTAAGGGAATAATTGGTTTGATAGTGCTTATGCACGATGTGAATGTAAAAGCTAATATGGGGAAGACCGCTCGATAATGTGACGAGACCAGTAAGTGACACTGAAATTATGTGAATAATAAGTATGGTAAGTGATTATCACACGAAGGTAAAAAGAGGTAAGACAAGAATGGCTGGAGGGTAATGTGTTATATTCAGATAAGGCTGAGAGTCGATTCTGGGTCGAGCAGAATTAATAGCGGAGGTGATATTCCCGCGTTCTACGATGAGATAATGGTAAGTGAAATTAATAGCGGAGGTGATATTCCCGCGTTCTACGATGATATAATGGTAAGTGAAATGATTGAGTTCATTATCTGATGAGAGTCCACTTTAGCTCCGTCGGAAAGGTATTGTACTGCTCGAGCCCAGGTAGTTAAAAGGGAGTCTTTAAGAGGCAGGTAGAAGTGTGGTAAGCCGTCTGAATTCTAAAAGCAGCCATGAAGGTTATTGCTAGCCAGCTGGTTAGGGCGATGAAAGTGTCTGTCACAACGTCGAGGGTGTCATTGTATTCTATGAAGGGAGGTAGCCCGACTTCCCGGGGTTTCTTCTTGTGTGCCGCTTTAGGAAGCGACGTATTGTATTGTCATTATTTTTGAGTGCATTCATTATAATTGTTTGTTTATTAATAATCACGGGGCATCGGCCGCCGAAGTATTTATTTGTTGCTTCATGTATGATGACTTGTTTATTTTACCATAATTAACGGAGTCATGACTCTGAGAGAAGTAATTGTTTTTAAGTTATAAATACACACATGCCCGTAACCTAGAATAAATCTATTGCCTTCATTATCTGACTCTTGTGAGGAAAGATGATGATTGTACGAGAAAACATGTCCGAGTTCCCAAAAACCAATTTTGCAAGTTATAAACATGAGTGCGCATATTTTTTTGTGATAGAATGGCTGTGTTATTTAAGCCATAGTTATTTGAACTATGTCTGTTGACGTAAATTCTTGAACTTAAAGCAGTGGACTGCAGTAAAATAGACTATTTTTCTTTTCCTGGTTTCAGCCAGTGTGATAACATTTATTTTGCATTTTTGATGTTGTTGATTAGAGTAATTTAAGGGAGTTTGTTTTGTTTTTATTTGTCTATGGATGGGAGAAAAGGGAGATGATGTTTTTGTGAAATAAATTATTTTATATTAGGAGTTCTCTGACATACTGATTTTAAGTTAAGCCTCCTGTGATCCTGTGACTATATTCCTAGGATGTTTAGAATAAGTTAGAGCCACCCCGAACAGATCACTACCCGAGCAAGAGTCGGCATCCTAGAAGAACACGGAAGGGTACAATATATTTATTTTATTATTAGAATTTAGTGTATTTACCTGTGATTTATTTAAAAATTTTTGTGGAATTTCCAGAAAATAGTCATTACAGGTGTTTATGTTCGACCCTGACTATTATATGTCAGAAAACTGTACTATAATGAGGCTCATTATAACACTACTTTTCATTATGAAACAGTTTCTCCCACCAATCAGAGCTCAATAAACAGTTGTTTGACCAATTAGATAATTAGATGCGCTGAGTTCCACGGCCTTCTAATTTAAATTTCACTGCCTGGCCTAGTGTCATAGTAGGGTAATCGAGGAGGCCATGGTAAAATACAAGGCATTCTCTGCGTCTCATGCGCTCCGTTCAGTTCATAAAACTGGCGAAATCTCGACAGATATTTATGAATATTTATGTTCGAACATAAAATAGTTATAATAATTATCGTCGAACATAAACAGTTGTATGCACTATTGCTATTTCCTCTGGATTATTAATCACTTTATTATGGCAGGTGAGTGTAATGTTCCTTTGTATTTTAGCAGATTTTCCAGTTTCTTTCTTTATCATGGTCCACATAGCCCTGATTTTAATAGATGATTGGGAAATAAAATCATCATTATGCATTTTCTTCGCTAGTCTTATTACCTGACTTAATATGCTAGTATATTTTAGCCTACTTTCGATTTTTGAAAAAATAAAAAAATAAAAAATGAAAGTAGACTTATGAGTTCAACACAGGGCCAAAAATTGTGTGTCTGTGTGTGTGCGTGTGTGTGTGTGTGTGTGTGTGTGTGTGAGTCTGTGTGTGTGTACTCTGAATGTCTGTCCCCCGCCTATCAATTCGAACACGGTGAAACCGAATTGAACGAAATTTGGTACAGAGGTAGAACTGGCAAAGGGCACCTCAGTGTCATGTTTTGTATTGCCGCCATCTTTACCAAAACCTAATGGCGGCCACTCAAATGGTCAAAACTTAATAATGTATTACGACTTAACTAATAATCGGATCTTTACCAAATTTGGTAACAACATACCTTCATGTGGGACGCGTCTTGTGCCCAAACTACGAGGTCATCAACCGTACCATTTCAGGATGGCGGCCGGGTGAATTATGCAAACTTTATAATTTATAACATGGGACCCACCAGTTCCGATTATCGAACCAAGAATGGTTTAATCTGTTCTAAACGACGTGGCATGTTTGAAATTAAAAGTTTATATTGTAATAGTATAGTCTGGAAGTGATTTTAAAAAGCTGAGTCGATTCGGTTATTTGACAAGATGGCAGCTGATCTCTCGTTCTGACCTATATTTTATTAATTTCAGTATGTTGCATGCAATATAGCTTAGTGATAAAAATTATATGAACTTTATATGAAATGAACTCGGTTTGAAATATACTCCGGTGAAGAAATCGTTTAGTCCAAGTCATTATTTGCTATCACGTTATTGGTTCCTAACGCTCAATTAGTGTGTGCACGATTGGCTTAGTGGTTAGGGCGTTGGTCTTTTATCAGGCTGGCCGTGGTTCAAATCCTATCAGAGTTTAGTTTTTTGCTTGCATTTATTTATATTTATTATTTCTTGAGTACTGAGACGTTATAAAATAAAGCATTATATGGTGCATTTTGAAATGGAAAATATATATTTAATTAAAACAACATTCTCCACCGGAGTGACATCTAAGAGTAATTAGTTGAACTATGTTATAGCAAACCACAGCCTTCTAGAAGCGAGCTGCGGCCTATACCGGCCCGTTAGTGAACCCATGTCTACAGTATAACTGAAAAGTCTATTATTTTGCTGATAGAGGGCACACATCCCCAAGATAAGGCGCGATTATCACGGCCATAAACGTTGGTATTCATTTATCACTTGTCTTCATAAAGGGTATTGATACAAGTCGTTAGTCGGTGGCGAATGTATTCCGCAGATCTCTTCTATAAACGTATTAATTTATGTTCCGCCCCTTGAAACAACAATACGTTAATGATATCTATACTGTACTGCAAGATCCTTTGATCTAATTATACTCATGTGCACATAATTTAACTCACAGCGAAGGTAACAGACTCTTCAACTCAACTTACTGTAGCCTACTCGTTGCAGCTATTAAAGACACAACGAACCCTTGAATCCTAGTCGCGTGTGTGGCGGCTTCGGTGGCGTAGTCGGTAGCATGCTGAGCTTCTATGCCCAAGATAGCGGATTCAAACCCGGCCGAAGCCGTCGGATTTGTTTTAAGAGCGTTAAAATCCCTCAGTATGCCTTCCTTCGTAGGGGAAGTAAAGCCGGCGATCCCATGTCATAGATTTATGGCATGTTAAAGAACCTTCCACTAATTGCACCTGTGTGAAGCTAAATTGGATAGGTTAAGAATGTAAACAACGCTCTTAGGTTTCTATGTTCGTTGCCAAGAGCCGACTGTGGTGGTGTCTAGTAGCTAAGTTCTAAACTTGGCCTATAAGGCATCCAAAGTTTAGAACGAAGCACTGGTTAGATAGGGATATTATTCTCCCTTTGTTACACGTGAGACATGTATGACGCTGTCATTTTCTAGCAATCCACTGTTGCCATATCAGTCGAAAATTTTTCTTTGTCGAAACAACAGCATATTCGGGTAGAACTATGTTTTGCCGATCTTTTTTTGTCCTATATTAGAACTACGTAAACTTGATAGAAATGCTAGAAAAATTAGATATCCATATTTAAAAAAAAACTATAAACTGTGTCCCCTTTTTAGTAAAATGGATCTTATATCATGTTGCATTGACTCTGTGATGCCTATTTTTCACAAACGTGTAGCTAAATGTGCCGTCTTGATGATGGATTATTGAAGTATTTTATACTGGCAATATTACAATTTTCATGTAGGTAAAACTTCTGAATATTCTCTCATAACCGCATAGCAGCATTGAAAAAGTTCGTATGCTGCCAACTTTTCTATTTTTCAAGATAACCGTGTCATGTCAGTTGGAGAGTTGTAGAGGAATGTTGGAACAAGTTTTCTACCTGCTTACCTAGAGTGTAGGTTTAATTGTTTACACAGGCCGGGCTGTTCATTGACAGCGGGGTGCAGCATGCTACTCACAGCTTTATTACAGTGCCCTTCGAGCTTGTATTTCGAAGGTTCGTCTCAGACTCGTAAGAGGAAGGACACCTTGTCAGTAGCAGCAGCAGACCAGCCTAAGTTGTTCTAACAGATCACCAGGATGGAAACTACGAGCAGCGGGACCATCGAGTGGAGGAAGCAGCAGAGGACGGCGAGCCAGCCAGGGGCCAGGGCAGGCGCAAACGCGCCCGGAGAGGTAGAGGGCCGCGATCGGCAGGCTCCTTGTTGGTGGAGTTAACCTCCACTGGGCCCTCTCCTCCGGTCACGCGGGCAGGCCGTTGACGAGGTAGGGGTGCCTCACAGCCCGGCTGGCGCAAACAACGCTGGAGCAGCACCCGGCCCGGGAAGCATAGGTAGCCCGGACATAACGCAGGTTTCCCTGCGGTCCGAGCCAACCGACGCCTCCCCAAGCCCCTCCGAGCTAGCCGTGTCCGAGAAGAGCCGGACACCAGGAACGGCTAGCCTGCCGCGACAGGACAGCAGCAGCAGCACCACCGAACCCCTGGGCAGCTGGGCGAGCGATGTTAGCTCGGACAAAGCGCATGGGCGCCCTGGGGCCACTTCCCCAGGCTCCGAGCTAGCAAGTAGCTACGACCCCAGCAGCTGGGCTTTGGTTGTTTATTACAGGCCAGACCACAACCAGGAAGAAGAGTGGAGGGACATCAAGGAGTGCCTGGACTCAGGCCACGAGGACATCGAAGCCTACCTCCCCACTGGGGTCATGGTCAGGCCATACCAGATGGACGCCTACCAGTCGTACCTCGCAGCGCTGTCTTCAATGTGGCAGGTTGCGGTGGTACCTGGCCTCCACGCATACTCCGAGCCGTCGGGCCCAGGATGGACGCCGCGACGCTGGCTGAGGTCGGGACCCAGGCGGGTCCCCTGACCTTCTCCAAGAGGACGCAGGCGTCTCCACCAGCACCTCAGGCGGTGCCATTAGCGGGGCAACTCGCGCCCGCCAACCAGGCGGAGCAACTTCCAGAGCCCCAGGTGGGGCCTTTAGCGGGGCAACTCGCGCCCGCCACTACCACCAGGAAGGGGAGCCAGGACGCCGCGAGGCCACCAGCCGCAGCCAGGGACAGCCGCACCAATCAGGTAATATGCGGCCCCTCTCAGGCCAGCTTTTACAGTGTTTTCGGTGTCTGAGATGGGACCACTCCCAGGGATCTTGCGGCTCTCCAGTCCGTTGTAACCGGTGCCCATCACCACACCGGCTGCACGGTGCCGCGCGACGCGCCGGTGTGCGCCAACTGCATGGGTGACTATCCGTCATCCCATCGCAGTTGCCCTGTCTACAGGTCCATGGCAAGAGCAGAGAGGAAGGTGGCTCGTTCCCATGGACCGCCCGCTAGGCCCCTGCTTCGGCAGGCGAGCCCCCCCCTCCACTCACCGGTGACGGAGGCTCGGTACCAGGGACCCATGGAGATCGGGTAGTGGCGCAGGTTCTTCGGATACTTGTTCCATTGCTCGGTAGCTGGCAAGGCCCGCGCTGATCCCAGCAGTGCCGAGTTTTAACGGATTCCCCGGAGACGAACTGGCGAAAAGACGGACATGGATCTGGTGCATGATACCTTCTCCCAACTAACAAACAACCTACTCATTTCTATACCCACATTTCCTTGCATGTGGCAATAACCAAGCCGCCAGGTTTTACGTGTAGACAATCTTTCCTTTCTGTCTATGCGGTTTTCCCTGGTGCACATATATAATATATACCAATGTTAATATATACTAATTATGCCTGGTAGATCGCGACCGCGATGGGACAGGCATTAAGTCCTAAATGACATTCCTTCTATCCAATCCCCTATGCTTTCCCTTCTACTATCGTAGATTAACTGCATGTCGGAGGCACCTGTAGTAAGGTCGGGTGCCACGCGGGGGGTGCGGGTACTCTTTCGCCTCCTCCCCCCCCCCCCCGAAAAAAAGCTTGTATTTCAGTTGTTCAGCAGTCTCTATCTTGAGTGTGTGTGCAGCAGTTCTGTTAGATTTAACGTGTTGTATTTTACGTATTTCAAGTACAACAATGGATAGTTTTGTGAAAAGAAAGCGTGGTCAAGTGCTCAGAAGAAGGGAAAAACAGGTCGTAATTAATGGGTTCAGTTATTTTAAGAATCTTAAACCTAACGAAAGTATAAATAATTTAATCAATGAAACTGCTCTGGCCACAGGAGTATCAAAGACTACCGTTTTTAAAATACGTAGTGAGAGTGGACAGGGTCCAGTACTGTCGCCACGCAAAAAGAGGCTACGTAATACACTTCGCAAGAATAGCAGGAATGTTTAATATAATGACTTTGTGAGGAGCAGCATCCGTCGCAAAAACCACAAATTTTACTTTCGAAACCAACCACCAACTTTACATTCAATCCTGGCTGCAGTAAACTCAGATTCCGACCTTCCAGATTAAAAAAAAATCTACTTTCCATTCGCTGCTTAAGGACATGGGATTTGAGTACGCGAGAAGAGAAAATAAAGCCATAATGGTGGAGAGGAGTGATTTAGTGATATGGCGTCATGATTATCTTGTGGCAATAAAAAAGTACACAGATGAAGGGTGGAATGTTGTGTATAGTGATGATGACAAGACAATAACAACACCAAAGCAAGCGTTTCTGGCGGGACTTTCGACAGGCCTAAAGGCTCCTACTGCACGAGGTCCGCGGTTTGCAATAGTCCACACAGGAAATGAAAATGGATTTGTACCCAACGCACAGTTAGTATTTTTGTGCAAAAAGAACACCGCAGACGCGCATGATGAAATGGATGGTGAAACGTACGAACATTATTTCAAACACCAAGTGCTACCTAAACTGCCGACCAAATCTGTTATTGTTATTGACAATGCGTCATATCACAGTCGTCAAGTTGAGGCTATTCCGACTTCGGCATGGAAGAAAGGAAAAATGCAGGAATGGCTTTCGTCGCATGGGGAGCCGTATGAAGAGCATATGTTGAAGAAACATTTAATGGAAATTATTAAAAGTGTGAAATATAAATACGATAAGTACAAAATTGATGAAATGGCTAAAGAAATGGGTCATTTAGTTCTACGCCTTCCACCTTACCATTGCGAACTAAATCCAATAGAATTAGTGTGGAGTCAGGTCAAACATCATGTTAAAATGAACAATTTGCACTTCAAAGTAAACAAGTAGTTCCGTGAAGAACTATACAGCCTATTTTCAAATATCCTACTTATGTGAATTGCCTCTACATACAAAATTTCAGTTTGATTGCTGTAATAGATTCGTCGATATTGAGAACCGACTAAATATTTCGGATGGTCGCCATCTGGATTTTATATATGTAGGTCCTAGAGTTATGTACTGTTACGTGAAGATTATTGTGTACGTGTAGCAGTCAAACTTCAATCGCATGATTAGGACACAAGAAGTAACAAGGAGATTTTAAATTTTCGCACAGCTGCCATCTTGTGGTTATGGAAACAATTGAAATAAATTAGATGCCAGTGGATTAACATTCGTATAAGGATTTACTGTACCAAATTTCACTGCACACGGATACTTAAATTGCGAGAAACGTCCATGTGAATATTTATACTTCGCGTCACCGCCATGTTGGATTTGTGATCACCAGGTTATTTAAAGTCCTATAGATGAACTTAAGTTCATAGCCCCTATGAACATAAAAAAATCAGTTTGATTGCTATAATAGATTCGTAGATATTCAGAGCCGTCTAAATATTTTGGATGGTCGCCATGTTGGATTGTTAAATGTATAGGCCATAGAGTCATGTACCATTAAAGGAAAATTATTGCGTAGGTTCATTACTCAAACTTTCACTTCGATCGCATGATTACGACACAAGAAATAAAAAATAATTTTAAAATTCGCAGAGCCGCCATCTTGAGGTTATGTAAACAATTGAACTAAATTAGATACCAGTGTATTACAATGTGTAAAAACATTTCCTGCACTAGATTTCATTGCGGTTGGAACATTAAATCGCGAGAAAGGTCTATTTAAAATTTTCGAATTCGCCTGACCGCCATGTTCGTTTTGTAGTTAACCGGTTTATAGTCTTATAGATGAACTTCTAGCAGTGCCCTTTATCTCCGTACAAAATTTCAGGGTGATACCACTAATAGTTTCAGGGATATAGAATGCCAGCGAAATATTTCGCACATCCGCCATCTTGTGGTTAGCATATGTAAAGGGTGCATTACAATGTGTATACACATATACTCAGTGGCGTACCGACGGGGGGACGGGGGGTTAAGGGTTGAACCCCCCCCCCCCCCTCCAGAGCTATTCCTTTACTTGAATCTATGTATTGTCCCATCTATCACCTGTTTTACGGCATCGCTCGTTAGGCGTCTTAACTCCCGCATACACCTTAGGTGTGGTCACGTTCCTCACTTAATAATGAACCCATGTGCCATCAGGTCCATGGATGGTCGAATCCATGCATTTGAGGAAGAAATCAAAGAAGCGTATAGTTTCTAATGTAACTTAAAGAAAGATCCAGCTAGGAGGCCAGTATAAGGTTGTGCAACTAACGAGGACCAGGTGTTCGAGAGGATGATATCATCCCTCTTGACATTCAGAAGGGAGCGAGTCACGAGTATTAATAACCGAGTGGAAATTTCCCGGGATTAGACAAGGAGGCCTGAATCGGAATTCGAGCTGACGTTGCTGGAAAATGACAACACCGCTTATGCGCCAGAAGAGGAATAATTAAATTTAACCTGTTTACAAGTATAATAATGAGTAAACAAGTACAGTACAGTGAATCATTTTGAATGAGAGATTTTTCAGTAAAGAGAAACCATTTAATAATTGCGCAGGAGAAAACTGCTAACGCAAGACGACGTCATTGGGGAATCACCCAGGCCTGTGTGGAGGGGAGAAAGCAAAAGAAATGCAACACCCACACATCTGAGGACGAGAGATTAATTAATATCTCCGAATTGCACGATCGATTCTTAGGTGCAATAAGATTATTTGACATTGAGAAGACGAGCTTTCGGAAGGTATAATTTTTATATTTGGGGCACCATTATTTTAGAAGTTGACCACAGAAAAGGCTAGAGTCTTATTTTTTTGTAGTGAAATAGTATAAAGCTTTGGGCTTCACCAAGCCAATCATGCAGTTCCGACAGCCCGTGAGGGGCATAATCACGCATCACGCAGTACAAGTCCGTCCAGGGGGACGTAACGCTGGATCATCAGCACATGCAGTTTCAAACGGCCTGAGGGCACGTCACTAGGCTACATCAAACACCGAATGCAGTTCGACAGTCCGTGAGGGGCGTAACTCTGCGTCACATCGAAGGCAGTTACCAGTACTCCTTGAGGGGAGAAACACTGTGTTATAGCGCAGAAGTATATCCGATAGCCACAGGCGTCGCAGTATTAACGACTTGCTTGCCTCCATAAGGAGTGGTCAAGAAGAAATTTAAAGTATCGCCGTATTGAAAGAGTAGGAAAATCCTAGTTACAGGATTTAGGCCCGACTGTATACAAGTTATAGTGAAAGTTCGTAAGATATAGTCAGAGCAGGCTGCGAACGTCCGACTTAAAGGCGATAGGTCGTTAAATAGACGAACGAATAGATCATAACGTACGGAAGTACCTTACCAGAAAGATAAACTGTCATCTAAATTAAAGAACCCAAAAAGGGAAGAACAGAATAAGGTTCGGAACGTACATCAGAAACGTAGGAGTGCTAGAACCGATCAAATAAAGAAGATAGGAGACTATAAACATTATCTCCAGAAAGCAGGCGAACTATTCTAAAAGTACTAGACTCGAGAAGTACTAGCTGCTATAGACTAAATCCGCAGGTCATTGAGGAGACCTCGATCCGAATAGACTTTCGCTAGGATCGATAAACAGATCTACAAAGGAGCCGTTCAAGCTAGATAAATAGCTGGTCATCCAGGATAGGAGTAGAAGAATTTGGATTCCAGGGAACAGTAGATGTTTCGAGACTTTCGTATTCTGCAGGATAGGAAGCCGACATCGAATAAATTTCACCCTTGGAAACGGGAATTAATAGGTCACGTGTGATAGGCTCAGAAATACGGCCTAGTGATAAAGAATTGTGAAGTGTAAATTTATCAAGATTGTGTGTTAAATTAATATTTTTAGTGTTTATTATGTGTTCAAAAGGGACACATCAGTGTATAAAAATGTCGTCAATGTTAAGTGTCTTAAATATATGTCAAGAAGTGTTTATACATAAGATGAATTCCTTTAATATGGAGTAAAAAGTTCAAAGTGGGCCCAAAAATGAAGCACCGCACAAGAATAAAGATCATGGGACGATCTTAAAAACATGTGAGTACTGAATTTCATTCTATTTTGGTGTCAGGAATTGACTGTGTACAAATCCACCGGAGTTTTTGAGTAAAAGGGATGTGTTTTAATAAATAAATACTGAATAAACAAGAACGCGGTTTGAACAATAATAGAAATTTGAGAAATTATCAATAATTATGTAAAGAATAAATCCCGTAGAGGAAATAAATGAATAAAATGTTAATGTATTTAACAAATGTCATAAGAGCAAGCGAAATATCAGTAATTATCATGAAAGATATTCAAATAAAGTAAAGTGGAAATATGAAAGAAATAGCTTTTGAGCTTGTGTAAAGAATAAAGATAATAATAATAATTAAATATGGAAATATTAAATAAAGATCAAATAATTTGATGTGAACATAAGAGCATTAAAGCCTTAACATATGTGTAAGATATGATGTTTAAGAGAATATTTTAAAAGGGAGCGATTTATCGGCAACGGAAAAGATTAATATAAGAATTAAAATAATATGAATTGTTACTAATGAGATTTATCAGTTCTTGGGAAGACAATTCGGCTTAAAATAATGCATAGCGCAAAAGAGCGCAAATAATATTAAAATGTCACGCTAGGAACGCGTAGAGGTTAAAATACTTGGTAAATTACTTATGGAGGGTAGTTGATTGCAGTGAATTTATAATTGTATAAGTCCTCTATTTGTGACGTAGTATCACGAGGCATTGTGTATGTATTTGAAAGGGAGCTAATATATGGTATTATTGAGCGTATGTCATATGGGCCACGGCCGACTTTAAATCGCATTTTGTATAAGTCCTCTGTAAGGGAATGGTTCCCGAGGCATGTGAAAAGATTCGAACGCAGAATCTTCTTATGATAAAAGCCCCTTAATTTTTCGTCGTCGAATGTGTATTAATCTTCCCAATCAATGAGGACCCTCTCATAATTAATAAATGCCAAGGTTACGAAAGTGGTCTATGAACCAAAGAATAGTTGTTTGAATGAGTACGGTACAGAAAAAGCCCGGTCTCTCCCCAGAACTGAATATAATGTGAAGGTTTGTTTTGAAAGCCTTGGAAATAAGCTACTAACGTGGGTTAGACAGGGAGTCGCCGTCACCCTCCGTGTCATAAATCGCGCCCGAGTAGAAGGGTCTAGCTCTCTTAGAGCGAGAGTGGGCAGGAAACCGTCTCGTAAGATGTTGTAAAGAGAAATGAATACACCAGGAGTGTTTAAAGTTGTTAACGACCCGGGCGTTGAACCGAGGTCCTTGTAGATTGATATTTTCGTTTGCCTGTTCAGATCGTAGTTTCTTATATGATAATGGTCTTATAAAATATAAGAGATAAATAACAATCCCTATTGTAATGATGTATGGACGTAGGATTCCACGAGTTAATTGAAGGCAACTAAGTTTCGGGAGTAACTATAGTTTTTTTGACTATGTCAAGTATCTTCACGCTCTGGAGTACACAATTGATTTCCTGATTACCTTAATATATTTGTGAAAATAAAGAGAGATGATAACAACTGAATGTGTGGACATGCCCAAAATATTGAGTTAGATAATTAACATAAATTTTAAATATAATTATACATTTGTTTTTTTTTTGAGAATTAAGAAAATATAAAGGATAGTGTTTGAGGTGTACAAGAATGACACCATTATTATGTAAAGCATGGAGCCAAAAGACCTCGGAGTTACATAAAACTTACAGTGATGCTTTATGGAAGTAAGACTAAGTAGGAATGGTTGGTTTATGTGGAAACCATATGTTTTAAATACAATATTTGTTTTATTATATTTGTGATTCCTTGTTCATTTGGAACAAGTAGATGATTATGGGTCAGTAATTAAATTGTTAAAGTGTTTGTAGCGCCATTAATTTTATTAATTAAATGTGTTAAAATAGGAGTTGATTTTGTTGTTATTTTTGCAAGTGTATCCTCTATTTAATCCAAAATATGTGAGTCACAGAGTGGGGGAACTTACCGCTGCCCCGAAAATTCCGAATTGAGCTACGCTGGTGTACTGTGATTGGCATATTTCTTGCTAAAAGGGCACAATAAATGCCCTGCACTCTACTCGCAGTGTAGGAGCTACCCATGGATCAGTTTTGCTGTTGAAGTGTGCGATCGGTAAGTCTTTTCACGTCGCTTCGGGTTGCTTTAATTGTGTGTGCCCGTTTCCTTATAGATAATTCAGTAAAAGAGGAGTTTCTGCAATTTATTCCAATTAATGATACAGATAAAATAATCAAGATAGGCAGATTTTGAGAGCCAATAGCAATTGCAGTAGGAACACGGAGAGCAAAACATTATTTTTCTCTCACATAATATCAATATTTTAAGCAACCACGTCACTATGGTCATGATTATACCACTGCATCGTTTCAGTCCCAATATTTAGTTACTGTTGTCCATATTATTTAGAATTTCTTTTCATTTTTTTATTGTGTCGAAAAAATGAGACCTAAAATATTTTTCATGCAAAGAGAGCGGTTATTTAATTGTTGTTTTTTATGAATATTAATCAAAGTATCATTTTAATTATGATGATGACTGTCGTTTTAAGGGGCGGAACAGCAAGGTCATCTGTCCCTGTAATACCGGTAATGTACACAATTACCCTATTATATTAATGAAAACCTCCCCAGAAGGAAATTCTGCGTACGCCACTGCATATACTGTACCAAGTTTTATTACGTTTGGTTGGTTAAATCGCGAGAAACGTCTATTTAAAAGTCGCAAATTCGCGTGGCCGCGATGTTGGTTTTGTAGTTACCAGTTTTTCAAAAGTCACATAGGTGAACTTCTAGTAGTTCCCTTTATCACCGTAAAAAAAATCCGGGTTGATATCGGGAATAGTTTCGGAAATATTGAATGCTGGTGAAACATTTCGCACAGACGCCATTTTGGATTGGTGAGACGTAACAAAATTTGAAGGGCACGGTCGGGGTCGTCCAGAATAGTGCTATGAACTTACCGAGTTTCGTTGAAATCGCTCCATTCGTTTAGATTTTATTAGGGACACACACACACTCCTCACACACACACACACGGACAAAAGGTGATCTCATAAGCCTAGTTTTTCAAAATTGAAAATAGGCTAAAAATATGGAGCAGTTGATACAGGAAGGATTTAATAATGTGACAACCGAAAAGTGGAAAGACTGTGTCGAGCATGTAAAAAAAAATCGAGTCTGAAATGTGGAAAGCCGATGAAATTCAGGATGACATTGGACCTCTACTCATAAATCTGGGTGACAGCTCTTCATCAGATACTGAATCAACTGACTGTGATGACGAACGGGATGCCTGTCTGCTGTCATCATGAAAGGTAAGCCAAAGAGGAGTATTTTCTTTAATAATAACGTACTTCAACTTTAACTGCAGTCAAAACTTCACACATTTCCTTGTGCTTGTACTTTACTTATTTTATTTTGATTGTTTTCTTTATGTTACATTCAGCATACGTTATAGTTAATTTAATTTCGTTGTATGTGTTATGTTAGCCTACTATTAGTATTATTATACAGTACTTAATTCAAGTCTTCGTCACTGCACAATCGCTGAAAGTGTACGCGAAGCGCTTTGTACTGCCTCGTCTCATGGAGTGGCAACCCTGTCGTAACGCGCCATAAGACCGATGCTTCATTCTAAACGTTGGATGCCCTTATAGTAATCGTTGGTGGTGGCGCTTGGCGGCAAAAGTAGGAACTATTTGAAAAATTCTAAGTTGCAGTACTTAAATAAAAAAACAAAACAGATAACACACACTAATACAGTCATCACAATTAACACCGGTTATCAGACAGATTCTACACACACCCAAAGTACACGGGGCTACATGACCGCGTTGTCGAAGCCCCTAAACTTAAGAACCAACCAACCAATTAGTTCGCGTGGATTTTTGTAACGAGTAACTTCAACAGGCGTAGTTTTGCAAACCTATACAGTATAATTTATCGTGTTTGAAAACACACGGAACATCTAAACTGCGTCCATTTTATGAAGATTGATATAAAATATTGCATTTCTGTTGATTATGAAATGCTCTCGCCTTAAATGTACAAGCACCATCAAGCAGTGCATTGCCTACGTCACAGAAGGGTTTGGTTTACGCGCCATGGCCTGTCTTTCTCGTTAGCCGTGCGCGATTACAAATTAGCTGTGTAATAGGTATATTAAATATGTTTCACCCAGTGATACGTTTAGAGCAACGAAGTTTAAATTATTGTAAGTAGTCGATGTTAATATACTGAATACCTACGTTGTTTGGAGTGTTTGCTGATGAAATTGCAAAATGCTGGGGTAAATTATAAACTATGGTTTGAACGCCACTCCTCAAATCCAGTGTGCCAATTTGCACTTCGAATTGGAAGAAATTAGGAGGTGATAAAGACAAAGAGTTATAACTATACCCATACATTTAGGAGAAAGTAAGCTATATGTTCTTTCCTGAACATCTTGTTTTGTAGTATAAATTGATTTCAGGTGTTGTGTGGTGTATAAAATAACTTAAATGTTAGTCTGGTAGCGTTAAGAACTACAATAGAATGTACACTGATTCTACCGGATGCTATCATTAGGTTTATTGCACTTAAATTGCATTACAATACCGGTAACAAACATAACACGAATGGAATACTTAAAATGCGACTCAACTTAAAACCGTCGCCATGGAGGCCTGTCTTACATACATTCATTTGTTCATGCTGCCAACATTAACAACCAACACTTCCTAAATCCTGTCCATCTTGCCCCCCTTGATCTGTCAAGATCAACTATTCTTCTGTAGGAAGGGGCACCAATTTGCTTAGAGGACACTTTAACATCCCCCTAGATGTTTTTACGTCCCCTGTCCTCACCAGTCCATCCTTCCCAGGATAAGTCCTTACCACCGCCGCCATCTTCCACTGGAGAGGTGGAATGTTCTCATCCTTCACGAGCACAACAGTGCCGACAGGAACATTAGGTTGCACTGTTTTACACTTCAGCCGCTGCTGGAGACCACTCAAGTAGCTAGTTGACCATCTCTTCCACAGATACTGCAAGAAATGCTGCAATCTCTCCCACCTTCTTAACTGAGACATTGGAACATCACTCAAATCGGGTTCGGGAAAGGATACTAGTGGAGAAACAATCAAGAAATGGCCAGGTGTAAGGGGAAGAGTATCGTCAGGGTCATTACTTAACACAGTTAAAGGCCTTGAATGCAGACACGCTTCTATTTGATACACCAAAGTACATAACTCTTCATAGGTGAGTAAATTTGATCCAATGCGTCTGAGATGATACTTTAAACATTTTATATTTGCTTCCCAAAGACCACCAAAGTGTGGGGAGCCAGGCGGTATGAAATGCCATCGGAACTGTTCACTGGCTGCAAAGTTTTCCAAATCTTTCCTGAAAGATGGAGACGAAAAGAGTCCTTGAAACTTCTGCAATTCCTTATTAGCCTTGACAAAATTAGTTCCATTATCGGAGTACATATTTAAACATTTGCCTCTACGGGCTGTGAATCGTTTCATGGCTGCTATGAACGCACTGGATGATAGACTGGAAACCAACTCGGTACACATACATACAAACAAACAGAGCAATATAGCATTTTTGGACCGATTTACTTCTAACAGATCCAACCTTCATCATAAGAGGCCCGGCAAAGTCGACGCCCACATTTGTAAATGGACGAGAAGCTTGGACACGAACATCGGGAAGCTGTCCCATTAACTGTGTTCTTACCGCTCCCTTCAGTTTGACACACTGCAGACATTTGTGAAGAATAGGTCTGATTACCTGCCGAATTCTTGGGATCCAATATCGCAGACGTAAGCTGGAGATAATCAGTTCTGGTCCGGCATGAAGTAAGCGGTAATGTTCTGCTCCCACGATGAGGGTTGTCAGATGATGTTCTGAAGGTAAAATCGCTTGATGCTTGGTTTCATGTGGCAGAAACGATTTATTCAATCTTCCCCCTATTCTTAATACCTCTTCTTCGTCCAGAAATGGATTAAGGTTAAGAAGACGGCTGCTCCTCGATATCGGTTCTTTCTTCTTTAGAGCATCAATCTCCTTCTTAAAAGCAGAACGTTGTGCCATCTTGATACAGATCTTCAAGGATGTCTTCAACTCATCGCCGCTCAAAGTTCCAGTCCTTCTGTCAGAATGCCTGACGTTGTAGATGAATCTTCGACAGTAAGTCACAACCCTTATAAGTTTACTAAAACTTGAAAACCGTCCAATAAAATTGTCCGAGTCTGCCAACGATATTAAGGTTTTAGAGGTTGAATTTCTTTCTTCTGGCCACTCATCCTTATGAATTGTCTGGACTTGTTTGGGCCAACAGGACTGTGATTGTTTCAACCAGGCTGCACCTTGCCACCATAAAGACGATTGTCGAAGATTCTTCACCTTAAGACCTCGTGAAACTAAATCCGCTGGATTATCTGATGATGATACATGTCCCCAACAACTATTCTCAGTCAATCGTTGGATTTGCGATACACGGTCTCCAACAAACGTCTTCCAACGTGACGCTGGAGAAGACAACCATCCCAAAACGACCATCGAATCTGACCAATAAAAGGTGCGAGAAATGTTAAGTTTCAAGATGGGTGTGGTTTTCTGTACAAGTTTGGCCATAAGTGCAGCTGCACACAATTCTAGTCTGGGAAGAGTGGTTTTCTTTAAGGGAGCCACTCGAGACTTGGCACACAGCAATTTAACATATATGTGTCACCTTCTTTACTGACGCTTCTAAGATAAATACAGCATCCATACGCCTTCTCACTCGCATCACAAAATGCATGCATCTGTATTTCCTTCGAAACTGGAGAACTTAAAACAAATCGATCAATCTGAATATATTTGACATCAGATAGCTGAGAATTTAACTCACACCAGGTATCTCTCAATGATTGTGGCAAAGGTTCGTCCCATTGCAAATTATGCGACCACAATTCTTGCATAAACATTTTAAGACCAATAACGTAAGGACCAATGAGACCAATTGGGTCAAGCACTGAAGCAATTGTTGACATCTCTTGTCGTTTCGTGGGAACATTCTCCTTAACAGTTGACTTGAGTTCCTTAGCAGCGATAAGGAACTTGTCTGATATTGGGTGCCACAATATTCCCAATGTCTTAACACCTGATTCCTTATTGAATGAAACTGGCAATTGAGTTTCCCTGCAGTCCGGTGGTACAGCTTCAATCAAGGCAGGATGATTGGAGGAAAATTTTCTTAATGGAAATCCAGCATTCAACAGAATATGAATTAACTCTTGCTGTAATTGTACTGCCTCACAGACATTCTCAGCTCCAGTAAGTATATCATCCATGTAAAAGTCTTCCATCAACACTCGAGATACAATGGGATTTCTCGTTTCTTCTTCGTATGCCAATTGTAGCAAACACCTCGTTGCTAGGAAGGAACTTGGTACCATTCCATACGTCAACGTTCTTAATTCGTAAATACGAACGTGTTCCTTGGGATTAGATCTCCAGAGGA
This sequence comes from Meconema thalassinum, assembly GCA_946902985.2. Lineage (NCBI taxonomy): Eukaryota > Metazoa > Arthropoda > Insecta > Orthoptera > Tettigoniidae > Meconema > Meconema thalassinum. Next base: position 176,083,831 of record OX336392.1, read on the forward strand.
TGTGTTGGAAGCGCCTTTGATCTGGACATATTAGTATATTTCTGTACATTTTTTCGATGTCGGCCGTGAATACCACTGGATAAGTTCTGAATCTTAGTACTATTGAATACAAATCTTGTTGAAGTGTGGGGCCAGATAATAGTAAGTCATTCAGAGAGCACCCGCTAGACGTTTTACTTGAACAATCAAAGACTACTCTTAACTTAGTTGTCGTGCTTGATTCCTTAAAGAGAGCATGGCGAGGAATGTAATAGACGTCCTTCAGATCCACGTCTTGAGTCTCCTTAACTTCCTTCATATGATTTGGCTCTTCATACTCAGTCATGAAATTTTTGTATGTCTTGAAAAACGCCTCTCCAGAAGATAAAAACGACTTAATGCATTCTGATTAGACTCTCCAAGATTACTTGAATCCTTCTTAAATGGGAAGTTTACAACAAATCGTCCATCTGCGTCACATACTGTGGTTTTCTGAAAATGCCTCTCAAATACATCATGGTCGGTTCCCTTCAAGTTGCTCGGAACATCCTCTAATTCCCAGAACCTTGTTAATTGCTGATCTAGTGCTTCGTTACACAGGAAGAAATTTTGAGAAGACCCACGAACATGAGAAGTTGACTGAAATCTGCCAGAAATAATGTAACCCAGCTGCGTATCTTGTAAGACTGGCCAGTCACCTTGTCTGGACCTGCGATCATGCTTCATAATGTCGAAAAACACTTCTGCTCCTAACACAATGTCGATATTTCCGGGAATGTGAAATTCAGGATCGGCTAGCTGGATATCCTTAGGGGGGTTCCATTTAGATATGTCCATGTGTCTGGCAGGTAGGGAATTAGTTATTTTACTTAATACCAGACAATGAACACCAGCATTAAACTCGGAAATCCTCGACTTAATTGACAACTTAACACAGTATTTCGATTGATGACTAATTCCACTTATTCCTTCAATTGAGACATGATTTCTCGATCTTGTTAAATTCAACCTTTGAACTAATCGTTCCGTCACATAACTAGATTGACTACAAGAATCAAGAAGACAACGCGCCTTATGCATTACTCCTTTCGTGTCCAAAACGTGTACGATAGCTGTTGCAAACAATACATTAACATTCTCTTGGCCTTCAAATGAACAATAGCTTCCAGCTTTGATCTCCGTTGACCTGACATCTGCTTCATTTCCGTGAGTGAGTTGGGATTGGGTTTCGTGAATAACACCCATTTCCTTAACTTTACCATTTACAGCATGGAGTAACGTGTGGTGTTTCCCATTACACGTTCGACAAGAGCTACTCTTACACTGTGACGACTTGTGATCATTTGTAAGAAGTCAGTTGAAACACAGATTCTTAGACTTAACAAATTCCAACCTCTGTGAGATAGACAAGCCCTTAAACGTATCACAATGATATAGAACATGTGACTGATTACAGTATCTGCATTGCTTGTCTGTGCTAACATAAGATTGGGAAAACCTGTGGAACCCCTCTGTCTTGAACTTATTTGGTTTAACCTTAAATTTGTTAGTTGACTGTGAGTTTACGCTCACTACTTCTAGTGGCTGACACCTTATTTCCAAAAACTCATTTAAATCCTTCCAGTCACAACCCTTTTTAGATGCTGAAATCATTTCAAATTCCTTCTTGGTTCTACTATCAACCTTGTTCAGCATAATTTGGATAAGAACCAGTTCAAACAAGGAGACATCTAATTGAAGTGCTTCTAATGCATTCTTATTACAGGCCATGTGATTTATCAATCGCCTGAGTTCAACTGCAGAGTCTTCACTAACAGATGGAGGAGACAGCAATTCATGAACATGTTGTACTGCAATTAATCTAGGGTTATCATATCTACTGTTTATCAAATCCCATGCAAAAGTAAAATTATCATTTGAGACAGGAGTATTCAATACAAGTTGCTTGGCTTCACCCTTCAATGCTGAAAACAAATAATGTAGCCTTTGAACACCAGTAAGAGAAGGGTTATTATATTTTAGGTAAATGCACATTGTTCACTGCTATACCGTTTGAAATTGTATTTCCAGATGTGCTGACATTTTGAGAAGACTGTATGGATTTAGCCAAGGCCTCTAACTTTCCTAATACTGTATAGTAGAGATCTTCAAAATTCACTCTAGCAGTTGAATGATCTTGAGCTTCATCATTTAATTCTAGATCTAATTGTACTCTTTCAAAATTTTCTCTTGAACTTGGTAAATCCCGTAATCTTCCTTCTACTTTAATAGTATCTCCTTTGGTATCATAATTAGTTACAAATGTCTGCATGAGTGTTAAAGATGCAATATATATTCCCCTTTGCTTTACAAGGCCCTTAATTGTGTTACGATCCATTGTGAATCTAAGGTTAAGGAATAGATAATAGGAGAGGACTTATCTTATTGTTGATCATCGATAACTTTTACGTAGACTGACAGCTGATTCCACTGGTTCCCAATTGTCCACGAGATGGCAACGCCGCTCCACTTCATCCAGTTTGAACTTCACACATATCGTTATTCACTCGAATATTTATTTCGGTACTCCAGTTTGTATGGGAAATAATCACACCGTCGTTCTAACCAGTTCACAGACCACAGAACATTCGTTGCGCATTAAATGTTCTACGACATTTACAGTCTGAGATTAAAATATCAGCAACAGTCACTCCTTAACAATCCCAGTTGTGAAACGCAACAGGCATCCACCACAATGAAAGATAAGCTTAAAATCTTACCGGCTTTTAGTAGGTCTATGGTACCGTATTCACTAGCACATTGTATATAACACTCACAAATCTGTGGGATGTTCATATTCACTTAAAACCATAGCACTAAAGAGATCACCATACTTCGGCTTCGATTACGCCTCTTAATAGCACTCTTGTTCTCTTCTGCCCCCGACGGTATTAGGGTATCCGAGGCCTAGGGAGTCTCTTCCTTTCCCGCCTTAATTGGCCCTTGTCTCATCTTTTCTGATGCCCTCCTTCTGCGAGGGGTCAGCCTTCTTTTTCTCTTCCTTTTACCTCCTGCCTTGTGCTCTAGGCCCTTAAGGAGGCAGGGTGTATGTAGCCCCACCACTTCTGGTGCACCCTAGATAATGCTACACCCTCAGGGGCTCACGGCTGGTGAGTTCGGGATTTGGCGACCCCGGGGGGTTCCTGAGCTGGGTCCGTTTTCCCTTTTTGTCCCTTCCCTTTGGGGCGGACCTTCTCCTCTCTCCCCTCCCCTCTCCTCTTTTCCTTCTATTTCCTTTTCTCTTTAAGATTCCCGCACTGTTTTTGTTACTCGAATCACCGTGTATCTAAATTCCCTTTTATCGATTTTAAGGCATTTTTGATCTATGTTGCATTTTGTAAGTTTTTTCGATCTAAATTACATCTCGCGATTGTTTTCAACCTCAATTGCATTTTGTAAAGATTGACAATCTAAATTGCTTTTTAGTAAGTCTTTCAATGCAGGTTGCGGGGCCTTTTAGTGAGTATTTTGAATTTCAATTGCATTTTGTAAGTATTTTCAACCAAAACCACATTTCGCACGAATTTTGAATCTAAATTGCATTTTGTTTGGGGGCATTTTGCACATATTTTGATTCTCAATTGCATTTTGTGGGTATTTTGAATCTAAATTACATTTTGTCAAGTATTTTCAATCTAAATTGCTTTTTGTAAGTATTGTCAATCCACATGAGTCGTTGGTATCACCGTACATTTTGTAAGCATTTTCAATTTCAATTGCATTTTGTAAGTATTTTGAATTTCGATTGCACTTTGTGAATAATTTGGATTGGAACTGGGATAAGGCCTATTTCAATCTGAATTGCATTGTGTATTTTCAATTTCAATTGCATTTTGTAAGTATTTTGAACCTCAATTGCATTTTGTACGTATTTTCGATCTCATTTGCATTTTGTAAGTATTTTGAATTTCAGTTGCATTTTGTAAGTATTTCGACGCTACATTGCATTTTGTACGAATTTTGAACCTAGCCTTCATTTTGTGGGTATTTTTCAATCTATTCCTTTTGTGAATCTTTTCGTTCTAAATTCCCTTTTGTAAGAACATTTTGTGAGTCGTTTCAATCCGAGTTCCTTTTTGTAAGTATTTTCCGTCTCACTTAATTTTCGTTCTGGTTTCCGTTTCATTAATATCTTCGCTATCACCCAGGTCATTAGGGGCCGATAACCTAGATGTTAGGCCCCTTAAAACAACAATTATCATCATCATCATCTTAATAGCATCCGATCCAGGAGGACCAATTTTAATGTATAAAATAACTTAAATGTCTGGTAGCGTTAAGAACTACAATAGAATGTACACTGATTCTACCGGATGCTATCATTAGGTTTATTGCACTTAAATTGCATTACAATACCGGTAACAAACATAACACGAATGGAATACTTAAAATGCGACTCAACTTAAAACCGTCGCCATGAAGGCCTGTCTTACATACATTCATTTGTTCATGCTGCCAACATTAACAACCAACACTTCCTAAATCCTGTCCATGTGGTATTGTTTATATATTTTGTGTAGAAATTTCTTTCTTTGACATGAGTTTATAATCTCTGTTGTTATCCAATTGCTAGTTTTGCTATTTTGAATAGCTCTTTGTTTAAAGGGGGAATGCTGTTTCAAAATAGTGTTTTAGGGTACTGTTAAATGCATTAAATTTATCATTTACATTTTCTAGTTTATAAACGTCTGACCATGTTTCCTTATTTAATAAGTCATTGACATATGTAACATTTGTTTCAGTGAATGACCTGCACTTTCATTTTATTCCATTATCATTATTATAGATTTTTTCGGGTAATTCGAAGCTCAGTATTTGTGCGTGGTGGTCACTAAAACCCGGGCAATAGACTTCTAGGCCAGGCGACAGGTCGGAAAAAAAGCCTCAATAAGGAAATAATTAGTGGAAAGCTGGAAATTGCTTTAATCGCTTTATTTGGACCCACATATTACTCTCCCAAGTTTTCCCCCTCGAACGAAGTCGGCGTTGGCCCTTTTGGCCCTAAGAAGGTACCTTTTTTTTTTTTTTTTTGCAAATACAGTATCTCCCAAACCATACCTCTATCAACAAAATACTTATTATAAAAATTAATCTTGAGTAAATTTTCTACAAAAATGTTCTTTACCATTTGTCTCTAATGTGAACCGTTACTATGCTACGACCATTCAAAGTGGAGCCCTTTTTGATTCTTGCGGAAAAGCTATGGAAATGATATGCCATATCAAAGTTTCTACATGTTATAATTATTTGTCAGCATTCCAGGTGCACAGGCTGTTAACTTGTTACAAGTATAACAGCTTTTCAATGTAAACAGCTGTGGCAAAGTACCTAGCATTTGTATTATTATTGTGTAGTATAGTCTGGCTGCGTGGCTCAGGGGTAACGTTCTCGCTTGCTGAGCCCAAGGTTGCAGGTTCGAAACCTGGCGCACAGTGGCATTTGAGGGTGCGCAAATGCGAGGGAGCCGTGTCAGTACATTTACTGGCACGTTAAAGATCCCCTTCGGGGCAAAATTCCGGCACGCCGGCGTCTCTAAAAGCCAGGGTAGTTAAAAGGGATGTAAAACCAATAACATTATTGTGTAGTATTTGCATAAAATCGCTCTTTTCCACACCACCTGGCAGTAAAGTAAATGGCGCGGTTTTTTTTTAAAGTGGTGTCCCCAGGAGTCCTAATCCACTGTTTAAATATCAAAGTTAACCGATTTTAAACCGTTTTGATGAAGGCTGGCAGTCTTGATCGTCTGCCTTAATTTCTCCGTCATCGCTTTCATCGTCTGTAGCGGTACATTTGTCCGACGTCACAGGGCGCTCAAGATTAACATCAATGTCTCCGTCACAATCAACCATATCATCTTCCTCGGCAGCATTTGTACATGACCGTCCCATACAATTCATGCAGATTCTGAAGCATCGGAGGCCCGTTTTCCTGCAACCACACGCTGCGTTACATCCTTTCGAACATTTGCAGGACACTGTGTTTAGAAGCGTTTGTGGCGCCGGATCCCTCGTCGTAGATATGGGAGCTAAACCACAGTGAGAATTTTTCCAGCCCCAATCCAGTGGATTTGTATCATTTCCATACCATGTTTGGATTTGATGGTATGTTCTTAAAGAGTGCTCACGTGCGCTGATTCGGTGGGAGGTAAGCTTGCGAGATTAAATCGATGTTTGCTTAGAGATTTTGCAAACAGTTGGAACCGCAACTCATTCAGGGTATTTCCCGTGGGTTTGTTGTCAAAAAGCCTAGCCAAAATCAACTGGCCCGCTTTGTCAATTTTATCGGGGTTTGCGTTCACGTCTTGGAAAACCCTAACAGCTGTCTGCAGTTCCTCATTACTCTTCAGCAGTGTTACGAATTTCATTTTGCCTGTGAAACGGAGACGTTGTATCGCACCCACTAAACGCATGCAAAAAGAGGTTGTTTTCCTGCACACACGGCGGGAGATTGAAACTTGTTGTGCAAAATAGTTGTTGTTTGGTTGAACCTTTGCCGGGTTTCATAAAATACATTTTCGTGGAGGGTGGCACACGAGCCGCCAAGATGACCAGGATATTTATATCTTCAGCCACTATAAGACCGAATTGTCGGGCCGAGTTAACTCGAGTGCGGTGGTAACGATGAGCACATCGGTATCTTCTGGAGCTTGTCTGGTTTCGATTCCTTCGCTTTTGAATTTGACGCGCCACAAGTCGATCAATCTTAGTTTGTTTGTGTCATTTGACAAAAATTTTGCTTGTGGCATAGGTGACGTCATAGACTCATAAAAAAAAACATTAGCAGCATCATGCTTGTGCGATCGTCGAAGACGTTCAGCGGACTTGGGTACTGCGAGCTGCTGGGTCGTCAGGATACACATTGAAAATAATGACACTGTTTTTGAAGTATCTCTTAACGTAATTCACATATTTGGCACTAATGTCGACAAAAGTATCGGTTTGGTGCCAAATTACACGGTGCAGAAGATATCCTCCTTCGAGAACACGATGTAGGTCCTCAAATGTGGGCTCATCGGTAACAGGATGGAATAATTTATAGAACACAGACTTTTGCGTCTTACGCATTCCCGCTTCATCAAAGATCGCGACCGGATACGGAGCTAGTTCATACTGGAAATATTGTTTCAATTCTGCATCGGATTTCTTTGCAAGGCAAATGCGTTGGAAAAGCACAAGAGGATCAACAGGAATATCCGTGTTGCGGATTTTTATTTTCGAATTTACCGCGCGGAGAGGCATCACGCGATTTTTTCTAAGGAACTTCACCTCGCGAAAGTTGTTGCCGGTTATGCCTCTTTGTGCTGCTATTCCAATTTCATAGGCCATATGACAAGTGATTTGTCCATCCCCGACATCTCCTGTGCTTAGCGAAACAATGTGTTGTCCACGAGGAAAGGATCGTGAGTTGATAACCATCCAACAAATTTTCTCAAGTCCACATCATCGATGTTAATCTTGAGCGCCCTGTGACGTCGGACAAATGTACCGATACAGACGATAAAAGCGATGACGGAGAAATTGAGGCAGACGATCAAGACTGCCAGCCTTCATCAAAACGGTTTAAAATCGACTAACTTTGATATTCGAACAGTGGATTAGGCCTCCTGGGGACACTACTTAATAAAAACGCGCCATTTACTCTACCGCCAGGAGGTGTGGAAAAAGAGTGATTTTATGCCAATACTACGCAATAATAATACTAATGGTAGGTACTTTGCCACAGCTGTTTACATTGAAAAGCTTTTATAATTGTAACAAGTTAACAGCTTGTGCACCTGAAATGCTGACAAATATTTATAACATGTAGAAACTTTGATATGGCATATCATTTCCATAGCTTTTCCGCAAGAATCAAAAAGAGCTCCACTTTGAATGGTCGTAGCATAGTAACGGTTCACATTAGAGACGGGAGCGTAATATGTAGGTCCAAATAAAGCGATTAAAGCAATTTCCAGCTTTCCACTAATTATTTCCTTATTGAACTACCTGTCGCCTGGCCTATTCTATTGAATGTTGATATTTATCTTTATTTATAAAAATTTGATCAGGAGTGGTTTTATTAAATTTTGTCATTCTTGTCGGGGTATTTATTGTAGGTTTCAGTCCATAGGAAATTAGTAACTGTGTTAATAATTCACAATTTCTATCACATTTGAAGAAATCCACATTTACATCCCCACAAATGATTATATCGAAATTTACTTTGCTCATGTTATTGAGTTACAATTCTAATTTCTCTATATATAAAAATTAAAGTTTGTCTGTCTTTTCTGAATTTCCAAGGAAAGTTGTGATATTTGCGCGTTTCAGACTGTTTTATGATGGATGCGCGCAAAAATATTTTTTTTGTCTGTCTGTTTGTCTGTGGACAATTTTTTGTGTCCTTATAACTCATAACGGCTGGGTGGATCAACGTAAAATTTGATACAGATATCCATCAGAGGCACGACACTAATCATTGATGTAACTCTTCTCCGCACCTCTCATAAAAAGGGGGGGGGGGGGAGAAAGCTTTTAGTTTTACGTGACCGTTACTCATACGATCATGAGCCACGGGACCTCCTTTTTACGTGGAATCCGAACCACAGGACATGGCATAAAAGGGGGCCTACCCCCTTAAAATACATGCTGAAATAGGCGTAGAAGGGCGAGACAAAGCTCATTTTCAGCCCCTCATTGTGAGAAACGACATTTTAAGCCCTTAAACCAATAGTTTTTGAGATATTCCCAGAAAACTAATTTCACTTAAAAAATTAATGCAAGAATGCAAGCCGGTAACCATGGCATCAGAATCTCAGAGGTCCATCTATTTCTGTAAGACGCAATACAATTCTATTACTGTGAAGGTTTGCAAACGGCTATAAGGTTATAACGGATCCAAATTAAGCTGAAATATTCATCAATACATATAATGCGCTTAAAGGGTCAAGGGGTACTCTACAATTTTTTCACGCGATTTACACGTGCGACGGCTGGAATGTCTATTATATCCCTATCCCTATATTGTTATATTATTATTACGGGTGATACCGAGCTCCGCTAAAGAGTTCTCCCCACGGGGGTCAATTAGGAAAATCCTAACAGGGGAAGTTGCCTGAGGCGTGTTTTACTGCCCCCCACTCCAAACTGGACGTGACGGTAGTAATATTAACGGAATGTGTCAACCTGCGATGATCTTCACTATCTACTCTTGTTATCTCAAACACGTAGTCCATACCACTCATTAGAAATTCTAGGCGTACTATACAAATCAATATGCACATTTTAATTTGTATGTTGTAGCTTTGTAAAAATGTTATCATATGAAAGTTATAACCAGCAGTATGAGCATTACAACGATATTCTGCTACAAGGTGCAAAACTGCAGACAAAAGCTTTACTTCCACTGACAGTTCGTGGAGTTAACGTTAAAACTTTGACAGTATGAAAATAATTCATCTTCTTAGTATTTTCATTCAATCAAGACGAAGTACTGGTAGGCCTATAAGAACAAAATTGAATGTAAAATTTTATGACACCTCGTTTAAGTCTTAAGAGAATAAAAATAACTTTTACCACAAGGTGATTTCTTAAAGTCTGCAAATGTGTAAATTGGGAGATCAAAGTGAAACGATCATGGTGGGGGGGAATTGTGTTTAAATGTACCTCCTGTATTAGTCCAATAACTAACCAAAATACTCATTCTACTAATATTTAATATAACAACCACTATTTCTTTTTGGTGAGGTGTGAAATTTGTCACCGCACTGGTAGCCCCACTAAACTACGGTACATTTAGTGGCAATATACCTAAATGAAACCTTGTTATTGTCACATTGCATTATATTTCATTTGCATATTCCTTGTTGGTGCACACTGTTTCTTGAAGACACTTAGTTGAGTTTATTCTCGACTTATCCATATATTTTGGCCTATCAATGTCCAAGTATTTCATTCAACCTATAAATATACTTGGCAAATTGAATTATGATATGAAATAAATCACCCGTTTGGACAGCTAGTTCTACAGAGCTAACCTAGAAGTAGGATCCTCTGGTTTTATTCGAGGTTAGTTAGTTAGATGGTTTTATCATTTATAAAACATATTTACGGTGTTCGACCATCTGGAAACAACATATTGTAACCACAAATATATTTCAACAGGACTCTTTATAAGGTTAGATGACTTCAAAAATCTTACGCATTGTTCCATATCAGTATGCCTGGCTGGAAACAACATCCCATAGCATTCATCAGCGACATCCGTTTCAATATATAATAATAATATCATATGGCCTCGGGTGCCGGGTGCAAGCTTTGTTATTTGCACCCAGAGGGTAGCTTGCATGTCGAATTTTGTTGTTCCTGAAGCACTATGAAAGTCAAGGAGGTTAGATACCTAAGCTCCTTGACACTATAGCGCTTTCTAGTAGAGAAATGAGAAACTTTGTGTTGGCGGAAAATCCCGAGATTAACTTTGTCATTATGAACACGGCCTACTGAATTCAAATGGGTTCTTTGACATGCCAACATCGTATGACATGTCGTAATTTTTGCCGCTTTTCAAAAATCACTTACCCCGGCCAGGAGCGAACCTGCAAGCTGGGGGGGGGGGGGGGGGGTAGTAATCCGACACTATAACCACTCACCCACCGTGGCAAGCAATATATTATTATTTAGCCGTATTGAAGAAATCTAGTCTAATATAGGCCTAATATAGAAAGTTTGGGTTCAACTAGAACGTTTTTCAAGGTTAGAGGACTTTATCAGTCAAAAATTGTTACGCATTTCACCAATTCTTTATACGTGGAAACAACACCTTTTTGCAATCAACAGGAGATCCGATTCATTATATTGAACCATAATGAAGAAGTATAATGTAGACAATCTATTAAGGTAGATTTATATTAACTTTAGTCTTGTTTCGTTTATGTATTTTTCTTGTTTTTTTGTGACCTTTCATTTTATTTAAATTTTAATGTGTACTTTGTAAAGATATCCATTTTCACTTTGGCATTAATTGTTAACATAGTTTTTAAGATTCTTTTAATATTTCAATCTATGCTGACGATTATCATTGTATACCGAAACATGTACGTATTAATTTAAATATTAAACGTCTTTTAAGTGTTTGACAAGGCGGCTATTATAATTTGAGATTAATATAATGAAAACCAAAATGTTAATGTCTAGTCAATATCATTTTAAAGCTTATAAAACAGGTTACAATGTTAATACTGAGAGCTCTCCGTTATTTCTTTTGACGGAGGTCCATGTTTTATTCCCGGCTCTGCCAAGAAATTTAATTCTAGTCTATGGGTTGGAACGGAGTACACTCAGCCTCGCGAGGAAACACTGAAAAGAGATGGGTTCAATTCCCACCTCAGCCATCCAGGAAGTTGTTTTCTGTGGTTTCCCCACTTCTACTCCAGGCAAATGCTGGAAGGTTCCTAACTTAAGGTCACGACCACCTCCTTCCCAATCATCCAGTCTAGTCTGCAAGTCTCTGTTTGTGAACAAGTCACCTCCATGATCTCCTATTAGCAGTTAGCACTGCGGCCTCCTCTGCTTCTACACCTCTACATTGAAATAGTTCAACACTGAATCTAACCATCACCTCCTAGGTCTACCTCTACTTCTCTTACGCTCTACAGCCCAACTCATTAACCACTTAGGTAATCTCTCTTTCCCTTTCTCTTCACATGACCCCACCATCTGAGTCGGCTCATACGAACATCTGGCGTGTTTATTTGTAACTTATCCTGTTTTTCTTCATTTACATACAACAATACTTAAATGTTCCGTCTATAAAAATAGTTTCTCTTTTACACAAGTATTTCAAATTTGATGCAGTAGAAAACATAATAATGTTATTCTCTCTGTCTTTTACCAGAAGCATATTTTCTTTTAGTCGGCCCCGTGGTGTTGGGATAGCGCGTCTGCCTCTCACCCAGAGGCCCCGGGTTCGATTCCCCGTTCCGTCAGGGATTTTAGAAACTGACGTTAGGGCTGGAACGGGGTTCACTTAGCCAATATTAACGGCCGAGGGGACCCGATGCGCTGATCACGCGTCACCCCAATATCTGCAGGCCAAATGGCAGGGCAGCGGTCTCTTGGTAAGCCTAGGCCCTTCACGGGCTGTAGTGCCAGGGGTTATTATTATATTTTCTTCTAAGTTCGATCGAATGTCCATAATGGCTAGAGTATCATGAATTTCTTGCTTATTTTGAGGCAGAGGTGGTAAGTTTCTCAGTCGCAATATTATTTTAAATCCTCTCTATGCCATTTGATAGTAAATTATCAGACAAGTGCTTAGGGGCAGCAAGTATATCCTTTCTCATCAACTTCGATGGCCGTTCACATATATTGTCACGTACATTTCTTTTTACACTGTTCGAAATAAATTGTGAGACCCACATAACAGAAAGTTACCACCATTTGTAAATAAATAGGCAGGACATTCCTTGACACCTCCACTGTTGGCCCCATTTTGACAACTCACACTTAAGAAATTTATAGTTTCCTATAATTCTCAATTCTCCAACTCTTTGACTGTACATGGATAACATGTTCGCTGCACTGATTATATCTACAGAAACCCCAGGGGGTCCAGGTGTATGTAGCTGTCAGTCAACTCATGACTTACAAACATTTCAGGAGAGGTTGCCTACCCCCACTCTCTTCCCAAACCCATTAGCGTGAGCTGACAGGACTGTTTGGGTTTAACCTAATCAGCGGAGTTCGACCATCCCGATTATTACTATCATTATTATGGCGTACAACGACGATACAAAGCCCATTTTTAACCCCTTGGTATCAGAAACAAAACTCGGGGCCCCTAAAGAGCCGTAAAGGGTCCCTGAAAACTACATTTTAAGGCTCTAAAACCAACAGTTTCTTAGATATTCCCAGAAAACTAATTTCATTTAATAAACTAATGAAGGAATGCAAGCCAGTAACCATGACAACAGTATCTCAAGAGGTGACATCCAACTTTCCATCTATTTCTGCAAAAGTTTGCAAATGGCTATAAGATTATCACGGAACCAACTAAAACTGTAAAATTCATCAATGCGCTTAAGAGGGTTCAAGGAGTACCCTAGATTTTTTTCACACGACTTACACGTGCGATATATCTCCAAACAGCAACATTATTTTCAAAAATTCCTGAATTGAAATAGTAGACTATTTGCTGCTTTAGGAATTTGGGCCATTGGAGGCTAAAAAAAACCTCAATTTTCATGCACCACAAGCCTTTATAATTTATAAAAGGGGCCTTCCCGTGGTTGGGCACTTGACACAACGGTTAGGGTCAGTTTGTATGTGACGTGTATTGCGATTCGTCTACGAGGTTTTCAATTTTATTTTCACGTCAGGAAGAACACGTTAGGTAAATTTAGTTTGAGAGCACATTTTAACTAATCATTTTTCTTTATCGACAAACAGGTCCCAAGCGCCTAACCATTGCAACAGTAGCTCAATTGATAACGTCTGGTTATTAATACCGAAGACCGTTCGAAGAATGGGTACTTCTGCTAGTTTATCTAAAAATAAACGAAAATTTCCTGACGGAGAACGGTATACGCATACAATTATAAACTTAACTGCTGTATTTTTACGGCGGAGAATTCTAAATCCTGTTCCATAATTAGATAATCATAAACTGTTAACTGTTCGTTATCTACATTATTTCTTAAGAAGATACAAGTACCACCATGGATAATATTAGATCTAGAGCATTTCCTAGCTTAGCTAGTATAAACCCTGGGAATTGAATTAATTCGAGTTGTTCCTCTTTCAGCCAATGTCCTGAAATACATAGTGCTATGATGTCTTTAAGTACATTTTTAAGCATTAGATGTATGTCATCAATTTTATTAAAGAGAGACTGACATTTCTGGTGGTAAATTTTAAATTTGTTACTTTTGCAAGCTTATGTTGGTGACTTATTTACATTATTATTATTATCATCATGGTATGTATTCACGTTTCGGACCCAAATCTAAACTATTCAACCGATTTATTTGAAATGTGTATGATGAGTTACTATCATTCAGAGAAGATATTTACACTATAACAATTTCACATGAAGTCAACTATTTTGAGAGTGATGGAAAAAAAACTTCGAAATTTTGCATATATTTACAAAATTCGTAGTTTTATGGAAAATAGTTCAAGTCCAATATTTCTTGTTTAGAATCATTCCCTATAGTCCATAGAATGGGTTAAACTAAACAGAAAGTAAGAATTAACTGACATTATATTTTTTGGGAACAATTTTCTTCAAATTTGAAATTTTAGAATTCTTCTTTTCTTTTTATCACACGGTACCTTTTCATCTTAGTTTTATTTTCAAATGTTTTTAGTTCAGGCCATTGTACTCTTTATCAGCTTTAATTTGACATGTGATAGCATTGTATAGCTTTAAAACTTAGGGAGCTACTATTTTTGAAAAATTAATGATTCAGGATAATTTCACTATCTGGGAAAATGGACTTGAAACATAATGTTAATTTCATCAAAGGAATGGCGTACTTTGACGAACTAGAATCCCCCTGATGTTGTTTTTTGTCTTCCTTGATTAGTTTTCTTCCTCTGAGGTACCTTCTCTGTTGTTTTTGTTCGGGTATGTTCTGCTTTTGGCCTTCCTGAGTCGTGTTTCATCAGCTCCCTTCGTGCCACCTGCATCATATTTTCCCTGAGTGATGTTCATCTTTTGTAGCACTTGGAATTCACTCACACTGCCACAGTTATAATGGATCACAGCATCCATTACTCCTAATTTAAGAGTTGTCAGTCCCACATATGTGTCTTTTGGGCACAGACTCCATATTATGGAATTGAATGACTCATTGCAGTTTTGTGTCAATCCATGAAGGCATTTTCCCAACATCTCCCTGTTGCTGAGTCTTTCATAAATAATGGGCTTCACTTCTTGAAGAACATCCCAAGGTATACCTGGTTTGTACTGGTACCTGTTGAGTTCGCCTTTAGCTTTAGCTCGCTGGTAAGAGCACCAACTGTCACTTCCTTCAGGACACCTGAGATGTGTTGGCCTCTCCTTGGTTGCTGTCAAATGGTATAACGTTGACCAAATTCCATTGTACATTGCTTGTATACTGGAAGTATTGCTACGAAGTGCAATGCCAAAGTACGGTAGTTCTGCATTTTGTCAATGAGAGAACCTGTAAGTTTGTCTTTTCCCCCTTGCTTTTTCTCATGTGCCAACTTGCGCAGTGCTGTTCCCAATCTTTTTTGGTAATGTCCGACACATTCCAGTTTCTTTATTTGCTTCCCGTTGTAAGGATCAGTCTCTACCACAGCTTTGTAGCTTTTTGAGTCTCCATCGCCATAAAAGTCAATGTACTCTAGTCCTTTCTTTTCTACTGAGCAACAAAAAATATTTTTGGCACCCTCTGTTCCATGTTTGGTTAAGACCCACTGAAGTTTTTCATGCACACTGTTGGTGGTCTGCATGCCAAGCGAGGTAGGAAGGGGATGCTTTGTCATCAGTTGAATGTTGTCACCTGAGCCACGCTGTTGCCTGCCGTATATCGGATTATTAACCAAAATAAAGAAGCTAGCAGTAAACAACGAACATAATACACATGGCAAGATGTCAAAGAGTTTATGCTATAAGGTGCGTTAAAAAAGTAACGAGCCGGAGGCTGTAATGCGCAAACCGGTGACGATATCGGCTAATCGTGGCATGTGTAACGAGGTGTGGTTCCGACCAGAGCGTGGAAGATCACAGTCCGTCGCTAGAGCGCACGCGTGCACGTCACGTGACGATACAAAGCGAGCAGCAGCATGCATCAATCGTCCAACCAAGACCAAGACAGTAGGCCATTCGACATGCTTCCTGCTGTGGTTGAAGAACATGGGGCACCCATTGGGCAGACACTTTCCGCAAGTACAGTCGTTCCTTCATGATGGTGTGCACACTTCCGATGCTCAATCCGAGCACGGCGGCTATGGCGTTCACTGTCACTCGGGGGTCCTGGGTAATGAGTGCATCAACCAGCTGGACCTTGTCATCGGTAATGCAGGGGGATGCCCCAGACCAGGCATCATCACCTAACGACACCCGTCCTTCCCTGAAGCGCTTGTGCCACGCCTTGACCCTTGCAAGGGACATGCAGTGTTCGCCGTACACTTATGGCATTTGGCGATGAATGTCCGTTGCCCCTACTCCTTTCACTGTCAGAAACCGAACAACACCTCTTTGCTCTTCGTTTGACGCCTCCATGTCACTGTTTGCAATGCGTCTGGCAGCGTTGGACGATTGATGCATGCTGCTGCTCGCTTTGTATCGTCACGTGACGTGCACGCCTGCCCTCTAGCGACGGGCTGTGACCTTCCACACCCTGGTCGGAACCACACCTCATTACACACCACGATTAGCCGATGTCGTTACCGGTTTGAGCATTACAGCCTCCGGCTCGTTACTTTTTGAACGCACCTTATATATAATCAAGATTGACCATTCAATGACTTATTTTGGGAAAACTAACATGACAATTCGCCGGCCCCATGGTGTTGGGGTAGCGCACCTGCCTCTCGCCCGGAGGCCACGGGTTCGATCCCCGGCTCCGTCAGGGATTTTAAAACTGACGTGAGGGTTGGAACGGGGTGCACTCAGCCTCGTGAGGACAATTGAGTAGCTGTCTGACAGTGAGACAGCGTCCGATCACGAAAACCAAGATTAACGGCCGAGGGGACCCGACGCGCTGATCACGCGTCACCCCAATATCTGCAGGCCGAATGGCTGGACAGCGGTCGCTTGGTCGGCCTTAGCCCGTCATGGGCTGTATAGTGCCAGGGGTTTTAACATGACAATTCATGCTATCTAGTGGTAAGTAAATGTATTACATGCTGAAATACAAGTGCGATCTAGTGCATTGCTGTTACATTGAAAAATCTGCTTGTATATGAGTCATTCAGTTGCAAACCCAGATACATCCACTTTTTTTTTTTTTTGAAATGCAGGTTTTGCTATTTTTTATAACTTTATATGAATCTACACCTTGGCCTCCAACGCTGAGCGTCAAAACTAGATACATCCTCCGTTTTTCATTGAACAAAAATACGGCGTGGTTGCATATCCAGATAAGTGCCGGCACTTCAGAATCAAAACCAGTTACATCAACAAGTAATGCGCACATGTTCACTGCGCAACGAAAATTGCCGCCTAGGTGCAGCTCTTTGTTTTTATCGCAGTTTGGATTGCATTCTGAAAATGTGTCAGTGATCATACTGGCATCAGATGGATCATCATCATCATCTTGTACAGTTTCCAGCCCGAGGCTGGGTCTGTTTGGAACATAAGCCTCACCACTTGGTCCTTTCTTCCCACCACCTCTCCGCTATCACTCTGGTCCAGTCCTCGCCTCTCTTCTTGACACATTCCTCCACTCCTTTCAGCCATCTATCTCTTGGTCTTCCCCTTGGATGGATGCGGAGCGCAAAATAAGAACTATTTTCTGATGGGAATGATAAGTAAATGGTTATTAAATGCACCGCTAACCGTTAAGAATGTGGAATATGTATTTCCAATTGTTAGACATTCCTTCCTACCTTCAGACAGGGTTTTCACCCGAATTGAAAAATAAGTTAAAACGATAGATGTAACCATAAGCCCAAATGAATATACAGAGATTTTCTCTCATTTTGGAACAGTGGTAACATTAGCAGATAAAACGTATGATTGGAAGAGCACTATTTCAGATGTACTGCGACCACCTGTGCAGTGGTACTTCCAGTTCAATCCTTGTAAAAGGTTCTTCTTCAAATTGAACCGCAAGAGGGACGACGTTGCAATTAAAGGTGAAGTACCCTACAGAAGTGAAATTGGCAATTACAAAAGTGTTTGTAAAAGAAATAAGAAGGTGGAGGATATCAGATCACCATCCATAATGCAGCCAGGGTGACATATTACGTCAATATTGTAGACAGGTTCGAGAACTTAACTGAAAGTGAACATCATCCTGCTAATGTCGAAGATTGTGTGTGTGAGAACGCTTTGAAATAGATGACCAAGTTTCAAAATTGACATCTGACATGTTTCAGTGTTGTGATATTCTGTTTTGTAAATCAAGACTATTTTGTTCAAAATGGTAATATTTTCTGTCATTGGTATTTTCTAAACTACTAAGCAATCAGAAACTTTAGTACAAATGTGGTATTGTATCAGTTTTACTGTAAATGTTATTTGTCCAGGAGAATGTGTGTTTGTTTTCAAAACCAGATAAGTCTTAAGAGTTATTTTCAAATCCAGATAGATCACCAGTTAACTTTCAAATCCAGATACATCACAAACATATTCTTGATTATCGCACAATATAATGCTCACATTCATAAAGTTTTTACAGGACCATAACTACATTACATAAGCTAATGATTGCCCAAAGTACCAAACTTGTGCCTTTTCAGAGATTGGAATGAAACGTTTTTCTTGTCTCCTGAAAAGTTTTCTTTTTGTGATGTACCTGGTTTTGCAACTAAACGACTCATATGGAAAGCTACCGAGTGACAGTTGTTGACCGCGCCGCACAAGTCAGGATCACGTGCGCAAAGGTCCATTTAAATGAGTATTACAGCCTAAGTATATGTCATAGGACAATGATACTTACATATTTGTAAACTAGAAACTTCAGGCTTTCGAATGACGTAAAATAAAATATATATATATTGACTATTTTGACCAAAATCACGATTTCAAACGTGAATACATACCTTAGTTCATTTTTAAGCTCGCCGGACTTGTCCGGAGGGTTTGAGGGAAATAAAATACCTCTCGCGGACCAAAAACAGGCCCCTCGCCAGGGTTATGGTGAAGCTACGTTAGGCCTAGCAAGCCAGTAGTGGATATGAAACTGCTTTTAAAACGGGAACGGGCCTCGGAAAGGACAGATCTAAAGGAAGCAGACCTGGCTATGGAAATGGACTACGAATCGGAACTTTGAATATAACTTCATTGACGGGAAGAGTGGAGGAGGTTGTGGATATGATGGAGAGGAGAAAACTGGATGTACTCGGACTGGCAGAGACCAGATGGAGAGGGGAAGGAAGAAAAGAACTGAGAAATGGCTTGCAGCTATACTGGATAGGAAATGAGGAGGGGAAGAGAAATGGAGTGGGAATGGTGGTGAGAGAAGGGCTGAGGGAGGAAGTAAAGAGGGTAAGTGATAGAATAATTAGAGCCAGAATCACTGTGAAAGGTAGAAACCTGGACATTCTGCAAGTCTATGCACCACAGGTGGGAGGCACAGAAGGCGAGAAGGACGAGTTTGAAGAGGAGTTGCAGAAGCAGTTAGTGGGGAGAGACCTGATAGTCATGGGAGACCTAAATGCCCATGTCGGAACTGATAGAAGAGGTTTTGAGGAAGTGATTGGTGGTGAAGGATGGGGAAACAGGAATAAGGAAGGAGAGAGATTGTTGGAACTGTGCAAGATAAATGGGCTAATGGTTGTTAACACATGGTACAAGAAGAGAGAGAGCCATAAAATTACTTGGTACAGCAGGGATTTGACTAGGAAATCAGTGGTGGACTATATTCTATGCGGGAAGGAGACAAAGAAGAGTATCACGGATATAAGGGTAATACCTTCAGAAGCCCTAGACAGTGACCACCGTCTGCTGGTCGCCAAGGTGAGAGGACTGAAGGAAAAGAGGAGAACTGAAAACCAAGAAAGAAGAATAAGGACATGGAAGCTGAAGGAGGATGGAAATAAGGAGAAGTTCCAGATATTAGTGAGGAACAAATTACCGAAGGATGATCCGAAAACAGGTGAAGAAGAATGGAATAGGTTCAAGGACGTGTTGGTAGAAGCAGCGGAAGTCGTGTGTGGCAGAACTAGTGGAAAGAAAAGGTGGAAGGAAACTCCATGGTGAAACCCCAGAACTAAGGAAGCAGTGAAAAAGAAAAATGAAGCATTCAGGAAATGGTTCCAACAGAGGACAGACAGAACAAGAGAAGAATACCAAGAGCGGAAAAAAGAAGCAGGAGAAGTAGTGAAGGAAGAGAAAAAGAAATGGCTGGAGAAATGGACAGAAATGATGGAGGACTGTGATGGCAGTAAGAAAGTGTTGTATGGAATGATAAAGGCAAAGAGAAGAGATACAGGGGAAAATGTCAGAATGGTGGACAGGAATGGAAAGGAGGTCGAAAATATGGAAGAAGTAAAGGTTATCTGGAGAGAATACTTCAAGGAACTCCTAAATCCAACTAAAACCAGCGTAGTGGACATTGGGGAGGAAGAAACAGACAGTGACCAAGACATTTCAGAGAAGGAATTGACATGGAAAGAAGTGGAGGAAGCATTAAAGAAGATGAAAGGGGGAAAGGCACCGGGAATAGACGAAGTGAGTGTGGAGATGGTGAGAGCAGCAGGGGTGATAGGAACACAGTGGCTCTTTCGAGTAATGAAAGTGATATGGAGGGAGAAGAAAATACCAGAGGACTGGAAAAGAGGGATAATAATACCCATATTTAAAAAGGGAAGTAGGAAGGAATGCAAGAACTACAGGGGAATTACACTCATGTGCCACTGCGCCAAAATATTTGAGAAGGTACTGGAGAGAAGAATTCGGACAGAAGTTGAAGATGGGCTGAGGGAAGAACAGTATGGATTCAGGCCAGGAAGGTCAACAGTTGACCTCATCTTTGCAGTAAGACAGCTACAAGAACACCATTATGAATATGGGAAAGATCTGGTGATGACCTTCTTGGATATTGAGAAAGCATATGATAGTATTAATAGAAACAAGGTATGGGAAGCAATGAGAGCAAAAGCAGTGAACAAGGAGACAGTGGCAAGAGTGAAAACAATGTACGAGGGAAGCAAAAGCTGTGTAAAGGTGGGAAGAGAGAGAACGGAATGGTTTCAACTGGAGAGTGGTCTGAAACAGGGAAGTGCCCTCTCACCCCTGTTA
Organism: Meconema thalassinum; assembly: GCA_946902985.2. NCBI lineage: Eukaryota > Metazoa > Arthropoda > Insecta > Orthoptera > Tettigoniidae > Meconema > Meconema thalassinum. The sequence goes on from OX336392.1 coordinate 176,104,762, forward strand.
TTTATAGTGGTGATGGATGAAATCATACGAAAAGTGGTAAATAGCATTGGGGAAAGGAAAATGAAGGCAATGTTGTTTGCTGATGACCTTCTGGTATGGGGAGAGGATGAGGAAGAAGTACAAGAGCAATTAGATGAGTGGGAGAAGGTAGTGTTATCATATGGGATGAAGTTCTCAGCACAAAAGAGTGAAGTGGTCATCACAACGAGGAAGAAAAACAGACTGGATATGGGCATAACACTTGGAGGACAGCAGTTGCAGAAAGTAGAATGCTTCAAGTACTTGGGAAGCATAATTGAAGAAAAGGGAGGCAATAGGATGGAAATAAATGAGAGGGGAAGGTGCGCAGATGGATTTTTCAAGAGTGTTAGGGGGATGATATGGAATAAAGATGTACCACAAAAATGTCAAGGAATCATCTACAAGACCTACTTTGTGCCAATTTTGACATATGGTTCAGAAACATGGGTGATGAAGGAAAGGGACAAGAATAAAATACGAGCAGTGGAGATGAAGTTCCAGAGGAGTAGGGTAGGAGTGACAAGAATGGACAGAGTAAGGAATGAGAGAGTCAGGGAGATGGTAAGAGAGGAACCATTGCAAAATAGAATAGAGCGATCTAGGCTACAATGGTATGGACATGTGAGGAGGATGGAAGAGGAGAGGATACCGAAGAAGATGTTTGGAATGGAAATGACGGGAAGGAGGCCAAGGGGAAGACCAAGGGACAGATGGACAAAAGGAGTTAAGAAGAGTGTGGAGGAAAGAGGAGTGTGCTGGGACACAGTAAATGACGAGAGATGGTGGATGGACAGGAAACGATGGAGAGGCTTATGTTCCAAGCAGACCCGACCAGCGGTTGGAAACTGCTCAAGATGATGATGATGAGATGTATGTAATCAATTTTATTATAGAGATACTGAAATTTCTGGTGGTAAATTTTAAATTTGTTACTTTTGCAAGCTTATGTTGGTGACTTATTTACATTATTATTAATATCATCATCATCAGAATTATTATCATTGTTGCTAAACAAATCCGATATACCATTGTTGCACTCAGCTAAATTTGACATCAACATATACTTCCCTGCTTCCACTCAAAGGATATTACTGTTGCACTATTCTTACCATTCGAATTTACAATTTTGCAGATTTCATCACTAAGATACTCATTTCCTAACCTATTTAATAGTAGGCCAATGCCGAGTGTGGAATTTCCTGTCTAATTTACTTATATCTATAATTTGGACATTTGGAAAACTCTTACAAATTTTAGTAAATTTTCCATTTTTTGCCTCTATTTCTACATTTACACATGATTTGGGAATTAAGTCATATCTCTGCGGAATGTTTACAACAATTACATTAGTGTTATTCATGGATGGCAATGTACCCTTTAAATCTTCGATTACCTTTTTTCTCTCATTCCTGTAGACGTCGTTTGCTCCAGCGATGATAACTGCAAAATCCTTCGAGGTTAGGGACGCACAATCTCCTACCATCCCGTCCGTGACTGCTGCAATTGGAGCTCCTGGTTTCATTGTGTGGACTGCTGTGCTCAAAACATCCTTTGTGCATGGGGAGGACAAAAAAAGCATAGTGGGAAAGTCACACATTAATGAAACACACCGAAGACGTATAAAACATGATATTTGGACGTACATGAACCAGATCTGCAACAAGGATACAGGAATTTGCATACTTTAGGGTGATGCAGCAGGTTCAGCGAGATATAATAATCCTAAAAAATGGAATCAAGCATATTGGTAATCATGCATATGACAGTAACAGGGGCCAGTATGGAATCAGGAGAGTTAAAATACATTTTTTAATTTGTTGACATAGGGTCACAAACCAGCGGAGGTAGCTAAACACGCTAACGTGCATGGTCAGACTACTCCGAATTCGAAAGACCGCACTCAGCCACTTCATACCTTACCTCATTAATTTAATTTGTCATTAACCTTGTTATGAAAGCCGGATCTAGATCCTATAGGCTTTCATATAGCCGTGGTAGGTTGGATAAAGTCTGTCTGTATGTATGTATGTGCGTGACGTTTTTGCATTTAGCAAAGTACAGGTCGCAATTTTCTAGATATCGAGCTGAAAATTGGTACGGTGAAAGAGTTAGGGCCTGTGAGTAACCCTATTGTTGGGCGTTAAAATCGGTGCAGGGCCGGACCCTTTTATTGGGGCCCTGAATATCATCCTATTTTTTTGAATAGATATATCTCGGAAACGGCTGGTCGTATCGAAAAACGTTAAATGTACAGGTGTAAGATCTCCGAGGTATGCAACTTTTTTACTTATAACGATTTTTTGATATCTCTCACCGTTTTCCTTTTTTGGGGCCCTGAAGGTGTCCATTGTGCGTGACATATTTGGGTTTACCGAAGTACAGGTCGCAATTTTCAAGATATCGAACTGAAATTTGGTGTGGTGAAAGAGTTAGACCCTGTGAGGAAACCTGTTATCGGGCGTTAAAAACGGTGCAGGGCCGGATCTTTTTTGGGGGCCCTGAATTTCAAACTTTTTTTTGTAATCGATAAATCTCGGAAACGGTCGGTCGTATCGAAAAACGTTAAATGTACAGGTGTAAGATCTCCGCGGTATGCAACCATTTTACTCAAAACGATTTTTTGATATCTCTCACCGTTTTCTTTTTTTGGGGCCCTGAAAATGTCCATTGTGCGTGACATTTTTGGGTTAAGCGAAGTACAGGTCGCAATTTTCAAGATATCGAGCTGAAATTTGGAGCGGTGTAAGAGTTAGACCCTGTGAGGAAATCTGTTGTCGGGCGTTAAAAACGCTGTAGGGCCGAATCTTTTTTGGGGGCCCTGAATTTCAAACTTTTTTTTTGAATCTACATATCTCGGAAACGGTTGGTCGTATCGAAAAACGTTATATGTACAGGTGTAAGATCTCCGCGGTATGCAACTTTTTTACTCGAAACGATTTTTTGATATCTCTCACCGTTTTCTTTTTTTTAGGGCCCTGAAAATGTCCATTGTGCGTGACATTTTTGCGTTTAGCAAAGTACAGGTCGCAATTTTCAAGATATCAAGGTGAAATTTGGTACGGTGAAAGAGTTGGGGCCTGTGAGGAACGCTATTGTTGGGCGTTAAAATCGGTGTAGGGCCGTACCTTTTTTGGGGGGGGGCCCTCAATGTCATCCTTTTTTTGAATCGATATATCTCGGAAACGGTTGGTCGTATCGAAAAACGTTAAATATACAGGTTTGAGATCTCAGCGGTATACATCGTTTTTATTCATGACGATTTTTTGATCTCTCTCACCGTTTTCGGGGCCCTGAAGATGTACGTATGTGCGTGACGTTTTTCCGTTTAGCAAAGTAGAGGTAGCAAGTTTCAAGATATCGAACTGAAATTTGCTACGGTGAAAGGGCTAGGGCCTGTGAGGAACCCCATTGATGGGCGTTAAAATCGGTGCACGGCCGGCCATTTTTTGGGGGTCCTGAATTTCATCCTTTTTTTGGAATCGATATATCTCGAAAAACGGTTGGTCGCATCGGAAAACGTTAAATGTACAGGTGTAAGATCTCCGCGATATGCACCTTTTTACTCATAACGATTTTTTGGTTCTCTCTCACCGGTTTCTTTTTGTGAGGCCCTGAAAGTGTACGTATGTGCGCGACGTTTTTGCGTTTAGCAAAGTAGAGGTCGCAATTTTCAAGGTATCGAGCTGAAAATTGGTACGGTGAAAGAGTTGGGGCTTGTGAGGAACCCTATTGTTGGGCGTTAAAATCGTTGCAGGGCCCAACCTTTTTTGGGGCCCTGAATTTCATTCTTTTTTTTTGTAATCAATATATCTCGGAAACGGTTGGTCGTATCGAAAAAAAGATAAATACACAGTTGTAAGATCTCCGCGGTATGAAACTTTTTTTTTTTTACCAATAACGATTTTTTGATATCTCTCACCGTTTTCTTTTTTGGGGCCCTGAAAATGTACGTATGTGCATGACGTCTTTGAGTTTATCAATGTACAGGTCACAATTTTCGAGATATCGACCTTAAATTTGGTACGGCCAAAGGGATGCGGCCTGTGAGGAACCATATTGTTGGGCGTTAAAATCGGTGCAGGGCCGGACCTCTTTCTGGGGCCCCGTTTTTTTTTTTGGAATCAATATATCTCGGAAACGGTTGGTCGTATCGAAAAAAGATAAATACACAGTTGTAAGATCTCCGCGGTATGCAACTTTTTTTTTTACCAGTAACGATTTTTTGATATCTCTCACCGTTTTCTTTTTTGGGGGCCCCTGAAGATGTACGTATGTGCGTGACGTTTTTGCGCTTAACAAAGTACAGGTCGCAATTTTCAAGATATCGAGCTGAAATTTGGAACGGGGAAAGAGTTAGGGCCTGTGAGGAACCCTATTATCGGGCGTTAAAATCGGTGCAGGGCCGGACCTTTCTTGGGGCCCCGATTATCATCCTTTTAATTTTTTGAATCGATATATCCCGGAATCGGTTGGTCGTATCGAAACAACTTAAATATACAGGAGTAAGATCTCAGTGATTAGCAACTTTTTTACCCCTTACCATATTTTGATATCTCTCACCGTTTTAATGCTATTAAATGCTTTTGGTTTTTGAAAAAATGGGGCCCAATTGTATATAATAATTTGTAAAAATTCAACTGATCGTCTCATTGAATTCTACGGAAAATTATCTATAATAACCCGTTTTCACCTTTTCAATAAGTTAAATATGTATTTACAGCTGTAATATATTTTCCATTTCCAAGGACGTCCGGCTTTCATAACCACGTGATGGTGTCAGCATTGCCTAGAATAACATATTATAATTTTTCTACATTACCACACAATCGGGCCAAAGGCCCGAAATGCAAGGCATGAGACCTTGCTGCCAACGAAGTTGTTGTTTGAGATTACCGCTCTTGCTCGCCGCTATCTTGCCGCACATTCTCATCCAAAGCAGGTCGTGCTGCGTGGACTCCTACTTGTTTTTACTGTGGCCCACATTTTAACAAGAGTGTGTGGATCTTCCTGATCTACAAAGAAACCTTGGTTTGCAGACGACACTCAAACTTATATTAGCTGACGACGTGGTGGCTGCTGATCTCGTCATCCACTTTATAAGAGTGGGTTAGGGCCAACTATCTGTATTGACTCTAAGAACTTCTTATTTTGAAATTCAAAAGTTTTGTTTTTCCGTATATATATATATTTTTTTTTCACATTTAGGGGCAGTTGATCTCGCTGTTCCACCCCTTAAAACAATAACTAGCTAACAAGTCTCTTCTGAAGCATATCCACTAAATTACCTGTATCCTGTTTTCTCTCACTGATAGTACCATGATACCGAGCCATAAATTAGGGTTGGGATAGCCATCGTTATATAGAATTTTGGAACCATATCTATTCTTACAGACTGGCTGCAGGACTGAATCCTGGCGTAGTAAGTTGGCATTCGAGTGTGTGCAAATGAGAGGGAGCTGTGTCGGTAGATTTACGTTAAAGATTCCCTTTGGGGCAAAATTCCAGCATCTCTAAAAGTCTCAGTAGTTAAAAGGGATGTAAAACAAATAACATTTTATGAGATGAATTAAATGGTGCAAGGTGGTGTTAATCGATGAAAAACAATATGGTAGTTCTCTCACTTTCCCCGTTAACGAGCGGTTTGCCTTTGAAACCTAACTGGGAGAATATGTTTACATTCCATGTGTGCGGGGAGCCAAGGCTTCCCCAGCTCGAGGCACAGTGTTGTCTACTCTCCACCGTAGCCCTGAGAACAAGCAGCGAGTCTGGATAGAACTACGTGGAACATTGGACACCTGACGCGCGAGCAGGCCGCCAGGACCTTACTCGGGAGTCCACGTGGAGAGATGGAGCAAGCATGCTATTGGTGAGCAGTGAACAATGGTTATTGTCGGCATGTTCTACTGCCTATCGTTTGAGTCGCCACTCGTTAACCAGGAAAGTGAGGGAATTATAATGATTCTTCTTGGCCTAAGATGAACAGAAGCACATAGATTATAGAAACTGTGCATATGACTTTCCTTAGAATGTACTCCTGTGACTTATTAACAGAAAGATGTAATCTGTAAGGAAGGAGCAATAACATTATTTACTAACAGTTAAAACAGTTGCCAATACTGACCTAAGAAATGGAACATTTGTTTCCCATGGATGCATGGGAGAAACTATACATTTTTATGCCACAGTGATCCAAGTGCAAAAAGCACAGTTTTCTGCAAGGACGTCGCAATCTCCCACTTTAGAACTGATCTTAATCTGAAACATACATCCTACCATACTGATCCAAGTGAAAAAAAAACCCGTCCCATCTAGAAAATATTTTTATGCCCTACCCTGTGAGCGGCCAAAGGACACGGATTTTCGTTCATAAGTCGAGAGCAAGAGAAGAGGACAGACATCTTCACGCCTCAAGCATGGACGGACCACGTGTGTGGATGTTGGAAGTGTAATCCTTTCATAGTTCAAGTTTCTGGATTTTGCAAGCCTATCACATCACTACCGAGACTACCACACTGTTTTCGACGAGGGCGCAAAGATATGCAAAAGTAAAATTCTTCAAGGGCTCAAGCCTTATTCATTACAACGATGTCTATACAGAAATGTATAAAGCGATTGACCTCAAACCTAATGATAGAGATTTGCATGCATTTCTGCTAAGCCTCCGCAATTACATACTTGCACAGGCTAGGGCAGCAAAGCCAATACCATACAAAAAGATGCAAGACAAAAAAAATTCTAAAATTTGTTCCACCAGTTCATCATCCATACTCCTATCAATTCCACATGATGAAAACAGGCTACCCTCCGGATTTGGAGATGATTCAGTTTGATTACCTCTGTAGATCTTCAGCGTTTTAATTTGACGCACCTGTAATGTCAAAATTTGCTTGTGCCAAAGTGATTTGTTTAATGCAGAAACCAATCTTTTTGCATCTTCCAATGAAAAAATATCAATAATACAGTTTTTTTTAAAGTTATTCTAACATATTAGTCAACATGTCAAAGATTTAACCATAAAATATGACCCATTTCCGTAAACCAAACAGAAACTAGTTTCCCTAGTTTTCTCGAAATTGTGAGAATGCCACTTGGATCAGTATGGTTCTGTCGCCATTTTTGTTTACTGCCTAAAACTATAAAATGATGGTACGGTATTTGTATATTTTGAAAATTTCCCCTGTAGGCCTACTTTATCACAAAGTTAAGACATGTAGCCTACTGGAAGCTATTTAGTCCATTGCACGGAAAATCCATTTACAGTAATTGGCAGGAAATACATATTTAGTTCATGGCAATACTTGTTTCTCCTTTTCATTGGACCCTCTCCTTTTTCTCTTTCCTTGTGCCTCTACTTCCTTTAAAGCCCTAATTTTTCTTGTCACTGGTCTTCCTTCGACAGTCAATGCCTATATACTGCATATTGTACAATGTGTTTTATGATATGAATTATTAACTAATCATTGGACAATTACTCTTTGTATGCCCAACCAAGACAGGAAAAGGATATAACATGGATAAAGACTAAATACAATAAATGGCAAGTGCAGGCTAAAGGACAAGGATGATCATCTCAGCTGGGCACAGCTACTGAATAGCCCACCCTCCAGTCTTATTGGGAGGGCGGGTAAATCATAGTAAGGAAGTGAACAAGACAAATTTGTATTGCTAGAGATTTAAAAATTAATTTTGAATGCAGTTTATGATTGATACATAAAAGCTAAAGGCCTCAATATCACCTCAAATGAACTTGGAACTGTTTCATGGTTTGTGCTCCCCGATTATCAGATGTCTCGTAGATACAGAAAGAGCTCACTGAATACATAATTGCTGTTGTGCTGTATGTCTTGGGGACCACCATACCATCTGGGTTGATCAGATTATATTAAAGATGATGATTATTGTTTTAAGGGGCCTAACTTCTAGGTTATCGGCTCCAGATTACATTAAAGGTTATTTTGAAGATAACATATTCACATACATTGATCAGATGAAGGATCAAGTCAGGGATGTATTCACAACAAATGGGTCATCAAAAAAGCCCTCTTTATTAAAAAATCTTCAGTGTTTAACAAAATCTAACTGACAGTGAATCATAAAACTGTCATAATAATGGAGTACTTGATAACCCGTAGGATTGGATTTTCATTTTATATACAACAGATGGACAATTGTATGTCAACACAAAACAAAAATCCTGAGGATTATTATTACTGGAAGCTGGAACGAGGCATACGAACACTATGTTCCATCTAAACTATATTCGTTTCCCAAAATAGCACTCCATGTACTATAAATTAATATATTATTACATAGTTCATACTGATAACGTAGTACAAATATCATGGAATATGCTGTGATTATTAGTGGTGGCAGCAGCAGTTCACATCCTGAATATTTCATGTGAATCTTCTGTTGCACTAGTTCAACAACTTGGTTCACACATCCTAAAAGTTTTAATATATTTCCTGAAGAGAAATGTCTGCTCCATCAGTGCACAAGTATCCTCCAAAGTGTATCACAAAACTTTATAAGCAAGAATAAGACATGTCTCCAAATACTGCACAACAGTGCTTTATTCTGGGCAATGGACACAGAAAGTTCTGTGTATTTAAGACCAATGCACAATTAAGCAGTTTATCTACATGGGGATTAGTCAAACAAACTGAAACATGTACCCAACAGGAGTGATTTTAACATGCATATTAACGTTCTCTTGAGGAAATATATAATAATTGTAAAAGTCAATCTGCAATAATCATCCAACATGTCTATAGTCATGTTCTCTTTAGTTTTATTATATATTACTTCCATTATCACCACTTCAAATGAAGCTGGAACAAAATATACCGTAAGTAAATGCACCTGCTGAAGTAACTTTCTTGTTATGTACATGCAAATTTAAAAAACTATCTGTAAATTGATACAGATGATAGCAGTTTCTTGACCTTTATTTCCTAATCCAGGGATCCCCAACTCTTCTTCAGGTGATGACCACAAGATCACTCAACAAACAATGTGAACTGATCTCCACAGGGTTTGTTAATGTGTGGCCTTCCAGACACAACAGAGGATTACTTCCTTTGTATTTTCCTAAACTTTCAGGAGAGGAAAGCCTGGCGATGGATGAGAAAAAAAGTGTTTCGAATGCTTATGTACGATTAAGGGCTCTAAAAGTTGGGCACAACTGTCGACAACTATTAACAGAGGTCACTTGCACAATTACTGTTGAAAAAAGATGCATTATTGGTTGTTTCATAGGGTGGAACATCAAGGTCATCCATCCCTAGCTGAAGTGTAATGAGCGAGCATTGAGTTTTTGAATTTTCTAAAGCAGTTAAATGGTCCATTATGAACTTCACAACGCCTCAATTTTAGCAATTTCGTGCATTGAATCACATCTGTAAAAACAAAATTGCCACTACATTGCTGTGATGTTCTCCATAATTTAATTTTGTTCCAGATAGACAACTCTGTAAATATATGTTAGGATTAGAAAAAACATTAAACTATTCTTGCAATGTAAAGTGTGAAAAAGAGAGAGACTGTCTCATGACAATAAGGTTAGGAATCCCTGCTATCTACTTTTAAAGCACCTCACTTACTGTATTTTAAAAATAAGCAATTTGTGCTCACAATATATAAAGAAATTAACTTTATTTCATAATGCTAAAAATACAGTATTCTTCCAGAAATAGCCTGTCATCTTTCAAATAATATAAATTCACAGATATCATGCACAAATGAACAGCAGTATACATTTCTATAATAAATCTACATAAAGGAAGTCGATACAAATGTTACATCAAATCTGAAAATAGGAACAAGGCAGGGACAACATTTTAGGACGAGGTCAATGATCCAAATACTACAGCTTAACCTGTTGCAACGTATTTTTATTGGAAGATTCAGCATATTTTTAGTATTGGTTGAAAACCACTATGAATGGAACGGAACATGTGATCAAAACAAATTAAAGATACCCCTAACACTTTGAAAAAAAGCATATAATCAGACTGATAAAACCGAACAAATGGGAATGAGAATATACAGTGTATGGCATCACACAGAAATGGAAAAAATATAAAAATACAAGGCTTATGAAATTGCTACTTACCCTGCAATGTATAATACCTACTAAAAAAAAAAAAAAAAAAGTACCATGATTCACTATTTGTGTACGAACACAGGTTACCTAGCAATCGTTCCTATCCCTTTTACCCAACCAAGTGATGCCTGATGAATTTACATACATAGTGTGGCATTTTTATTAACACCATTAAAACTACCCTATTTACATACAACAATGTTAAAATGAATAACACTTTGGACAAGGCCACTTCACAATTTAAGAGACTCGTCATCACAGCTGGCTGTTCACTGCTCGATATGTAGCAACTTTCAGTAGCTCTTCTATTTTTAGAATTCCTCCTCTTGCTTTTCTGTTTCTTTATACACTTTTTACAAAGAAATGGAGACTGAAATGATCACTCAACACGAAATAAATTTTACAAATAATAAAGCAAATATAGTTTATAAGCTTCATAGGAAGAAAGTCACTTCTTTGCATGTCTTTGGGTTATTTTTTCCATACTATGTACTCTTTTTTTGGTATTTTTATAATAAAATTATATATTTTTTATGAACGGTTTTCTTGGTTGTTGCCCTGTGAAAACTGCCTTCTGACACACTTTTATTTACTTACATAATACTTGAAAAATGTGAGAACTTGTAGAGTTTCTCCACTCTCTCCGCCTCGGCTGCCATCGCCTCAAGTCTCTATCGCAACTTACAGTCACCTTCAGTGAACATGCAAGAGAATACATAGTAGCTCACTTATGACTCAGTTCTCTCCTTACTCCAACAGCACAAAAATAAAGTGGAAGAAAAAAATCACACAGTGAGATCGGCATTCTGTCTTTTTCACTTCACAATCATAAGTTCCACTTGTTTTATTTCTGTCTCAAATAAATTGTTAACAGTGGAAGTATGGTGCGATAATATTGTATTGCGTAGTTATGTGTCATTCAACGGCTACTGCTTATTGCCCCTTGGAACATAATTACTGCCACCTCCTCGATTACCACCTCGGGGGTTGTTACCTCCTCCACGGCCACCCCTGGGTCCTAAAAACAAAAGAATTTTTTTTTATTTTTATAAAAAGGCAACAATTTTCAGTATTTGTTGAATTCGCTTGGGCACAAGTTAAAGAACCAGGGTCAACATAAAAGCTAGTGGGTTTTATTTCATATCATCAAGTCGATGAACTGACTGGGTTAAGTTAGGTTGGTTGGTTCCTTAGTTTAGGGGCTGCAACAATGCGGTCATGTAGCCCCGTGTTCTTTGGGTGTGTGTAGAATCTGTCTGATAACTGGTGTTAATTGTGATGGCTGCATTAGTGTGTGTTATCTGTAATTCAGGTAAGGACTACAGACGATCAATTTCAAATAGTTCCTACTTTTGCTATCAAATGCTATAGTCAACGACACTTAGGTGTGAACTTGGCTACTAGACGCCACTGCAACCAGTACCTGGCGACGAATGTTGGAACTTAAGAGCATTAATAAAATCTAACCTACAAATTTAGCTTCACACAATCGTAGTTAGTAGAAGGTTCTTTTATATGCCATAAATCTATGACGTAGGCCCACCACCGGCTTTACTTCCCCTTCAAAGGAAGGCATACTGAGGGATTTTTAACGCTCTTAAAAAATCCGACGACTTAGGGCAGGTTTGAACCCGCGATAGAAGTCCAGCATGCTACAATCTACGCCACCGAAGTCGCCTAACTGACGGTAAAAAAATGTTCAAATAAAACTATACACACATACATATTAATAGATGTATGATTAGGATGATTCACAAGTATGGTTATTATGCATAATGGTATTTTATAGGTTTCTCACAAGCATATCGGTGCATGTGGGAGTTCATTGAGAAAGTTCAGCTGTATGGCAAGGCTTGACTAAACATGCTATAGAAAAAGCCAAACAGCATCCGAAATTTTTTAAATAGCTTGTTGCGACAAGTTTAATGCATATTTCACACACTGATACTGGAATTTTAGGCATACATTCTTTTCATAAGTTGGCACAAATCATAGGTTAAAATCATAAATGTTCAAATAGTCATCAGCTCACCCCAGTTTTCAACTATGGCAAAAGTATTAAAATACTACCTTCAATGCTGACGTAAGCCGTAATGTTCTTGGAATGAAATGTCTCTTAGGGCCGTTTTCACCAACATCAATTACCTCTTAATTAATCATTAAAGGTTACTCAACTTTGCACGAGCATTTCATCAAAAAGAACCTTACCACTAACAAGGGATTGCGTTAAATGGCCAAAGATGGCCACTCAACTCTCTAACGCATCATTAAAGTGGAGGTAAACAGCTGAACTGTACCTCGCGCATCTTACAATGATGGTTTGTATTCGAGTTTCACACGAACCATCATCTTCTTCTTTTGAGACCACAAAGGATCACTTGAACCAACCATTAGTTCGTCGAATTGTAGGAACTGTACGAGTCTTGCGGTCTCCCCAGTACTTCATTCGTATTTATCATCTTGCCCTTTCTTGGGCGGAAAATATTCTTGTTGGAATTTTCTATTTTATGAGTGGAAAATGAAAAGTCATATTTTTAAGTCCTGTAGCTAAAATTTTCCTATTTGTAGCATTACTGTTGTTAGGCCAATTTCTTGTAAGTCCTCTCTGATTTCTTATAACCATCGGCATCCAATTGTGTTTTTTTTGAAGCAAGATTGCACTGTACTAATTGTTTTAGAAACTGGCATTCTCATGATGTGCCCAAAGAATCCTAGTCTTTTCTTTCGCATGGTATCAGTTATGGGTTCTAGGTTGTTATAGACAATATTGATAGGTATTATTTGCCATTGGCCCATTGCCCATCTTTTTTATAACTTTTATTGATACAAATTCTTCCAATATGCTTTCTTGAAGTCGATAAATGTTATCACCATTTCTCTATTCCTTTTCCTATTATAATCCATTATCAGTTTTAGGCTCATGATTTGATCTGGACAACTTCCCCATGGTCTGAAATATCCCTGATATTCTCCTAATTCATTTTCAAGTTATATTTTAATTCTATTGAGAAGAATTCGAGAAAACTCTTTATAGGTAACATCCAGAAGTGAAATCCCTCGATAATAGTTAGGGTTTGTCTTATCCCCTTTTTTATGTAGTGGATGGATGGTCGCTGATGTTTAATGTTCAGGGGAATCTTCCTGTAATCCAGATGTTGACTCCAGGGGCTTTGAAATTCTGCATCTCATTCAGAGTTATGTAAAAGTCTTCTAGTGTGGGCAGATTAATGTTCTCTGGTTGTAATGGCCAACGCGGGAAGTCAACAACCCACCAAGAATATTCTGGTAATAGTGGACATATATATAAGGGTTTGTTGGCCAAAGCATTAGATAAAGATGTAATGATAAAAAGGGTTGACTTTATAAAAGGTCGCATAACAATTTAGCAAACATGTGGAGGACCAGACAATATTATTGTCATCAAATAAGGAGGTCCAGGAAGGCATAAAGGACACAACACAACCAATTACTAATAATAAGATATATTATCAAATAGGTGGCACATAAAACAAATATTCAAAGGTGGCACATAAACATATGAGAAACACTGGCACAAATTTACACAATTGAAGAAACATTCTCATGGAATTGACACACGTAAGTCTTGAGCCTAAAACACATAAATTGTCTTGAACGTAGCTGCAGATCAGTACATCATAGAACGGCATGCAATACACGGCGGTTCCAAAGAATGATATAGTTTAAATATGCAACACAAGTGTAGTTGCAACAAATAATGAAAAAACAGGTCGCATGGAACGAGAACGTGTCGTCGTACCAGGACTGACTTACAGTGATGCGCCGATACCGTAAGCCCAAAAAAATCAATTGTTAATAAAACAAATTATGTGTGAAACGCAGGAAGTCAAAGTAGTTGCTGTCATACAAATACCGGGATATGCCAATCGCACGGTATTGTCACAATAGTAAAGCAGTTGAGCCTAGCGTCAACCTCCATTTAGTGATGGTGCAGGAAGATGTTGCATGGTCTTGTGGCACATGCTTCCAGACAAACGATGAATTACTTATCACACGAAGCAACATCATTATTCATACGCGTGATGACAAATTGTTAGGCAGTAGATGAAGATCAGAAGTAAACATGTTACAACAAACTATCCGACGCCACGGATTGAAGGATTCGTCGACATGGCGCGTAGCAACATCAAGCATGGTTTGACGAGACCGAAAATCACCAAAATGTCACTGCCCTAACAAAATATGAATCATGTGCATAGGACATGATTACTAAGCACGGTTACTATGAAGATAGCACCAATTATAGAAGTGATTAGCTGGATATTCGTCGATAGATCACAACCAGCGTTGAAGCACAACATTCTGTCATGGCTGCAGACTTAGAGAACGAAGAAGAAACACGTGATTGGTCGCTACAAACAGCAAGGAGGCCTCTGATAGGCTGAAAGCAGCCAATCACGGTAGAGAGTTCAAAGACAAGTCGGAGGCCTCTGATAGGCTGAAAGCAGCCAATCACAGTAGAGAGTTCAAAAACAAGTCATAGAGAATAAAGAAGAATCAATGTGGCCAACGTAGAATACCAAAATACCTTCTAAGCAAAAATATCCTACTGGAAATACGGCAGTGGGAATACAACATGTAATCAAAACAAATGAATCATGACAACTAACCAACATAAACAAAACAAACTTGATAATGAATAAATACAATGAAGACAAATAATAAAGATATGTACAACCACACAGACTGGAAACAAATAGGGAAACACAAAAACTGGTTTGCCAAGACAGTGGCCGAACCATATTGCCCGCACAGAAACAACAGGCAGGTTGTTTATGAAATACAAGAGGGACTAGTTCTGCGGCAACAAGGGAGACACCTTGACGATGGGACGTTTCAAGAGTCCAGAGGTGGTGTGTAGAGAGACCACACGAGCTAGGCCGTCCTTACCACAGTGAACCTCAAGAATGCGTCCAAGTCGCCAGTAAGTAGGAGAAACATAGTCATCCATAATAAGCACAAGCGTGCCAACCTTGAGGTTAGGAGACACACGGTTCCACTTGTGACGTTGTTGAAGGGAGAGTAAATGATCTGTGGACCATTTACGCCACAATGAAGTCATAATCTGTTGAAGTAATTGCCATCTAGACAACCTATTGATGGGCACTTCAGAAGCGTCAGGCATGGGCAAGGCATTCAAAGGTCGTCCAACCAGAAAGTGACCTGGCGAGAGATAGCACAAGTCAGTAGGATCCTCAGTCATAGGCGAAATGGGTCTAGAATTTAGAATGGCTTCAATTTGCACCACGAGAGTGGTCAATTCTTCATACGTAAGTACTTGAGCCTTCATGATTCTTATTAAATGAGATTTCAAAGATTTGATGTTTGCCTCCCAAATTCCACCAAAATGCGGAGAACTAGGAGGAATGAAGTGCCACTGAATTAGTAGTGATGAGGTAGAATCTTGAACAACAGATTGAAAATCTGCAGAGGAGAGCAACGAACCAAGATCAGCAAGGTCAGACTGTGCGCCTTGAAAGCTGGTACCATTATCGGAATACACTTGAGCGGGAACGCCCCTTCTACTGCAGAAGCGAGTAAAAGCTACAACGAAAGCATGACTGGAGAGGGAAGTGACGACTTCAGTGTGCACAGCCTTCGTAACCATACAAACGAACATTGCGATGTAGGCCTTAGTCGAGACCCTTGACCTGGGACCACCGTACCTGATAGTGAATGGACCACAGTAATCAACACCAACGTGATTAAAGGGAGAGGTTTGATGGAGGCGAACAGCTGGGAGTTGACCCATTAACTGTTCAGAAGGACGTGCAGCGTAGCGCACGCAAGTAACACAAGAGCGAGATAGGCTACGAACAAGTTTTCGTAGTGAAGGTATCCAGAAGCGTTGTCGGATAGTCGCAATCACAACCTGGACCCCGCCATGAAGCAACTTTAAATGGGTATGTCTGACCAGGACTTTAGTGAAATGATGGTCATTGGGCAAAAGTATCTGGTGTTTTGTATCAAATGGAAGGTCGGCCAATTCCAAACGGCCTCCCACACGAATAGTGCCATCAGAGTGAAGCAAAGGGTGCAAATTGCTGATGGTGGAAGTGGATGGCACTTGCTCATTCTTCATTAGAGCAGCAAGTTCAGTAGAGTAGCACTGAGATTGAATCATTTTCACACATGTAAGTAGTGCAACATCAATTTCAATGGCAGTGAGTGGACCACTGATCCTAGTGGTATTTCTACAATTAGAGACAAACCTAATACAGTAGGCTATGACCCTCAACAATCTCGTGTAGGAAGAAAAATTGTTTAAAAAATCAATGTCAACAGGTTTAGATACATTTGCACACGAAATTCTACACTCAGGCAATTCGGACACAAGAGTATCAAAGATATCTGAAGTACTGGAGCTTGTAAAGGCCTTCAACCATGCTGGACCATACCACCATAGCTGATTATTTTTCAATTCTGAGAGCATACAGCCTCGGGAAATTATGTCGGCTGGATTGTCACGGGAAGAGACATGTTTCCAGGTGCAGTGAACAGTAAGCCTTTGTATTTCAGCAACTCTATTGGCTACAAAGGTCTTCCATTTTGAGGGGGGCGAAGCCAACCAAGACAAAACAATAGTGGAATCTGTCCAACAATAGACTGATTCAATAGGCAAGTTCAAAGCGGGTTGCACCTTTGCAAGTAATTTGGAAAGCAAAAGTGCACCACATAACTCAAGTCAGGGCAGAGACAACTGTTTAAGAGGAGCAACCTTCGACTTAGCGCACACAAGAGCAACAGTGACGATGTCGTTGGTATCAATTGACAATAAATAGAGACAAGCTCCATAGGCCTGCTGACTACTGTCGCAGAAGCCATGAAGTTGCATAGATTTGATTTCTGAAGCAGGCTTAATCAAACGTGGAGTAGAAATCTCAGAAATCGCAGGCAAATTGCTATAAACATTCAGCCAAGCTTGCGCGATTTCCATTGGAAGGGGGTCATCCCAACCGAGTTTGTGAATCCACAAATCTTGGAAGAGAATCTTACAAGCAACCACAATAGGTGACACTAAACCCAAGGGGTCAAAGATAGAGGCAACAATGGACAAAAATGAACGCTTAGTAAAGGTAATTGAAGTGTCACAGTTCACGATAGGTGACTGAATCCGCAACAAGCTATCGATAGGTTGCCAATAAAGTCCTAGCGTTCTGGCGACTGTTTCTTCACCATCGCCGAAACTACGGAGTTGTTGTTTCTCTTGATGATCAAGAGGAATGTTATCTAATAGAGTCATGGAGTTTGAACTCCACTTACACAGTTCAAAACCACCTAATCTCAAAAGAAGGGTCAATTCATCATACAGAATGAGTGCGTCATGCTCGGAATCACATCCCGAGATACAATCATCAACATAGAAGTCGTTTAAAACAATCTGAGTGGCAGCTGGAAAAGCTGTGCCATCAGTGAGGGCGAGCTCCTTTAGCACACGAGTGGCTAAGAAGGAAGCTGGGGCAGTACCATATGTAACAGTGTTTAATTGATATTCTACTATTGGGTCTGAAGGAGAGTTTGATTTAATGTTCAATCTCCGTCAATCAATACATTAAATAAGTGCTACACCGCACTAGTTGTGGGACATGTTTCGAACCTTAAAAACGGTCCTTCATCAGCCACAAATGGAAGCCGTTAAAACATTACATATAAAAAACACTGAACAAAGTAAAAGAACATCATGCATGTACACATAGTCACTCATAAAACACAATACAGTCCAGAACAAATTAAATATAATACACATTAAAACTTTAAAATCTTATTATATAGTTCATGAAACCCTGTCATCTTTGTTTCATAATTTGTGAATTATTAAATCTTGTCCACTTTAAGAGCTCCTCGCTTGGCATGGCACACTATGAGACGTTGTTCTTACAGTCAAAGGGTGTCATTATTTGGACAAAACAAACACTCAAACATTCCCATTTGAGCGGCTTGCGAATAAGAGCTTAATTTCCAAAAACCTCTGTGGACAAGAAGAAAATAAAATAAAATTAAATTAAAATGAAAATGAATGAACGAGCAACTGATCAACAACAAGATTCGCCGCAGGAAGAAGCAATCTTACCTTACAAGTGCTTGCAACAGCCTGCTGGCTAAGGGCCAGGCGATGAACTGAATACTATGTCAGGTCAACCAAGGTCGCAGAGAGGATGGAGGGGCGGGAACTCGCTGCCGAATGGTGGGTGGGGAAGCGCGTGGGAAGGGAGGAAAAGGAAACAGGGGGGGGGGGGGGGGGTATAATCCCGCCTACCGCTTGTAACTATGGAGGTTTTTTTTAAACGTTTTTTGCTGGCAACATAATTTGTCAAAGATTCATATAAAATATTGCTGTCATAGTTAATTTCATTTAAATTATGTGACGGATTAATTCTTAAAGCCAAATCTATTTCCATCTGTTCCAAGATGTTAAGCTTGGTTCCTTTACTGCAAAAATGTAAAATTTCCATATCGTTTTCAATCTTGGAAAAATTATGGTTATGTTCTAACATGTGACTATTAATAGCCGAAATTTTTTTAATGTCTAGCGGCGTTAAAATGCTCGTAGTATCTTACGTTGAAGCTACGTCCGGTTTGACCGATGTAGTCTGAAGGACAATCTTTACATTTGATTCTATAGATGCCAGATTTCTGAAATTTATCCTGTTTATTAATGGAGCTAGAATTAAACAAATGATTCCTGGTGGTGTTATCTGTACTGTATGCTATTTTTAACTCATATTTCTTTAATACATTAGTGATGTTATGGGTCAGTTGGTTTATGTACGTAAACGTAGCATAAGAACTGTCTTTTTCTACAGGCTTCAGTTTGGTGGGAGGTTTGTTTTTTATTTTCCTTAACATCGAATCAACATATTGCTTACTGAAACCGTTGGCCCTCGCTATTTGTTGTATGGTGGAAATCTCATTATTCCGATCTTTCTCTGATAGTGGTATACTGAGAGCTCTATTAATGTAGGCTCTGAATGCGGCTCTTTTATGACTAGTTGGATGGTTCGAGTCATTTCTGATGGTGGAAAATGTTTGAGAAGGTTTTCTGTAGATTTTATAACGCAGTTTAGTGTTATCTCTGATGACAGTCAGATCCAGAAAATTGACGGCTTGCTTAATTTCAGAAGCTGTGGTAAACTTAATACTGTTGTCAATCTGGTTGAGTTCTGCTGTGACGCTACTAATATTGCTGACTTTATTATCTATTATTAGGAATATATCATCTACATATCTAGCCCAGTAGCTAATGCCCTTTATTTTACTAATGTTGTTGTTCTCCAAATGGTCAATGTAAATATTGGCCAGTATTCCGGAAAGTGGGGATCCCATGGCCAAACCTTCAACTTGCTTGAAATTTTTTTGATTAAACGTAAAACAATTATTTTGAACGGTAAATTTTAATAAATCGATGAATTCTTTAATCTCGTCATGGGAAAGTCTGCTGTGACTTTTTAAATCATTTTCTACTATGCTCAAAGTGTGTCCCACTGGGATATTAGTGTACATGTCACTGATATCCGCGGTGTGTAATGTTTCCGATTCTTTTAAATCTAATCCTTTTGTTAATTCGCAAAATTGAACGGAATTCCTGGGGGCATTATTAGCTGAGAATTTATAATGTTTCTTTAAGAATTTTTGCAAAAACAGCGACAACTTGTACACTGGGCTCCCCCTGAAATTTACAATGGGTCTAATGGGTATGTTATCCTTATGCGTTTTTGGCAATGACCTGAGGGTTGGCAAACTTGGGTTCATGTTAATTAATTTACTAATTTGGTGTTCATCCAATATTAAAACGGTTTCCTTTAGGAGCTGTTTAAGCCTCCTTTGTGTAAGCCCTGTTGGATCTTTATTGATGACGCCGAAATTTTTACCATTCAGAAACGAATCAGTCTTTTCGATATAATCCGTTTTATTAATGATAACAATACTGTTACCTTTATCTGCTTTCGTGACTATTAGATTTTCCTGAGCAATTTTCTTTTTGAGATTGATAATGTCGCTATTTATATGGGGTAGTTTCTTATCCTGTTTAATTATTTTATTTACTTTCTTGTTGAGAATATATCTGACCTCGTTCCTCTTGTCTAAAGGAAGTTTATGGATTGCCGTTTCCGATTCAGCTATTAATGTTGTTAAATTTTGTTTATTATTATAGGAGGACTGCCAATTGTGTTTAAACCCTTTCTCTAGTATTTCCATCTCCCCATCGTTAAACTCGACACTGGACAGGTTCTCCACGGGTTTCTGGAATTTGTAGATCGGGGTGACGGGATCTTCGCTAATCGCTGTACCTATCAGTTGTTTTAATTGATCCAATTTCCTATTTATAGTGTTGACTTTCCTATTGATATGAAATGAGACAACCTCCTCCATGTTGGTGAGGAAGGAGTCCCATTCTTTCTTCTCTGTGCAATTTGCTGCTTCTAAGTGAATTTGGTAAAGACTATTGTTAACTTGGTTTTTCTTTATGTACATACATTTTATTTCTCTCTGCAAAATCTTCCTATTGATCATCTGCTGCGTTCTTGCCTCGAAATTGTTATTAAACTTTTTCTTTTGGAATGTGTTTAAATGCCGAGGGACTAAGTTATGCAATCTGCATCTCTTAAGAAACTCAATATCTTTGATAATGTAGGCTAATTTGATACGTAGGTGTTTGTATTTATACCTCTTAGCTTGACTAGCCGTATTAGACTTGGGAATATTTGGTGTCATTTTGGTCCGTATTGACAAAGTACTAATTTGATTTAATGTTCAATCTCCGTCAATCAATACATTAAATAAGTGCTACACCGCACTAGTTGTGGGACATGTTTCGAACCTTAAAAACGGTCCTTCATCAGCCACAAATGGAAGCCGTTAAAACATTACATATAAAAAACACTGAACAAAGTAAAAGAACATCATGCATGTACACATAGTCACTCATAAAACACAATACAGTCCAGAACAAATTAAATATAATACACATTAAAACTTTAAAATCTTATTATATAGTTCATGAAACCCTGTCATCTTTGTTTCATAATTTGTGAATTATTAAATCTTGTCCACTTTAAGAGCTCCTCGCTTGGCATGGCACACTATGAGACATTGTTCTTACAGTCAAAGGGTGTCATTATTTGGACGAAACAAACACTCAAACATTCCCATTTGAGCGGCTTGCGAATAAGAGCTTAATTTCCAAAAACCTCTGAGGACAAGAAGAAAATAAAATAAAATAAAATTAAATTAAAATGAAAATGAATGAACGAGCAACTGATCAACAACAAGATTCGCCGCAGGAAGAAGCAATCTTACCTTACAAGTGCTTGCAACAGCCTGCTGGCTAAGGGCCAGGCGATGAACTGAATACTATGTCAGGTCAACCAAGGTCGCAGAGAGGATGGAGGGGCGGGAACTCGCTGCCGAATGGTGGGTGGGGAAGCGCGTGGGAAGGGAGGAAAAGGAAACAGGGGGGGGGGGGGGTATAATCCCGCCTACCGCTTGTAACTATGGAGGTTTTTTTTAAACGTTTTTTGCTGGCAACATAATTTGTCAAAGATTCATATAAAATATTGCTGTCATAGTTAATTTCATTTAAATTATGTGACGGATTAATTCTTAAAGCCAAATCTATTTCCATCTGTTAAGCTTGGTTCCTTTACTGCAAAAATGTAAAATTTCCATATCGTTTTCAATCTTGGAAAAATTATGGTTATGTTCTAACATGTGACTATTAATAGCCGAATTTTTTTTTATGTCTAGCGGCGTTAAAATGCTCGTAGTATCTTACGTTGAAGCTACATCCGGTTTGACCGATGTAGTCTGAAGGACAATCTTTACATTTGATTCTATAGATGCCAGATTTCTGAAATTTATCCTGTTTATTAATGGAGCTAGAATTAAACAAATGATTCCTGGTGGTGTTATCTGTACTGTATGCTATTTTTAACTCATATTTCTTTAATACATTAGTGATGTTATGGGTCAGTTGGTTTATGTACGTAAACGTAGCATAAGAACTGTCTTTTTCTACAGGCTTCAGTTTGGTGGGAGGTTTGTTTTTTATTTTCCTTAACATCGAATCAACATATTGCTTACTGAAACAGTTGGCCCTCGCTATTTGTTGTATGGTGGAAATCTCATTATTCCGATCTTTCTCTGATAGTGGTATACTGAGAGCTCTATTAATGTAGGCTCTGAATGCGGCTCTTTTATGACTAGTTGGATGGTTCGAGTCATTTCTGATGGTGGAAAATGTTTGAGAAGGTTTTCTGTAGATTTTATAACGCAGTTTAGTGTTATCTCTGATGACAGTCAGATCCAGAAAATTGACGGCTTGCTTAATTTCAGAAGCTGTGGTAAACTTAATACTGTTGTCAATCTGGTCGAGTTCTGCTGTGACACTACTAATATTGCTGACTTTATTATCTATTATTAGGAATATATCATCTACATATCTAGCCCAGTAGCTAATGCCCTTTATTTTACTAATGTTGTTGTTCTCCAAATGGTCAATGTAAATATTGGCCAGTATTCCGGAAAGTGGGGATCCCATGGCCAAACCTTCAACTTGCTTGAAATTTTTTTGATTAAACGTAAAACAATTATTTTGAACGGTAAATTTTAATAAATCGATGAATTCTTTAATCTCGTCATGGGAAAGTCTGCTGTGACTTTTTAAATCATTTTCTACTATGCTCAAAGTGTGTCCCACTGGGATATTAGTGTACATGTCACTGATATCCGCGGTCAAAGAAATATTCTGCACCAAGAACAAGGTCAATAGATTTAGTGCAATTGAAATCAGATTGCTTCTTCCTGCGGCGAATCTTGTTGTTGATCAGTTGCTCGTTCATTCATTTTCATTTTAATTTAATTTAATTTTATTTTCTTCTTGTCCACAGAGGTTTTTGGAAATTAAGCTCTTATTCGCAAGCCGCTCAAATGGGAATGTTTGAGTGTTTGTTTCGTCCAAATAATGACACCCTTTGACTGTAAGAACAACGTCTCATAGTGTGCCATGCCAAGCGAGGAGCTCTTAAAGTGGACAAGATTTAATAATTCACAAATTATGAAACAAAGATGACAGGGTTTCATGAACTATATAATAAGATTTTAAAGTTTTAATGTGTATTATATTTAATTTGTTCTGGACTGTATTGTGTTTTATGAGTGACTATGTGTACATGCATGATGTTCTTTTACTTTGTTCAGTGTTTTTTATATGTAATGTTTTAACGGCTTCCATTTGTGGCTGATGAAGGACCGTTTTTAAGGTTCGAAACATGTCCCACAACTAGTGCGGTGTAGCACTTATTTAATGTATTGATTGACGGAGATTGAACATTAAATCAAATTAGTACTTTGTCAATACGGACCAAAATGACACCAAATATTCCCAAGTCTGAAGGAGAGTCTCTCCAAAATATTCTCTGTAAGTCACGATCTTTGTGATCTACAAGAATCTGTCTGTACATTTTACTCAGATCAGCTGCAAACGCTATCAAGTGAGTACGGAACCGAAGCAAAATAGAGAACAAATCCTGCTGAATTACAGGGCCCACCAACAAGGTATCATTAAGGGAGCACCCAGACGTAGTAGCCATCGAAGCATCAAATACCACTCTGAGCTTTGTAGAAGTACTGTGCGGCTTGAAAACAGGATGATGGGGAATGTAGTAAACTTCACCATCAGTCCGGTGGGGGGCGACTTGCATATGGTTTAAGGCTAGATATTCATGCATGAATTCAGTGTATTCTAACCTTAACTCAGGGTTACGAGCCAAACGTCTTTCGAGAGAGTGAAAATGATTTAGTGTAGCGTAGCGAGAGGCACCTAGAGGCTCCGAGTCTACCTTGCGAGGGAGTCTAACCACAAATCTACCATCGTCTTGGCGAGTGGTAGTAGCAACAAAGTGTTCTTCACATATGTATTCGTCAACAGACAACACTGGGGTTTCAACTTCTTCAACGTTCCAAAACGCTTCCAGCTGTTGTTCTACATGAGGGCGTGAGAGTGTAAGTGCTGATACCACGCGCGATGGTTGCGAGGTGCTTGCACTGGGCAGCTTCCCAGAAAACACCCAACCCACAGAGGTATTTTGAATGATGGGTAAATCACCAACTGGTATGATTTTACCAGGACATAACAGGTCAAAGAAATATTCTGCACCAAGAACAAGGTCAATAGATTTAGTGCAATTGAAATCAGGTTCAGCTAAATCAATATGTGAAGGAATGTTCCATTCAGAGGTGTCGAAACCAGCAGCGGATAGCTCAAGTGCAATATTGGGAACCACGAGACATTCAAGCTTAGCAGACCAATTAGTAGCACAGGCAAAAACGTTCACATCAGCAACAACAGTAGCAGTGCTTTGATTTTGACCAACACCGCGAATGTGTACCTTCATAGGTTTGGTGTGGAGTCATAATTTCTTAGTTAAGTGTGACGAAATTAAGTTACAATCTGATGCAGAGTCAAGTAGTGCAGTGACAGGTACACGTAAGCCATTGCCAGCTAATATATTCAACTTGGCAGTGGGCAATAACGTCCTTGAAGATTGATTGTCACGAGTGACGTTACTGCAACTCGTGTTTACCACGTTAGCATGAGCTTGAGAAGCGTCATTACCAGTGCCACTGGAGGGTTCATAGTGAAGAAGAGTGTGGTGTTTTCGGGAACAAGTGTTACAAGAGTACTTCGAACATTGATGATTAGGCTCGAAATTACGCAAACAATTGTAACATAATTTACGAGACCTGACAAAATCCCATTTGGCTGTGGACGAAAGTTTAATAAAGGTACCACATTTCGACAATTGGTGATCAATGCTCCTACAATATGTACAACGAAATTTGGTAGTAGTTAACATGGGTTTCTGAGGCGAATGACCTTCAGCTTTAAGTTTGGTTACAGCAGTATGTAATGCAGGCCTGAACCCATTCCTTTCAGTTATTTCCAGTACCTTGCATTTTTTCTCTAAGAAGCTTACCAAGTCCTGGAGAGTGGGAATTCTCCCAGAATCAACATGATTCTCCCATTCACGGATGCTATCATTATCTAGTAGCTCCAATATAAAATGTGACAATAACAAGTCTTGAAGGGAGACCCCGTTAAAGTCCAAAGCTTCTAACGCATTGACATGAGAAACAAAGTGGTCGATGATGGCACGCAAGGACACTGAATCATTACCGTATGCAGGGGGCTTGAAAAGCTTGGTGACATGGTTGTGCGCTATGAGCCTAATGTTATTGTATCGAGTTGTCAGCAAGTTCCATGCGACCATAAAGTTATCATCTGACACAGTAATGTTTTTTAGGAGGAGCTTGGCCTCGCCACTAAGACTAGAATTAAGGTAGTAGAACTTAACAACATCAGAAAGAGCATGGTTATCAATTACTATGGACTTGAAGCTATCTCTGAAATTCAGCCAGTCTGTGAAGTCGCCACTGAACTGCGGAATTTGAATTTCAGGCAACTTTATATGCGCTGCAGCTACGTTTGCATTAGGAAATTGTGCACTCTGCAAATTATTCCAAGGGTTATCACTGTCTGGTGTTGGATTTTTTGAAATTGTCACAATGTAGTTTAATTTTAACCATCAACTCAAAATACTTATCTTCGAAGTCACAACGTTCGGCTGTTTCTTCGTCGATATTGTCTGTAATATCCTCTAAAGCGTCTTGCGCTTCGTTATAGTGTTTATAAATTTCCTCGCATTTGTGTTTGCGTAACACTAACATTTGATATTGCTCTTCTGTAATGTCCTGAAAGTTGCTAATTACTTTTTCTTGTGAGGTAAGCAGGCCCTTAGCGACTGCACGCTTCCTAAATAAAAGTCGCTTTTGGGCATCCTCCATAATGACTTTAGGATTGCCCGCCTAGATGTAATTACCAGAGTTGCACACCTAACTAACACAACCAACTAACTAACACAAAAATAAACACTGAGACAATGGTCTCGATTAAGTTGTAAACAAACATCTGAACATAGAATACTGTATTGTGTCCTTGGGAAGTAAATGGGAACGTATACAATGTTAATTTATGGCCTTCCTGGTGAAATAGCAAGAAACAAGGGCCCAACATGGAAAAAAAAATGCTTAATAATTCATTCAAAGTAGTAAACAGCTCAATATCCGGCCCGGAGGACCAAATAATGTAATGGCCAACGCGGGAAGTCAACAACCCACCAAGAATATTCTGGTAATAGTGGACATATATATAAGGGTTTGTTGGCCAAAGCATTAGATAAAGATGTAATGATAAAAAGGGTTGACTTTATAAAAGGTCGCATAACAATTTAGCAAACATGTGGAGGACCAGACAATATTATTGTCACCAAATAAGGAGGTCCAGGAAGGCATAAAGGACACAACACAACCAATTACTAATAATAAGATATATTATCAAATAGGTGGCACATAAAACAAATATTCAAAGGTGGCACATAAACATATGAGAAACACTGGCACAAATTTACACAATTGAAGAAACACTCTCATGGAATTGACACACGTAAGTCTTGAGCCTAAAACACATAAATTGTCTTGAACGTAGCTGCAGATCAGTACATCATAGAACGGCATGCAATACACGGCGGTTCCAAAGAATGATATAGTTTAAATATGCAACACAAGTGGAGTTGCAACAAATAATGAAAAAACAGGTCGCATGGAACGAGAACGTGTCGTCGTACCAGGACTGACTTACAGTGATGCGCCGATACCGTAAGCCCAAAAAAATCAATTGTTAATAAAACAAATTATGTGTGAAACGCAGGAAGTCAAAGTAGTTGCTGTCATACAAATACCGGGATATGCCAATCGCACGGTATTGTCACAATAGTAAAGCAGTTGAGCCTAGCGTCAACCTCCATTTAGTGATGGTGCAGGAAGATGTTGCATGGTCTTGTGGCACATGCTTCCAGACAAACGATGAATTACTTATCACACGAAGCAACATCATTATTCATACGCGTGATGACAAATTGTTAGGCAGTAGATGAAGATCAGAAGTAAACATGTTACAACAAACTATCCGACGCCGCGGATTGAAGGATTCGTCGACATGGCGCGTAGCAACATCAAGCATGGTTTGATGAGACCGAAAATCACCAAAATGTCACTGCCCTAACAAAATATGAATCATGTGCATAGGACATGATTACTAAGCACGGTTACTATGAAGATAGCACCAATTATAGAAGTGATTAGCTGGATATTCGTCGATAGATCACAACCAGCGTTGAAGCACAACATTCTGTCATGGCTGCAGACTTAGAGAACGAAGAAGAAACACGTGATTGGTCGCTACAAACAGCAAGGAGGCCTCTGATAGGCTGAAAGCAGCCAATCACAGTAGAGAGTTCAAAGACAAGTCGGAGGCCTCTGATAGGCTGAAAGCAGCCAATCACAGTAGAGAGTTCAAAAACAAGTCATAGAGAATAAAGAAGAATCAATGTGGCCAACTTAGAATACCAAAATACCTTCTAAGCAAAAATATCCTACTGGAAATACGGCAGTGGGAATACAACATGTAATCAAAACAAATGAATCATGACAACTAACCAACATAAACAAAACAAACTTGACAATGAATAAATACAATGAAGACAAATAATAAAGATATGTACAACCACACAGAGTGGAAACAAATAGGGAAACACAAAAACTGGTTTGCCAAGACAGTGGCCGAACCACTGGTGATGGTGTTATTGGAGTGTCCACATCCATTTGAAGAATTTCGATGGGTTCTTCACAGTTTAGGAGTGTCTTAAGATATTTAGCCATAATTTGTGCATTATCCTGGTTGTTGTGGGCCAATTCACCTTTTTCATCTTTTAACAATAAAGTTGGTGCTTCATATTTTGTCAGAGGTTGTTTAAAAGATTTTGTAATAATTCCGTGATTGTGAAATTTTGAATTCCTCCTCAATTGATTGGAGGGTGTCAGTATGATAATGCCGGTTTATTCTTCTTAAAGTTTTAGTTGTTTATTTTCGTTTTGCAACAACAATTTGAAATTATGTTTCAGATTTTTGGATTGGTGTAACAACCATGCTCGGTGTCGCTTTTCAATCATCTCATCACATTCATTATTCCACAATTGATGTTTTATCCGCGGTTTAATTGGCGACAGGTCTTCGGCAATTTGTTTTAGGTTGTGAACCAAGTTTTCGAGTTGATCAGTTATTATAATTTTTTCAGTTTTTTTGGTAATGTTCATTGTCGATTAACTGCATAGGATCTATTGTTCTTTTAGTTTTGGGGATTTGCCTTTGTTGTCCATATGAATATAAAATATGTTTATGACAATGATATTATAAAAGATCATACCTGTACACATTAATTACTAAGTTTCAATACCAAGAAAGAAGAATACATAAAAAAGAAGCATATCCGAATTGGGATTCGAATCCCTCCCAGCTCTGCATAATAAATTCAGAGTCAGCACTGCAACCGCTTACACTACAAAGTGGGAGAGCGCGTCCTATTAAGCTATGTATTAATATAACTGCCAGTTCTCCTAAATACTTGGATTATAATCGCCAGACTAAGAGGGATACCCTGGTCCTCCAGGTTGGGGGTTGGGCGTAGGGTTAATAACCCTACACTGTAAAAAATCTCAATGTTACGGATACCTTACAAGTGCCTCGGAATGCTGATCACCCTATGACGAACCGGCAAAGGAAACGGTTAATGAGAAGGAAAGCGGATATTATGTTAGCGGCATGGAATGTGAAAACCCTAAGGAGACCTGGGAAATTGAGAGAGATTAGAGAAGAAATGGGAAAATACCGAGTGGAAAAAGCTGCACTACAAGAAATACGATGGAAAGGCCAAGGAATGATAGCATCAGGGGAACATATACTGATGTACAGTGGAGGAAACACCGGTTATGGTGGTACAGGCTTTCTTATACAAAAGTCTGTTAAGTCAAGTGTAATAAACTTCAATGCTATAAATGAAAGGATGTGCTCAGTGCGACTACGAGCAAAGTTTTTTAACATCACCATGTTCTGTGTCTATGCCCCCACAGAAGAGGCAGAAGAAGAAGAGAAGGATAGCTTCTACACTAAGTTGGAGGAGGAGGTCAACAGAGTACAAAGACATGATGTGAAAATAATCCTTGGGGACCTAAATGCCAAAGTTGGGAAGGAAGAGGTGTTCAGAGATATAATAGGGAAGGAAAGTTTACATGAAGGGAGTAATGACAATGGATTGTGGTTGATAGACTTTGCCATTGGGAAAGAAATGGTGGTGAAAAGTACTTGGCACCCAAGGAAAGATATCAAGAAAGAGACCTGGGTGTCTCCGGACGGAGTTACAAGGAATCAAATAGATGATGTGATTATTGACAAACGACATGCATCGGATGTAATGGAAGTAAGTAGTTGTAGAGGAGCAGATGGGGACACAGATCATTACTTGGTAAGAATCAAGTATAGACAAAAATAGATTCAGCAAGGAAACAAAAAAGTGAAAGGAAGATGAAGCATAATATCGGAAGGCTTCAAAGCAACAAGGAAGTACAAGAGGAGTATAGATTGAAAGTGGCAGAAAACATGGAAAACAATAAGAACCTCTGGGAAGAAGGTAATGTGGAAACTAAATGGGAGTTACTGAGAAACACCAACAGTGAAGTTGCAGAGGAAACGTTGGGGAGAGCCGAATTCAAGATAAATATACAATGATTCGATGAAGAATGCTCGGAGGCAATCCATGAAAGAAACGAAGCAAGGCAAAGAATGTTGCAACGGAGAACAAGACAGACAGTGGAGGAATATAGAGAGAAAAGGAAAAGGGCAAGCAAGTTAAGTAGGGTTAAGAAAAGGCAGTATGAAAGAGAAAGAATAGAACAATTAGATAAAATGAGGGAGAGTGGGGAGATTCGGCGATTTTATGAAAGAGCAAGAGATTTGAGGAAAGGGTTTCAACCAAGAGCGGTCTTTTATAAGGACAAAGAAGGAAATTTTATAGGAGATAAGAACAAGATGCTACAGAGATGGCAGGAATAATTCACAGAGCTACTCAATGGACGGGGTGAAGAGGAAACCGCGAATGGGGAAGAAGCGGAACATGTAGGGATTGATGAGCAAGAAGAAGTTGAAACATCGTATTTAGAGGAAGTTAGAGATACAATTAAGGAATTAAAGAACAATAAAGCCGCCGGAGAAGACGGAATAGAAGCGGAGTTGCTAAAATTCGGTGGAGAGTTAGTGGTAAAAGCAATACATGAACTAATAAAGGAAGTTTGGACAAAAGAAGAAATGCCCAGAGATTGGACTGTAGGAATAATATGCCCTTTGTATAAGAAAGGGGATAAATCAGTATGCGGCAATTATCGTGGGATTACTCTGTTGGATGTAACATATAAGGTGTTCAGTAAGATTTTAGCCTCTCGACTGGAGCGTTGTATAGAGAAAATATTGGGGGACTATCAAGCTGGATTTAGAAGGAATCGCTCTACAATGGACCAGATACCGTATATACTCGAATACCACCCGCACATTTTTAAATAAATTCGGACGTGAAAATTGGGGTGCGGGTCTTATTTGAGTCATCCAAATTTGAAAGATTTAAATTGCCCGCCGCCCGCGATATCGGGTGTTGCGAGTATCCGCTAGATGGTGCTAGCCTTCTTCCGGCTATAACTTTGTTTTACCGTAAGCACGCGGCGTCATACAGTCACACGCACGTTCTCCAAGTGTAAACATGAATGCTACCAAACGTTTGCGGTCATTTACTGTGAGTGAGAAATTGAAAGTTGCGAGGGAAGCTGAAGTTATTGGAAATCGTGCCCGGTAGGAAATATGATATTGACGAGTCATGTATTCGTGATTGGGCGGGATGACGTCTATGCTGCGTGAACCGCCCGTTCAAAGCAGCCTTGAAACAGCTGTATACGGAGCGGATGGCGGCCGATAAGCACGCACCGACTCCAACTCGTCGTATTCAGCGCCCGAAAGTTCAGCTGCTGTGTTCGTGGATTTTGACGGCATGAAATCGTATCTCTGGAGATCTCATACGGAAGAGCTTCAAGAAATGTAGTATTTCGAATGCTATGGATGGCTGTGATGACGACATTTAGTGGGAAAGTGATGGTGATAAAAGTTCCGAAGTTGGTACTTCTGATGACGATGAATGAAGTGTTTGTGTACTTTTATTTGTATTTTTAATTTGTATGTGTGTTATTTTAGGACGACTTCAAAACTGTTGGAAACTATTTTGGATAAATGCTATTCTGTTTATTTAGTTAAGATAGTAAATAATTTTGAGTAAAAATTCTTTTTTTAAAATTTTGTTCTTCAAAATCAGGGTGCGGGTCTTATTCGGGGGCGGGTCGTATTCGAGTAAATACGGTATTTGTAGTGAGGCAGATACTGGAAAAGGGTTATGAACATGATAAGCAGCTGTATCAGCTGTATATAGATGTTAAGCAGGCATATGACAGTTTGGATAGAAAGGAGAAAAATTGGTCAAGCTGACAGAAATGACTATGGAAACCACAATCTGTAAGGTTAGATTAGAACAAGAGATGTCCGAAGAATTCATTGTAGAAAGGGGTTTGCGACAAGGAGATGTAATTTCTACATTACTCTTGAATGTAGCTCTAGAAAAAATAATTCAACAACTGCCAATCAATCAAGGAGGGACCATATTTAACAGACAAGTGCAGGTGATAGCATATGCGGATGATGTAGCATTAATTGCAAGGAACAGTAAAGCATTAGAAGAGAGCTATGTCCTGTTGGAAGAAAAGGCACGAAAGTTAGGATTAGAAGTGAATACAAGTAAAACCAAGTATATGAAGATGGGAAACTCCAGAGAGGCAAGAAGAGATCCGCATATTAAATTAATTGGGAAAGAATATCAAAGAGTAGAAGAATACAAATATTTGGGCTCAATAATAACTGAGGATAACAGAACATCAGTGGAAATACAAGAAAGAATTAAAAGTGGAAAGAGATGCTACTACGCTCTGCAAAGCATTTTTAAATCGAGAAATGTTGGTAGGAATACTAAAATAAAAATTTACATTACAATACTAAAGACCTGTGGTTATGTATGGATCGGAAAGTTGGGTTCTCAATAGAAGAGAAGAAGACTGGCTGCGAAGATGGGAAAGGAAGATCTTGAGGAAAATATACGGGGCAGTGAGAGAGGAGGAAGGTTGGAGAATGAGGACAAATGTGGAACTACAGGAAAATTAAGCAGGGGAGGATAAGATGGGCAGGACACGTTCAGAGAATACCAGAATCACGGAGTGTTAAAAAGGTGTTTACGCAAAGACCGGATGGAAGGAGGAGAAGAGGAAGACCCAGGAGATGGTGGATAGATGATGTGGAAGACGACCTTAGGAGTCGGGGAATCAGGAACTGGAGAAGGAAGGCGGTAGAGATGAATGGAGGCAGGTGATAAAGGAGGCCAAGGTTCTTCAGGGACTGTAGCGTCGACCAGAGCGATAATTATTAGGGTTCGGAAGTTAAAGACCTAAAGAAGTACAAAATATGCAAGCAAATATGCCCTAAAAACTATAAAATATGACCTAAAAAAATATGAAATATGAGATGAATTTTTGGGGTAGGTAGAGTTTCACTAACTTACAGTTGTAACTTGTTTTTCGAGGGTATTTTACGCCACTGACATAAGTCAGTAGGAAGCCATTCAATGTTTATTTACGCGGCAACTTGTTTAGCCAAGATATGTTTCATGTAACTTATTATTATTATTAAGGAATTGTTTTGGAGCGTGTTTTATAGGATTATAAGTATACAGATAGGTTTTCGATGTTATAGAAAACACTATCAGGCGAATTATTACGAACAACATTATCGCGGAAAATTATATGATTATGGAATTTTACTGATTTTTGTCAGTTAGAGTTTATTGTAAGAGAGATGAGTCATTGGGAATTCAGCTACAGGTATATTCTTGTCGAGAAGCGTGGCGCAAGCCGTGGGGGCACTTCCAGCTGGCTGCATCAAGAAAAGGCAAAATGGCCTGGACCGGAAATCGACATCGTCGCGCCGAGTATATTGACCCTTGTACCGGGAGTATCGTGTGGTGTCTCAGCCAATCATTGGAGACCGGGCGAGTGGAAGACGGGTCCGGAGAGGGGGTTCGGCGAGGGCATATATTGTTTGCGCGCCGAGGAGGGAGGCCGATTATCATTGTAAAACTTGACCGTTGTGGTTGCTCGTTTGGTTGGTTCCGGTGTGATCGGACCATAACTTTACATTTCTACAACAATCTCCACAACTGACGAAGAAGATGGCGACGTTGAGAAGGGTGAGGGAAGCTCTCTTCAGCATCAAGTACGAGGGAAATGCCACGGCAATTTCCAATGGTAAGCGCGAATGACTCAAAACTACATAACTCTCGCTTCATAGTTTCATATTCAAAATTTCAGTAACTTCTTAGCTTGTGAATAATAGTAAAATCAGTAATTCATCCGACTCCGTTTTCACGCAATTCTCTAGTGGTAAATTCAAATCGTTACGCTCCAATTTAAATTTAATATTATTATTAAAATTGCCACTACTTGTTTTTTATATAATAAATTCATTTCTTATACTATGCAATCTTTGCTTTCAGTAGGTAGCATTAGATATAGACCAAATTCCTTCTCCTGATACAATTGTTAGTTGGGTTAATGATCAAATCATACCACGATCTGAGTGTGAAGATTCTTAAAGGTGTTCTGCCAGAGCTAGGTGTTGTTAAATATAAATTTAGATTTCAACTTAGCGTTGAGGTCTTGGCGCCCATTAATACAACGTATTTTAGTCAGAGTAATTATTACATTTATCACCTCAAACGTGGGACTTGTTGTGGTTTTTCCACACTCTCCCCAGGAAAACAGTTACACTTGTCACCCAACAGAGGGGTCACAAGAGAACCCGTTACACTTGTACGCTCAACGTGGAGCAAAAGAAACCCGTTACACTTGCCGCCAAACTGTGGAGCTTCTTATATATGTATTTTAAAGTGCAAGGCAGGGCTAGTGAACCCATTACACTTGTCGCTAGCAACGTGAGGCTGAAAACCTAATAACATTTGTGGAAGGAGAGGGGTATATATTTCTGTGCCTGTATTTTGGGGGTTTTTCATTTATCGGTGTGTATCAGCATGGGTAGTGTTGAGGAAGAGATGAAGTTGCGTAGTGGTCACCAGTTGGATAGTGAAGATACGAGCAGTATGGCTAGTCTTGAAAATGAAAGCAGTACAGGGATGTCTGAGGTCCGATACTGAGGGAGGTAATCAAAACAGTCAAGCAGGGTTAGAGAGTTTGCTTCTTCAGTTTATGCAACAAAATAAAATTAGCACAGATGCTTTAAATGCTAAACTTGAACAAAATAGTAGGGAAAATAAAGAGTAATAGGGAATTGAGCGATAGTTTAAATGCTAAACTTGAACAAAATAGTAGGGAAATTAGTGATAAATTCGAACTGATTAGAGGTGAGATCAGAGGGGTGATGGAAGAGAAGGCTAAAAAGATTATTGCAGATGTAGACAGAAAATTAGGAAAAGTACAGGAGGAGTTAGAAATTAGAATCAGTACACAGGCTGAAAATTTAAAAGAACTAGTGCAACTTGAAACACAGCAGGTCAAAAAGCAATTGGAGGGAGAAATTGACAAAATTCAGGTAGCAACTAAAGAGGTTAAAGAACAGCTGGGGAAAAGAATTGATAAAGTTCATGCAGAAATAATCACTGAAGTTAATGATTTAAGGGAGAGGAATAAGGAAAGCATTAATGAGAAACAAGCTAAGTTAAGTGGTAAAGATGAAGCATCGGAAAGGAGCATTAGGTTAACTGTAACTAATATTGAAAGAAAAGCTGAGGAGAAAATTGCTGAATTAGAACAGAAGTTGAAAGCTAGAATTAGGCAGGAAAATAGTCAGAGTAGGCCAGTTTACGTGAATAGCACACACAGGGAAATAGAACTAGGCAAATTCAGTAATCGGCAGGGTTGTCCAATCGAGTTCACCTATGCAATAGAAAATAAATTCAGGGAGAGGTTGGAAGATGGTAGTATTGAGTGGTGCCAGGTAGTGGAGATTTTAGAACAAGCGTTTGTAGGGGAGACAAGAAACTGGTTTGCTGTCTACAGAGACAATTTCGAGAACATTTCAGATTTTGAAGTTAAATTTTGTGAGAAATTTTGGAATGAGGTAATTCAGTCTCAGCATAGTGAGGGAATTGTGTGTGGGAAATATAACCTGAGAGGAAATTACACTATGACCGAGTACTATTTAGGACAGGTATTGACGTGTAAATATCTGGATGGTTTGAGGGAGGAAAGTGATGTAGTCAGGCTATTACTAAGACATTTTCCATATAGAATCAAAGAAGCTGCCTGTATCCAAAATGTTAAATCTATTTCACAAGTGGAAAATTTAATAAGTACATTCGATGCTCTGGGAAGAGGTGGTTACGAGGAGAATTTCGGTAGGAGCCAGGGTAACCATAATAACAGGCCTAATGAGAATAGGAATGAGGAAGTTCAAGGGAACAGTGGCGAAGGGGCCAACGTCCAAAATAGGGGGAACCAGAATAATGATAATAATAATCAGCAAAACCAGTACAGAGGAAATGGGTATGGTACGAACTACCAAGGTAGAAATAATGATTTCAGGGGAAATCAAGGCCGAAATAATGATTTTAGGGGTAACCAAGGGAGGTATAATAACAATAATACCGTATATACCCGAATGTAAGACTAGGTTTTTTCCCACTTTTTGTGTTATAAAAATTTGGGGTCGTCTTATATTCAGGGTATTTTAAAAAAAATATATATATTTTTTTAATGATTATTATTTGCAAAGTAGTATGTGGTGTTGGCATCTTGTAACTTCCAACAAATCAATGCATTAATGAAGATTAAAATACCGTATTTCCTCGCATAATCGTCGCCACTGCGTAATCGTTGCACCCCACTTTACAAACACTAAAATAGGTTTATAAAATTTTATCGCATAATCGTCGCATAGGATGTTCGTATTTGTGCGCCAGTCAGTTGCACATGCTGCCGCGACTTTATAACCTGGCGAGACTTTGTCAGACGAAAAATATCTCGTCTTTATGCTTGCGGGCAATGAACTGTGACGCGAGCGGCAAGCTTCGTCACTTAGCACATTCCGCGAGCGTATAATCTGGTGTGATCTTGTCAGGAAAAAGTAATCTTGTCTTTATGCCTGCCGGCTATGAACCGCGGCGCGAACGGCCGCGCACATTCCGCAATCTTATAGGCCTAATCTGGCGTGATCTTGTCGGCAGAAAGTAATTTCGTCTTTATGCCTGCGGGCTATATACTATGACGCGAACGGCCAGCGCACATTCCGCGAACTATAGACCTAATCTGGCGTGATCATGTCAGCAAAAAGTAATCTCATCTTTAGGCCTGCGGTCTATGAACTGTGACGCGAGCGGACAGCGCACATCCCGCGAGCGTATAGGCCTAATCTGGCGTGATCTGGTCAGGAGAAAGTAATATCGTATTTATGCCTGCGGGCTATGAAGCGCGACGTGAATGGTCAGCGCACATTCCGCGAGCTTATAGGCCTAATCTGGCGTGATCTTGTCAGCAGAAAGTACTCTCGTCTTTATGCCTGCGGGCTATGAACTGCGACACGCACGGCCAGCGCACATTCCGCGAGCTTATAGGCCAAATCTGGCGTGATTTTGACAGCAGGAAGTAATTCGTCTTTATGCCTGCGGGCTATAAACTGTGACGCGAACGGCCAGCGCACGTTCCGCGAGTTTATAGGCCTAATCTAGTGTGATCTTGTCAGGAGAAAGTAATCTCGTCTTTATGCCTGCGGGCTATGAACCACGACGGGAATGGCTAGCTTCGTCAGCACATTCCGCGAGCGTTAACCTGTCGTGACCTTGTTAGAAGAAAGAAGCCTGTCTCTGACTGCAGGCTAAGACTCACGCTACGCGAATGACTGGCCCGTGCAGCAAATAATGATACAGTATATTTTTTGAACTTAAATATTCTTCGCATAATCGTCGCACCCTGCTTTTTCCCACAAATTTTTGTAAAAAAAAGTGCGACGATTATGCAAGGAAATACGGTATGGTTTGATATGTTGAATTACCATGCATATATGAATAGCGGATATTTGGAGGTTAGGATTTACGCATACACGTCATTTTAAGCGGATAAATTATATGTTCGAAAGCATACGGAAATATGTTTTAAAACAATCTTTACAAGAACAACCAGTCAGTTTTACGAGCAGTAATTGAGTGATCAACTTATCTTAATTTAATAACGTCTCCCATTCTTGAACAAAGAAATTATAGAGTATGTCTTGGAAAAGCGGGCAGAGGGATTTCCGATAACACGAGACATAAAAATGAAAGCACGACCTTGAGGGCATATATTGTGCAAGTTAGGAGTTAGCGAGTATTTTTTTGAAAAAGTCTGTAAGAGGCAGTTGATAACTAGGCCTCATCTTACATTCGGATATATACGGTAATTATAACCAGAACAGGGGCAAGGAGGGAATCAGCCCAATGGTAATAACGGACGGAGAAATACTGTTAACTCAACCCAGAACAACCAGACCAGTGCAGTAGTGAGTAGTACTACACCAAGCGGTAGCGGTACTTTAAACACGAACCAGGCTGCGATGTAAGGTCAGAATATCAGTCTGTAAAATGCCCTGTCCATACACTTATACAGGAACCCTATGACCAAATGTAAGAAATAAACTATTACGTGAACTAAATGATGAAGGTATTATTCAGGAGGTGGCTAGTAAGAGCCCCATAGTTAAATTTAACGTGTCCGAGGCGTACACAGATGTTTTAATTGATAGTGGTTGTATGAAGAGTTGCATAAGTAGTGCATTTTATGATAAAATGAAAGGAACTGGAGTAAATTTTGAGGAGATGCCAATTAAAAGCACTTTTGTTATCACAGCTGTTGGGAAGAGGTCTAAAGTAATTTCTAAGCAAGTTTTAGTAGACATTAAAATTAATAATCATGTAGAAGAGCAGATTTGTCTTGTAATTCCAAATTTAGTATTCAGTGTTATCTTGGGTTCAGAGTGGCTAAGTAGAGTGTCTGGTAACTTATGTTATGATGTAGGGAGTTTGAAATTTAAATGGGGTGATTCTGAAGTAGAAGTAGCGTTCAATGACCATATTCAGAGAAGTAGTGTTGTAGGTGTGATTTGTACTTTTAATGAGATATCGCCAGCCGTAGAGCGGGATTCTCCACGTTTTGTGGGCAGTGTGATTACGAACGGTAGTCTACAGGACTCGTTACGAGATGCTGCATTTCAGGGAAATATAGAGGAGGAACAGTGTGTTCGGCTCTATGTGCTACTGTGTAATAGGAGAGTTTTTGAGGATTGCAATGGTATGGCCAATTGCTATACACATACATTGAACGTTATTGATAGGTCAGTATTCACAGGACATAGATATCCTGTACCTTTCGCTCATCAGAGTGCAGTTGAGGCACAAATTAACCAGATGCTTGAAGATGGGATTATTGAGCACTCTAACAGTCAATATGTTAATTCTTTGATCACCGTGCCCAAGGCCGACGGCACAGTTCGTATTTGTTTAGACGCTCGTTTGGTTAACAGTAGAATTAGTTCAGATCAGCTGAAATCCATGTCAATAGAGGAATTAAGGCAAACATTTGAGGGGAAGAGGTATTTCACTTGTGTAGATTTGAGTTCCAGTTTTTGGCAAGTGCCACGTATGTACGAAGATAGACCATTTACAGCTTTTAGTCATAAATATAACCTTTATCAATTTTGTAGAACACCTTATGGGTTAAAGAGTAGTTCAGCAGCTTTAATTAGGGCTTTAAACATCGCATTAGGGGGTGACACAGGAGAGTTTGTAACCATTTACATTGATGATATGGTAATTAGTTCACGCAGTTTTGAGGAGCATCTACGTCATTTAAATATAGTTTTTCAGAAGTTCGATCAGGCAGGGTTCACTTTGAAGCTGTCTAAGTCGTCATTCTGTCAGTCAGAAGTGACATTTTTAGGTCATAGAGTGTCGAGTAGAGGTGTGACACCAGAGGAAAGTAGGGTTAGCATGTGTGGACAGTAGCAACAGGGCATCGTTACAGACACTGAGAAATATGCTAGTGGAGCAACGTGATGACATTAAGTATGTGTCATAAAGTGAGTGTGTTTAGCTGGCGAGCCAGCCTATCAAATGAGTAAGTGTGGTATTTGGTGCGGGGGAGATCTGGTCTTCCAGGCAGGTGTATCAGAAGTCACAAAGGAGGGTAGTATATAAGTAATTGAGAGTTTTTAAGGTACAGGGAAATATGACGGGATTGTCGGATGCTCTTGAGCACTAAAATGTCTCGATACACCAAGGCCAGAATTTGGTAGCGCAGGTGAATTCCCATTTGTCTCCTAGAGATGGGTGAGCGCTTGTACAGGGTATTTTTGCTTAAGGCATCCACGAGACAAAAGATGGGCCACCAGAAGGCGAGACAGTCCTTCATGAAACTCATACATATCAGCACACGTGATTTCTGTTTACGGCCTCGCCATGTAAGAGCTGTAGGTGTGTAATTTAATGTAATTAGTACAAAGGTATTATTTGAGTGAGGAGAACTGGTCTGAGTTGTGAACTAGTATTAAGTAGAATATGGTCTACGGGAACTTAGTAAGACAGGGCGATTACGGCACAGAAATATTTGGTGTTATATGTAATGCGCACTTCCTGTTTTTTTTTTCAGAAATCAATATTAATTTTATCTAATACACAGAGAGATTAAGTATTATGGTCACGATGCGCAGCCACAATAGTGTGATCGTGTGCTCAGTGAGATGAAGTTTCACCAGAAGGAAGCGACCTCCAGTGATATTAGGAAGTTCTGTGGTGATATATATATCAGAACACCTTTGATGCATGTGATGTGACATCATATATACACAGTGCTCACACATTATTTATGTGTATCTTTCCCAACATAGAGATATTTGAGAGGCGGAAATATCCGTGGAACATTAATCAAAATGAAAAACATTGGACTGATTGCACAGGGCAATCCAATATAACAGACTTTGACGCAAAGTGCGTAAAGAAAATTATGAGTGTATATATATATGTAATTTAGGGTGATTTAATTGGTGTAATATGTATTTTGGATGGGGATTTTATTAACGTATCTGGGATAATCACATGATGTACCGTCGTCACGGTAAATCATCCGATGATCCGAGGCGAATATGTAACATGTTTTTCGAGGGTATTTTACGCCACTGACAAGTCAGTAGGAAGCCATTCAATGTTTATTTACGCGGCAACTTGTTTAGCCAAGATATGTTTCATGTAACATATTATTATTAATAAGGTATTGTTTTGGAGCGTTTTTTTTATAAGATTACAAGCTGACCCGGCAGACGTTGTCCTGCCAATCAAAGAAAGTGTTGTAACTTTGTTTCTGGAAGTGTTTTTGGATACACAATATTTTTTTCAATTTCTGTTAACTGCCTCTAAACTATCGTGAATTGAATTAACTAATTTAGAAACATTCGTTGGAGCGTGCACAACAACTCTCCAAAGTTTCATCGCAAACGGATAAATGGCATTTAACGCATACGGGATTTGGTTTAAATGATTCGTGCGCTGTCACTCATTTGTTGAATCTACTCGTGCTCTACCAACTGTGAAATTGATTTACTAAGTTAGAAAGCTTCACGTTAGTGTACACAACTCATCAAAGTTTCATCGCAATCGATGAATAGTATATGAACGGGTACAGGATTTTGTTGGAACGCTTCGCGCGACGTCACTCATTTGTTACATCTACTCGTGCGCTACCAATATTGTAAAACGGATTTACCAAGTTGAACACCTTCCCCGGCGTGTACACAACAACTCATCAAAGTTTCACCGGAATCGGATGAATGACATATGAAGGCATAAGTGATATTCTTTAAACGATTCGCGTGCCGTCACACATCTGTTGAATCTACTCGTGCGCAACCTATTGTAAAATGGATTTATTAAGCCAGAAATCTTCCGTAGGTTGTACACATCATCTCAACCAAGTTTCATCGTAATCGGACGAATGGTATTTGAACGCATACAGGACCTTATTGAAACGCTTCGCGCGTCGTCGCTCATTTGTTGAATCTACTCGTGCGCAACCTCCTGTGAAATGGATTAATAAGTTAGAAGCCTTCACTTAAGTATACAACAACAACTCATCAAAGTCTCATCTCAATCTACGATTGGAATATAAACTTATACGGGATTTTGCTCGAAC
The DNA here is from genome assembly GCA_946902985.2 of Meconema thalassinum. Lineage (NCBI taxonomy): Eukaryota > Metazoa > Arthropoda > Insecta > Orthoptera > Tettigoniidae > Meconema > Meconema thalassinum. The sequence continues at coordinate 176,146,181 of OX336392.1, forward strand.
GCTTTGCGCGTCGTCACTCATTTTTTTGAATCTAGTCGTGCGCTACCTAATGTGAAATTGATTTACTAAGCTAGAAGCCTTCCCTGGAGTGTACACAACATCTCACTCAAGTTTCATGGCAATCGGATGAATGGTATATGAACGCATACGGGACTTTGAAACGCTCTAACGTGCAGAGACAAACAGTAGAATTGTGAATTGTCAAATTGTGAATCTAAACCATACATGGGCCCACCCTAACATTCATACAAAATTTCATCAAAATCGGCCAGGGCGTTTAGGAGGAGTTCAGTCACATACACACGTGTCGAAGATATGTATATGTTATTGGTTTTACGTCCCTTTTAACTACACTGGCTTTTAGAGACGCCGGGGTGCCGGAAATTTGCCCCGAAGGGGATCTTTAACGTGCCAGTAAATCTACTGACACTGCTCCCTCGCATTTGCGCACCCTCAAATGCCAGCTGACTGCGCCAGGTTTCGAACCTCGTGTCGAAGAATTATATATATAAAGATAAGTATACAGATAGGTTTTCGATGTTATAGAAAACACTATCAAGCGAATTATTACGAACAACATTATCGTGGAAAATTATATGATTACGGAATTTTACGGATTTTTGTCAGTTAGAGTTTATTGTAAGAGAGATGAGTCATTGGGAATTCAGCTACAGGTATATTCTTGTCGAGAAGCGTGACGCAAGCCGTGGGGCACTTCCAGCTGGCTGCATCAAGAAAAGACGAAATGGCCTGGACCGGAAATCGACATCGACGCGCCGAGTATATTGACCCTTGTACCGGGAGTATCGTGTGATGTCTCAGCCAATCATTGGAGACCGGGCGAGTGGAAGACGGGTCCGGAGAGGGCATATATTGTTTGCGCGCCGAGGAGGGAGGCCGATTATCATTGTAAAACTTGACCGTTGTGGTTGCTCGTTTGGTTGGTTCCGGTGTGATCCGACCATAACTTGACATTTCTACAACAATCTCCACAACTGACGAAGAAGATGGCGACGTCGAGAAGGGTGAGGGAAGCTCTCTTCAGCATCAAGTATGAGGGAAATGCCACGGCAATTTCCAATGGTAAGCGCGAATGACTCAGAACTACATAATCTCTCGCTTCATTGTTTCATATTCAAAATTTCATTAACTTCTTAGCTTGGGAATAATAGTAAAATCAGTAATTCATCCGACTCCGTTTTCACGTAATTCTCTAGTGGTAAATTCAAATCGTTACGCTCCAATTTAAATTTAATATTATTAAAATTGCCACTACTTGTTTTTTATATAATAAATTCATTTCTTATACTATGCAATCTTTGCTTTCAGTAGGTAGCATTAGATATAGACCAAATTCCTTCTCCTGATACAATTGTTAGTTGGGTTAATGATCAAATCATACCACGATCTGAGTGTGAAGATTCTTAAAGGTGTTCTGCCAGAGCTAGGTGTTGTTAAATATAAATTTAGATTTCAACTTAGCGTTGAGGTCTTGGCGCCCATTAATACAACGTATCTTAGTCAGAGTAAACATTACATTTATCACCTCAAACGTGGGACTTGTTGTGGTTTTTCCACACTCTCCCCAGGAAAACAGTTACACTTGTTACCCAACAGAGGGGTCACAAGAGAACCCGTTACACAGTAAACGTCTTAAGTGCCAAAACAATTTTCCAGTGTTTTGGACGTGTGATATTTTGATTTTACAAGTGACTTTTCTAATGAACTATGTGTATTTGCAATGTATTTTATGCCCATAACTGTTGCATTAACTCTCATATTTAAGTTAAATAGGAATTAACTAACTAATCGTTAGTAAAGAGTTGGGGAAAACTACACTTAGGGTATATATTACATTCCAAAAAATACAATAAAACAATAGTTGTATTTTATTATTTTAGCTCTAAAACACATTTCATACCTGTATCAATTGGTGACAAACTGGCTAAGGTGGCAACATTGCTCATCTTGATCCATAAATAGCGGTCATTAGAATTCTAGAGAAGAATAAAAACTAGAACGGAAACGGTTGTTGTATGTGTTGTTGAAACAGTTCTTACGATCGTAAGAAGTACTTCAACGTTCCTTAGCAATTGAGAAATATGTTGATACAATTACTATTAATGATGCGCGACATGCAAGAAAGTTACAAGACGTTTGAATTCTCTGCAGGCTCCTAATAACGGAGGATGTAATTACTAGGGCTCGGATTTTTAGGTAAATACATATTTTAACCATTTCTTCTACAAATACATACATTCCTGCCTTTCACTTACTGGCACATAAAGACATAATATTTACATCTAAAAAAATCTGTATGCTAGATCTTTCAGTTCATTGCATATTTGTCCTGTGTTACTTCAAAGGGAAAGAACCTGTGAGCTAATGATAATATCGTATGGCCTCGGATGCTGGGGGCAAGCTTCGTTATTTGACACCCCGAGGGTAGCTTGCTTGTCGAATTTTGTTGTTCCTTGAAGCACTACGAAAGTCAAGGAGGTTAGATATCTAAGCTCCTTGACACTATAGCGCTTTCTAGTAGAGAAATGAGGAACTTTGTGTTAGTGGAAAATCCAGAGATTAATTTTGCCATTATGAATACAGTCTACTGAATTCAAATGGGTTCTATAACACGCCAACATCGTATGCGTGTCGTAATTTTTGCCTCCTTTCAAAAATCACTTACTACGGCCAGGAGCAAACCTGCAAGCTTGGGGTTAGTAATCCGACACGATAACCACTCACCCACCATGGCAAGCTACCTGTGAGCCACGTAATCTTCATGCAGAGCGTACGTCAGCTTGCAACTGTGTTATTCTTAACTTGTCGCCCCGTGCCACTCACTGTGGAAGTCAGGGATTTCCTTGTTCATACCCACATTGCACCACATGCTAGACTTCTCCCTCCCCCAGTGTCACATGCAGTTCATTTCTGGCACTGTGAAGTGTAAGGCAGTTCTAGGATGCCTAAAGTAAAATCAATCACAAGTTATCGTCCGTTGCAGAATTTAAAGATAATTTTATTTCTGATGGGGGCGTTCTGTTCTGCCAACCATGTGGGAAGGCAATCAAGGCTGAAGAGCGATCTCAAGTTACACAACACCTCAAGGGCAAGAAACATATTGTCGCAGTTTCGTGCCTTCAGAATAAGTGTTACTCGATAATCGTCGGTCATTTATGATGGACAACCTGAAGATGTATCTCCTCGTGTAATGTAATGCTTCAGCTGCCAGTGAGACATAGAATAAATTGCATTCGTGCATATTATTGTTTATATTCACATTAATAAACAATTATAATTAAATATTTTTCCTTTTTTTGTCACAATTTCAGGTATTTTTAATAATAAAAATTAAAAAAACCAGATTTTTTAGCACCTAAAAATCCGAGCTCTAGTAATTACAAAGGGAATGTTAAATACCTAATATTTTTCTATATGATACGACGGTATTAATCCATAAAATAATAGGGCAGAAGACGTATATGTTGCCCCATGCCGTCCAGTCAAAGTAGCCTCACAGTTCGAAACTATGCAAGACAAGTTAGTTGTTAAAAATATGTGTTGAGCATTCGTGTGGAACTGTAAATTCCATGAATTGACAAATTGAGGATTTACTAGTTGATAACTTTATAATTAAATCACAAAAATACAAGGCTATAAATTACACATCGGTTCATACCTGCTTTCAAATACTCGTAGCAATCAGTTTGTTTTCCTGTTGATCATGCGTAAAGATACGAGAAAATAGCATTTTGAAATTGATTTTGTAGCACTTTCATTTTCAAAAATAGCATATTGAAATTTAAAAATTAGCATTTTGTAGCATTTAAAAGTTCGTCACCAGGTACAATAAACAGGTTCAAAATATATGCACGGAAACTAATTCAAACATGTGCAGGATTGGAAATATGGGCGTTTCTGATAAACGGCATAAGCATTTAATATAAGTCTCCTGTTGTGTGTGTGGTTTTTATTTTTACTAAGGGAGTGTTAGAAGTATTAAAATCTTAATATCAGTATTACAGAAATGTAGAAACATGACATCATACATTTTTCAGAAATGTGAGATCTCTGAAAATAAAGGCATCAGCCTGGCTAATTGGCAAGATTGAGTTCAAGTGCTGTCGGTTGGTTGTATGACGTAAGACGAGGGTACCTAAGCTATGCTCAAAATATCCAAAGGTCATGTTCTCATTATGCAATTAACAATATCAGGTGTTGTGCAGCAACTCAAAAATTGAGGGCCGGCGAAGAGTTGTATTAGTTCACTGGTACCAAGGTGCCAATTGTTAGAATAAAGCGAGCTCTGGTCAGGCAACAATGCTTGTCTTACGAAGTTTGCTGTGTGGCAGGTGGAATGACGACAATACCAGGCTGTCCTGGACTCTATGGATGAATTGGTTCAAATTCTGAGGATGGCTATGAAATCCTTTTGTGTGGTTTTCCTACTAACTCCTTGCCAAGTTCCATTCATTTCTTTTAATAACTTATCTTATGAGGTAGGATTCAAGAAGTGCCATTTGACCATTAAACCACCGGCAAATAGAAATTCAATGGCCCTCATTGAAAAGGAAGTAATAATGTGAATCATACATTTACTTAACTTTGTGTAAATATCACACAATGGATAATTAACTAAATAATAAAATGTATGTTTACTCCCTCATTATTTCCTGACCACACTGCGACTCTTGACTGACAATCAGTAAAACAGTATCCGAATTCACGGAGAAATCGCCGGACGACATGTAACATAACCTATAACTCACACATGGTAGAGAATACTTTCATCATATTATACAACATTTCCCAAAGCAAAGAGAACGCCTAACAAAAATTGTCTATTCATATCACGATACGTACTTGCGAGTTTTCATTTTCATTTCCAATACAACAAATGAGGAACGGCGCGATATAAACCTATATAAGCATAACCTTATTGCTCTAATTTTTAAAAGGAATCCGCACAAACGATTGGAATATTCCTTTTATTAGCACAACCAACTGAAACTACGAAATAATTTCTCCAAAATCATTGTTTTACTGGCGATAAACAGTGGATATTATGCGGCAATAAAAACAGCACCATTTTCAAAATAATTTTTACCGTAATCGATTGTTTTCACAACAATAATCGATGTTCGTACATATCGATTATTACTCGTAAATATCGATTATATAGCCGATATTTTCATTGCTGGAAACTCGCAAATTTCAAAGTTGCGGCGCGAAAATGTAATAAAACATAATATTCAACATTAATTGGTAAATTCGGCACTTTTCGCATTTATAAAATTTATGGGAATAATTCGCAAGAACCCTTAGTTATCGCACTTTGTCGCACATTCAGTTTTGCAAATTTTGGGTATACATAGTCATATTAGTTACCAGGTAGTTGAAAAAAGGAGAAAAAAGTAAAATTCGCATTTATCGCAATTGCGATTTTCCCGTATCTCTAATCATGCGTAATGTTACACGTTATAGAAATTGGAGCGGTCGTATTTGAGCAAGACTTAAAAATGTGATCATAATTACTTCCGTTCCCAACCAATTGTGTTGCATTTAGTCAGTGAGTTTAAAAAAACTCATTGAAGGGTGGGGCCGCGACTCCATTTTGTTACGTAGCAAGGAGAAAATGTCCAACTAGTCAATTGTTTGGAAACTTACTTCGTTGGCCACACGAACCGAAGTCGGTTCATTGCCTCACTCTTTAGCCTCTTCCATTGGTCTCTGTTGCTAGCCATGTTCTCGTTGGCTCCCAGTGTCTCCAGGTCTTTTTTGACTCCATCCATCCACCTCAGTTTTGGTCTACTCAGGGGTCTTGTATCTTGTGGCTTCCCTTCAAGCACTGTCTTCACCATTTTCTCTACTCTTCTCAGGACATGTCCCAGCCATTCAATTCTTCTGCTCTTTATTACAGCTATCACATGGAGTTCATTAAACAGTGTGTGAATTTCAATATTTTTTCTTCTTCTAAAGATTTCATTTTCAGACACTGGCCCAAAGATTTTTCCTAACTTATGAATGTTAAATCAACATCGATGTTACAGCGGCCGTAAAAGAAGTTAAACGTAAAATCGACAAACGAACTGAAGTATAATTTACATTGTCTTTATGGCATAATCAAAATAAATGTTAATAATAATAATAATATCGTATGGCCTCGGGCACCGGGTACAAGCTTTGTAATTTGACACCCAGAGGATAGCTTGCATGTCGAATTTCGTTGTTCCTTGAATCGCTATGAAATTCAAGGAGGTTAGATAATAGATATCTAAGCTCCTTGAACACTATAGTGCTTTCTAGTAGAGAAATGAGGAACTTTGTGTTGGCGGAAACTCCCGAGATTAATTTTGCCATTATGAACTCGGCCTACTGAATTCAAATGGGTTCTTTGACATGCCAACATCGTATGACATGCGTATCGTATTTTTGCCGCCTTTCAAAAATCACTTACCACGGCCAGGGGCGAACCTGCAATCTTGGGGTTAGTAGACCGACACGCTATCCACTCACCCACCGTGGCAAACTAAAATGAATGTTAATTGTGGGCAAATGAGAAAGGTTAAATCAGGATTTCACTGTAGTGCTCCCGACTACATACCAATGGAAAGTAGGATGCCCTGATCAGTAAAATCTTAAATGGGGAGGTCCTTAACCTACATGATAAATTATAATATATATGAATCAGGAGTGTGATACTAGTTCCTGTATGTGAGACAAAGCACTAACCACCCCTTTCCATTCCACCACGAGCAGGAGTGCCTGCGCCACCACGAGCAGCACGCTTGTAATTATTGCTGCCGCCACCACCACCTCCTCCAAAATTATCACGTTGCATGTAACCGTTCTGGTAGTAACTGTTGTTTCCATCATTGTTATTCCGATATCCATAACCTGAAAGGATAAAATTAAAGCAGCTTATAGAAAGAATCACAGAAAATTGGTTGGCTAAGGAGATAGTTTGAAGGGTTAGTTAGACTGGGAACACAAAACTCCTTGTGAATCACAGCAAGGAGAGGTTATTCTTCAGCTAAAACAGTGTCATATTTAAAAAAAAAAAGTGGTGTTATTTTAGAAATAATGTATTCATGAAATGTTTAACTTGTCAGATAACCCAGAAACTGCTGAAACAGCACATACACCTCAACAGCAGTAACTACTACTACATTTCAGCAAAATTTAAAGGCAGAAATTTTGCAAACTACAAGTTAGTCTAGTGTAACTATATCAAATCCAAATACTTTACAATTTTGCCCTCTATAGGGTCTTTAACCTTTCAATGCTGGCCTCTGTGCAGGGTACAGACTACAAGATGTGTCATTCAAACCAGTCTCCTTGTCAACCTTTCAAAGCGACAGTTTTTCAGATGTACATCCTTTCTTCTTCTTATGGTTCCTATCCGTTCCGGATGTTGGCTACCATCATGACTGTGCTGTCCCTATCACTTGCAGCCCGGAATAATTCAGTAGATGTTTTTGAGGTCCAGGCTGTGAGATTTTTTAACCAGGATATTCTTCTTCGTCCAACACTTCTCTTCCCTGTTATTTTTCCTAGCTACTGTAATTATTGCTGCCGCCACCTGCTCACATATAACTCGCACCCCATTTTTTAATTTGACATTACAGGAAAAACAAATCCTCGCATGTAACTCGCATTGATTTCCGACTCCATCATAAAGATGATCGTAGCAATTTTAAGATCGAACCCCCAACCACTGGACATCACACACCTTGCCTGCAATGTTTCTGTTCGTTTTGGGGGCGGTGCTTTCCTTTCTTTCACGGTATTTGTTGCCTGTCTGTTGCATTGTCGACAAGTACCAGTATTCTGTCTTCACATTCCATTGTTGTTTCTCAATGAAGTGCGATTGTTCTCTTGTGGAGGTTGATCTCTAAGTTATACAAAAACGCGAAAGTTATAAGGCTGGGGTTAAACTCAAAATGATAAAATACGCAGACGACAATGGTAATAGAGCTGCTACTGGCGTCAACAGAAGGATGTGCTAGATACCACTTAAGGTGTTTTCAAATGCGTCAACACAATAAAACAACCATACAGGGTTTGATCGTCAGCTGTCTTGTTGGTGCTCGACACACTAAATAGGTAATTGTTAGAACACAAAGAGATATGGTATCATTAGTTACGAGAAGCTGATGACAAAATAAAAAATTAAGAATTGTAAACAATGCATGCGTGCATCTCCGCCAAACACCTTGGGTAAGCCATGCGTCTCACTGTCGTCCACCTCAGATTAAATGGAGGCTCGGACTACAGGGTTCTACTGTGATACATTTTGAGCTGCTTTTTTTGTGTGCCCATAATGGCAATTTGAAGTTATATAGATCCTGCAACAGATATAACGGGGCAGATGACCCCGTAGTTCTGCCCCTTAAAATAACAATAATCAACGGATATAACACTAGGCGAGTTCTTAAGAATTGACTTATTTCAGTATAACAATTTCAGAGGTTCCCAAGATTTTGTTATACTGGTATTTTACTGTACCTACTTTCTTTTTTATCAATGCATCCCAAACCAGCTGTCTTGGCACACTATCATATGCCTTCACAATATCTACAAAGATCATCACCAAATCCTTCTTGTATTCCCACCTTTTCACCATCATGTTCCTCATCGTAAAAAAAAAAACCAATCAAAAGTTGATCCGTCTCTTCGAAATCCATATCGTTCTTCCTCCATTTCCACTGTCATTTTATATTCAATGATATTCTTTTAAAAATCTCGAATTAATGGACTTTCAATTCAACGGACACCCCAATTAGTCCCGTAAATCGAGGGATTACCGTAATATGGGTTTCACATCCCTTCTAACTACTGTAGATTTTAGTGATGCCAGAATGTTGCCTTGAAGGGGATCATTGATGTGCCACTCCTCATCTCACCCTTCAAGCGGATGACAGCTTTCACCGTTCATCTTTTGTAATGACATGGCCCACCCTTCTTAACAACTATGGCTTTGGGGCAAATGTCCCAAGACAAAGCTAATACACTATGGATGAAAAAATAATACCTCCACCGCCACCACGGCCATTCTGGTAGTTGCCTCCACGCCCTCCTCTGCCACCCGAGTATCCGTTGGGTGCACCACCACGTCCGCTTCCACCTCGACTACTCCTACCTCGGCCATACCCACGATTGCTAGTTTGCGTTACATAAGCTGAAAGAAACGTGAAGAGTAAATGAATTTCATGAGGAACAAGTACAACACAATGTATAACACACACAAGATTCTACACAAACCAGACAGATACAAGGTGGAGCTTTTGAAGCCAACTCCAGCTAGGCTTGTAGTAGTGTTAGCCAGCAGTCATCGTAGGCTACTCGGTAGTTCTTCTCTCAATCAGCAGAAGGGAGGGAACATTTTGATGTGTCTCAATTTTGTCTGCTTAATTCATCACATATTGCAAGTTCATAAGTAACTAGGGTACCCGTGCGAGAAATCTCGCATTTCAACAACATTGTCAGGCATTAGCCTCGCACAACACCGTTCTGGCAGGGGCTAGTTTATAAACAAATTGTTGACATTTATGAAATGAGTGTGCAATTTGTCATTACTCCGAGTAATTGTCTTACTTTTGAATGTTCATTTGTAACGATCGATTACTTAAGCCGCAAAAGTGATCTATAGTACTCCAATAATATGTATGATATGATTTCTGAATAAGGGAGTGGAAGATGAATGCCATATTTCTATTCAATGAAAAATGCTGTTAGTGTAATAATCAATTCTCTCTTAAGCAAGTTTTGATCGATACATGCCAAGACTATCAAGTATTTACAAAATTGTATTTACAGGCAGATTTATTTTATTTATCGTATGGCTTTTAGTGCCGGGAGTGTCCGAGGACATGTTCGGCTCGCCTGAGTCTGTAGCTGCTTCCAGCGGATACCCTAAATACAATTTCAAGTAGTTCCAACTTTCGCCACCAGATATCAATGATACCTAGTGGTGAACGTTGGAACTTGGATAGAGCGTTCTGACGAAATCTAACCTAACAAATTTTGCTTTACACAAGTTTAGTCTGTGAAAGGATTTTTTACATGCCATAAATCTATGACATGGGACCGCCGGCTTTACTTCCCCTACGAAGGAAGGCATACTGAAGGATTTTTTAACGCTCTTAAAAAATCCGACGACTTCGGCCGGGTTTGAACCCGCTATCTTGGGCATAGCAGTTCAGCATGCTACCGACTACGCCACCGAAGCCAGGCAGATGATCCTGCTGACCTGCCCCTTAAAACAACAATATAATATAATGTCTATTATATAATATGCAAAGTTCATCTGAAAAAAAAAACAAAACTCAAGCTCTTAAAAGAGAGGGAGTTGGAAGGTGCGATTTGTGCCCAAATCTTCCAAACCGTCTCAACAGTACAGGAAAATCTCTCATTTCTTGAAACATCAACGGAAATATATTGATTTGTTTAAAAAATGTGTTTAAACAAATAAGAAAGATGATAGTCCTTGGCAGAACTGAGTCTTGTCCAGCCTGCATAACACTAGGGCCGGACGGATAGTCTGTACGCATGGGGCGCACAAAACCCATTGTGCATTGAAAAGAATATTCAAACAGAATTACCCGCAACAGTGATGAATTGGGCTCTGATTTAATAAATATCGACAATTTGTTTAAAAAGTGTGTAAATTAAACAAATAAACATATTTATAGAAGCCCACAAAACAGTAAAGCCGGGCGGGTGGTTAATGAACATGCGAGATTTCTCACACAGGTCCCCTAGTTGTATAAAAATTACACTGAAATGTTATTTTTCAACTTCTAGTGCTGATGTAGCGGCAATCATTCATAGAATTTGCTATAGAGACATGGATTCTTGGTTTTAACGATATCCGTGAAATATTTTAGCAAACATATATATGCCATCACAATGATAGGTTTACCCCAAATATGCCATTTGTTTCAATATTGAATAGGGAGACCTCTTGCAGACCTCTTCTAGCAAAGTAAGATCTGCAGTCACTTGTATATATTCAATGGGGTTGACTGGCATACAGAGTGGTTCAAGTTTTATTTGCAGATTGCTCTTATTGATATATTCTTTGGCGAGACTTAAGGGATCTTTTTGTGTTTTAAGATTGGGGCTAGAAACTGGTTTTTTGATCCATGTCATTTGAGGTAGTCTTTGTATACTGAGATATGCATTGGCTGTTTGATGTTTCATCTCTTGTGGGTATATAATTGCAAGGCGGTTACAGGTGTGGTTTTTATTGCGCCTGTTATGATTCATAGGGCATTATTCTGACACCTCTCGAGGCGATCAATGTTTGACTAGGGTGCTGTAGAGAGTACTTCACTGCCATATTTCATGATAGGTTTCATGTAAGTATTGTAGGTTTTGTCAAGTGTGTCTTGAGTGCTCCCCCAAGTAGCTCCTGCTAGTCTCTTCAGTAATTTCATCCGTTTGCTTACCTTAGCCTCCACAGGTTTTATGTGTTTAGTCCAGTTCAGCTTCTTGTCCATGATGATACCTAGGTACTTTGTACTTTCACTTTTTGGAAGGTCTTGATTACTGAATTTGAGACTGAAAGTTGGACTGTGGTGTCTCAGGGAGAAAAACTGGTATACTGTTTTGGTAGTATTGATTTCCATATTATTGTTTTCTGTCCAGCTTTTGAGGTGTTCAAGAAGCATTTGCTGATTTGGGCTGTTACGTGCTGTGGTCCAAATGATAACATCGTCTGCAAACATGCTGATATTCACATTACCTACTTCCTTTATTGTTTTTGGAAGATCATTGATGTACACATTGAATAAAGTTGTGCTTGATACAGTTCCTCGTGGGGGGCCTAGTTTTGTTTGCTTGCAACCTGAAGTTTCGTTGTTGTAACGAACATTGATCATTCTTTGTGAAAGGAATCTTGAAAACCAGTTTAACATACATCCATTTACTTTGAAGTTGATAAGCTTCTTTAGCAGCATGTTTCGCCATACAGTATCATAGGCTCCTTTAAAATCGATGAAAACTGCAAGAACACTTTCCCTTTCGTTCAAGGCTTCTTTAACAGCTAGTGTAAATCTCATTATTTGGAGGGAGGAGGACCTGTTTTGTCTAAACCCTGCTTGTTTTTCTGATAGAAGAGATTTTGTTTCCAAGTACCAATTGAGTCTATTTGTAATCAACCTTTCTAGAATTTTTACCAGAATGGAGGTAAATGCTATAGGTCGGTACGAGGGAACTTGGTTTTTTGGCTTGCCTGGTTTTGAGATTGGAATGATGGTTGCTTTACTCCAGTCTTTAATTTATAAGTCGCACCTAACTTAACTACGTGCTTGCCCATGTGTCTTTTTGGGAATGTTTGCTAATGATTCAAATTAATAATTTTTCCCTAGTGTCTACATTTTTTTACTTACCTTGTTAACTCTTTAGTTTTCTGAGACTCTGAAATAGTTGTTTTCAAGAATTGTTACAGTTTGTTCTACATGTTCACCTTGACGTCAACTTCAATATTGACGTCAGAAAAGTTGGATGGCGCAGCCACGCGGCAGAATGTTGAAGCTGTAACATTGTGACTGGTGAGATTTATTTAGATGGTGAAGCATTGACGCCGTGATGGAAACAGAAGGAAATTTGTCAAATTCGAGGAGGTACTGCTCTGTATACGGTTGCAAATCGTATAAACCGGCTACGAAATATCTTCACTACTTTCCTGTACAAAAAGCTCAGAGAGAAAGATGGGCTTCGGCGCTGTCAATTGGAAAACGTGTTACCGTACATGTTACATGACAGTGTGCAGTCTGCATTTTTGTGAAGACGACTTCTTTCCACCGATACTGTTGATTATTGATAGTTATTGTCTCTAATTTGTATTCACATGGATTTAGCTAGATCAAAAATACTGATAAACTTATAGCCTATTACTTCTGTGCCGTACAAAGAATGTAATCCGCTCTTCGTAAATTTATTTTAGGGGTTCTTCCGATTGACAATAGCCGAATGGTTAGAAAACTTAAGAAAAATGCTGTTCCTAGCCTTAATTTGCCAGAGAATTTATATTCTTGCCTTTGAACAGCAAGTATGTAGGTCATTGAAGTATGATTTGGCTTAGATTGTGTTTTTGGCTATGATCTCCCTACTGTTGAATTTAGTTAATTAAAATGTAAATCTTAGTTTTAAGTACCGGTTTGGTGACCCATCATCCCAGGCAGGCCGGCAACACCTATACCACTGAGGCAGATAGGTCACTTAGCCGTATTTTTGAAGTTATAGTGATGTTAAGTATACATGTGCGGTAATGTAGCAGGAGACCGGATCGGCCTAGGCTATTCTAACTTTAATTAGTTCCCATTTCAGGGTTTTACAGTTTTGAGTGCGAATAGATGGTCTGAAAGTTGTACAACAGTAAGGAGAGTATGTTTTGTATAGGTTTTAATTGGTATTATGGTTTATGTCGAGCTGAGGAGTGAATTTGGTTTGTCTTAAAGTGTATTTTTTGATCTGTTCCGTTTGCTTATGACAAGTTCAAATGGAGACTCCAGCTTTGTTAAATATCTGTATTTTAAATATTTAATTAAATATATTGATAAAGAGGATGTCCCCATTTTAACTTGCCCGTGGCAAGAGATTAATAAATTAACATTCTTGCCTTTGAACAGCAAGTATGTAGGTCAATATTTGCAATATTGAAGTATGATTTGAGCATCCCAAGTAACGCTTCTTTGAACCCAAAACATTCATGCACATTCAAGTTGCTTGATTCAATTTATTATCAGGGAGTCGTCCTTTGTGTTATGTGAGATATATATATTGTGAAATTAATAAAAAAAATCGATACCGCTAGGCTCCCAAGCACAGGCTTCATATATGTAACAGCAGACAGTAAATTAACTACGGTATCTACATGTGGGTAATATTTTTAACTGGTAGTAATTAGGCACTGCATTTAAATTGATTATAAAAATATTTCTATCAATGAAAGGAAATATGTAGTATTTTGCCATCATAAATTTGAAGCCATAACAAACGCACACCCAATTACTCACGTCACTATATCGCCGCCATATTGCAAACAGCTGACCGTAAGCTCCTCCCCCGTTTCGGACGTCAATTAAATGAGAGACACGCTGATACCATCCCGCATCGTGTCTCTCATTGGCTGATTGTCTACTTCTGCCATCGCTGGATGAATCAAGCGTCTGCCTTGATGTGACGTCTGCGCTTCGAACAGTATTCAAGCCCAGTCACTCGATCAACCCAGCTGAGAGTTGCCACTACTGGCAGAACTATTGACCCGATCAATATACGCTCGACTACCAGTCGAGTGTCACCTGCTGTCACTCTCACTACGCAGCAATGCTTCAAGCTTAAGGCTGCCAACATCCTTCAAGACTCGGCATGCTTGCAGTCAACTCTTCTACAAACGCGATACAGAACTTCACTCTTCTGAAAATGCTGTGAGCAATCATGATTGCCCGGCTAAACTTCTCTACATCAATTTCCTAGCTGACTTGGTCACTTTTAACCTCCGGAGGAAGACAAAACCGTTTTACTGGTTCATTTTACCTATAAGGTTCACCAACCATGTGCTACATCACATCAAAAAAGAAGATAAGTAAAACAAACTCTCTTTAAACTTTCAAAAGCCAATAGGAACAAATTTACTAGCTTACCATTGTCTTTTTTCTGGGCTCTTTTATAGGCTGCTCAATTTTGATACAGGCTTCACCAGCCTAGTAATTCTGTTTTTAGGCTAAAATTGCCTACATGTGTAACTTCCACTCTTTTTCCCCTAAAGAACATGCTTTCTCTTGTAATGTTTCAACACTTTAATTTAATCTAGGTACGCCTAGTTACGACTAATTGTATATATGTTCAGGTGCTAGTGAATTACCCCTGCTTCCTAATTGTTATATGGGATTCCACCCAATTTACTAACTGTTGGAAAGCAATTGTTTTTGGGATGCCTTCCAAAACTTTTCTCGTCATTTATTTGAGTATCATCCCTTTGATATTTGTTGGTTGCTTTAGACCAATTAACCTGTCTTTCAAACTAAGGTTAAGGCTAGTGCCTACATTACATTACATTTGCTTTTGACAATAATAAATTTATCTACATACGCTGCTTGTTCTCCTTTAAGTAGTTTGCTAATCCATGTTCATTCAGTTTCCCCTTAAACTTCAAACTTATTCAATCTTGTGCTTGCTCTTGGTTCATCTGAAGTAGGAGGTAATTCCTGCGATGTTTGATCCGTATCCTAGTGACTCCATGTACGTCAAGTTCAAACGTCCCACGTTTTGCTACTTAAATTTAATCTAGGTATGCCTAGTTACGACTAATTGTATATATGCTCAGGTGCCAGTGAATTAGACCTGCCGACTGCCTAAGGAAATACAATCAACAATGGTGCCATTTCACTCTTAACCTTAAGCCGGTAAGGAATTATTTTGAACGAGCACAAAACAGGAGTTTTATTTTTCTAAACTACGCATGGCTGATGTGTTCCCAAAAAGATGTTTAATCTGGTACCTGCCGGAGCCCGACTGACTGCTACTGCAACACCCAGAACATATTACTCCTGGATTCAATAACAATTCTGTTGATGTTGAATCAGAAGTCAACATTAATTTCATAACTAACACATGCATCAAATTCCTATTTAGCTAATATCAAAAAGAAATAACCTGATGCTGTCTTTTTAATTATATGAAGGAGGTTTTGATGAAAATCTTACCATCATTTTGATTCGTTGTATTGTTAGACCAATCGTCAGTTTGTTGGCTCCAATCACCCTGGTTTTCAGTTTGCTGGCTCCAATCACCACTGCTGGGAGAAACTTCAGTATTAGCCCAATCGTCTGTAGCTTCATCAGCAACTAATGTTTGTTCTGAGACCTGCTGCAGCTCAACTGACTCCTACAACAACAATAATACACACGACATATTCAGGCAGGGTCAATATTATTCTAATAAATTTGACACTGTTGCCTTCCAATTTACTGGATACCAACAATTAAAATGAAACTTGAAACCGAATGTATTAAAGCATCATAAAAAATGGATATTACAATTGGGTAATAATTTCGAAAACGGTTCAAATCGATCTTTGCAGCGCCTCATTGCTCACTTGAACAACTCTCCCCCAACGGTTATCAGCACACAGTCACAGGGTCAACGTGAAAGATTTGTTCGGAACTGTGTTATTTATACAGTCGGGTCTCACTAAGAATGGTTGTACACTGTTTACTCGGGAAACATACATCTAAATTCAGTGAAATAATTAAACAGTGGAAGCTGAAGTGGGGAGAAAACTTAAAAATAAAAATGAACACAAAGCACTTTCTGATACTATGGAACCTTAAAATCTGATACAAGAAAGCCAATAAACCCCCTTCCCCAAGATCCCTTGCAAAATCATGATTATCAAAAACTCGCCAAAGCAGTCGATATGGGGGGGGGGGGAGAGAGAAGGACTCTGAAGAACAGCAGAAGTAAGAAAGAGTAGGTATTAAAGGGTTGCAAACTTTGTTCCAAAGAAATGACTTCTAGTTTTAATGAGTTTAGAAGTTTCTTGCAAGTCCAAGAAAGTGTTGCGAGTCGAAGAGTAACTAGGTATAAATTGCACCCAAGAAAGTTAAACTGATAGCCCAACAACAGTGGAGTGGAAACAAAGGCTGAGCTTTCCAGGTAACTGACCATCCTAGAGTGACAATGGCAATCAGAGTAAGCATTCCCAAACCTTGTTGGTGAACAACGTATCAACTACCTAGTATCTCGTCTAGAGAACTACAACAGTCGACCTGTGAACGCTTCCCTCATGTGCACGACACAGAAAGCAACTCTTCTGATGGAAATGTTCCCCTCATAACCAGGCTCTCTTTGCAGACAAGGTTAGCTTGCAACTCTGATCACCGAATACACCAGCTGTCTCCCTGACCACATGGAATGTGACTGCAATATAGATGTGAGAGACGTATAACTGGAGTCATCTGTATAACGACTCTACGTATAGGCATTTTACGGAGAAGCGCTCATAATTTAAAATTTGGATGCAATTTTTAGAAGATCGTGATATTAACATACACTAGCGGAAAAAACGGAAAGGTGCTAATGAAAACACTAAGAACAGAGTGCAAGAGAGAGAAAACGGGAAAGTTTCCAGAGGTGACAATTTTTTCCTTTCGTAATGTACGACAGTTAAAAGCACGTTGCTGGATAGGGATAGCCGAGTTCGAGGAAGCCGAAAGCTCAACTCTCTCCTATTCATATTCAGTTAAGAGAAAAAAATTACTCCAATCCCAGATTGGCAACACTGGCCTTCAATATGCTGCGAACACAACAACCAGCATTCTTATTCACACAAGTGGGAGTGTACAGGCAGCAGCCACCATATATATTTTTTGAAAGAAAGTTGACTCCTAACATCATTTTTGAAAGAAGATACCGTTGTAAATAGGTTTTAAAACTAAAAAATCCCTCTCGGCACGCCGGAAGTAGATTTCACTGGGCAAACTAGGGGAGGTTTTCGTAGAAGGACCAGACCTCACTTCATACCCCTCATTATGACCAAGTATTTTATAATTTGATCTTAAAAGAACTTTGTTTTTCACATTCTTAAGCATATTTTTAACATTATTATTGTCTTATGGGGACGGTAACCTTTCCGTCATTTGGGGTCTATTTTTATACTGGTAGTCACACTGTTCTTATGTAGTCTAAGGTTTCGACACTCATGTCTATCAAACTGTCTGTTACTTCACACAAAATTTTATCTCCCACAGAGACAGATGGAAAACTCAAATGTGATCTCGTGCAGTGGCGTTGTCATGGTAACCTCTGATGGCTCTTCCCTCAACAATTTCACATTTTCTTATAATTCCGAAAACATTCAGCTAATCTCTTGGCCTAACGGTGGGACATATCAAAAATTCTTTCAGACAAAAACGAGTCGAGTTTGATTAAATAAAACACGGCATAAGCTCAAAATTCTACATTATGGACAATATGATATTTATTTATTATTTATCGTATGGCTAGCAACTAGATGAATTACAATATAACAAATGTATATATAAATAAGTAAATATTATGTACAGTATATAAATCACAAGAACATAGGTTGCGTTCGCATTCACAAGCTTTTCGTTGTCCCTAACATGGGGCTATAATGGCGTCCATCTTAGGGCACCTTTTATTAGTTTCTTTGTTGCTTTCCCTTAGCAACAATTTAGTCGTATTTCCGTTTATTCCCGACGAAGAAAGACATGGTTTCTTTTGAAACACGTCGAGTTTGATTAAATAAAACAAGGCTTAAGCTCAAAATTGTACATTATGGATAATAGGATAATTATTTATTATTTAACGTATGGCTAGCAACTAGATGAATTACAATATAATAAATGTATATATAAATAAGTAAATCATATGTACAATATATAAATCACAAGAACATAGGTTGCGTTCGCATTCACGAGATGTCCAGTTAAAAAGCTTGTAGTTTAACGTGACCGTTAATCTCGCGATCATAAGCCACGGGACCTCCGTTTTACGTGGAATCCGAACCACAGGACATGGCATTTCACTTCGAAAATCTCATATGCATTGACCGGGAATAGAACCCGGTCCACCTTGGTGAGAGGCATACAGCTTGACCGCTGCGCCACCACGCCCCCAAGATGTCCAGTTGTTGACGCCAGTCCAGGAAGGGAGATGCAGCAGAAATAACATCTTGAGGTGAGCCAGCATACTTCCTCATCGGACATTATTGAATAATATGCTCTACGGTTTGAAGAGGAGCTCCGCAGTCACAGGCAGGAGAATCATGAAGTCCCCATTTATGTAGCATGGCGTTACATCTGGCGTGACCTGTTCTTAGGCGATTTAACTTTACCCACTGGTTTCTCTTCAGGTTAAATCCCGGAAGTCTTATAGTAGGATCTAGAATACCTTGATGTCTCACAGGAGCAGACTTCCAGTTTTGGCACCATTGTTCCGTGCAATTAATGTCAGGTATGTTATGCTATATTGGGTTCCTTGATCTAAGACGACTGGAGGAAAGATCATTAAGCACTTCATGAATTGGGAGATCCTGTAGGTGATTTTGTTGATGTACCTTTCTCCACTCACGTACTGTTGCTTCCTGTCGTCTTAGGTCTGGAGGTGATATGATACTGATAGTGTTTAGCCAGGGAGTTGGGGGTGGATCTCAGTGGACCTGTTATGACCCTCATACTTTCATTCAGATGAGCATCGATCTTTTTAGTATGAGCACTACCGTGCCACACTGGGGCACAATACTCTGCTACAAGACAAACCATGGAGAGGGCAGTCGTGCGTAGTGAAGTTGCATCAGCACCCCATGATATGCCAGCCAATTTCTTCATGATATTGTTCCGCGAATTGAGTTTTTGGCCTGTGTATTCCAAGTGTTTCTTGAAAGTTAAGGAACGGTCCAAGGTGATGCCAGATACTAGGGCTGAATTTGTGCTTAACTCTTTGCTGGCAGAAGGTCACTTTCAGCTGTTGGTGGGCAATGCGGTTGCAAACATGATATTAATTTAGACACATACTTACGGGCAAATTTTCAATTTAAAGGAAAGCGAAACATACATGGTGGTGGAGGTGATTGTTTTCAAGGAGCGAAATGTCTAGCTCATTTTCCCGTAATTATACGATAGGGATGATTAAAAAAATACAACTACTTCCAAATAATTTAAATTTAACTTACATACTAGACGATATGAAAAGAAAAAAATAAGGGAAATAAAAGACAGGAAAAAGAAATGCCTCCGGCCGCCGAAGAAAGGGATGTTGATTAATTTAGGGGCTTTGGAACATCGTGCTCATGTAGCCCCGTGTACTTGGCTGTATGTTTAATTTGTCTGATAACCTGTCTTATTGTGATGGCTGTATTAGTGTGTATTTATAAGTCCAGTGAATTGTCCGATGGTAACTCATGATATGAGATTCCTCGGCATTCAAACTTGACCTGTTCTGATTTACAAAAGCACACACATCAATACGCCATCAAAAAATACAAAACGCAACTTCACCATTAACATCAATACAAAACAAATGTCTGTAACAGTGACTTGAAAAAGCTGCGAACACAGCGCCTATATATGGAAACGAGGTTGTACGCATAAACCAATACTGTAATATTTTTTAATGGGCAGTCAGTTTAAAGCAGCCAGGAGGGATGCAATCCAGCAGGCAGTGGCCACACCATTTATTATCTAAAGTACGATAAAAAACATTAGAAATCTGAACGCAATACAAATCTGAAACCGTATCTCTTTTATCAACAGGGGTCGTAATAGGGAAATGAAATTAAAAAAGAAATACATTGGCAAACCCTGCATTCGACATACTATTGCAGATTATTCTTAAAGTAGCATTATTTTCTTTGTGATTAGATTTTGGACGATAAGGACCAAACAGTAGCTACGGCGGTAGTAACACAATTTGCCACTAGAACTGATGTGGCAGTGGTAACACAGAATGACACCAGGTACCGCAATGAACAGAGACAATCCAAAGATATTAGTGTTGACCAAAGAGGATATAAATAACGTGTTGACTAAGGCTAGCGGTAGCCATGACAACACTTGGGTTATTGACAAACGAGTGCTGTTCTTTGTACATATATATGATCTATTATTTCTTCAAATAAAATGGGTGTTCATCCCACATTTTGCTGATTTCCTATGTCTTAGCCATTTTAGTGCTTACTGACGAATGGTATCGTGTAATGGTGTAGTTATCACGAATTCCCTGAACTCCGCTATAGCATTTTAGTGATCATTACGGTATGGATTTAGAGAATATATTTCTTATCTTACGAAATATTTTAGGGGCTAAAGAAGCCCAATGTGTTCTCAATCAATGCATCGTATTTAACATTAAACTGGGATTATACGTTGTTGCATTTACTTTAACTAGGTGAGATAGGTTGGATGGCTCCTCTGTTTGTTTAGGGGCTGAGACAACGCGGTCATGCAGCCCCGTGTACTTTGGATGTGTGTAGAATCTGCCTGATAACCAGTGTTAATTGTGATGGCTGTATTATTGTGTGTTATATGTAATTCAGGTAAGGACTACAGATAGTCAGTTTTAAGTAGTTCCTACTTTTGCTACCAAATGCTACCGTCAACGACACCTAGCTGCAAACTTGGTTAAATGGTACCACCGCTACCACAACCTGACGGTGAACGTTGGAACTTAATAGCGTTAATCAATTTTAAACTACAAATTTTACCTTCACACGAGTGTAGTTAATGGAAGGTTCTTTTACACCACATAAGTCTATGACATGGGCCCACTGGCTTTACTTCCCCTCCGAAGGAAGGCATACTGAGGGATTTTTAACGCTCTTCAAAAATCCGATGACTTTGGCCGGGTATGAACCCGCGACCTTAGGTATAGAAACTCAGCATGCTACCAAAGCCGCCCAATATGAGATAATAGGCATGGAAATACAGCAATACTGTTCCCTAATATGCAGATATAGTAGCCTACACACTGACTTATGTACATGAATAAGCCATTTCTCATTAATCACACCATTTGTGCGGGGTTAAAAATAGTAAGTATATTTGACTCCAGAATGATGACTTTATATTCCAAACATTGAATAATTTAAATATTGTTTCCTTTCAAAAAAGTGGATGCAATAATTTAAAAATTAAAGAGCTCTATGTGAACAAAACGTCTAAGTTACACCCATTACAACAAAAATAAAGACTATCAGGAAGTACTGTAATTGTCAGACTAGAACCTTGAGAAATGTGCATATACAGCCCTTTTTTGTTATTAATGCATTCTCTACTACGTTAATGTACTCCACAGTACTTTTCGCCTAGATTTACAGTGAGTTAATATTGCACTTGATTAACTTCAGAGCCCTGGATAACTATGTTTTAAACTCACTTAGAGGCAAAGTGAATATACTTTGCGAAATATATTGGCATGTATCTTTCTATGACAAGTAAATACACCTCCCGGGCAACGCCGGGTAAATCAGCTAGTTATGTATAAAGTTGAAAGTGATTGGTGCAAAATTGCAGTAGTTATCGTGTCCACAAGAAAGTGATATAGATGGCTATATATACATACATAAATTATATATAAACTTTTGAACTGGCAGTGGTTTTGAGGTCTGGGGGATGTGGAAATGCAAAGATATGCCGAAATTTTCCGGAAGCCCCAACATGGTACCCGTTACAATAGGTAGCTTTCTAATGAAATTTACCTAAAACCAAGCAGTAGTCTCAGCTCCTTGGCAAACTAGTTCTCTCTCTTAGTTCGTTAGCTCCCATCTCGAATTCCCTTTAAGACAGATCGTTCTCTCGCCTTGCTACTGCCACTGCATTCGTTATAGCAGCCTTTCACCAGTGATTACTCGTCACTAGTGATTGCTCATCCACATTGCTCTCGTTTCAAGCAATCTTGTAGACTACTGTAACAGTTACTGTGCTCGCTGCACGTGCAGTTCGTGTATTAGATATTGACATGTTGCGTGTGTAGTAATGTGTTTTACATTTTGATATTCGAAGATAAAAAAATATGAGTATTGATACATTAGTGAAATTCCTTATTCCTTGACGTATTTCCTTTTATTCCTTGTAGGAACATAGAGTAGCTACTAACTTCTTCCATCTCACTCTATTGTTGGCCATCCTTTTAATTAGGGTCCATGCCTTTCCTTCCGAGAAAACTTCGCTTTCTATTGTTTATAAAGCCAAAAGTAGTCATTTGTTTATCATTAGTGAAATACCGGTACCGTTAAGAGAAAAACAGTATGGACGATGTGTTCGTAGAAGCATACACTTATTATTCTCTTTATTTTTCTTTCTCGCTTGGGTCCGATAACCTAGATGTTAGGCCCCTTAAAACAACAATTATCATCCTAATATTTTTGCGTATATCGGCGAGTGACCATCCGATTCCATTTTCTACTTGTCTCTAGGTAAGACGTACCCCCCCCCCCCCCCCGCAATTTTCGTTTCATTTCTTACTTGCCTCGTGATATTCATTATTTGGCTGCTCTGAAACCGTTCGGTACATGATCTTTATGGCATGAATGGGAGGAATAGGTTTTTTTAGTTTAGAGTTTTTGTCCTTAGAAGTTCGCTCTTCTTTGTGAATCATCATCATAATGTTAATTTCTTAAAAACAGGTAAAAAGTAGTTGTATCACCATGTATCGACAAATATAAATATCAACCAGTTCATTAAAATGGTAACGTTAATCCAGTTCGCTGATTTTCTAAATAATTGGACATATTTTCAAATAATCCAAAATGACTAAGTTAAATAAAACTGTGGAATTATCCCCCACATCTAAATCAGTTAACTATCAGTAACTTCAATTTATGAACCCCCACTGTATTACATTACAAATATAAAATAGTTATTACCTATTAGCGTGTTAGCACTAGTAGAGTGTTATACTGTTATTATTATAAACCAACATTGAACATTCGCCACGCCAAAACTTAGCAATCTTGGCACTAACAATAGATACACTCAATCAACTGAACTGACTGAACGAAACAAAGAGCATGCGATTGTGCAATGAGTGGTGACGTGACGAGCCACGGCGGACCCGCGCTCTCGCGCTGTTACAAGTCGGTCAGCGGAAAAAGATCGAACTAACTAACAAGCGAGGGATCTGGGAACTAGTTCGGTAGTTCGTCTGTGGGACCCGCTCTTCCGAACTAGTTTACACAAGACTACCATGCAGAAGGAGACAGAAAAAAATAATATAATATCCAAACAGAATCCCCATGAGAGTTTAAAAAAAAAACCTGGAGGAATAGAGCTTTAGTGCAAGAATGGATCCGTACAGTCTAGGTAACAACTCTCTGCTCTGACTGTATGGGAAGATACGAGGAACATCTTTACAAGCACAAAAACTGATCTTTCAGTTATTCGTGGTAACAGCCTCTCCCTGTAGTAGGCTGATGGGCAAAGTGAAGGCGTTTAATTGAGCTGTTGTGTGAGAGGATCACGCTGGTAGAGGTAGTCGTAAGAAGTTTCCTTGAAGTTGGAATTAAATGGAAGTGAATGGAATGAGGAATGTGCAACTGGTACAATTAATCCACAAGAGGGCAGTTCAGAGCTCAACAGTAGTGATGATAATGAGGCAAGTCAAAGCTCATAGGTTTGTTTAAAAGATCTATGTTAATATCTAATAAGCAGTTTCTAGTACAAGAGTGCTGGTAAGCAGACCGAATATTTTTCTTTTTCTGTGCAGGGTGATGGGAGTGGAAGCAGCAGGTTAGCATATTTGGGACTTGGAATTTTGATGAGGAAAAGAAAACACAATAAACTTTCTGGTTTTACAGGGAGATAAGCACAGCATACAAAGGAAAAATAAAAATGCTGAAAACAAAGCCATTGATACAGAGGGGAAGAAAAAAAAAAAAAAAAAAAAAAAAAAGAAACCCAAACAAACCACTGGAAACACACTTTAACACTGACTACACTGTTGGCCTGGTAAGACAGTTCAACCCCAGGCAAAAGCACACCAATCCTCTGACCCTGCTGAGGGAGTAAATACTCTTTCAACAAGGACTTAAAACATCAGTTCCCTTCAAACTCTTGCTCAAGTGAATTTTTATTTTACATTTAGTTACTTGGGAAATTGTGGTAATCAGCCCCATGTACACAGGTGTGCAATAACCTACAATCTCACTCCCTGTACTACAACATTTAAAAGAAATGGTAAAATAACAAATAAAATAATGTGTGACACCTAAAACAAAGTGCAACAAAACTTATTCACATGCCAGTGTCACTCACATTTCAACATCATGCCAATATCATATCTGTGTTACCAACAGGTAACATATCGGCAGGGATATTTTGTTACAATCATAAAAATAATAATGAAGAACAGGTCGAGCTTCTAACCAAAGACAATTACGCTGAGTAAAAATAATAAAAATAGAATGAGACAAATAAAATAAGGAATTTCCACTACACACAAATCACACATACCCTATTGTTTCACAAGGATGATCCACTATAATCAATATATCGACAGTGGAGAGTTAGATAAGTGGAACTCTTGAAGCAGTGTTGTAATAAACCAATTCATGGAGCCAGAGGGTTAAGACATATTGTGTTATGCTACTAAGACATCATATGGCTCTTAGGAGCTAGCAACTTCCAAGACTTTTCAATATTTTTATTTGTGTTGGATTACGACAACATACCAATGTTTCTTCTGTGTGTAGTTCACTTCGCTTCAGGATTCACCCTTAACAAAACACTAAAACGTTAATAACTCCAATTCACATTGAAAACCAATAGACAAGGTAAGACAATACATACCTACCTACAGGGGCATATCCAGAGGACTGCAGCCCGCTCCGAAATGCTCTCCAAATTTCTAGAAAAATGAGACTTTAAAAACAGCGGTAATTTTATGGCATAATTTAACCATAACTTGTTTTTCGTGGTAGATGACCTAGCTGTTCCGCCTCCTTGTAACTAACTGACCATAATTTTGTTTCAGCCTTCGATTGTATCACAGCAATCTCATAGTTAGTGAAAGCTTACTTCAACCAACAAAAAGCATGTTATGTCGCTTGAAACAATGCTGCCAACTTACCTAACTGCTGCAATAAGGTCAACCATATACAATATTACATGAAGTGACAGACGACATGGTGACTTTGAACAAGAGTGGCAACAGTGAATATAACCGTGTTTGTAGCGATGGTGCTGCATTTCAAGCGTACTAGTCCCAGACCCAAACACATTACATACTTTAACTGTGAACAGTATTGAGAATTAACAATCTTGGATCAGCTCCTTCCTGGACCAACACAATAACTTAGCCATTACATTTGTTGTTGATTTATGTAGGGGCATTACGACATAATGGTCATGTAGCCCAGTGTGCTTGGGTGTGTGTGGAATTTGTCTGATAATTTGTCTTATTGTGATGGCTGTATTAGTGTATTTGTAATTCAGGTGACGACTGGGAAGAGGACGGCCATGGCCTAAAGTTAGGAACCATCCCAGCATTTGCCTGGAGTAGAAGTGGGGAAAACCACGGAAAACCACTTCCAAGATAGCCGAGGTGGCCCTCTCAGTTTTGCCTCACGAGGCTTAGTGTATCCCGTTCCAGCCCTCAGACCAGATTTATTAAATTTCTTGGCAGAGGTGGAAATCAAGGGTGACGGCCAAACATGCTAGCCGCTACACCATGAGGGGGTTCATTACATTTTCTGGCTAAACCTAAACAAGGACTGATCACTTACATTTCAGGAAAAAAAAAAAAAAACCACCAGTTTGTTTATTTATTTATTAAAATGACTCCCTTCATCTGGTCGCCAAAGTGCCTACATAAAAGTGCTCGGAATCAAAGAGCGAGTGTTGATTCCCATCTTATCAATAGAGAAACGGCAGTTGAAATAGTTGCTAAATCCCTATCCAAACAATACTAAATTCCAACATTTTCGTTGCCAATTATTTTTGGGAAAGTCGCTAATTTGGCAAAATTTGAACAGTTTATAATATAGACAAAACCTTCCATACACCATTGTTCATAGTTTCCCTCCTTTCCGTGTCAACTGTGATTGGTAAAAGTAAACTGAAATGGAGGTCATTATAAAAGGTAAAGATCGCTTTGAAGCCATTTCTCCGTGTTGCTTTATTGACAATTAAAATATTGTAACTTTCAGTCGGTCAACACAAAGTAATTCCAATTACTGGAATATGTGAAAATAACCTGAAATAAATTGCATGTAAATAAGATTTATATATTTTGTTAAGGACTATTGAAAAAGGGGAAATCTAAGGGATGAAGTTTCGCTCGTAAAGCGAGCATCATCAGATCAAAATCTACAAAACGCTACCAAACCTGCAGCGACACCAAAAACATTAAAAAACCTGTCAGAAAACTTAGTTTATTACTGATAAACAGGGCCTGGATTCTGATGACATGTTCACCACAGATCTTGCTAACTTATAAATAAATCCTGTTCATGACCCCCACATTACAGAAATGCATATTTATTAAGCCATTTTTCGTCATCTATCGCATCAGTATGTCATTTTATGGAATTTATTAGAATATTTTATGCATTTTGAGTCATTTTCTCACATTTTTAATGGTTTATGATATAAATTTTTTGCATATGGTACTGGATATTAATGGAACTGAAAGTGACGATGAATACGAAGACATGAGAATCTTCACAACTTTGTTCAACCCTTATTTCTTGGAATATCCACATTCTAGGAGGGACACTGTGCTTGCAACTAATCCGGAAGTGATGCTGAAATCAAGGTGGTAGGAAGACTGTAATGCCAGTCTGGTTAAATACCTCAGTATAATCATGTGTGTGCCAAGTGGATTTGTGTTATCGCCCGCGATTGTTATTTCCAGTGTATTTAAAATGCCGAAGTTAAAGCCACCTAGGGCTGCTCATTTCAAACAATTTCGAAATTTGGCGAAGATATTTTTTCCGTGGACGTTGAAAGGAGCTTTTCAAGGAACAAAAACTTGCTGGTCAACGATCATCGTTCTTTTTCCTGTGACAAATGGTCACAGTTATCTACTGTAAGACCGAGTGTGGTAAGCCTGTATAGCCTGTCATGTATTTTAAGTACATATTTTTCTGATTAACTCTAATCCGATAATGAATTAGAGTGCCTAACAGCAATATTTTCTCTTTTTTGTTCTTCAGATATTGCAGCCCTCAAGTTCCACATACTATCAAGTGTTATTTTCTTTGGAAAAAAAAAAAAAAAAAAAAAAAAAAAAAAAAGAGAGAGAGAGAGAGAGACTGAAATAATAACCAGTATTTGTGTGAAAATAATTCGTATTTGTCAAATAATAATTAAATTATATTAACTTTTTACAGTTCATGTTTTAAACATTGTGAGGTCATCAAAATTCAGGCCCTGCTGATAAATATTAAGGCATTAAGCACCTGAAAAAATAAACTATTTATTTTAATGTTGTAAAACTTAAGATATGGCGATCACATCAACAAAACGTGGTCTATGAAGGTGTAGCTGTGATAAGGCCTGAACTACAGTAGAATAAAATTGTAAACTAATATACTGAAATGAACTACAAATACTCTGTTGTAATGACAGTAAAAGGCTATAATTACAACATACTAATAATGAGTTGATGTTGATACTAATCTGAATTGTGGAATGTCTACAGGCTGCTCACACAACCACTTTTTGATGTAATAAACTATTCAAAGTAATGGCTCATAACATAGTAATAGTTGACGACATCAAAAAGTGGTTGTCTGTAGACTTTCCACAATTCAGATAAGCTCAGCCGAGTACTTGCAGGTCATTTCCGCACATTAGTTAACAATTCTACAGTAAAACTCAGCAATGTTTCTAGGTTTGTGCTGTGTCTTGTGTGGAGCCTCGCCTAGGACACCAAGCTGGCTCATCAGCGGGCTCTCAGTGTCCCCAGCCGGACCCCCACAGGAGTAGCAAAATGTGCTATCTCCCTTTTTATGAAGCTGAAAGCTCTAAAGCTAGAAGCCAACTGATTTTTACTTGTGGGCTCAAACAAAAGGTATACAGAAACAATCCACACTCTGGAGGCACTCAAGAACGAAACAACTGCACTGATACGAAATATCAGTGAGGATAAATTACAGCAAGTGCAGTGGCGTACCGACGGGGGGGGGTTTAGTGTTTAAGCCCCCCCCGAGACATTAGTTTACATGACTCCTTATATTGTCCCATCTATCACCCGGAAAATGTTTTGAATTGCTGCCAGTGAGGCTTCTTTAGGCTACTCCTTTGTAATATATTTTTAATGTGAACACGTTCTTCACGTGGTAAATGACCTCCACTCAACTCGCAACGAGACTTCTCCAGCTTTGGCGCTAGCTACTGGTTATGGCCTGGGGTAAACACCCTTAAACTACATGTTAAACGGAGCAAGAGGGGCAGATGACCTCGCTGTTCTTCCACTTAAAGCAATAATAACTAACTACACTAGGCGAAATATCAAAATTGTCGTTTTACTGTTAAATTGTGCGATTGGTAACTATCGTAACGCAGCTTTGTGCTGCTTTAAACGTGCATATCTGTGAACTGTCAGATCGTGAGTCGCACTTCTTTTCCGAGTTTATTTGTAATGCATAATGGATCGATTTATTATTAAAAAACCAAGAGTAGATGTTACATGCAACACTGCCATTGCAAGTAGTTCATCTTTAAGAATTGAAAATGAACTTGAAGAATTATCGGCTACTACCAAGCCAGCTACCGACCAAATACATCGAACAGACTTCGGAGGTTATGCTGGCCAACAGGTGTGTTTACAATATGATTCATGATAATCGCTATTTCTGTAACTGATTTGCATTTCGATGCTTTACCTATTTACCCCAGGCATTATATGCAAAAAACACGGCCAACCTAAAAAAAAAAAATGTAAAGCTGAAATTTGGCATAAATGTTCCCTAGTACCCTAGAAACAAATCCTGAAAAGTCCCCATCTCTGCGGTGTCCGCGTCATAGTTTTTGGAGGGTTCAAAAGGGCTTAAATAGGGCCTAGGTGCCAAAAACAGCATTTTTGCTTCCTGCGTTAAAAATATTGATCCAAATTTAGTTCTCACGAGCTTTAGCAATTAATAAAAATGTACCAGTAGGATAATGGAATACTTATTGCCTACTTATTGCTATTGACGAAGGCAAAAAATGACTAATTAAACATTTTTAGCACTACTTTACACGAAAATTTGGTTAATTTGTGATTAGCAGGTCATTATTTTTTAAACAACTGCTGATATTGACTAAAGACCCAGAATAAAAGTTATAAAGCATACTTTTAGCTTTACATTGGCACATTACCCATGTCTATGCGAGAAACGGTTACTGAGTTACGGTCCCAAAGCATAACCGCTGTTGACAAGGCACCCGATCGCGTTTCTAGGTGACAGCACTCGGCAGGCCAACAATACACCAAACAATTAATTCAGCTTCTAAACAGTCTTGGATTTTCAGTAAATGTGGCGGAAGTCCACAGGTACCATGTTTCAGCGCTTCGTGAAGAACGTCCAATCCCGAATACTGGAGCGTTCACGCAGTTTTGCTTTGCCAACGCTGACAATTACATAAGGACATTGGACGAGCGAAACACATTTCACTGCATGGGAGGCATCAAGTGCACAGGTCCAGCGCCTGACAGTGAAATATCTCCACTCAAACGTACACGAGAAGTTCCTAATGCTGGTGTGATTGCGGCGATGGGAAAGTTCAACATTTCGTGGTATCGGAAGCCCTCTTCCCGTGGTTCAAAGGACGTAAAAATGAAGGAGTTAACTGTGGAAGCCCCTAACTCTGTGGCTATTGCGTCGATGATGGACTCCTTGTGGTTATCTGGACGGTGGTCAGGTATTAATTTACCCGCCTCGTGGAACGGCTTTATGAAGACGTCACTGTCTGCTCATGCTCAACCAGCTCCCCAGACGACGTCAGTTGATACCCTGTCGTTCATTAACTTGGAACCGAGCAATCCATCAACTATACATTCCGCGTTGAAGTTTGTCGCAAGAGAGTGCGTGGAACTGAAACAAAGCACTTGTTTCGGAGCCTTTGACCAGCCCCTATACGCGAAAGCTGCAGAGATAGTCGCATCGGACACTTCAGAGGAACTCAAAAACGTGGTTGTTCGTCTAGGCGGATTTCACATTCTAATCTAGTTTCTTGGGGCAATCGGCTACGTGATGAATGGAAGCGGTTTGGAGGAGCTCTGGGCGGAAATATACGCTAAATCGTCAGTGACTCACATGATGTCTGGACACGCATATTCTAGGTAGGCTTGCAATTAGCTCGCTCTTAAAAATGATTACGTTATGCCTTCAATTTCAAATATATCAATAACATGAAAATGTGCATGTTCTAGGGCCCTCAGAGCGCATTTTCTGGCAAAACAGGCTGTCGGGACAATGTTACTCAACATGAACGACGGGCTGAAGGATGACAAGGACGAAATACAGGCGCTTTTTACCGCTTTCCAAGAAGGCACCGCCAACGACTTGCTATCATATCCTTGCCTTCAACGTCTCAAAGAGTCGCTTATTGACACATTTTCTTCAATGAGCCAGAAATCTCGCACAGGAAAGCTGAGGGTAGAGTACATCAAACAGCAAGCCTGGAAAATATTGAAGGATTCCGCATCTTTACGCGAGGGAATGAAGGTATTCGTCTCTACGGCTCCAGATAAAAAGGCCATACGGCTCCAGATGAAAAGGCCATACTATCAGCTGGAGAGAAGTTCGCCATTAGTCTCTAAGATAGCGCCAAATCGGAGTGCAAAAGCCTTGACGAACTTCGGGTAGTGAAATACAGCCAAAAGATTGCCAAACAACCGGTCACAGCGTCATTTCAGCTGGCTTCACTTCCGCCGACTTCAGCGGCATGCAAACAAAATATACTTGCGGGTATATTTGCAAGTTCAGGAATGGTTAGGATTTTCTTTGACCCCGACCCAATGGGGATGGAAATTCCAACACTCAGCTTTAGTACCAGTGACAACTCATCTTCCAGCTGCTCCAGATCATCTCCTCAATTTGGTGTCCTGAAACTGCAAGAGCTCTTGTGGCAGTCGGTGTGAGTGCTGCTGATAGTGACTAAAGACCCGAAGTAAAAGTTGCGAAGCACACTTGTAGCTTTAAAACAATACATTGCCCATGCTCCTTGATGTGTGGGCACTGCAGTGGAAACGCATGTGGCAACGTCACATTTGATGGCTCAGACGATGAGGAGGACGGTTGAGTCCGATGTAAGCTTTGTTTTGCAAGTGTTCTTTGTCTGAAGAAAGCTTTTTAAGCTTTGTTTTATTATTTGCATTATGCATATTATGAATGTACGTTTAACTGCTAACTGCATTAAACTCGTTTTGTTCTATGGAAACTGTTTCTGCTATTTTACCTGGATTCAAAGGAATACCATCCTAAAAGCTCTTGAACAAAGATACAAAATGGTGTCAGCAAAGGTGAATAGAGGAGCCCACCAGAGTAAATGGGCGTTCGTTCGAAAAAGCGACTGCCACACTTCCACTTTTATATTTGTAACTGTATCTCTGCTGCTGTTTGTCGGATGAACATGGGCAATGTATCGTTTTAAAGCTACAAGTGTGATTTACAACTTTTACTTCGGGTCTTTAGTCGCTATCAGCAGCTGTTTACACGATAAGTCCCGGCTAATGACAAATTAGCTAAATTTTCGTGAGAAAAGTTGAGCTAAAAATGTTTGATTACTCATCTGTTTAAATGTGTGTGAATAATTACGACCAATAATAGCGTTATATATAAAGCAGTCCTTCTCTTATTACTATCAAAGCTCATTAGAACTGATTTTGGATCAATATTTTGAACGCAGGAAGCAAAAATGCTGTTTTAGGCACTTAGGCCCCATTTAAGCCCTTTTGAACTCTCCAAAAACTATGACGCGGACGCCGCAGAGATGGGGACTTTTCAGGATTTGTTACTAGGGTACTAGGGAACATCTATACCAAATTTCAGCTTTACATTATTTTTTTTGAGGTTAAAACTTAATATGCCTGGGCTAATTATGTTATACCAGCATTTGTATGGCCTTGGCCTACGTATGTGACGGTACATGTTAATTATTTCAATGGTGTGATTTACTTTTTTCTTTAGATTGATGATTATCTGAAAAATGAACTGTTGGAAAATGCCTGGACACCTGGAAGCAATTTTAATTTCCCTTTATCGGGTCCAAGGAATCTGAAATTTCAGTTGAACTGGTTATCAGAGTGGAAATGGCTAGTTTATTCTCCTTCAAAGAACAGAGCCTTTTGTAAATATTGTTCGTTGTTTTGCATCGTTGTTGGGAAACAATCTTCATCGCCAAGTAAACTAGTAAAATTTCCTTACATGAACTGGAAAAATGCGAAGGAGGATTTCAAAAAACACCAAGAAACCAAGTATCATATGGCATGTACGGAAAAGGCTGCGAACTTTCTCGCCATATACAAAGGTACAAAACCTGCTGTTGACGTAAGCTTGGATAGGGGTGTTCAATCCAACATATTATGCAACAGGGAGAAACTCATACCAATAATTAAATCTGTGATCTTCCTTACTCGAATAGGCATTGCTGTCCGTGGTCACAGGGATTCGTGACCTGTAAATTTAGATGAGCCTCTCAAGAAAGGGGAGGGAAATTTCAGGTCTCTTCTCAAGTTTCGAGCAGAAGCTGGTGATACAATACTAAAGGAACATTTGATGACAGCATCCTTAAATGCAACATACGTAAGCCCACGGATTCAGAATGAAATTATTTCATCTTTGAATGACATTATATTGAAAAGGTTAGTCGATCAGGTGAAAAAAGCTAAATACTTTTCTGTTCTTGCTGACGAGACCACAGGCATCAGCGGTGTGCAGCAAATGTCACTATGTGTCCGTTTCGTTCAAGATAATTCCGTATATGAGGAGTTTCTGCAATTTATTGCTATCAATGATGCTTCTGGGTCAGGCCTTGCGAATAGCATATTGTCTGGTTTGAAAATTGTGGGACTGGATGCAGAATATCTCTTAGGCCAAGGCTATGATGGAGCTAGTGCCATGAGTGGATCCTACAGAGGTGCTCAAGCCATTGTACGAAAACAGTTTCCCAAAGCCCAGTATGTACACTGTAGTCCTCACTGTTTAAACATGGCCATTTCTGAAGGGTGTAGTGTTGCAGAGATTAGGAACTGTATGGGTACAATTGAAAGAGCTTATGCCTTTTTTAGTACTTCACCAAAGAGGCAGGCTGTGTTGACAAATGAAGTTGAAAGTATGGAAGAGAAACCCCGAGTGAGTAAACTCAAGAAGTTATGTGCAACGAGATGGATTGAAAAGCACGAGTCTGTTCGTTCATTCATTGAACTTCTGAAACCGTTATTGTTGGCATTAGAAAAAATAGCAGCATGGGTTGATAAGAAGGCAGCTACAGATGCGCAACTTCTTCTGTGCGCTATCAGCAAATTTGAGTTCTTGATAAGTGTATTTGTATTCATGAAGCATTTCAAATCACACTTCCTGTCAGCAAATACCTTCAAACTGAAAATTTGGATCTCAGTCAAGCAATCAACGCTTCCATGAATGTTAAGAGGTCTCTTGAAGAAATGAGGGCAGATGCAGACGCAAGGTTTTAGTGTGCATATAATTCGGTTTTAGAGTTCTGCAAATTATTTGGAGTGCCTGTAGTTCAGCCTCGAACTGTTGTTCGACAAACGATGAGGAACAACGTTTCATCTAACGATCCGGAAGAATATTATAGGCGGGTTATTTTCATCCCATTTCTTGAAGAAACTATTTCATCACTTGATAAATTTGTCTCCCATAAAGAAACGCTTCAGCCATTGCAAACGCTAGTTACCACAACTGAAGACGAACTATCCAACCAAAGCATAGCTGAAGTAGAAAATGTAGATGAATTTTATGGACTTCCCCTTAATATTAGAGTCGAGCTACTTCTCTGGAAACAAACTCTGAAATCTATTGAAAAGAAGCCCAAGAGTGCTATAGATGCTTTGTCAATATGCAATAAGAACATGTTTCCAGTTGTGTATAACCTGCTTGTCATCCATCATGGCTACCTTACCTGTCACAACCTGCTCGTGTGAAAGATCGTTTTCGTCCTTAAAATTCCTGAAGAACTATTAATGGAATTCAACTAGTGAAGAACGCCTTAATGGATTAGCTTTGATGTTCATTCATGATACTGTTGATGTTTCAATTGAGGAAGTACTGAATGACTTGTCTGTCAAACCTAGAAGGCTTGATATACGATTGAAGTAGACTTGTCTAAGTCCTTCAACAAATTCCAGGGCAAATATCTACTTAATCAGTTTCTTTGGTTTAGCCCGATTGACAATTAAGACATTTCTTTTTGTCTGTTTGTATCTAGTGCAATATCTATATTGGGCTAAACTCTTTTCCGTATTTTTTATTAATCTTTTATGTTTTCAATTGTGTTTGTAATATTGTTTAAAGTGCTGAAAAATATAGTTAAAATAGTTTTCATGCAAAGAGAA
This sequence comes from Meconema thalassinum, assembly GCA_946902985.2. Lineage (NCBI taxonomy): Eukaryota > Metazoa > Arthropoda > Insecta > Orthoptera > Tettigoniidae > Meconema > Meconema thalassinum. The sequence continues at coordinate 176,181,212 of OX336392.1, forward strand.
TCATCATATACACACATCAAAAAAAGTTTTGCATCACCTCGGTTCCCAGATCTCCGGCATATAGACGTTGACTGTGTATATTGTATCAAAGATACAGTCCCTTTGACTGTTCATAGATGTCACTAAAACTGCTCAAAGATGTAAACAACCATGCATGAGCAGGGCCTATTAGACGGAGGGGGTACGACAGCCGATCAGTTCCAGTCATTCCACCAGGACGAAGGTACGCTGCTCATGTTGTCTGTAGTTCTACCATGCCTAGAAGGTCAATACCGCAGTTCGATCGCGTCCGCATTGTTACTTTGTGTCAAGAAGGGCTCTCAACAAGGGAAGTTTCCAGGCGTCTCAGAGTGAACCAAAGCGATGTTGTTCGGACATGGAGGAGGTACAGAGATACAGGAACTGTCGATGACAGGCCTCGCTCAGGCCGCCCAAGGGCTACTACTGTAGTGGATGACCGCTACTTACGGATTGCCGCTCGGAGGAACCCTGACAGCAATGCCACCATGTTGAATAATGCGTTTCGTTCAGCCACAGGACGTCGTGTTTCAACTCAAACTGTGCGCAATAGGCTGCATGATGCGCAACTTCACTCCCGACGTCCATGGCGAGGTCCAGCTTTGCAACCCCGACACCATGCAGCGCGGTACAGATGGGCCCAACAACATGCTGAATGGACCCCACAGAATTGGCATCACGTTCTCTTCACCGATGAGTGTCGCATATGCCTTCAACCAGCCAATCGTCGGAGACGTGTTTGGAGGCACCCTGGTCAGGCTGAACGTCTTAGACACACTGTCCAGCGAGTGCAGCAAGGTGGTGGTTCCCTGATGTTTTGGGGTGGCATTATGTGGGGCCGACGTACGCCACTGGTGGTCATGGAAGGCTCCGAAACGGCTTTACGATACCTGAATGACATCCTCCGACCCATAGTGCACCCATATCGGCAGAATATTGGAGAGGCATTTGTCTTCATGGACGACAATTCTCGACCTCATTGTGCACATCTTGTGAATGCGTTCCTTCAAGATAACGACATCGCTCGACTACAGTGGCCAGCATGTTCGCCAGACATGAACCCTATCGAACATGCCTGGGATATGTTGAAAAGGGCTGTTTATGGACGTCTTGACCCACCAACCACTCTGAGAGATTTACGCCGAATTGTCGTTGAGGAGTGGGACAATTTGGACCAACAGTGTCTTGATGAACTTGTGGATAGTATGCCACGACGAATACAGGCATGCATCAATGCAAGAGGACGTGCTACTGGGTATTAGAGGTAGTGGTGTGTACTGCAATCTGGACCACAAATGCTGAAAGTCTAGCTGTATGATGGTACAACATGCAATGTGTGGGTCTCATGAGCAATAAAACGAGCTGAAATGTTGTTTGTGTTGATCTCTATTCCCTTTGTATTTAAAGGTTCCGGAACTCTTGGAACCGAGGTGATGCAAAACTTTTTTTGATGTGTGTATATATTCTTTCATTAGTATAGATCCCTCCTGTGGCGCTCACAAGCGACCGATCGTGCCAAATGAGCATTCAAATGAAAGAGAATAGACATTAGCAGTAACGAATTGCACTCTAATTTCATAAATATCAATAATTTCTTTAAAAAAACTTTAAAAATGTACGAAGTGTGAGATTTGTCGATACTGTTGCTGTAGGAAAATATGCTCCGTAATTGCTGTCCACTTCACATTTTGGACGCTGTGATGCCTGTTTCGTGTCATTTTAACATTATGAGGTCTTTCCTTCATCATTTTGCATGGATTTCAGAAACAGTAAGTCAAAGGAATGAGTACTCAAATCGTATAATTTCAAAAATATCGAATAACTGGTGAGTGTTACAGCTAAGATAAATCAATGGACTCAGCACACAAATGACATTAGCAGTGACGAATTCCATTTTAATTTCATAAATATCAATTTTTGTTGGAAGTGTGTGATTTGCAAATACTGGAGCTCTAACATGCTGCAATTAATTCTCTCGTTATAAACCTATCGGGGAAGGGTGGTTTATGAACATGCGAGATTTCTCGCTTGGGTCCGGTAGTGTTTATTTAACTGAGTTGTTGCTTTTTATGAATTATATTCGAATTATCCTTTTTATTATAGGACATTACTATGAATGAAACCCCCCCCCCCCCCCCCCCCAGAAGGAAATCCTGCGTACGCCACTGAGCAAGTGTACCAAAACTTCCTACGTCGGTGCAAAAGGCTCCCAAAAAGATGGTATATTGGCTTTCAAGGCCAGTGAATTAAAACCCCACACAAGACACGGCACAAACCTATAAAAATTGCTCGAGTTTTAATTCACTGGCTGTGAAAACCAATATACTGATATCGCGCCAGGAGATGGCAGTTGGGTTTGAACTGCATAGGTCTTCCAGCTCACTGCGTATCGCACATTCCAAAAACATTCAGTTGGTCACTACTTGCTTCACTCACTCAGCACATTCCATCAGTGGCTGCGTGTCTGCTGCAATAATAACCGTTGGCATGCGGGAAGCCGATATATTTAAGTTTGGAATAGGCGGACTGCAAGACCCCCCACACCCTGTCACAGCGTGTTCAACTGCCATCTCCTGCCGCCATGACAATTCTACAGTAGTCCATAAAAATATATATATCTTAATCACATGTAATTTTTTCACTTATTCCAGTAATTAAGAGTTCCTATGTGTTGACCGACTGAAAGTTACAATATCAATTAATATTTTAAAGTTTCAATAATCTAATGAAGGAAGGTATATATATATATATAAATATAAAAAAAAAGGAAGTTCATCGCGAGCCAGGGGACCTCTTTTATACACCAAGTCTGAATCATACGATGTGAAATTTAATGTTGAAAATCTCACATGCATTAAACAGGAATCGAACCCTTAATGAAAGGCAAGCAGCTTGACCACTGTGCCACCACATCCTTCTGAAGGAAAGTGATCTTTATTAACCCCCTTAGCGTGTATGGAGCAACGGTGCGCCCACTAGCCTGCTACGTTCACAGCGTGTACGACACAATGGTGCGCCGTCGAATTTGAATCACCCGCTACGTGGACTTCGTAATAGTTATTTATTTGGACGTAAGATGGCAGGAAGAAGCATCTTTTGGCTAGACTTCGAGCTACTTATTATTGCCAGGAGGTGTCGCATATCTTCACAGTAATTTATGTTTCAGATCTCTGGACACGTGTTCCCGCTTTTGCGGACTGTGAGTTTGCTTTTAAACATGGCAGGTCCTGGCACAGTTATAGATGACAAAGAAGTAGCTAATTTGCTCGATAATAGTGCCAACGAAAGTGATTCAGAGTGTGACAGCGATATAGAGGATGAGTTCGCTATAACTTCCAGTGAAGATAGTGACGCTGACCATGTAATTCGTGATAGAACGCATATGATACCGCGCTTACCATTGGGAGTAGGCTAGAAATAATGCACGTTGTGGGTGCAGCCCAGAGTTTAACAATATCACGCTTGAGGGGTTAAAACAGAAGAGGGGGGAGTGGGAAGGCGACGTATGCATTAACGAGTGTACTGTAGTAGCTAGACTTTGGTCACCTTCATAATTTGCTAGTTGAAATTCCAGTGACGAGTGGCCCTAACGATATGGAACAAGGGTGCCAATTTTCAGGACTGATGGTGCCATATGGAAGCTCGACACGTTAAAAAAGGAAATTAAAATAACAAGGGGACCTGTGCATTTTGGCACAAAACACACGTTCTAACTCCTTCTGGTTCAGGAGTTTGAGTTTCTTGTCGGATGAACTTAGCGTATTATATAATAGATATTTAACCCTTTTTTGGAAACTTCCCAACAGAACTTTGGTTAGAAAAGGTGGCATAAAGAAACTTTCTTAAATGTTTTCAGATACAGTGAGGGCCATCCCTAAAGAGTGGGGGTTTCCAAATGCCGTGCCTAAGCCCTGGATGCTAGCACTGCATTTATTACATACGCAGCTGTACTGTGAAGTACTATAGCCTTTGTCGTATCACGTGAACAGAGTTAGATGTAGAACAAAACATCGAATTTTGCTAGTAGAAACTTATCTTCTCAGGAAGAAGTCTTTCAGTAATGTGTTAGTACATTTCAACGCCGTGCGACTTTTAATTGTGGGTTCAAACAAAAGGCATAAGGAAACAATCCGCACTCTGGAGGCACTCAACAACGAAACAACTGCACCGATACGAAATATCAGCGAGGATGAATTACAGCAAGTGTAATAAAACTTCCTACGTCGGTGCAATGTGATTTTAGAAAATTAAGGAGAGCATTTCCAGCAACTACTCTGTAATTCATGTAAGTAAATATGATTATGAAATACGTAAAAAGTTGGGCGCTCTGCTCCTGCTAGCGCCTTGCTCGACAGGCTGCATCCGAGGCTCTGTTTTATAGGGATGGTCTCCTCACTGTAGTATCGAGATTTCAAAACCCAAGAATATAGATTGAAGAACAAATATGAATCTCCTTCTGCTTTTACGGCCTCATTGGACCACTTCAGTGAAACGTTTCATGGTCGTCTTCTTCAGTAAGTTTTCTTTCCGAGTTGCACAGTAGCTTTTCATTCACTCTGATATTCTCAGGTGTTCCTCATCTGTAAATACCCTTTTTACTGTATGAAGTTTGTCTATTTTTGGTTGAATTCTTATTTTTATATCTTTCGTTTTTTTAATTTTTTGTTTTGTTTTGAAAGTCATCCAAGGTTATTTCTAATTCTTTCATATCTTCTCTAATTTCCTTAATCCATCCTACTTGTTTCATATTCCAAAATTTCTCTACAATTTTTCTAGATAATCTGGTTTCCGGTGTCCTCATAATGTGACCAAAAAAAGAAATCCGTTTCGGGAATAGTATCAGTGAAGGGCTCCAGTTCTCTGTATACCACTTCAGTTGGTACTATCCACCATTGTCCATCTTTCTGATATTTATTATTTATGCATGTTCTAGCTATTCTTCTTTCTACTTTTAAAATTTTGTCGATTCTGTTTTTCTGAGTAACTTTAAAAAGAGTTTCGCTTCCATACGTCACCTCTGGTTGAACCATTGTCTTGTAATGTTTTAATTTTCTTTTATATGTAGACCATGTTAATTTTTGGGCTTTTATCATTTTATTAGTTCTTTCTTGCCATGCAGGTTTCTCATCCAAGTTGTAAGTTATAATTTCACCTAAGTATTTAAATTGCTTCACTATTTTAACTTTCTTGTTATTTACTGTTATGTGATTGATTACAAGTGGATTTGCTACCATATCACTATCTTTTCAAATGATATCTGAAGTCCAATTTTTGGTGCTATATTTTATAGGCTTATTATTTGATTTCTGGCTTCTTGAATATTATTAGCCAGTAACGCTAAGTCATCTACGAATCCCAAGCAATTTAGGTCTATTTGATCTATCTTGGTTCCAATTCTTATGCTCCTAAGATTTTCCCTGTACCATTCCCTCATCATGTATTCCAAAGCACAATTGAAAAGTAAAGGCGATAAACCATCTCCTTGTCTTAATCCTGTTTTAATCTTAAATGGCTCAGATATTTCTCCTCTGAATTTTATTTTAGATTTGGTGTTTGTTAGAGTTAATTTTATAATTTTTTATTAATTTGGGATGAAGTCCGAAATTCCTTAGTATTTTCAGCAATGAAGATCTATGTATACAATCATAACCTATTTTTAAAGTCTTACGAAGGTTATGACTTGCTGTTTTTGTCTACGTTTGTAGTAATCCATTACTAATTTTAAGGTGATTATCTGTTCAGGCCAGCTTTGCCATGGCCGAAATCCACCTTGGTATTCTCCTAATTCCAGTTCTAATTGATCTTTACAACGATTATATAGAATTCGTGACATGATTTTATATGTGATATCCAAAAGGGAAATTCCTCGATAGTTGTCAGGATTTGATTTTTCTCCTTTCTTGTGTAATGGATGTATTATAGCTGTAGTCCAAAGGTCTGGCAGTTCTTCTTTGATCCAAATGTTCACTATGCATTGGTGTAATGAAATCTTTACTGGTTCTGCTGCATATTTCCACAATTCTGCAAATGTTTGATCTTCTCCACTCGCTTTGTAGTTTTTGATCTCTCTCAGAGCTTTGTAGACTTCTTGGATTGTGGGTGGATTTATGTTTTCTGATGGTGTTTTAATAGGGGTGTCTGCATTTATTTGAAGCAGTTCTGGTGGATCTTCGCAATTTAGCAACTTGTTAAATGTTTCTGCTAAAATTTCTGTACTTTTTTTTTATTACTATGAGCTAACTAGCCATTTTTGTCTTTTAACATTAATGTGAGGTTCATAACTTTGTAGTTGTTTTGTAGTAATCTCTTGAGTTGGTTTTCGCACTATTTGTTTCGATCATCAGAAGTATATCCTTTTGAATCTCCAAAAAAGTCCATTATATTTTTTTAAACCTTTCCTCTTACATCCTTAAAATATTACACCTTTCTTCTCACATCCTTAAAATATTAGCTTCATTCAGCTGAACATGATGATTGTAGTTTTAAGCTCCCTCCCATGCACAAGAATGTATGTTTAACCAAGCCAAGGATTTTATGAAGGGTGGGAAAATGCCAGGCACATTGGCACGATAAAAGATCTTTGATGGCACATTTAGAGAGAGTATTTGACAATCACAGGGCTAGAACAACAGAAATCACATGTCTACTCTAGAGATTGGAGAGTACAAGGTAGGGCACCAACAAACATGCAACATAAGGTTTAGGGACAAAGATTACCACAATCTCCTGAGCATGGTGTGCACTGTAGACCGTGGGGTCAACAGGTGCAGCGTACTGCTGTTGCTGCGCTTGAGAGGCGTACGAGGGACCCTGCCCGCCGTACGTTACCACGGGCTGCTGCTGTTGTTGATGCGAGGGGGGCATTGGGATGGGGGGAGGTGGGTTTGGTGCCGTCACAAAGCCCGGTATGTGGGACTGGGAGATATCAGTCGCGGTAGGCTGGTACACAACCTGCAAGGAGTACACACTTTTCACTCCTCAATGCAACAATATTACTAGCTGGCACTACAGCACAGTGGGTGAGGGACAAGCTAACATACTGCGCCTACATCCGAGCAAGTCAAGCAGGAGCAGAAGGGAGTTTGGTTCATCACTAATAGATACAATTTAAAAAGCACAAAACCTACTTCATTTTAAAATATGAATAGAGTGAACACTCATCCTTTCTTAGTGGTCTTCTATAGTATCTATTCAATATCCATTAAATTGAGATCAGTTACAAAATTTAAAACACCAAACTGACCTACATTTTCCAGCAGCTCACCAAAAATCAGGTTTGCATTTACGTCCACAGTTCAGCTCGTCGTAGTGGAAAACAAAATTGAAACTAACAGTTGATTGTGCAGCTTGGGCTAATATATCAGTCAGTTCTCGGCAACTTTATAACTGGACTTCTGTGTAACTTACAGAATGAATACAAATACTATCGGATTTTTTATTATGGATACTCGAGTTAAGGCCTTAATTACAACCAAACCAACAGACCTATTGAAAAACGCGTTATACTAATATTTTCCTTGTTTAATTCTGCGTTAGACAACATAAGCCAATTATTTTATTAATTATTTATTTGTGGTTGTATGAAAAATTGTCCGTGTTTTTGACGTCTTTTCTAGGAACCGCTCACTTAAAACTATATACATGGAAAACTGCTTGGCTGAGGGTATTGGAATTTTTATATGATATAGGCACAATTATTCGTAGTGCAAATCGCAAGTTTCAATGTTTTTCAACTACCCAATAAAAAGTTCTTATACTTTTTCTGACGTAACGTTTTGTCAGCCCAGGATAAACGTACAGCAGGAAACTTGGTCTCATTTTGGAGCTCTCATTCGTGATTATCGGAAACTGTACGACCACTGTAAACGTACAGTGTGATGATGAATTTATGAAAAGTAATATTAATGGTAGGTTTTGTGCGATCTGGACTGAGCGATTAAAAGCGGGCGAGCCGGTAAATTAGAGTGCAGCGTTGCCGGGCAGTTGTGTAATGGAATACGAGTGACCTGGCTATGTCCACATGCTATTTTAAGTCTTCCTGTTTACTACTTATAGGCCACATCACATCCAAATGTCTCAGAGACCACCATTGTCTGAGGTCGAACTTGCGCTAACATATTACATTATGGTAGAAGTAAGGAAGCAATGAACGTTTTATGCCCAGAAGCCTTGCGTACCGTTGCTCCTGAACTCTGGAAACAATGTATTAAACACGCTAAAAGAATTGAAGACCACTACTGGGAGATAGATGGCTTGTCTGAATATGTCCCTCATTTCGAGCCGGTCATAATTAACATGAATGGCAGCAGTTCTGATTCATCGGAACAGAGCCATTCTTCAGACGAAGAATACTGACTGAAATATTGTAAAGATATTATGTAAATAGCCCATGTAAAAATTGTGTAGTCTGACATTTCCAAACTAGGAAGACAAACCATTTTTAACCTGCCAATGAAGGTCCAAAGCCCTTATGTGAAAAAGGTGATGGAAAATGAAATTTGTACGAGGAAAGAAAATATAAGGTTGAAAGGAAACTTCAAGCAGTGTTCGTTCATTGCAACGACCGCAACTTTTAGGCGGGTACACACTTGCGAGCGAATGGTGAGCCGAGCGGCTCATGAGCCGCTCGAAGAAAAAGTAAATGCCTGAGCCTTCTATGAGCATTATTTGAGCCATAATGCTCACGAGCAGAATCAGTCATTGTGTGTTGTTTCCACGTGCAAAACGGATGTTAACGGATGTCTTCCGAACAAGAACTCTGCTTGCTGTGATGGTTGCGAGAGGCGCAGCTATGATGATGGCCAATTTAAATGAAAATAAACCCCGTCGGTGTTGGCGCAATGAACTGTACAAAAGACGAAGTGGGTCGGAATTATTGTTCGACATGAAGTTCCAGATCGTTAGTGGTCAGTACAAAATTTTCACACGGATGTCGCCTACTGACTTGGAGACTTTACTAAGCAGAATAGGTCACAAAATCTCGAAACGGAAAACATATCTTCGCTCTCCGATTTCGGCTCAAGACAGACTCACAGAAGCTGGTACAGACTTGCGAGCACGTATCTCTGCCGTCCTCACTGACACTGAGGATTCCTTTGGGCTCGCTGTAAAAACCGACTTCAGCCGGCTCATGGTCGGTTCGAACTAGGCTCAGAAGACCGTACACACTGACGAGGCTGGTAGTGGGAGCGGCTCATGAGCCACTCAGCTTGCAAGTGTGTACCAGCCTTTAACGAGGCAATGCTGTACCAGATTTCACAAGCCCGCTCGCTTTTAATCCCACAGGCCAGAACGCACAAAAAATCCCTTTAATATTATTCTTCATAAATTCGTCATCACACTGTACGTTTACAGTGGTCGTAGTTTCAGATAATCACGAATGAGAGCTTGAAAATGAGACCAAGTTTCCTGCTGCACGTTTATCCTGGGCTGAGAAAACGTTACGTCAGAAAAAGTATAAGAACTTTTTATCGGGTAGTTGAAAAACATTGAAACTTGCTCTACCAATACTTATGCCCATAACATATAAAAATTCCATTACCCTCAGCCAAGCAGTTTTCCATGTATATAGTTTTAAGTGAGCGGTTCCTAGAAAAGACGTCAAAAACATGGACAATTTTTCATACAACCACAAATAAATAAATAATTAATAAACTTGAAAATAATTGGCTTATATAATCTAACACAGAATTAAACAAGGAAAATATTGGTATAACTCGTTTTTCAATAGGTCTGTTGGTTTGGTGTTAATTAAGGCCTAAACTCGAGTATCCATAATAAAAAATCCGATAGTAGCTCCTATCCTTCCTAATTCTACCTTCTGTTTTAATTTCAACCCATTCCTCTCATTTACCAAAATGGTCAATGATTTAGAGTATAATATTTCTTCATGTGTAAACTGAAACAGGGAGACAAAATGTTCTGATAGGGACTTCAGTCTTACCAAAAAAAAGCTACAATATAATTCTTACAAAAAAAAAAAAAGCTACAATATAATTCTATCATAGTGACCATTTCCTCGAGGTCGCTGAGAAATCACGGTCATCAGCCCTGTGAACTTACTAAATTTTATCTAGTCCAGGGGTTTAAAATGTTTTAACAATCAATACCAGAATTAGTTAGGGTTTATTTGGAAAACTAATAATTTGTGTTACATATACTAGGCACGTCCAGATGGTAGGTTTCGTTTTTATACGTTGCCCCGCATTGTTAAAATTGCAGTTCAGCGCATTAGCTCTATTGGCTCCGAGTTGAGGAGGAGATGGCACCATTTAGAGATCACTGTCTGTTGTTTATGCTTCATAGTGCTTGGTTAGTATTGTGAAGTCGATTGAAAATCCTGCTGCTTGTGAGATTAGATCTGTCATTTGTTTTCTGAATGAGAACACCACTAAACCAGTAGACAATCATTGACAGATTTACAAGGTGTACAGAGAAAATACGATGAGTGATTCAATGGTAAGGGGATGGGTGTGACAGTTCAAGAAAGGACGTGATCAAGTGCAAGATGACGAATGAAGTGGGTGTCCATTGTTGGTTAACAAAGACTTAGTTCATGCAGTTGAAGAATGTGTCAAGGAAAACCTTAGGTTTACACTATCTGATCATTCTACGAAATTTCCCCAATGTTTAAGATCACTTCTCTATGAAATGGTTTCTGAAGAACTGAAATATCGAAAACAGTGTACTCGTTCAGTGCCAAACACTCCAGAGCAACACAAACAACAGTGCTTGACGTTTTGATACGTTACATCAAAGATGGTGATGATTTTCAAAAGCAAGCAACTTTTATCTCATTTTGCTACTGAAAATTTTCCTTGGACAAAAATTCAACAACGATGACGAGCTCAAAGGACATGTTACCACATGGTTGACAAAACAGGTGCAACATTTTATGAAGAAGGCATACAAAAACTTGTGTTATACTATCACAAGACCCTCCAAAATAGTGGGAGCTATGTGGATAGATAGTTAACGATTTGTAGTTTGTGTTGCAATAAATAGTATCTGAACTAGTTTTGTTACCTAATGGAACTTACTTTCTGGATGTACAAAAAAAAAGAGAAAATTTTCGAAGCAATGCATATATATAAAAAACATAGCCTACAGTAAAAAACTCTGTCAGCTAAACCTCTGCAATGCGAAATGTGAAGTATACTGCATCTATGAAATACAAAATTAGGTGAGATATGAGATACACTCAACATATTCCACACCCACATACACTGTTTTGAAGCAAGTCAAACGGATGTTACCATAAAAAGATTCAAACAAAAGACAATTTCGGACTTTTCGCAAAGAATTAGTGAACAATCAATCTATTGGATACATTGTACCCACCTTCTTTTCAAATACCGTATTTACTCCCATCGTTTTTGTCACTTTAAGCACCCTAACTTCAAGACAAAGTTTTTTGCCCGTTGTGTCATTCATTCACTGCTATCTCAAGACACAAACATCCTGGTCGATCGCGCTTCTGGTTTAATGTAATTTATAATCTACTTGTTTGCTTTAGTGAAGACACCGGCTGTGGGATGAGCAAATGCCCATGAAAACAAAGATGATATTGTACAAGTCCTATTATATACCGATTCTTACATACGGTCTCGAAACCACAACACTAACCAAGAGATAACTCTAAACTCCAGGCAGCCGAAATGAAATTCCTACGTACCATGATTTAGAAAACCAGGAAAGACAAGATCAGGAATGAGAAGATTAGAGAAGAAGTAGGAATAGATGATTCTCTCCTCGATAAGATCCAGATCTCAAGACTTGAAGTGGTTTGGTCACATAAAGAGAATGCCAGCAAACAGAACTGCACGGAAGGAATTTGAGAGAAAAGTAGAAGGAAGACGACCCGTGGGAAGGCCACGAAAGAAGTGGATAGATACAGTCAAGAACGATGTACTGCAGAGAGGTCATGATTGGGACAAGTTGGTGGAGGAGGACTGGTACAAGGACAGGATGAAATGGAGGGGGCTCATTTACCACACCCGGGCAACTGGAGTTGGATCAGGATGATGATGATTGTTTGCTTTATAAAAGTTTCAGATCAAGAATGAGAAAACAACACCAAATGAAGTACCGAAGTATCCCTAATCCAAGCAAGGGGTACTGAGCTGCGGGTGTTCTCAGAAACAAATGATGTGCTTTTCTCAATGGAGTTAGTTATTGTTGTTTAAGGGGCGGAACTACGAGGATTTCTCAATGGAGAACAAACTTCCTACCGAGTTACAGAACAATGGCAACGCTGAAAGCATACACTCAATGGCTCGAGAGTGGCTGGCCTCTTATGCTAACCGGTTTCCGAGTAATGATGCAATGTTGCGGAAATTAAGCTAATTGGTTGGAGCTTATTGTTTAAGAAAATTACTTTGGCCATGTCTTCCAGGTTTCATTTGGACTTGTTGCTGTTAAAGCTGCAGATAATAAATTAAAGAATGCTGAAATAGAAGTATTTTATTTTGAAGGGAAAACGCCACCCTACCATCACCGAGATTCAAACCCCGACTGACTGAATGGCATGTGGCTATGCCACTGCACCAACACAGTTGCCTTATACTACACATGTCTGACAGCGACACACTTGTAGTCAAAATAATTTACTTTCCAAAGTTGGCTAGTTATAATTGTACAATGCAATGGCATCCCTCACACAACCGGCCCTGCCTTTATTTGCTCTTACAGAGGGTTGTTCTGCAGTTAAGGTTATTGAAAACAAAAATAAACAATCCTGGACAGCCGTGCTTCCGGTACAATAATCATTGCAGTCAACCCCTGAAGCCTGTTTCGGTGTGAGAATGAGTGAAGCACATGACCTATTATGCTGATAGGTTCGCAAGGGATGATGGCTGAGAGCCCGAGCTTGAAATTAACAAAGATGAATCTTATTGTTTGATTATTATCTGTTAAAAGTAAATTAATTTGCTAATAGGCAAAAATTAACCCAAATTAACTGAGTATTTAATAGTGGATGGAATGGAACTTTATGCTCTCATGCCAGAATAGGTGACAGCACAGGGTTTGCAAGCTCTGGTGTATGGTAGATTATGGTATTCAGTATGTAAATGACTAATGCTAATACGTTATGTAAACAATACACAGCCAGCCTGCACGCATATGTTGGGGTTTGTTTCCAAATAGAAGCAATACTTGAACAAAAGCAAAAGTTGTGTGTCCATTTCATACAGGGGAGAGAGAGAGAAAGAGAGAAGATATACATGTCACTAACCTTTGGCTGAACTGGTGCGGTCGATACAGCAGCGAAGTTCTGATTTGTGAACGTTTGACTCGGAATGGGTGCAACTGCCGTTGGGGGAGGAGTAGGCCCCGTGTGTTGTTGGGGTTGCTGGGCAGCTGCTGCTCCCGTGAGCATCACCGACAGATCAGGTGAGTCCAACTCCGATTCCTGCATTGAACGCTACAGTACATGATCCATGTCTACAAATGACACAACTTTGTTTTCATTAGTAAGGAGTTGTAGCAATCAACAAAATTATGTTGGTGCCCTAATTACTGCAATAAGTGGGAAGATGCAACATCCCACACGAAACAAATAATTACATTGGGGTGAGGGATTTTATGGCCGCATGCCCTTCCTGATGAGAGGAACTAATGACAAATGAAATGAATGAATCTGGGCAAGAAACTAGCTTAAGAAATAATCGTATTTAAAAAAACCCATACCTTTCTTCAACCTTGAAAATAGCTGAACAAGTTCTACATTATAAGCAGAACATGAACGTTTGTTTTAATTAACTAATACATGAAAGAGCTTCCTTAAAATTATATCTTGGAATAGATCGAAAGAGCATACGCATATTTAAGCTGCTGCTGACTTTCTTTGCTTGCCTTTTAGATGTTTAGTTATTCATTCACATTTTTCACTTTACATTTCAGTCATCTCATTGGTTTAAGTTAATTACGTTTCTTGATTTAAATTCTGTTTTAGTTATCATTAAGTACAGCCCAAGGTATCCACCAAGTCCAGTATACGGTGACAAAGATTTTAGTGAAGGAATGAAACATGCTGAGAGAGATTCTGCAAAAAATTGGCCGAAGTATAATAGGAGACAGTTCTGAAACCACTGAGTCAAGGATCTCAACATCTCTTTCATGGCCATTACTTAATTCAATGTAATTGATTTCCTTGTAACAACATGAATGTACTGCCAACCCAACATGTCACGTAAGGCGAGACACCCACTGTGGAGAGACTTTGCGGACACACTGTATTATCGTTAATGGCATTGCACGAGCAGGTACCCTGTTTAGTTTAAGTTGCATTGTGATCGTTCCATTTAAAACAAAGAAAAGATAGGGCACATTTCCGTCTTTTATGATCAAATCAAAATTATAGTTGTTTGTTTTGTTGGATAAAAATGTTATTTTGTACTAGTTCTCAACTGGTAAAAGGTGGAACAAGTTCCACAAGTCTTAAAAGATAAAAGTTGACTGATCAAGTCGTTACCCCTTTAATGCAGTTCATTTACATCCTCCATTTCATTCGCCCTTCACTTTCTCCCTCCCTATTTGTAATTTATTCATCATTGAGTTGAATATCTTTTATGATCATTGATTATAAAAGTTTGATATTTGTTATTTTTTTTTTAAAGATTTAATGGAAAAAGATTTGTTTGTAAAATAATTTAAAAGCTTGTATCTTGGTTAACTTCGACGTTTTTAAAATATATATGTTCACCTTTTGGTTTTCGACTGTCTTATAAATCGTGTCGTCATTCCATAGTTAATTTCCATCTAGTTCAACCCTTTTACAAAATAGACTCGTTAATTGTATTCGATCCTTTGGCCCTCTTGAGTGCCTGTCTGGACTCTTGTTTTGGGAACGCCTCTGACCGAGGAATGTTGTTACCTGGCCGTCTTGTCCCTCTTTCTGATTTCTAATCCGATTGCATGTGGATAGGCCGACCAGCTCTGACGATCCGAGATTGTGGTTCCTGTTCCTGACATAAGCAGGTTCAACGGGGTTGACTGTCGTTCTGAGGCCTCCCTTTTGGACCTGCGTATCCTACCATCTTGTGCAACGGTCATCTGGCACAAAATTGGTGGCAGAGCGGGCTCGAGTTAAGTTTAGATCTTGGATATTGGGATGTTGGTTGCGTAATAACTGCATTCTTTCATTGCAGGGTCATTATGGTAACTTAACTTGTAATAATAAATTGTAATTCGGAGATGCATTGGTGTCCTTTATGCCTTATGTAGGGTCTCTTACCGTAGGTAATTCCAAGATTTGAATTGTTAGGTCACTGAAATTGTTGGAAAGACAAAGCCGGAATTGGACAAATGTGGAACAAGTATGTGATATCTTCTGTGATCGGTCAGACGCGGACATTTTCTGTACGGCATCCAACGTGGCATCTTTAATCCAAATTAAGTCAAACCATTCATCTAGAATCTGTCTCAAATGTGCAACGCCCTCTATTAATACGTCTGTCTTAAAGAGCTATTTTTGATCAGCTGTAACCTCACATTGACCGTTATCGCATTCAGAATGTTGCCACCAATGCGGTCTGCTCCGTGTTGTGTTAAGAGGCCAGGACCTCACGTGACGCAGAAAAGTGACAGTCCGATGCACTTGCTGGTCGAGGCATCTGCAGTACCAGCTGTTGTAACGTCAGTGCTACATCCTGACAGGATTTGACAATGACAATTCGTAGCACTTCGCCAAGCTGTGTTCAAGTTTGGGTGGGCAGGCTGTACCATGACAATTTCAAGTACGGCACATGACAGAGAATATGGAAAACCTGCCATCTATCGACAAATATGCAAAACTGTTCTCGACAGTTTCATGCTCGGCCATAAACAGTTGGCCAACGACAATATACCGCACTGTCAACGTAAGTTTAGTGGAATAACTGAATGCACATGGGTCTCATCGTTTATGAGCTAAAACAGTATCTACCTTTCCCAGATGCCATGGACAGTGGACGCAGATTCCAGGAGCTGGGATGATTTTCGGTTTTATTTTGAAATGTATATGATGCTTGTGTTACCCACATTGGGTCGCACAAGAGTTTTGAATTTCATCCTGCGGTAGGATGCCTACTGTAATCATCCTTAAATATATTTGAATGATGCCCTACATCGTCTAAGCAGCAAGCATACCTTATTCTATTGGGTACCTACAATCTACAAGATTGTGGCTGTGTTTTTTCTACTATGCTTTGCGCTACAAGAAAAACACAGCACAGTAAATTTTAGAGTGCTCTAGGTTTACAGAACTAAGTGCCGAATAGAGAATAACCTTTCTACATTGATAGTCGAAAAAACAGAGGGATAGATTACAACTGCACGACCTACACAAATTTTCATATTAAGTCGGATGATTCAAAAATAGAAGTAACAAACTTTATCTTCACGATATACTGGGACTTGGCAAAAATGAGCTCAACGTGTTAAGAAGATTTCTCCTTCTGTCCTGAGTTTTTATTGATACAAAAAATGGCGAAGGATTGTTATTCAGATTTTATCCATCACTTTAAGAATTCCATTTCTACGTAAAGTTAATTGACATTCTGGTTTTATCAGCTTTATCTAGTACATTAGGTTTTTAAGTATAAAAAGATTATTTTAAATGAAATAAGGTTTTAAAAAAGAATGTATTTTACGTTCTAAGACCCTGCAAGACTGAAGAAGGCAAAAAAGCCTGTTACGGCTGCGAGGTTGCTTCATCACCTCCTCGCGTGACTCACAGACCGCCCCGGGCTACCCCCTGCCTCTGTGTTAACCAGCGATTTGAGCAACAAGGAGACAGGCAGTAACAAAGAGACCGTCTCAAACCTTCGCGGCCCACCCGGTAATGGAATTCTCGAGTAACCGTGAATCCTGGTCAGCTCTGGAAACATCCATTGAGTCACCAGCCCCGCTATATAAAGCGACCTGGCCAGCGAGGGACGGACTGTGTTTTTGAGCGAGTGTGTTTCACTGTGTGACAGAGGTTATTGTGGTGAAGTGCTGTGTGAATTGCGAAACCCAGTGGACTGTTCCCTAGCCTGCGGACATGGAAGCAATGTGCAGTATTCAAGCATTTAGTGGTGAGTGCCAGACTATCGTAAATAACTGTAGCTTGTGTACTCAAGGAAGTGTTGCAGGTATTTCTACAGAGGACACCGGTCTCATTAGCGAGGGATTAACTGCGTGAGCAAGTGAAAGGGTGAGTGTTCTCCATAAGGGAGCAAACACGAAGAAAGACAGCTAATTGTTTCAATTTGCATATTGTGTGGTGTAACTTTCTGACCTGCAATAAAGCTAATATTTCTTTAAAGGATCATTTGTGTTGTGCTTTACCTACTTTGATCCAATTAACGAACTTGCTAGGGGTAGCACGTATCAAGCCGAAACATGTATCGATGTAGGGTGGTGGTATAGGTAAAATAGTTGTATCGAAAAGTGGACAAATGGATTTAAAGATGTACCGTATTTGCTCGCATATATCTGGCCTCCGCAAATATATCGCACCCCATTTTTAAATTGGAAATTGCAGGAAAAATTATCCCTCGCATATATCTCGCATCAATTTCTGACGCCGTCATCAAGATGATCGTAGTAATTTTAAAACACGTCTTGCCAGCGATGTTAATGTTAGTTTTTGCTGCGGTACTTTCCTTTCCATCACGGTGTTTGTTGTCCGTATGTTGAATTGTCGACAAGTAGGCCTAGCAGCATTGTCTTCATGTTCCATTCTTTTTTCTCAGTCAAGTGCGATTGTTGTCTTGTGGAAATTGATCTATGTAAAACTCAAAATGATCAAATACGCGGCGGTGGTTTCCTTTCTATCACGGTGTTTGTTGTCCGTCAGTTGCATTGTCGACAAGTAGGCCTAGCACCATTGTCTTCAAGTTCCATTCTTGTTTCTCAGTCAAGTGTGATTGTTGTCTTGTGGAAATCGATCTATGCAAAAACGCGGAAGTTATACGGCTGGATTTAAACTCAAAATGATCAAATACGCAGACGAAGATGGTAATAGAGCTGCCGGTCGAGAATTCATTGTGAATGAATTTGATATTCGCTACTGGCGTCAAACGAAAGATACGCTAGAAACCAATTATCAAACACATACGGTTTTTCAAATGCGGCGACGCAGTAAGACAGCAATACAGGGCGTGATCGTCAGCTGTTTTGTTGATGCTCCACACGCAAATAAGTAATTCTTAGGTTGGAACACGTCGAGATCTGGTATTGTTAGCCACGATAAGCTGACGACAGAAGACAAAGTAAAGAAGGCCGTCTGTTGAACTCTTGCGTGATTTGGCGCTTCACACGCTAAATAAGAAATTGTTAGGTAAGAACATGTCGAGATCTGGTATTGCTAGTCATGATAAGCTGACGACAGAAGACACAATAAAGAAGGCCGTCAGTTGAACTCGTGCATGATTGGATGTAGGAGTATGGGTTATGGTGTCGACAGACGTTTTAAGAGCTTCTTGGAGGCTGGCATCGCAAATGCAATGGACGGAAGGTAGGATGATGCACACGAGAGTAGCTCGGGGATTAGCAGCAGCGACGGCAGTTAACAATTCCAGTCGTCTTGTTTCAATATTGCAAATTTTGCGTTTTTCTTTGGGAATAAGGTATTTCCCTCACAAATTCCCGGATATATCACACACCGAAGATTTTCACACTTATTTTAGGTCAGAAAAGTGTGAGTTATATGTGAGCAAATCGGTATTTTATTTCGTCCCGACCAAGCAATTGGTAGTAAAACTTTGTATAATGAACCACTATATGATACATAACTCTACAGTAGCGCTGTCCAGCACTTGTGATGTATTTTCCTGTGCATCAAATGAATAACAAGTAGTTCCATGAAGAACTATACAGCCTATTTTCATATATCCTACTTAAGTTAATTGCCACTATCAACATACTCAATTTCTGTTTGATTGCTGTAATAGATTCGTAGATATTAAGAACCGACTAAATATTTCGGATGGTCGCCATGTTGGATTTTATATATGTAGGTCCTAGAGTTATGTACTGTTACATGCAGATTATTGTGAACGTGTAGTATTCAAACTTCAATCACATAATTAGGACACAAGAAAAAACAAGGAGATTTTAAATTTTTTCTCAGCTGCCATCTTGAGGTTATGGAAGCAATTGAAATAAATTAGATGCCAGTGGATTAACATTCGTATAAGGATTTACTGTACCAAGTTTCACTGCACTCGGATGGTTAAATAGCGAGAAACGTCCATGTAAATATTTATAATTCGCGTCACCGCCATGTTGGATTTGTGATCACCAGGTTATTTAAAGTCCTATAGGTGAACTTAAGTTCATAGCCCCTATGAACATTGAAAAATGCAGTTTGATTGCTAAAATAGATTGGTAGATATTCAGTATCGTCTAAATATTTTGTATGGTCGCCATGTTGGATTGTTAAATGTATAGGCCATAGAGTCATGTACCATTAAAGGAAAATTATTGCGTAGGTTCATTATTCAAACTTTCACTTCGATCGCATGACTACATCAAAAGAAATAAAAACTTAATTTTAAAATTCGCACTGCCGCCATCTTGAGGTTATGTAAACAATTGAACGAAATTAAATACCAGTGGATTACAATGTGTATAAATATTTCCTGTACCAGGTTTTAGTGCGCTTGGAACATTAAATCGCGAGAAAAGTCTATTTAAAATTTTCAAATTCGCTTGGCCGCCATGTTTGTTTTGTAGTTAACCGGTTTTTGAAAGTATTATAGATGAACTTCCAGTACTGCCCTTTATCTCCGTACAAAATGTCGGGGTGATACCGCTAATAGTTTCAGAGATATAGAATGCCGGTGAAATATTTCGCACATCCGCCATCTTGTGATTATGTGAACAATTGAACGAAGTTAGATGTCTGTGCATTACAATGTAAATAAACATATACTGTACCAAGTTTCATTGCGTTTGGTTGGTCAAATCACGAGAAACGTCTATTTAAAAGTCACAAATTCGCTTGGCCTCCATGTTGGTTTTGTAGTTACCAGGTTTTCAAAAGTCACATAAGTGAACTTATAGTAAATCCCTCTATCACCATATAAAATGTCAGGGTAATATCGGTAATAGTTTCGGAGATATTGAATGCTGGTGAAATATTTCGCACAGCCGCCATGTTGGATTGGTGAGTCGTAACAAAATTTGAAGGGCACGGTCGAGGTCGCCGGGAATAGTGCTATGAACTTTCCGAGTTTCATTGAAATCGCTCCTGCCGTTTAGATTTTATTAGGGGGGGACACACACACGAATCACACACACACACACGGACAAAAGGTGATCTCATAAGCCTATTTTTTCAAAATTGAAAATAGGCTAAAAAATAAAAATTAAATACTTCGAAAAGTTGATCCAGCTTAGCTAGTTCAAACTATGAAGACACATCAAATCTTATATAGAGCATAATATATTGGATCAAATGTTTTTCGATATTCAAGATGATGGCAGTTTAAAAATCTATTTTATTTCTCATAGCCTATTTATGTGATTAAACTGAACGTTTGTACCACCAAACTGGTAAATAACTCGAGACTTACATTTAATTCAATCAATTGGCCTAATGATTAAACAAATTTCTCCTCTCCATTAATGGGATACAACGCAACAAATTATCACTACATAATTTTTCACAGCTTCTTCCGTAATATATAATATGATCTTGCAGGTCTTGGATTCACTATGGTAAACTTGACTGATGCATCTCAATAGCTTACAGTAAAAGAAAGCTGAGTATTCAAACCCATAAATAGGAGCAAGGGGTTACATTAAAACCTTTCATTATATTTTGAAGTGATTGGAACAGAAAAAGGAAGACTTAAAATTAACCCCTACCCGCCAAAAGAGCATACCACAAGACCAAGGGAAACATACAATTGCCGATATGCCCTTTTGCAACTCCAGCAATATCCGAATCACATTCAAATACAGTAGTGCACAAGGACAAATCGTTGGACATGAAACACAACCTATAATTCACACGTGAAAAATGCCAGTTTCATATTAAAAACATTCCAACATGAGGAGAAATTAGTGGAGAATTAAAAAAAAAAAAAGTCCTTATTTTAGTTAGTAACAATATTTATAAATCTTAACCATATTTAATTTATTTCAGGTAATTTTTCACATATTCCAGTAAGTTAATTGGAATGATTTTTTGAGTTGACCGACTTAATTGATAATAAGGCGACTCTGTAAAATGGCTGCAGAGTTATCATTAAGAAATGAGTGGCCATTATGAATACAAACCAATAGAAATACAAATGCCTACAACATATACTTTTATTTTGGTTTATGATCCCAAGATCAATAGCCACCTGAAACTAAAAGCATTCCTTCTATTAGCACCCTGAAGTGAAACTAATCCTTAAATGCAAAATTTTATCGGCTGCAATCCTGGATGCAAGAACATTTTAAACCAATTGTTGTTTTAGTGGACAACCAAATCATTCGATAATGAAAATTAAAATCCACAGCCTGCTTCCAGTCTCCGACCGGGTCAGGAATGGAATGAATGAAGCCCCCAACTAGCGGCGAGGATATGAACTGTGCCGGCTGCCGAGGCCTGACGCACTCCTCTGGGGCAATGATTAAATGAATAACAGATGAAATGAAATGATAGTGGATAGTGTTGCTGGAATTAAATTTTGACAGGGAAAACCGGAGTACCCGGAGAAAAACCTCCGTTTTGTCCAGCACAGATCTCACATGAAGTGACCGGGATTTGAACCAAGGACCCAGCGGTGAGAGGCCGGCATGCTGCCAATCATTCAATAATACAAAGTAAATATTTATCACTAGGAAGGTGCACATTTGAGTATTTTTCTCAACAGCAGCTCTCCCTTCCTCTTGAAGCCCATCATCATCATCATCGGTTACCCACTCCAGTTGCCCGGTTGTGGTATGTGAGCGCTCTCCACTTCTGTCGGTCCATGTACCACTCTTCTCTCAAGAATGTATGCCAGTTGACTCCTCTTGTTCCTTTATCCTCTTTCACTTGGTCCAGCCATCTCTTTCTACTGTAGGTCCTCTTCAACTCATGTTTTCTAATTTTTGATTTAAGTAGTCCAATCTTGGTCTTCCCCTATGATTTCTGCCTTCTGCTGCTCCTTCAATTGCCCATCAAGTCTGAGTACTTGCTCTTCATGATTTTAGCTGTTTCATGAAGCATCTTACCTCTCCTGCTCCTCTACATACTTCCTCGTTCATGATCTCTCTCCAATTAATTTTCATAATTCTCCTGTAACACCATGCATCTCTTTAAAAATACACTTCTCAAAGTGCTACACAATTAATTTTGCAAGAAATATAAAGTTCTTGAAGAAAAATCTTGCCAATTGAATATATGCATCTTGAATTTCGGAGAATGAAAACTTTTTAAATTCAAATTATTGAGGGTTTACTGTATTCACAAGCTTGACAAGCTTACTTAAGTAAGCAAGGGCTTGGTGGCGGAGTGGTCAAGCTGTTTGCCTCTCACCAAAGTAGACCAGGTTTGATTCCTGGTCAATACATGTAGGATTTTCGAAGTGAAATGCCATGTCCTGAGGTTTGGATTCCACGTAAAAAGGAGGTCCCGTGGCGCATGATCGCGTGATTAACGATCACGTAAAACAACAATCTTCCTTCTTACTGAAGTTAGAATAGCAGCTCCACGAAGGTACAGGCTCGCATTTCATTAGAAGAGCTTCCAGCACTGCAACTCTTCCAACAAGACAAATGAAGTGTTTTTATACAAATTAAATATAACAGGAATCAGGATCTCAAAAAAGACATGATACAGAGTATTAATAAGATTTCAACAGGCTTAGGGCCACATTCACTTGCTCATCATCTTGCAAGATTCAACCAGACTTTCTTACATGTACATATGCATTTGTGAGCATAAGGTGGTGCAGTGATATCATTAGTTTATATATTACTGACAACATGCACCTCACTTTCAAAAGTGAAATGTTCTAAAAAAAAGAACAAACAGTGGGAGTGTACTGGACATGAGAAAATGGGGTGTCAGCAGGTAGCAGTAATGCATCGGCATAGTCTTGTAGGTCATTTTAGGTTGAGCTATCAGAATTCTATTTTCTCCATTTATTTGATGTCTTAATAGCCAATGCCATGACACTCGGGATCTACAAATGTCTACCATGATACACTGCTACTACAATCAATGCGCAAGTTTAGATTATCTGCATTTTCAGCCATCAAACCTTTGTCAGATTCAAATCAGTCAAGCCTTTGACACTTCAAGAGAAAAAAAGTTAGGTATGCAACAGACTTGACACACAAACAATCCAAGCAAAACTTGGCGAACTGTTTGCCTGGATAAACTACTTGACAAGAGGAATGCTGTTCTACCTCCATGTGTGGTAAATACAACAAGAATATTTCCAGAATATACTTTATGCACACTTGAAACTCTTACAGATGTTCTAAGAGAATTGAATTATTGTTAGTAATACAGCAGTCCTCATAAAATGAGGGAAATATTAAGTGCGGACCAGTGGTAAATGTTGACATTTTACTCCACATCAATAAGTCAAGGAGTCCTAGGATCATTAGGTATAATGTCAAAAGCAAATCAGCAAGAAAATGAATGTTCCACTACCTAACAAATAAAATAAATATCACCAGATAATGTAAAGCTGAAAAAATAAATAAATAGAAAAGTGAGTCTCCCTGAGGCAAGCACACGATACATACATTGTAAAGTACAAATCCAAATCGGTTGTGAACAAAATAAAAGAAGAAAACAATGCATAAATTAAGGTTCTTGTTTAATGACTGTCTTATAGATTACATCAGTTTACAACACAACTACAATATACACACAACAAGCATTTTTCATTTCCTGGCATTTGGAAATTAGACCATGCCCCCTGGACAATATCCTGGAAACTAAAAAGTACAGAGAGAGAGAAAATAAACCTACAAAACAGTTAACATTCAAATTCCTTATGTTCAGAACTCTGAAACCCTTCACTGGCTATGGAGAAATAGGTAGAACAGAATACTGCCAAGTTATTATGAGGCTCAAATGAAATGAACTGCACAGAAACTAGGAATGTGTATGGTTTCCATGCTGCGATGAAAGAGTCACTGCAGCAGTCAACACCATTAATAGTGTCGTATTGTCAGACGAGGCATCGACTGGAAGCCTGCCTCACCACAAGCTTTCCTAAAGAGATGACAGAATCATGGAAAATACAGAAGGCTGACAGGGGGAGACGGGGAGAATGTTATTGGTTATTAAATAATAAAATAAGATATAGCAGTTTTGAGTAATAGTGCATGTAGCAATTGCAAGTTTATGGGTGGTGGAGAGATCATCAAAATTGTCATTGGCTAAACTAATAAACACAGTTGTGGGGGAGGGTACACATCTTATGTGAATGCTTGGAACCAATGTTGTTCATCCTGGAATTTACTCCTGGCGGAAGAAATGAGGAAGGAAAGAGACTTGGACTTCTGCCAGAGGAACAGCCTGCTAGTTGGGAACTCCTGGTTTAAGAAAAGAGAGAGCCACACAATCACATGGTACAGTGATGACTTGACCAGGAAGTCGGTGGTCGACTTTATACTGTATGAGAAAGAACTAAATAAGAACATCACGGACATCAAGGTTATACCATCGGAGAACCTGGATAGCGACCATCGATTGCTGGTAATGAACCTCAGAGGGAGTAAGGAGAAGAAAGGGACTGAGAACCAGGAAAGACATATAAAGATATGGAAACTGAAAGAAGGGGATAGAAGGGTCGAGTACCTCAAAATGGTAAAGGAAGGAATTCCAACAGATGAAGAAAGAGGGGTGGAAGAGGAATGGGCTAGATTTAAGAAGACACTAGTAGGTGCAGCAGAAGCAGTATGTGGGAAGACAAGTAGTAAGAAGAGGTGGATGGAAACACCATGGTGGACAAAAGATATAGTAAGGGAAAAGAATAGAGCCTTTAGGAGGTGGTATCAAAATAGGACAGTAGAGACAAGGGAAGAGTACCAGGGAAGAAAGGAGGCAAAGAGAGTAGTGGCTGAGGAGAGAAGAAAGTGGATGGAAGAGTGGACAAAGATGAAGGAGGATAGTGAAGGTACAAAAAAGGTCCTGTATGGGATGATAAAAAATAAGAGGCGGAAGGATCCTACGGATTATGTTAGAATGGTGAACAAAAGGGGACAAGAGATAGAAAATAGGGAAGAACTGAAGAAAATGTGGAAAGAATATTTTGAAGAACTTCTGAACCCAAATGGAAAAGATGGTGAGGAGGAAGAAATCGGAGAAATCGGGGAAGAGGAAGATGAACTGCAAACAGAAAAGGACTTAACATGGAAAGAAGTGGAAGATGCAGTGAACAAGATGAAAGGAGGGAAGGCACCGGGTGTGGATGAGTTGAGTGTGGAGATGGTGAGAGCAGCAGAAGAGGTGGGGATACAGTGGTTGTACCGAGTGATGAGGACAGCATGGAAGGAAAGGAAGACCCCAGAGGACTGGAAAAAAGGAATAATTGTCCCGATCTTCAAGAAAGGTAGTAGAACAGATTGCAGAAACTATCGGGGAATAACACTGATGAGTCATTGTGCAAAGATCTTCGAGAAAGTTTTGGAAAAGAGAATTAGGACAAGGATAGAAGGAGGGATGAGGGAAGAACAACATGGCTTCAGAGCATGAAGGTCCACAGTGGATTTGGTTTTTGCTGTAAGGCAGTTACAAGAACAGCACTATGAGTATGGAACAGATCTACTGATGGCCTTCCTGGACATTGAGAAATCATATGACAGTGTATGCAGAAACTAAGTATGGAAGACCCTGGAGGATAGAGGAGTAGAGAAATTGACTATAAAGAGGATCAAGGAGATGTACAAGGGAAGCATGAGCTGTGTGAAAGTGGGAGGAGAGAGATCAGACTGGTTGGAACAGAGAAACGGCCTGAAACAAGGAAGTTACTATTCATTGTGGTGATGGATGACATAATGACCCGAGTGGCACAAGTAATTGGGGAAGGCAAGATGAAAGCAATGGTGTTTGCAGATGATTTGATGATTTGGGGAAACAAGAAGGAGGTGGTACAGGAACAGTTGGACGTGTGGGAAGGAATAATACAAGGATATGGGATGAAATTTAGCATAAATAAGAGTGAGATGGTGATCACAACAAGGAAGAAGGAAAGAACCACAACGGGAATAACAATTGGAGGGGAACAGCTGAAGAAATTGGAGAGTTTCAAGTATCTGGGAAGCCTGATACAAGAGAATGGAAGAAACGATAGAGAAATAAATGAGCGGGGGAGGCAGGCAGAAGCATTTCGGAGGAGTGTGAGAAGCATGTTATGAAGCAAGGATGTCCCTCAGAACAGCAAAAAGATCATATATCGGACGTACTATGTCCCTATCCTGACGTATGCCTCGGAGACCTGGGTTATGAAAGGAAGGGAGAAGAGCAAAATACAGGCCAGTGAGATGAGGTTCTTGAGAAGCAGTATTGGAGCTACAAAGATGGACAGAATAAGAAATGAGAGGAACAGAGAATTAATGAAGGAGGAACCATTACAGGATGGTATAGAGAAATCTAGACTTAGATGGTATGGACATGTAAAACGAATGGAGGAGAAGAGGATACCCAGGAGAGTATACAAGACAAAGTGGGAAGGAAAGAGACAGAGAGGAAGACCGAGAGACAGGTGGCTGAACGGGGTGGAAGAAAGCGTGAGGAAAAGAGGAGAAGATTGGACAAGGGTGGAGGCTGAGAGATGGAGGGAAGACAGAAGACGTTGGAGAGGCTTGTGTTCCAAACAGACCCGGCCAGTGGCTGGAAACTGTGCAAGATGATGATGACCTTACACTCTCAATTGTGTGTATACTGTATTCGCATGCAGTGACCAACTTTGTTTGCAAGCTGCAAGAAATCTGACACTATACGAAGAAAAAATCTTGTCATAGCAATCAGTGCAGTTTGAGGTTGATTTATGAATGAATGGCCTAGTGAGCAGAGGTAGAGGAAGATGATCAGCATAGCTTTCAGGAGTTATGGATGCACGTGGAGTTTCACAGAAATGATATCCTCAGGATTGCAGAAACTGATAGGGTGAAGACTTTTTTCAGAATAGTAGCCTACATCAGAATACAGACACCCTCAAATAATTTTACAGACCCTTGAGATTAAAAAAAATTAAAAAACGTATGATGTAACGCAAAATATAACAACGACCTTATAATTCACTTATGAATTCGCTACAGAAAGTACTCGACACACAATTATTTATTGAATTAATATAATATTAAGAGCGGTAGCTATGTTCGCTAACGCACAAGCTCTCTGCGGACTCGGTAGACCTAAGTTGGATCCCCACCGTCTGCCGTCCTTGAAATGGCAACTTTTGAAGTGCAGAATATCATCCAAGAGCACAAATGTCAAACAGGGAAGAGTAATCACGGAGCAACGCAGTACTAAGATCAGCATAGTGTTTAAAAATAATTGTAGGTCCAAGATACAGGTTATGGCAAGTTCGTGAATAGAAAATTACGATCTTTCGTCATCTCAAATAAGAGTCTTCCTTCCGCAGTTGGTACACAGAAAATCACTATACGTAGTTACAGTGGGTTGGCATTTGTGACTGCCAGCCGCGTTACCGCTGTTCGCTTGTTTTTTGTGTTGCTTCGGTGCATGCTGGCTTTCAGGTTGAATTTGCGTCTACTGGTAGATTATCGGCATTTGCTCGCGTATAACTCGCACTTTTCTGACAGAAAATAAGTGCGAAAATCATCAGTGCGATCACTTCCGCATTTTTACATAACTAAAAGATCGATTTCCACAAGACAACAATCACACTCGACTGAGAAACAAGAATGGAACGTGAAGACAATGCAACAGACGGACAACAAACACCATGAAAGAAAGGAAAGCACCGCTGCAAAAACAAACAATAACATCGCGAGCAAGAAGTGTTTTAAAATTACTACGATCATTATTATTACGGCGTCAGAAATTATTCCGAGATATATGCGAGGAATAGTCTTTCCTGCAATTACCAATTTAAAAAAGGGGTGCGAGATATACGCGAGCAAATACGGTATTCATTGAGATGACAGAAATTCGTGGAACGAGAAGTTACGACGGGTGAAAGGAAGAGTTACAATGCAAACTTCTAGTTGATAGTGATTTGTTATGCTATAATAATAATAATATCGTATGGCCTCGGGTGCTGGGTGCAAGCTTTGTAATTTGACACCCAGAGGGTAGCTTGCATGTCGGATTTCGTTGTTCCTTGAATCACTATGAAAGTCAAGGAGGTTAGATATCTTAGCTTCTTGAACTAGTAGCACTTTCTAGTATAGAAATAAGGAACTTTATGTTGGCGGAAACTCCCGAGATTAATTTAGCCATTATGAACACGGCCTACTGAATTCAAATGGGTTATAAGACATGCTAACATCGTATGACATGCGTGTCATTTTTTCCGCCTTTCAAAAATCACTTGCCACGGCCAGGAGCGAACCTGCAATCTTGGGGTTAGTAGACCGACACGCTATCCACTCACCCACTGTGGCAAGCTGTTTGTTATGCAGAAACAATATCAAATGTTAAAGCAGGACAGAAGTATGGAGTGAGCGAGTGCAATGTGCGTAGATGGCGGCAAACTATGGACAAATTTAAAAGTGCGCATACAACAAGGAAATCTTTTCGTGGACGTAGGAAAGGACGCTTCCCTGACTTCGTACCATCAATAGATTGGGCAATGCCAACGGGATCCAACGACTTCCGCATCGCTGGGAACACGTTGTACGCAACGGCGGGGACTACATCGAGGGCCTGTGAAACTTGGAACCATCTAAGTGAGTTATTAATCCAGTTACAACTAAGGTGCCAAAACTAAAAAACCAACCTATGTACATGGAAACAAGATAGCTCAGAATTCTTGAATGGCTTCTTCAATGTAGATATTAAATAACAGTGGTGATAGTCCACATCCTTGTCTTACTCCCTTCCAAATTCTTGCTTCCACTCTTTCCTTGCCAATTAATGCTGTCTGGTTCTTGTAAAGTTGATAAGAGTATTCTTCTGCCCTGTAGTCTATCTTCAGTCTTCTTAGGGTTTCGAACAGCACCTTTCAATTTAAATTATCAAAAGCTTTCTCTAAATCAATGAAAGCAATTACAACAGGTTTGTCGATTTCCGGGGAATTTTTCAATAATTATTCTGAGACTTAGGATGGCTTCTCGTGTACCTCTTCCCTTCCTAAATCCAAACTATTATGTATTTTCTAATTCTTTTTGTGATCTTTCGTTTTATTTAAATTCTAATGTTATATAGTAAGGATATCCATTTTCTCTTTGGCATTAAGTGTTAACGTAGTTTAAGATTCATTTATTATTCAATCTACGCTGACGAGGGTATCATTACGGTATATACCTAAACATGCAAGTATAATCAATTATTAAACTACATTCTACTATAGTGTTTGACAAGGCGGATTTCAATTTCAGATTTTCAATCGGTCAGCACGGATAATAATTATTACCATCTTCATAATGGTTAATGTTTACACATTTTACTTCGTTGACTTAGAAAATGCATATGATAAGTGTCCCTAGAGACAGAGTTAGGGAGAGCCTAAAACAAACCGGTAGTGGAGAAGAAATAATACATGGATGTACTGAAGGAAAATATTGAGAAATGGGGAACTAAAATCAGCGTAAAGAAAAGTAAGACAATGGTAATGACAAGAGGAAAGAAAGGAAAAAGGATTGTTAAAATTGGAGATGTAGATCTGGAAGTAGTGGAGCACTTGAAATATTCGGGAAGTGAATTGATGGAAGATGCAAAATTGGAAATGAAGATCAACAAGAGAAAACCTTGTGGGAGTGTTTTCTATCATAAGGTTCGGAGTTTAATTTGGGATAAAGGCATTCCACTGAAGGCTAAAGTACATAAGACTTATCTATTACTTACTAATAATGACGTAAGGAGCAGAAACTTGGCCAATGATGATGAGAGATGAAAGAAGGATACAGGCAGCCGAAATGAAATTCCTGAGGAGTACGGTACAGAAGACTAGGATAGATAGTGAGAAATGAAGACATTCGAAAGGAAGTGAATGTTCAGAAGCTGAATGATAAGCTGGAGCAGAACAGATTGAGATGGTATGGACATGTGAAAAGGATGAATGATGAAAGAATGCCGAAAGAAGTGATGGAGAGACGGATGACTGGAAAGAGAGGCCTAGGAAGACCTATAACGTGGATGTATTTGGTGAAGGACAGTGTGAGAGAACGGAACCTGGAGTGGACTTTAGTGATTGACGAAGGATGGTGGACAGACGGAGTAAAGTGGAGGGGTGTCATATTTGCTCCGATCTGGCCTAAGCAGGAAAATTGAAATTGATGATGAAGTTTCAAAAATTTACATTTTTTTACATTAGAAATTCATTTTATATTTTTGTACAGATAAGTTGAGGATTTTACAACTAACAATACTTTATTCCAACATTGCTCAGATTGAGAAAAGCTTCAGTTAAATTGGTATCTAAACATATTCTGTACACCTTAAAGCTCAGCTGGTCGGGCTGCAGCCAGGTGTATGGCTTACGGCGTGATGTATTACACTGTATCTTGTAGCAGAAATGTGTAAATTATGCAAAAAATAAATAAATAGACAAAAAGTCAGAAAAAGTGATTACGAAATAAAGGTGCAACGCAAAGGGGAAAAATTCACGAGTAAGCATGGTACTTCAAAATAATCCTTGCTCACCAATTTTTCTTAACCTTTCTACTCCCACTGGACTGGCAATAAGATGAGACCATGCAGTGTGTGGTTTAACAGCTGGATGCATTTCAATTACCGTATTTGCTCGCGTATATCTCGCCCCCGCGTATATCTCCCACCCCATTTTTGGTTGAAATTGCAGGAAAAAAAAAAGTACTCGCATATATCTTGCATTCATTTTTGACGCCGTCATATAAATGACCGTAATAACCTTGAGGTATAAACACGTTCGATTTAGCGCGCCACAACAGTCGTCATTGTGCAGGAACTTACCCGAAGCGATACTAACAGGACGAGCGAGCAACGACGAGTTGCTCCGAACTTGTCCGATGCGAGCCGATTAGGGATTGAGACGCTGCGCTGCCATAGACACGTTTGAATTAGCGATTAGCGTGCCACAACAGTCATCCGTAGGTTCATGAAAAGAAAGGGCTTGTGTCTGCGAAGGTGAACATCTCTCTGTCAGAGAATGCAGAGTGATTTCAATGAAAAAATTATCGAGTTTCATCGCCATGTGATAGCAATGCGGAAGAGGAACAATTACCTGCTATCTCAAATCGGCAACGCAGATCAGACTCCGATAAACTTCGACATGCCATCCAACACTACCATAAACAAGAAGGGAGAATCTAGCGTCCTTGTGCGTACAACTGGGTGTGAGAAACAACGCTGCATCAGTCATGCTAGCAGTAACCGCGGACGGAAAAAATTGTCACCATATGTTATTTTTAAAAGAAAAACAATGCCTAAAGCGAAGTTTCCTAAAGGCATTCATGTTCGCGTGCAAGAGAAAGGATGGATGGATACAGCTCTTATCCAGGACTGGGTCCGTACAGTGTGGGGAGCACGGCCAGGGGCATTGCTTCGACGCCCGGCAATGCTAGTGTGGGACAGTTTCCGCGGACACTTGGTGGAAGACACGATGAAACGTCTTCAAGAAATGAAAACGGATCTTGTTGTAATTCCTGGTGGACTCACACATTGTCTTCAGCCCTTAGATGTTTCCGTCAATAAACCCTTCAAGGACAACATGCGTAAATTGTACGCCGAATGGATGGCGGGAGGGGACCATGACCTGACACCAGCAGGCAAAATAAAGAGGCCGTCCGTTGAACTCGTGTGTGATTGGGTTATACGGGCGTGGGTTATGGTGTCGCCGGACATTGTTGTGAAGAGCTTCTTGAAGACAGGCATCACAAATGCATTGGACGGAAGTCAGGATGAAGCCGTGTGGGATGATGACCAGAATGATGCACGCGAGAGTACCTCGGAGATCGGTAGCAGTGACGGCAGTGATAATGAATAGGGTGAGTACCGTATACCAGTTGCCTTGTTTCAATAATGAAAATTTTGTGTTTTTTTCGGGAATACGGAGATTCCCCGCGTATATCTCTCGCCGACAAATTTCACTCGTATTTTCGGCTCGCGTATATCTCGCCCCCGCGTATATCTCGCACCCCATTTTTCTAGTTGAAATTTCAGGAAAAAAAGTGCGAGATATACGCGAGCAAATACGGTAATATCTGGTGCGAATTGTTGGAATCTCTGAAAGCAAGATAGGAAGCCAGGGAAGAAGGAAGTAATGTTTACTGATCGACTGTGGGAAGCCAGTAAATGCTTGAAGCTTCTAGCAAACTTATCAACCAAGCAATTATTGGAAGTTGAAATATGAAACTACAGTGGATTGAGCCCACAGCAGCTGTTAAGTTGACGCATCAATTTTAAATGAGAGTCCCAAGAGTGTTTCTAAATGCACTTAATATATCTTCATGTTCAGAACAAGTAATTAAAACAAGAATGGATTATACTTGTAAATACATTTTAACACATTCCTACCCATTGGGATTTAATGGGAAGCTGCAACCATTTTCAATGGATTGAAAAATGGTTGTAACTCTCTTTGTTTTTATGAGGATTGGTGTTTCAAGGAGGCACGACTTCGAGGTCCCCGTCCCTTGGTTTTAGAGAGTGTTCTTCAAGTTGCCAGTATACCTTGACACGAATCTCTTGTTTTTAAGCATAATCATCAACCTGTCAAATTCAATAATGATAATATAAACCTATCTAGGAAGGAACACATCCCATCATGGGATGAAAAAAGGATGTGCGAACATAAACTAACTTACCTGCAAGAAATTGAAACTTCCACTGACAGAGCCAATAACTTCATTGAGGGGTCGTGTAGGTATTGCTGCCTGAGCAGGAACAAACGCTGGGGCAGAAGTGCTGAAGAATGAGCTCTCCACTGCTGCCACAGGTGTTGGAACTGGGGCAACAACTGGAGCCTGCTGAACCATTGTTGGGACCGGAGCAGCTGCCACAACAACAGGTACGACAGCTATACAGAAAAATAAAAACATTAACAGGAGCAACCAAGTACTGGAGAATGAGCTCTCCACTGCTGCCACAGGTGTTGGAACTGGGGCAACAACTGGAGCCTGCTGAACCATTGTTGGGACCGGAGCAGCTGCCACAACAACAGATATGACAGCTATAGAGAAAAATAAAAACATTCACAGGAGCAAACCGAGTACTGCAGAATGAGAAACAGGTGTTGGAATTGGGGCAACAACTGGAGCCTGCTGAACCATTGTTGAGACAGGCGCAGCAGCCACAACAACAGGTACAGTAAAACCTTGACAATTTGAAGTGATTGGGCCAGAAATAGAGGACTTGATAGTAAACCCACCCCAAGAAAAAGAACCCCACCCAAAAGCCCAAACCTTGCAACCAATGACAAGCCATTGCTGATATACCTTATTTTTGCAAATCTTAATTGACAGTAATCAAACTAAAATGCAGTGTATAGAAGGAGAAATCATTGGACGATGGATAGGATCTGTCAATGCGAGACCTCCTTTTTCGGGAAGGACTAGAAGTGAAGCTTCTAGTCTAATAAGCAAATGAACTTTACTAAGTAGGAACAGATTGAACATTGATGAGTAAATAGCAATGGAAACAGTTTGCCAATAACAGTGGTATTTTATTCAAAAACCAACTTTCAAAAGATTAACAATAAATAAATATATAAACATGTAATGGAAATGTGACCTTTGACAGGCCGACAACAAGCGAACAAGATTTCATAAGCTTTCAAAAGATTAACAATAAATATATAAATATGTAATGGAAATGTGACCTTTGACAGGCCGACAACAAGCGAACAAGATTTCATAAGTTTGAAATGCCAACAACCCTGAGAATAAGTAACCACTTTGTGGCCAGTAGTCTAAAGTAGAACAATGCAGGGTAAATTAGCGAGTAACTATAGTACTCAATAATAGCTTAAAATCTAGCCTAGGACTGCACACCGAGAGTAGGCTAGTTTATTTACAGAAAAATCAATATTTACA
Source organism: Meconema thalassinum (assembly GCA_946902985.2). Classification (NCBI taxonomy): domain Eukaryota; kingdom Metazoa; phylum Arthropoda; class Insecta; order Orthoptera; family Tettigoniidae; genus Meconema; species Meconema thalassinum. The sequence goes on from OX336392.1 coordinate 176,215,337, forward strand.
TGCCAGTAGGGATAGCATCCCACTAGTCGCTTGATAGTTACAAGGCGAGGTTGTTTACAATTGAAATGGGAGCATTCCCAAAAACACCTTGATAGATTAAGTATAGAACAAGCCATTCACTTCGTCAGAGAGGTGAACTGGTGTTAAGCCCAATAGTTTATACAAAAATAGAGAAAAGGATGATTTGTTTTGAAGGATAGTTAACATGTGAAAGAGAGAACAGTTGTTTTCTCATAGCCCACAATTTAAAGGCATAATACATGCTTAAACCACTTAATAGAAGGAAATAAGTTTAGTTTGGCATGGTTTGACAAGTTACTTAAGCCATGTGACATAACCCTAAAAAAAAAAGGAAAGATACATTTTTAAGTTTAGAAATGTTTTAGGTTATAATAAACACTTAGCTTGTTGGCGTTGGTGTAGAGGAATTTCCACATAATAGAAATGGAGGAAGAACGTGTTGATCACTTTTTTCCGTCTTGGAAATGTTGAAGACTTCGTGCCCAGCACAAAAACTGACGTAGGCCAATTATCGATGTAAACTTATATAGGTTTCGTAGAACTCGGTTTTGATCACTTTTTCCCGTCTTGGAAATGTTGAAGACTTCGTGCCCAGCATAGAAGAAAACTTGTTTATCGTTTTTGCTCACGACAAACTGACGTAGGCCAAGTAACGATGTTAACTTATGTAGATTTCGTAGATTATAGAATGCACTGCTGGTTTGACTAGAAGCATTTTGCGATGTATTAGCACACAGCGTTGAGACACATTCAAGCGTGAAGACGGCTAAAGATGAGTGACTTGCATTGTGACTTGCTGGAGACAGGCTGTTGATGTAGGCCAGGGCAGGCTATATACCGGAGATCACGCGGAATGCGTGATGCGGACAGGTGGCGTCGGCCAATCCGAGAGCATGGAAAATTCTCGAAAACTGCTGAGGCCAATCAGAGCAAGGGGCCAACTGAAAATGAACCTCGTGACCAACATTAGTTCCGGAAATCATTACAGTGTCATGGAACACGTGCTAGCAAGAACAGATTGAAGAAAAATGGAATGACATGACAGGTGAGAGGTTATGTTATAATAAAAATAAGTGAACTTTGTAAATTTCACTGAAAAGTGAACAGACGACGTGAAACATAACCCGTAACTCACAAATCGCGTAATAAATATATTATTAAAAAAAAATTGATACAAGAAGAAATCAGTGAACAAAAAATATACTTTATATTATTCAAACCATGAAAAATACTTTACAAAATGTCTTCATAATCATCATGGTCAAGTACAAGAAGAAATGAGAGGGCGACATGACATTAACTAACATTAACATAACCTTACTACTCTTATTGTATAAAGAATAAATAAAACTGCTGAGCATGTTCCTCTTAAGAGCACAACCAAATAGAACTACAAAATAATTTCCACAAAAACATCTTTATATTGGCTGTATACATGGATCAAGAACGGACAGTCATTTTTGATATAGAGCCCAACTACAGTAATTGTTTTCGTGGACAATAAAATTGTTTAATAATTCACAAATTTTGGTTGTTTGTTAGTACTAAGTATATTTCATTCCTAAGGTGCTGTGCATATGAGGTTCAAAGAATATTTACGAAGAATTAAGTTTTAAAACATACATATTAAAAAAAAAGAACACCTTTATTTAACCCACGAGGCCCTATCGTTACCACATGGTGACTGCAATTAATACCTGATGGCAGTAACCTGAACTATCCAGCGAGCGAGGGGGGGGGGGGGGAGGAGGAGAAGGAAGGTAGGGAAGGGGGGGGGGGGGGGTCACTGCTGCTTTGTTCCTAGGAGACGCAATAACGTGCAATAAAAATTAGCCACTTTCATTGCCTATTTGTAAAATTAGCTACATTTTCATAGGATTACTGTAATTTTTTGCAGTAAATTTTGCTGAGAATTTCATTTTGAAAGGAGTGTGATAAAGTTACATTGGATTTATGTAAGAATTGAGGCTTTCATGGCCGGCGTTACAAAGTTCATCGATGTATTCCGGGCTTAAGGGCCGTGTTCCAGGGGCTTGTGACGGTCCCGAAGTTTCGCCGAAAACTGCGTCCGACATTTTCCAAGGTTCCTCTGACTTTGACAGCAGCGAAGCACTCAGTGGAATGGAGTGGCAGTTCGTTTCACCCCATTATAACGCTGCTCGCTATTGGTACGCCGTGGTGGTGGTGGTGGTGGTGGTGGTGGTGGTGGTGGGGGGGCAGTCGCTGATTGGCTGTTGACCGGCCAATGGTTGAAGCGTATTGGAGCCCGGCGTTAGCCGACCTGTTAGCGGAGACCGGCAACTGATCTCCCGTTGCATATACTGGTTCGTCGCGGCCACCGTGTCCTCTAGTTTTCAGTGTATTCAGCAGTGGAAACATTGGATTTGATCGAGAATCAAAATTTTCCAGATTTCGGTCCTCGAATGCACATTTGTGCGGGTTAGTGTTTTTCAACTTAATTCGAGTTTCCGCCAGTCCCGAACTAATTTTGAGTTAACTGTGAATTCATGTTCTGCAGCTTGGTTCCCATGTGTTTCAAAGTACGTTATCACTTTTAATTTAAAGCTCGCCATATAATTATTATATTTGCCCATTGCAAACACCAATAAAAAATACAACGGAAAAACTGAAAACAGCACACACTGGTCCTAGTTACAAGATTCCGCTGAAGTGACTGACAAGGTACAGCAGTATTTCGAAATAAAGAATATTCAAGAATGTGGCGGGAGAAATATCAAATGAACACCGGCAAGCTCCGGTTACACAAGACATTATTGTCAACGTGTGCTCATTCATTCAGTTGAGTATTAGCCATTGTTTCCCATCATAGTGTTCAAATATTACCGCCTGACATCCAATACCACTCGACAATGCAAAAACACGTCGGCAATATCGCCATAGTGTAAATATTCTTTTACCAAACTAATGTTAAGCAATTGTTAGCAGTGAAGATTATGACCAGTTATTTCTGTAATATTATTTTCAACAGGGTCGGGGATGCGATGTTCTTTGATGCGAAATACACCAGAGAGTGTAGATGCGTGCGTATGCCGGCTATTTGCCGCATAGCGTGAGTCATAGGCCTGCGCACAGAAGGAAAGACAGGACTTCTTTCTTCAAACAAAGTCATGGCTCGTTAACAATAGAGCTCGCGTGCGATAGATATACAGCAGGGTGTGTAACGGACTGGCGCGCATATACAAATGTGTTATGAGCTGAGTACTCCATGAAATGTTGTGAACCAAATTTTTATTAGAAAGGTAGGGTGCGACAATTATGCGATGAAATTGTATAAACCAAATTTTTATTCGATAAGTAGGGGTGCGACGATTATGCGAATAAATACGGTAGTGGAAGACACAAGAGAAGTAAAAATTTACGTTAAAACACATACAATCCTATGAACAAATATACGAGGCATGTCCAGAAAGTAAGTTCCCTTTGGTAATAAAATTAAATTGTGTACAGATACAGAAAAATTAGTTATTGCACAACATTCTACACCTCTTAAACTACTTTTCCACATAACTGCCGAACTTTTGCAGGCATTTGACATAGCGTGGCACAAGTTTTTGGATACCTTCTTCAACCAGCATGGGGTGAGCTTAGCAAACGATTGGGAAAGCCCACTTACATGGGTAGGAGCGATCATCCTTTCAAAGTTAAAGGCCGACCACAGCGAACAAATTATGGTAAATATTATTTTGTAAACCGTGCCATTGATAACTGGAACTCTCTACCTGCAGGTGTATTTAAGAAAAGATTGACTATTTGTGTAAATACTCCAGTTGAATTGTTATGTATAATTATTTATGTGTTATGTATATCCAATTTGCCACCGGGGGACACCCCCCCCCCCCCCATTGCAAATAAATGAATGAATGAATGAACATGTAATTTACAAACGAATTGAAAAATATGATTAGAAAGAGGAGTAAGTGAAATAAAAAAAGTGCGTTGTCATGGCAACGTCTGATGGCTCATCCCTCATCAATTTAGTAGTGTTGCCATGGCAACCTCTGATAGCTCTTGGCATTTTTTTTATAATTCCTAAATCATTTTTCTCATCCCTTGGCCTAATGGTGGGTCATATCAAAAAATCTTTCAGACAAAAGTTTTAGATAATTATTGGGGGAATATTGTCCAGTTTGTACGGTTTTGATATTGTGCCTATTAAGAGAGATATGATTAATGTTTCCCGAAAAACCCACTTTTTCCCACCTCTTTGGTCAATGGTTGGTGCTATAAAAAAAACTCTTTAAACATACATTTTTGGGCTTTATCCAACACATAGTATGAACTTTGAACTGATTCGATATTTCACATATTAAGAGAGTTATAGCAATTTTTCACTTTTTCGAAAAAAGCCTCCCATTTTTACCCCCTTTGACCGATTTAGCCCAGTAACAAACTCGACCGAGATTTTATAGGTATACATATTCGGTAAAAAATTCAAAGTGATTGGTGCAAAATTACGGCAGTTAACGTATCCAAAAGAAACTGATATACATATATATACAGGGTGTAATTGATGTAATGGAAGTCCGTTACACTGGTGATAGAAGAGACTATTGTAAGCTTCCTGGGTAAAAAATTTGTCACCTATCTTTAAATTGAAAATTTATCATTAAAAAGTCAATGCTATTAGGCTTTTCCGAAATTCTTCAAACAGAAGGTGAGGCAGCAGGCTGGGGTAAACGGGGCGGGGCGATGCACAGAGGAGAAGTTGTTACGTAATCGGAGCATTGACCTTACTAGTTGAGGGGAGGTATCAGCTGTTACGAGGAAAGGGAGCGATACCCATCTCGTAAGAAAATTTGTATTGTTGTTGTTGCTGATGAAATTGCACGCAATGTCTTGGGACGTTATGACCGGCAGCATTGTGTAGCCTACTTTGTAAAAGTCATTGCCGTCCGGCACATTAATGAAATACGGTGTGACAAAATTCCGACATCCCGTATTCTGTTCAGAACTAGCATTTAGGACGAAAGGAATACACTTGATGTTTTGATTGAGAGGCTTGGCGATTTTGGTCATTTAGCCCCATGTGGTTGGGTGTGGGAAGAATTTGTCTGATAACCTGTGTGTTTGTGGTTTCTTTAGTTATGTGGGTGTTTGTAATTCAGGTGAGTATTGGGAAGGAGGCGGCCGTGGACTTAAGTCGAAGAGCCGCAGAATAATACAGTGGATTTTAATGATGCTGTCAATGCTCTATGGACTATCAAACATTTTGTGACGCACCATAACGTTTCTGAGGAAATAATGGCCGAATTATATCGGTTTGAAAATACTGTTCACGCCGTGGCCGCGGCCAACAAAAAACAAGTCAAGATAACAGACTACTTCGTACAGTGACTCAATTTTCTTTGTTTTGTTATATCTGGGTGGATTTCTCCTGTAGTTGTTTTGTTACATATTGCCGATTATAAACAATCGTATTATTATTTCTTGTTTTTCACTTCTTAACGGGAACCCTCGCCCGCCGCCCGCGTTGCTAGCCTGTCTCCCGCCAGGCACTTTGCCGTAATGCGTAGCTCGCGCGGCACAGTCATTGAGTAGACTATAGCCTATAGTTCACAGCTGGTGCTGAAAATGTTCGCCATTCATTGCTACACATCGCTGGCACCTCTTCATGAAGTTGTCATTTACGTTCTGAAGTTCCTCAGCACCGATTGACTCCATTTCAGCTGTAATATACCTTAGTCCAAAGAATATGGACTGTCAAAGCCGTGGCGTCAAGAAGCGCATTACGGCAAAGTGCTTGGCGAAAACCGGCTCGCGGCGATAGCGAGGGTCCCCGTCGCTTTTAAAACAAAGTCCCTGTATAACCCATATTGTCACATACATTTTGCAGTTTTTATTTACCGTGTTTCATTTACGCGTTTTTCACATTTATGCGGTTCTTTTTTTCCTTTGGTCCCCTGGATATCGTATAAGTGAAGTTTTACTACTAGAGCACAATAACTCTTCTGATTAATAAAATTAAATTATGGACTTAAGTGTTCCAGTGTGAGCCTAATGTCTATTTAATGTATGCATCAATTGGCTTACTCCACACTAAAAAGGCAAGTTTGAAAGTTAATGGAACATTGTATGATATTATTAGCTGTACATTTTTTCTGTATTTTAAATAAAATTTGTGCTATTTGGTAAGTATTTGGTTTACTGTATAATCATTAGAACTCGTGTGTTCCTTTTTTCTTAATGGTTTACTCTAATTTAGCAGGTTAAAATCAGCCGAACTGTACCGAACTGATTTTGTACCGAGAACCGAAGTACAATTTTTTTTTACCGAACCGAACCCAAATTTTCAGTACCCTAGTAATAAGGGAGTACAGACAAGAGATGGTCCAAGTTACAGTTAAAGATCTTAAAGGAGATCACAACACAAAAACACATATTTCGTTATTTATTGCTAAATATGCAACATGGAAATTTAATAACAATGCCGTTAATCCGGTGCCTCTACGGCCAACCGTTCTCAAGTTATGTGCGAAACTAGTAACTGCTCGTGACATCACTGCGCTCACGAGTCTAGATAGTAGCCTTGTTGCTGTGTATAAGCATGGGCAGTCTATTCCCGCACTCCATCTGCTGCTGCCGTGTTCTTCTGTTGCCATTGTTAGTGTTAGTCAAAAGACGTATAATGGATGTAAATAATATTCATCCATATCAGTTTGAGCCAGAACGATTGACATTTGCTGATGTCCATTCAGATAGCGATCATGAAATGGATATAGTAAACACTACAGGCCGAGCCGGCATGCGAAATTGGTGTAAGTGTAATGAGTGTACCATCATGGATACGAATGAAGAAAGTGTATGCTGCTGTGAATTCATCATCATCTTGCACAGTTTCCAGCTACTGGCCGGGTCTGTTTGGAACACAAGCCTCTCCAACGTCTTCTGTCTTCCCACCATCTCTCAGCCTCCACCCTTGTTCAGTCTTCTCCTCTCTTCCTCACGCTTTCTTCCACCCCCTTCAGCCAACTCTCTCTCGGTCTCTTTCCTTCCCACTTCGTCTCGTGTACTCTCCTGGGTATCCTCTTCTACTCCATTCGTTTTACATGTCCATACCATCTAAGTCTAGATTTCTCTATACCATCCTGTAATGGTTCCTCCTTCATTAATTCTCTGGTCCTCTCATTTCTTATTCTGTCCATCTTTGTAGCTCCAATACTGCTTCTCAAGAACCTCATCTCACTGGCCTGTATTTTGCTCTTCTCCCTTCCTTTCATAACCCAGGTCTCCGAGGCATACGTCAGGATAGGGACATAGTACGTCCGATATATGATCTTTTTGCTGTTCTGAGGGACATCCTTGCTCCATAACATGCTTCTGCCTGCCTCCCCCGCTCATTTATTTCTCTATCGTTTCTTCCATTCTCTTGTATTAGGCTTCCCAGATACTTGAAACTCTCCACTTTCTTCAGCTGTTCCCCACCAATTGTTATTCCCGTTGTGGTTCTTTCCTTCTTCCTTGTTGTGATCACCATCTCACTCTTATTTATGCTAAATTTCATCCCATATCCTTGTATTATTCCTTCCCACACGTCCAACTGTTCCTGTACCTCCTTCTTGTTTCCCCAAATCATCTGCAAACACCATTGCTTTCATCTTGCCTTCCCCAATTACTTGTGCCACTCGGGTCATTATGTCATCCAATGAAAAGTAACGGTGAGAGTGCACTTCCTTGTTTCAGGCCGTTTCTCTGTTCCAACCAGTCTGATCTCTCTCCTCCCACTTTCACACAGCTCACGCTTCCCTTGTACATCTCCATTATTCTCTTCATAGTCCATTTCTCTACTCCTCTATCCTCCAGGGACTTCCATACTTTGTTTCTGCATACACTTTCATATACTTTCTCAATGTCCAGGAAGGCCATCAGTAGATCTGTTCCATACTCATAGTGCTGTTCTTGTAACTGCCTTACAGCAAAAACCAAATCCACTGTGGACCTTCATGCTCTGAAGCCATGTTGTTCTTCCCTCATCCCTCCTTCTATCCTTGTCCTAATTCTCTTTTCCAAAACGTTCTCGAAGATCTTTGCACAATGACTCATCAGTGTTATTCCCCGATAGTTTCTGCAATCTGTTCTACTACCTTTCTTGAAGATCGGGACAATTATTCCTTTTTTCCAGTCCTCTGGGGTCTTCCTTTCCTTCCATGCTGTCCTCATCACTCGGTACAACCACTGTATCCCCACCTCTCCTGCTGCTCTCACCATCTCCACACTCAACTCATCCACACCCGGTGCCTTCCCTCCTTTCATCTTGTTCACTGCATCTTCCACTTCTTTCCATGTTAAGTCCTTTTCTGTTTGCAGTTCATCTTCCTCTTCCCCGATTTCTTCCTCCTCACCATCTTTTCCATTTGGGTTCAGAAGTTCTTCAAAATATTCTTTCCACATTTTCTTCAGTTCTTCCCTATTTTCTATCTCTTGTCCCCTTTTGTTCACCATTCTAACATAATCCGTAGGATCCTTCCGCCTCTTATTTTTTACCATCCCATACAGGACCTTTTTTGTACCTTTACTATCCTCCATTATCTTTGTCCACTCTTCCATCCACTTTCTTCTCTCCTCAGCCACTACTCTCTTTGCCTCCTTTCTTCCCTGGTACTCTTCCCTTGTCTCTACTGTCCTATTATGATACCACCTCCTAAAGGCTCTATTCTTTTCCCTTACTATATCTTTTGTCCACCATGGTGTTTCCTTCCACCTCTTCTTACTACTTGTCCTCCCACATACTGCTTCTGCTGCACCTACTAGTGTCTTCTTAAATCTAGCCCATTCCTCTTCCACCCCTCTTTCTTCATCTGTTGGAATTCCTTCCTTTACCATTTTGAGGTACTCGACCCTTCTATCCCCTTCTTTCTGTTTCCATATCCTTATAAGTCTTTCCTGGTTCTCAGTCCCTTTCTTCTCCTTACTCCCTCTCAGGTTCATTACCAGCAATCGATGGTCGCTATCCAGGTTCTCCGATGGTATAACCTTGATGTCCGTGATGTTCTTATTAGTTCTTTCTCATACAGTATATAGTCGACCACCGACTTCCTGGTCAAGTCATCACTGTACCATGTGATTGGGTGGCTCTCTCTTTTCTTAAACCAGGAGTACCCAACTAGTAGGCTGTTCCTCTGGCAGAAGTCCAACAGTCTCTTTCCTTCCTCATTTCTTCAGCCCCAACCCTCTGGTCCTAGAACACTCTCATAACCTTGTCTTTCTCTTCCTACATGGGCATTCAGATCCCCCATAACAATCATATTTCTTCCTACCAGCTGCTTCTGCAATTCCTCTTCAAACTCCTCCTCCTCTTCAGAGGCGCAGCCTACTTGTGAAGCATACGCTTGCACTATTTCTATGGTCTCTCCCCTCAGTGCTACTTTCACTTTCATCATCCTATCACTTATTCTCCTCACGTCTTTTAAACCATCTCGTACTACTACTCCCACTCCATTCCTCTTTCCCTCTTCGTTCCCACTCCAGTACAGTCTATAGCCTTTTCTGAGTTCTCTCCTTCCTTCCCCTTTCCACTTTGTTTCTGCCAATCCCAATAAATCCAACTTCCTTGTTTCCATCATATCCACTATCTCCTCCACCTTCCCCGTCAGCGTTCTTAGGTTTAAAGTTCCAAATCTTAGTCCGTGTGTACAGCCGTGTCGTCGTCTATTAAATCCATCATGTCCGAGGCTCGTTCCATTTTTGAAAGCATTTGGTTTCATCCACTACTGGCTTGCTGGGCCTATCGTAGCTTCACCAGAGCCCCGTTAGCCGTCACTTTTCAGGGTTCCTGTAGGACCTTCACAGCTACCGTAACGGTCCCGGGGCACACGAAGTCCCCACTGTACTTCGCCCCTACAGGCGATCCCCTACTTTGTGCCGTTGCCCATCTCCCACGACGTGGACGAGGGGTTGGACTTATGGTGAATTAGACAATGTAAAAGCATTGAAATCGGAAGAATTTATGTGTATAACAAGAAATCCCTCATTTTCAAGGTTTATTTTAGACCGCGAAGTGTTGACAATGGCAAGGCATAACGTAAGCTTAAAAACAATGAACAGGGCAAAGAAAAGTTTACTGACAGCTTTCAATCCAACAAATAGAACTTGGCGATTTATTTGTTACAAGCAGTTCACTTCCTGGGTAAATTCATGGACTGCGATTGGTAAAAATAACAGAATTGTCGTGCCATCATGTGTTGTCAACATCATGAGAAACACATTTCTGGAACCGAGTGGCACCTATGTGGGCTTCAAGCTGTAAATTCAAACAAAGGAAGGTAGATTGTAGTTATACGTGACCGTGAATTGTGTGATTATGACCCACGGGATCTCCTTTTTAGGTGGATTCCGAACCACAGGAAAATCTCACATGCATTGACCGGGGATGAAACCCAGACCACCTTGGTGAGAGGCCAACAGCTTGACCGCTGCGCCACCACGGCCACCGTAAATTAGAACAGTAAAATTATGTAAGAGTGTTCTAAGATTGTTTCATTTACAATAAATATAGACATATTATTTTGATATGCAGTACGGTACATCATTTATTTTTACATGTGAAATCGTGAGAAGTACTTCTTCATCAGGTCGCCCTTGGAAGGTCGAGGTATTGGAGTGATGTTCTTAGGTAGTGACAGATCCGTTGCTTCAACTTTAGGTGAAGCTCTACTATAGTCAGTTTGTGAGACATTAATTTTGTTCATTATTGCCTTCTTCCATCCATCGCTTGACGCTTCGTATTTCTGTTTTATCACCCAGGCTCCTGTTGATTTTGAGTACTGAGTTTTGGTACCAACTTTCAATTTATTGATGTTCCTATTATAGGCCAGTTCAGCAATCATTGACCTGAGCTTTAAGCCGCTGTACGAGAAATGAACTCTTTTAGGAGCGTATTTCAAATGAAGATTGTGATAACTTTCGTTCAATTGTTCTTCCAATACGTCACTGTTCAGGGCTGGGCCGGAATTTGCAATGTCTAAGTATTATCGAGTTACTTCACTTCCTAACACGCACTGTATTTCTAAACTACATACGTGACCATCTGATAACATATTTTCAATCACATCATTCTGTACATCGTGTACATCTTTATCGTTATCACTTTTGCTTAATACTGTGTCAAGAAACACCTTCGTCTTTTAGTCTCATACCTTTCCGTCCTGCTCTGCTCAGTTTCTGACGAGGAACCCCACAGTGTACTTTGTGAAGCGGCTTGCGTATGAATTAGCATTCCTGCATGAGAAGTATATCCATCCGTCGGCGCCGGACACCTTATTGAAGGAACAGCTCCTGGCTTCAATTTTGGACCTTGTAGCTTTTCCGTAGGCATCAACTTCATTTTCAAAAGTTGCGTTTCATCATAGTCTGTCTTTTAAAAATGCATTGAAAACACAGTAGCCCCATTACCGGGAGAAAAATGTTTCCTTTTGCAAAATTGTACCCGACTGCTAAATCTACGTGGCGACTTACTTAGATTTGGAAATCTATGGGAATGTACTTTTTCTCTACAGTTTCGGTTTTTACTCGTTCTGTTGTTACAACCGTATACACTACACGAAGGCATTTTCCCAACTAGCTATCACACTCGATGATAATAAACAACACTAATCAATGGAAGAGTGGCAGCGCGCGTATTGCGACAATCAACTGAATGGAGCAGATAGCTCACTCACCGCTTACAGCGCAGTGATGTCACAGCTACTCGTGTTTCCTTAGTTTACTGGCCTGCGGAGCGGCACAGAGCAAAAGCAAATATATAGTTGAACACTGCCTGATACATACTTTGATTTTGAGGCAAGTTGAATTTTTTTTTTTTTGTCTCCTTGAATACGCAAGTTTTAGAACGCAGCCAATTATATAACAGGCTTAATACCTAGTTGAACCACTTTTAGTAAATGTTACTGGATGCTGTGGTGAGTTCTTGTCTGACACACATATAAAAGTAAAACTAATAATAATACTGTATTTACTCGGCTATAAGACCCCCTTTTATTTCTAATTTTTTGTTCCAAAATTGAGAGGGGGGGGGTTACTATAGAAGCGTACTTCGCAAAAATCCATTATTTAGGGAAAGGAAGAGAGGAAAAATAAGCTATTTTATTTTGATGCTACATAATACGTTATCTTTAATCTAAATAAACAAAGTTTACATCTTTAATCAGCCCATTATGAGACTGCCATAACCTCACATTCCCGGCTATCACCCAATGACTTTCCCTACTATCCCTTGCTAAGCAAAAATCTTAGCATGAAAGAAATAGAATTAAATGGAGAAAGTATCAGACACGGAAATACAAACTATTTTTATTTGAACATAGGGAGGGAGAATGCATCAATTAGGGAATGCAGGATCACTTCTCACTAACATTTGTAAACACAACTGAGCACGTATTATTCACATATTTCACATTCATATACCAATAACAATTCACACACACAAACGCCGATGGTTATTGCAACAAATGAAATGTGTTTAAAATAAAACTAAGGAGACTGTCGTAAACACAATCGAATCACAACATAAATAATACTAAACAGAAGAATGCAGGCAAGATGAAACCATAACTTTCATTGGCGGATGGCGCTTCTACTCGGCCAATAGTGTGGCATCTTCTATTGGATATCGGGTGAAGCCCATTGGCTACACAATTCGATATCTTGCCCAATCGCGTACATGGTACGCAAAATGGCGGTCCAATAGCGTACGCGGTACGCAAAATGGCGGTCATATCGCCCGAATAACAAACTAGGCTAATATACCGTAACAAGAAAAATATTTTTGTCATAAAAGAGAAGGAATTTCAGTTGTAATTATATTTTTTTTTTAAGAATTCGTCAATTTCCAAGAATGTTGTATTTTGACTCTCAATAATAAGGTACGATAAGCGATTTCCAAGAATTGTTTCTATTGGCTCTCGAAAATTAAGGGGGAGAGGGGTGACTATAGGCGAGGGGGTCTTATAGCCGAGTAAATACGGTAATAATAGATGGTTGGCATAATATTTACAAGTTATGAAAGGGATTTGTTATAATTCGAAGTTAAATGATTTAATGGTAGAAGGATTCAGGGAAGGAAATTATGTATGCAAAATACGACTAATTTTTGAGAAATTAATTGAGTGGCGGTTTACCAGTAGTTTATTGTGAGAGAAGGCTTTGAGATCTAATGTATTCTGCAGTAATATCAGAAGTCGTGACTATAAACTGAGAAGAATTCAGGGTATATTTCAGATAATTATGATTAAGCTCCAGTGTGTGAATATTATTTAGATTTCTGAGTAAGTTTGTGGAGGATGGTTATTATATAAGTTATAGAACAAAAAGGTTACAATAACAGTAATGGAAACGCATTGTACACTGCAAAGAAATATAGGGCGGTAGGTAAGTAGGTAGTTGGTTAGATAAAGTGTACCACTATGTCGTTAAGTTGTCCAATTTTGACGCCATGAGGTTTTATTTAGAATAAAAAGGTAATGACAACTGGAAAGAGTAATCTTTATATTGAAAGATTGTGTTTTCACAAGGCGTATGACATTTTATCCTCCGACTTGTAACTGCATTTTGTAAGAGCAAACACTTCACGTGTATATGCGTGAAATTATTCATGTATAATTCAACCTTCTACAGTTGAAATGCTGTATGAAATGAAGAACGCCCTTCGAGTGATATAAGTCCAGACAAACTGGATAGCAAGAAACATTCAAAGGAATGACATTTTAAATGTATTGTTTATCTGACATTTTAAGTGTATTGTGTACATGTATTTAAGTCATTCTTAAAATTGAGAATTTATTCGTCGCCTCGTTACTGATTTGTCATAAACTGGACTATGTGGCCCAAACTTACGGAAGAAAATATTAGCTACCTTTAAATGTAAGTAGGAAATTGTGAATAAATAAAATAAATAACTAAATAAATGTGTAGAGTATTGCGACAATACTCTGTTACCAACCTGGAGGATATGCTGGAGTTTCTACGGGTACAACCACGACTGCCTGTCCTTCCATGACATATTCCTCCTCTTCTACTAACTCATCAGGAGCAACCTGGACAACAGGATCTGCTACCTGTCAACATAACAATTGAATCATATATGTAGAATTTAAACAAGATTTTTAGATATTGCCAATAAACAATTTACAACAGTACAGACTAACATGATCCTCCGAGATAACATTATGGCTTGAAAATGTATTATGGACTACACGCACTTCTTTAAAATAGACAAATTATGATCACATTATCAAATTTCAAAGAAATTCGATAAATTGATCCGGTTAGCTCAATTCATTTGCCAGTGTTTGGCCCCGGTGTACCATTGGGTTCGTCAGTTGGTATGGTACACTTGTCTAGTACATACTGTAAAGGCCACTGAAAGGCTCGTATGATGCCACGAACAGTGCCTATGTACAAGCTCCCTTTGGTATATCAGGACCAACTGACGTGCCCAATGGTACACGGGCCCAAACACTGGCAAATGAACTGAGCACCTAGAACAATTCTTTAGCATGGGTCTTCTTGTTCTTATTATCTTCCCGAAACTTCCTCATCCATTTGATATGTGCCCATCTTCATCGTGTCCATGCAGCTTTGAGTTTCAAATTCCGTCCCCTAGGGAACTTGGGTGGAAAATTATATGAATTTACTTTCTGTCTATACGCAGTCCGTGTTGTTAGTGGGTCAATTTTTATTTCAGTGAGGTCCTTTTGTGTGTCTGCTAGCCAGCGTACTTTGATTTGTCGGGTTCCATTGACTACGAGGAAGATTTTCTTGAGTCAGTCGGGAGTTGTCCATTCTAAATTTATTAATCATACTTAGATCTATCATTTTACCCAGATTTACATTCCTGCTCAGCCAGGGTTGACAAAACATCAATCTTGCTTCTGTCTTCCAGAAATATTGCACCCAACCTATTGATCGTTTTTTCAAGAACAAGTATATTCATGCCAATTGTCATCGGCCGATGCTCGTATCCGAGTTTACGCTTTTCGCCTGCAGTTCCATAATCTTTAGTCCAGACGATGAAGATGGCGCTGATGGCTTATCAGGCCAATTCTCGCATAGAACATGCGACCACATATATTGCATCCGATGGGAGGATGGAGGACGTGGTAGTATTTGACGTATCTTCTTCCTCCGGCGAATTTCCTCTTCCTGTCTACGACGTTCCTGCTCAAACTGTACAACTGCAGCTGAGATGGTAGCGAGGGCGATCCAGTGCAAGAGTATACCAAGTATTTGGGTTTATCTCTACTCTCCTCATGGTCTGCTTGAGTTGATCTTTATATCGTTTTAAAGGAGCACCACATGGCCTCTTGCCAGTGTTGAGTTCACTATACAGGATTTGCTGAGGTAGTCTGCTGTCACTCATACGATGGATATGGCCTGCCCATCTAAGCCGATGACCAACAATGGAGGCTTCAATATTGTTTATCATTGCTTTCTCAAGACCTGCTATATTAGTTACATAGTCATCCCATTTGATGTTCATGATTGATCTAAGTTTTTGTTGATGAAAGCGTTCTAGTTTCTTGATGTCCCGGTGATATAGGGTCCTGGTTTCACATCCGTAGAGTAGCGTAGAAATAACAACATCTTGGTACACCAATACTTTCGTGCAGATACTTAGATCTTTGTTCAGAAACACACGATGTGAGAGACGTCCAAATGCCACATGGGCAGCCTGAATTCTGTTTTCCACATCCTTCTCAGAGGTACAGTTCGGTGATAGAATACTACCAAGGTACGAGAAGTGTTCCACTTTTTCCAGAGCTGAGCCAGATATGTTGATATCAAAATCTGGGGGGATGGTTCCAGGAGCAGGCTGAGTTAGCACTTTGGTTTTCTGAATGTTGACAGTCAGGCCAAAACGTACATAAGCTACCGTATTTACTCGAATATGACCCGCCCTTGAATAAGACCCGCACCCTGATTTTGAAGAACAAAATAAAAAAATAAAAATTCTCAAAACTATTTACAATCTTTACTAAATAAACAAAATAGCATTTCTACAAAATAGTTTCCTACAGTTCTGAAGTCGTCCTAAAATAACACAGAAACAATTAAAAATACAAATGAAAGACACAAACACTTCATTCATCGTCATCAGAAGTACCAACTTCGGAACTTTTTTCACCATCACTTTCCCACAAAATGTCGTCATCACTGCCATCCATAGCATTGGAAATACTACATTTCTTGAAGCTCTTCCGTATGAGATCTCCCGAGATACGATTCCATGCCGTCAAAATCCACGAACAGAGCAGCTGAACTTCCGGGCGCTGAATACGACCAGTTGGGGTCGGTGTGTGCTTATCGGCCGCCATCCACTCCGTATACAGCTGTTTCAAGGCTGCTTTGAACGGTCGGTTCACGCTGACATCCAGTGGCTGTAGCATAGACTTCATCCCACCCGGGATGATTGCTAGGTCGGTTTTCCCATCCTTGACGAATTTCTTCACAGCGTCTGTTGTATGGCCGCGGTAACTGTCCAGAACAAGCAAGCTCTTTCGTCGTAATAAAGCACCAGGGCGACGTTGCCAAACACACTTTAACCAGTCTTCCACCAGTGAACTGTCCATCCAACCAGAGTCCTGAGTTCTAACGATAACACCAGCGGGTATATTTTTTGGTAGAGTCTTTCGCTAGAAAACAACGTACGGCGGAAGTTTGGTTCCGTCAGCGAGTATACACAACATTACCGTGCACCGTTGTTTCTCATTACCACCTGTTCTGATAGTCACACTTTTAGATCCCTTAACATTCACAGTACTGTCCAGTGGCATTTCAAAGTAGACTGGCGTCTGATCTGCATTACCAATTTGGGAAAGCAAATATGAAATTTCCTTCCGCAACTTAATTATGTGACGCTGAAAGGTAAGTAACTTTTCTTCATAGGCACCAGGAAGACGCTGCGAAATTGAGGTACGCCTTCGTATGCTCAACCCATTTCTTTTATAAAAATTTTGAATCCATCCTCGGCTTGCTTTAAACCCTACCGTAGAAAGTTCCTTCGCGATCTGTAATGCCTTTAATTGACACATTTCGGTCGACACCCCATTGCCCAATTCCCGCCTTTCTGTTACGTATTTATAAAGTTGTTTTTCAATTTCCGGAAACTGTACACTTGGTCCGCGGAAAGCTCTACGAGCACCACTACTTGTTAGCAACACGTTTTTCTTCTTTCTCCAATCTCGAATACATGACTCGTCAATATCATATTTCCTACCGGCGGCACGATTTCCAATAATTTCAGCTTCTCACTCACAGTAAACGACCGCAAACGATTCGTAGAACTCATGTTTACACTCGGAAAACGTGCGCTAGACAGTATGACGCCGCCTGCTTACGGAAAAACAAAGTGATAGCCGGAAGAAGGCTAGCACCATCTAGCGGATACTCGCAACACCCGATATCGCGTATGGCGGGCAATTTCAATCTTTAAAATCAGGATGACTCAAATAAGACCCGCACCCCAATTTTTCACGTCCGATTTTGTTTAAAAATGTGCGGGTGGTATTCGAGTATATACGGTATGTTGAAACAGATGGCAGACTGCTGAAGCTCTTCTGGTGTGTGGGCTGGAGAAGCATTGTCATCTGCATATTGCAATTCTGTGACCCGAGTGGAATAGGTTAATCTTTTGGAACGGAGTCTGGCCTGGTTGAAATATCATATCGATATTTAATTTTCACACCCGAGTTGTTTTCAGGCGATGTCTCATAAAGCATAGCTGCCAGGTACAGGGCAAAAAGTGTAGGTGCAAGTACACATCCTTGCTCGAGTCCATTTGTAATTGGAAATTCCTCTGAGATATCATTCTGATATAATACCTGACCAACCATGCCATCATGGAGAGCTTGGGTCAAACTAACAAAATGTTCTGGGCATCCAAAGCGCCTCAATACCATCCACATAGCGCTACGTGGAACCGTATCAAAGGCCTTTTCAAGGTCATAGAACACTAAGAATAGAGGTGTCATTTGTTCTCTGCACTTCTCTTGCAGTTGTCTTGCGCAGAAGATCATGTCGATTGTACCACGAGAGGCCCGAAATCCACACTGAGATTCAGGTAGTAACTTCTCCGAAACAACCTGAGGTCGATTTAGTAAGATTCGAGCAAATATTTTTCCAGCTATGGCAAGCAGGGAAATACCATGGTAGTAGCCACATATACCGCGATCACATTTCTTAAGATTGTAACTATTCTGGAGTTTTTCAGGTTAGCAGGAACATTTTTGGTTTCCAAAATTAGAAGAATGAGATAGAAAAGCCTGGTTTTTAGAGGTAAGCCTCCACATTGAATAAGTTCAAGGGGAATGTTGTCTGATCCTGGAGCCTTCCCTGTTTTCATTCTGCTGAGAGCTTTGATAAACTCTTTAAAGTATGGAGGAGTGTCCATCCAGGGTTGGGGAATATGTTGAGGGACATGCTGAAGAAAATCGTCAGCAGCAGCAGCAGCAGCAGAACTGCGGTTCAAGAGTGAACTGAAGTGCTCCTTCCATCTTTTCAAGATGTCCTGGCTGTCTGTAAGAATGGTGGAATTATCAACAGCTTTCAAGGTTCCTGATGACGATTGGACTGGTCCATACAGCTCTTTCAGTCCAGCGTAGAAGTTGCGTAAGTCCCTGCTATCTGAGAATTTCTGAAGTTCCTTAGCTTTTTGCTGCCACCAGTTGTTCTTTATTTCCCTGATTTCAGACGAAACTTCCGTTTTAGTTCTTGAAAATGCAATTTCTTCTCTCTGGAGGATGGATCTTGAGAAACAGATAGATAGGCATCCCGTTTAGGTTCAAGATTTCCTCATTATTATTTTCAAACCAGTCTTGTCTCTTCCTTTCCTCATAGCCAATAACTTTCTGTGCAGACTCGGTAATGATATTTTGAAGTGTGGTCCATTCACATTCTACATCCTTTGTGTTGATTGGATTATGAGTTAGTTGTTCTAGAACAGAGGTTTGGTATTCTGTGGCAACGCTATCAAGTTGAAGCTTAGAGGTGTTGAACTTCTTCCTTGTTTGATTCATGAAATGGGTACGTGGCTTTTTATGGATAGAAATCCTGAATCGACTAATTAGAAGTTTATGGTCTGTCCAGCAGTCATCAATATTTCGGGCTGTTTTCGTGATCAGGACATTACTCTTGTCGCACTGTCGGGTAATGACATAATCAATCATATGCCAATGTTTTGAGCGTGGGTGCATCCATGTAGTCTTGAAGCGATTTGGCAGTTGGAACTGGGTATTAGTGATAAAGAGCTCATGCTCAGCACACAGGCCAAGAAGTAACAGACCATTGGCATTGCAGTTCCCAATTCCATGTTTACCCATGACTTTCCCCCATAAGAGGCTGTCCCTCCCCACTCTGGTGTTGAAATCTCCTAGTAGTGCAAGTTTGTCTGTAGCAGGCACCTTAGTCAGAACTGTGTTCAGTCCAATGTCCAATATATCATCTGCAACTAGGTATATTTTGGAGTACCCAGCGCTAATGCTCAGAAGGGTTTGCTTATATTTTAAATTCACCTGCTCGGTAAAACGTGTGCGGTGAGGACGCAGAAAAAGAATTACCCAGCAACTGTATATTTCCCGTATATTTTAGAACTCTCCAAGACTAGAGTTCCCATACCGAATGGCTGAAAAATGACTCTTAAAGTGCGATTCAAATTTTTATAGCATAAGGTAAGTGTAACTGCATGTTTGGAGATACTTCCGAGCCCAGGGATGATGGCGAGATTTAGGCCTAGCACGTAGCGTGAGCAATGCGCGTGCGTGCGAGTGAACACTCTCTCAGATGGGATGAGATGCGACGAGCTCAAAATACCGTTTCCCTGAGGAGAGCTGAGATAAATTACTTTTACTGGGGAGGGTTGGGAGAGTAGGAGTACCACATAATAAATGCTTACGGGAAATGACAATTGCATGGTAACAGTAAAGGAGACCAGAACAAGGCGATACAATTTTCTACACTATCGGTACTGAAAATAGTCAAAATACCCTTTGTAATAATGAATAATAATTCTGGGGGTCATGTAGTAATAGATGTTACCCACCCACTTTTCCATTTTAGATCTCGAATTGTATAGTAATTTTGTAAGTGTGTCCACCATTACACTCGTAAATTATGGGACAAGTACAGTATTGCTAATCCCGCGTATTTGGTACCGACAGCCTTCCTGTCACTAGCCTTGCCACGCTTTTCCTCAACACGACCCTTGGTCGCCACATAAAATAACCGCCACACGGCAAGAATTCTGAGCATGGTTCTCACCTACACCCTGTATTTAGAAAGGAAAAACGTGAAGGATATGGCGGGAGCTGTGTTGCCTAGATTTTAGTGTTGTTGTAAATCAACTGATTCGAATAATACACAGCGCTACACATCAGACATTATTTCTGTACAATTATACGCAATATATTTTAAAAGTCGATCCTGAGTCAATGCCGAAGACATTCAAACAGAGAAATACGGTACTTAGATGAATAAATAAATTACACAACGAAGCTATATCTTTATCAATGGTATTCAATTTTATAAATACAACAAAGAGGGCAAACACTCTACAGCTAATGAATATAAAAACACTCACCATGCAATGATTAACCTTCAACATGAAACAAGAGTCTGGGTGGAGATCGTTCACAGCTTACAGTACTGTAGTTGACAGAACACCAAGCACACTCACCGAATCGAGTCTCTACGGTTAATATTAGCTCTAGTGATAATACAAAAGTAAAGTTAAGGCAAATAAATATTTAGCACTGAGCATTCAAACAAACCGCTCAGTGGTGATATTATTGCCGTGGTTTTATATTGTAGAGTTGAAGGCTATTGAATGACAGGTGGTAATTTGAACACTATGACTGGAAACAATAGTGAGTCGATCAATTATTGACTCAAATAAAAAACTCTGCTGTCGGCCCGCTCCGCGTCCCGTCGGGCGTCGCTGTGTCTCGGCGGAAATACTTCGTTGGTCTGTTTCCAGAGAAAACCCTCGGTCACTTCAAGATTTTCATTTTAAACCCCCGATTAGGCAGGAAAGAAGAAATAAAGAATAACTAGATGAAACCCGTCAAAACATGACGGACAATGGAAAACAAAATTACTGAAGAAGCTTCTTATATAAGTTACATTCTTTGTACGATTACTTTTTAGCACTATTGAAACTTTAAGGGCGTCAAAAGATAGCACTCTCAGCATTGCAACATATTGCTGGTCATGACTGAAAACGTGATGAGGTCATCATCATATTGCACAGTTTCCAGCCACTGGCCGGGTCTGTTTGGAACACAAGCCTCTCCAACGTCTTCTGTCTTCCCACCATCTCTCAGCCTCCACCCTTGTCCAGTCTTCTCCTCTCTTCTTCACGCTTTCTTCCACCCCCTTCAGCCACCTGTCTCCTGGTCTCCCTCTTGGTCTCTTTACTTCCCACTTCGTCTCGTGTATCCTCCTGGGTATCCTCTTCTCCTCCATTCGTTTTACATGTCCATACCATCTAAGTCTAGATTTCTCTATACCATCCTGTAATGGTTCCTCCTTCATTAATTCTCTGGTCCTCTCATTTCTTATTCTGTCCCTCTTTGTAGCTCCAATACTGCTTCTCAAGAACCTCATCTCACTGGCCTGTATTTTGCTCTTCACCCTTCCTTTCATAACCCAGGCCTCCAAGGCATACGTCAGGATAGGGACATAGTACGTCCGATATATGATCTTTTTGCTGTTCTGAGGGGCATCCTTGCTCCATAACATGCTTCTCACACTCCTCCGGAATGCTTCTGCCTGTCTCCCCCGCTCATTTATTTCTCTATCGTTCCTTCCATTCTCTTGCATCAGGCTACCCAGATACTTGAAACTCTCCACTTCCTTCAGCTGTTCCCCACCAATTGTTATTCCTGTTGTGTTTTTTTCCTTCTTCCTTGTTGTGATCACCATCTCACTCTTATTTATGCTAAATTTCATCCCATAACCTTGTATTATTCCTTCCCACACGTCCAACTGTTCCTGTACCTCCTCCTCCTTGTTTCCCCAAATCATCAAATCATCTGCAAGCACCATTGCTTTCATCTTTCCTTCCCCAATCACTTGTGCCACTCGGGTCATTATGTCATCCATCACCACAATGAAAAGTAATGGTGACAGTGCACTTCCTTGTTTCAGGCCGTTTCTTTGTTCCAACCAGTCCGATCTCTCTCCTCCCACTTTCACACAGCTCACGCTTCCCTTGTACATCTCCTTTATCCTCCTTATAGTCCATTTTTCTATTCCTCTATCCTCCAGGGACTTCCATACTTTGTTTCTGCATACACTGTCATATGCTTTGTCAATGTTCAGGAAGGCCATCAGTAGATCTGTTCCATACTCATAGTGCTGTTCTTGTAACTGCCTTATAGCAAAAATCAAATCCACTGTGGACCTTCCTGCTCTGAAGCCAGATTGTTCTTCCCTCATCCCTCCTTCTATCCTTGTCCTAATTCTCCTTTCCAAAACTTTCTCAAACAACTTTGCACAATGACTCATCAGTGTTATTCCCCGATAGTTTCTGCATTCTGTTCTACTACCTTTCTTGAAGATCGGGACAATTATTCCCTTTTTCCAGCCCTCTGGGGTCTTCCTTTCCTTCCATGCTGTCTTCATCAGTCGGTACAACCATTGTATCCCCACCTCTCCTGCTGCTCTCACCAACTCCACACTCAACTCATCCACACCCGGTGCCTTCCCACCTTTCATCTTCCTCACTGCATCTTCCACGTCTTTCCATGTTAAGTCCTTTTCTGTTTGCAGTTCATCTACTGTACCTCTTCCAATTTCTTCCTCCTCGCCGTGGTTTCCATTTTGGTTCAGGAGTTCTTCAAAATATTCTTTCCACATTTTCTTCAGTTCTTCCCTATTTTCTATCTCTTTTCCCCTTTTGTTCACCATTCTAACATAATCCGTAGGATCCGTCCGCCTCTTATTCTTTACCATCCCATACAGGACCTTTTTTGTACCTTCACTATCCTGCTGGTCATGACTGAAAACGTGATGAGGTAAATAGCCCAATACGTTCAAGAGTTTCTCTTTGAGCTTGATTGATTGTGATAAAGTAGGCCGAGCGAATAGGACATTGTTGCCTATTAAAAGAAAATGTACTGTACCTGCAAGTGTTTTATCGGAAGGTGTTAAATCAAGTCGTAGGATTTGAGCTCTCTGCCTAATATTACTGCACCTATTATATCCGAATCCAAGCAATTTCGTACATATTTCTTACAATTAATATATTACTATGAGTCCTTGGGAAACGTTCAGATTTCTAAGGAGCATAACTACGGCTCAAACGTTCGGAGTATGTGGAGGCGAATCACTTAATTCCAAGGAATTGAAAAATTCAATAATAGGGAAATGAAGTAGCTGGCTTTCATCTTCAGTATCCAATCTGTTAACGCTGATGTATGTGTTTGAACTACTGGATATAAGTTCAATGACTTTTAAATTAATATAATTACATTGTTGCAGCTTGGCAAATATTTAATATTCCAGCAGATCAATTTTACCCTCACAACAGTAAAGACCAAAGTAACCACGCATAGATTTTACGCAAGAGAAATACAATGTAGAACAAAGTTTACATTTGATCGTCAAAGACCTTACAGTACACTGTACTGCATAATATCTGGAATTGTTTCTGAAATGGCCTATTTATATTGGATTTTAAATGTGGCTTCGTATTATTCGATAACACTATAGTTCCTGCAATAACGGAGCCGCAAAATATTAAATGGCAAATAATACTTCCATTGCCGAAATCAACTGCGTAGTTAGACTCAGTACTCTAAACAAATAATCATTAAACAATTGTCTTATACAATGAAGTTCAACATGACCGTCCAGAGACTGTCATACTCAAGTTGGTTGGTGAGGAGAATGCGATGAGACTGATCGCTTAAAATAAATTCCTTGTAATTGTTCCTGCCAGCGAAATTTTTTGCAATAGCTTGAAAACGCAGCTCAGAATGACGTTCTTCATTTTGTTATAAACAGTACGAAACTGCTCTAAATAAGCAATTGCCATCACCTGTTATAGGTTATGGCAGTACATTTTGAAGGGGAACATAGAATCACTTCGCCAACTACTGGAATGACCATGGGCCTATACTCAATACTCAATTCGACAGTCACCCTAAAGGAGGCAGTTTTTGAATTCTATGTCCCATGCATGTCAAAAATCGTATTAACACATGGAGGCCCACCTATTCTTGTCTATCGCCCCGGAGACCCGGGTTACATTTCCTGCTCTGCCAAGAAATTTAATTCTGGTCTGAGGGCAAAAACGGGGCACATTCAGTCTCTTGAGGTATAACTAAGAAAAAGAAGGTTTAATTCCCACCTCGACAATCTTGGATGTGGTTTTCCGTGGTTTCCCACTTCCACTTAAGGCAAATACCGGGATGGTTCCTAACTTAAGGCCTTGGCCGTCTCCTTGCCATTTACCACCTTAATTACAAATACACACAGTAATGCAGCCATCACAATAACACAGGTTATCAGAGAAAATTTCACACATACACACCCAAGTACACGGGGCTGAGTGACCACGATGTCGGAGCCCTTCAAACGAATTACATTTGCCAAGTGTCTCTCATGGCGAAAGCAATTGTGGACACGCGCGAGTGCCTGGAAAACTACTTTTTTCTTTAATAATTTAAGAGTATATCGACGGTGCATAATTATAACCTTTAGTCTAGGACTCTAATAACTTGACCAGCGAAGCATTGGGAAGAAATTGCAATATTAAGGTACATAAACAACCTAGCCTACACATTCAATCGTCAGTTAATGTTCCTCAACATTTCCCTTCTTAAATATTCCCCTCCTTTATAATTTTCCATCACGTGAAAACGTGCCATGTCTTGAGTTTTTAATATATCGATGCAATGGTTTTGCCATCTGCTGTCAGTTACTGGAACTATATGGGCGATGTACTGCCATCTGTTGTCAGTTGTACGAACTGATTGCAGATATTTAAACGGCGTACTACGGACAACAGTTTGCTCTTTTGATCACATGCTGCAATGCAATGGTAAAACGGAAATAAAACGTATTTAGAGGGAATGTAGGAATATGTATCTTTAACAGACATAAAACCTTACTAATACTCCTTGATTAAACAATATTTCAGTGGTAAAAAAAAAAATACTGGTGAGGGGTGGAAACGAACCGGTGCTTCTTGGAACCACAGTCAGTCGTCTTAACCACATACCTACTCGCACTCTCATGTTCATCAGCAGACGCAGCTATTCATTATATTCAAAAGCCGCTGTCTGAAGGAAATAATCCATTTCATTATCCAAATAAATCAATGTTGCACATTCGTATACGTTCATACTGTTATTATATTTTGTCAGAACTTGGTTAATGTATGTTTTCAATTACATGGAAGCTTATTAAATAACTTACATTTTAATGGACTTCTCACCGCCATTTTGTCATGACCCCGGCGGATTGTGCGCATGCGTGAGCGGAAAGAATTCTGCTATTTTCTATATTAATTCAAAAATATACCGAGAGGGAATGTAGAAATATGTATCTTTAACAGACATAAAACCTTACTAATGCTCCTTGATTAAACAATATTTCAGTGGTAAAAAAAAAAAATATATATCGGCGAGGGCTGGGATCGAACCGATGAACCTTGGAACCACAGTCTGTCGCCTTAACCACATAGCTACACGCGCACTCTTGGAAAGCAGCAGACGTAGCCGTTCTTTATCATTAAAAGCCGCTGTCTGAAGGAAATAATCCATTTCATTATCCAAATAAATCAATGTTGCACATTCGTATACGTTCATACTGTTATTATATTTTATTGTCAGAACTTGGTTAATGTACGTTTTCAATTACATGCAAGCTTATTAAATAACTTACGTTTTAATGGACTTCTCACCGCCATTTTGTCATGACTCCTTGTGGATTGTGCGCATGCGTGAGGGGGAAGAATTCTGCTATTTTCTATATTAATTCAAAAATATACCGTATTATATTTGTTTATTTTATAGACACTCTGCAAATCTAGAGGCCAAGAGCTTTCGTTAGAGTGCTCTACGAAGTAAATCGGTTCTGTCGTTCTCTCAATCTCGTGGTAACAAAAATCACCTTACTGTTTTAAATATATAGACTAGCTTCCCCTTAAAGAAATTTAACTGCATGCCAGTTGACAAATTGACACTGCATGCCACTAGAAATTATTTGGAAATGTAATTGTAATGCTGCATGTAATTGAAATTGTTGTATTTTGTTCTATGATGGTGCTGTACCTTGCATGTTGTATGTTTTATGTAACTAGCTACCTTGTGCTCTACGTCTTAAAGTGATTGTGTATTGTAGTTGAAGAACCAATGGGAATGTGACATCTCATAATGCCATACCAAATGCCAACTTAAACCACTGTGATTTGGGTTGGAGCTATTTAAAAAAAGTACTTGTATGTTTGGCAACGGTTGGCAGCGCGTAATACACATATGGTTTATCTTTTGTTTCCGTTACAACTTCTGTTCTCTGCATATGTGCGACGGGCAACATAGTGTTGTGAGGGAAACAAAGGGTGAGTCATGAGCATTCCATGATGGGAGACTAAGCGAGGTGGAAGTGCCGGGCTTAGGCCCGGAGAGTCTGGCTTGCCAGCGTTGTAAGGTAATGAAGAATCATATTAATTGCTGTTGCTAATATAACGGCGAACTACTTGGGACATAATTTCAACTCTTGAGATTTTGGTTTTAATTCTGGCCGAGTTCCAAGTGTCGAATGGAAACTTGTGATATCCACTTTTCGACGCACTAGTTGCCAAGTCGCAATGTATTGTGGAATTTAAATATTTCCTGGATTTAAGCTGATATTTTATGTGGCCCATAATTTGTTGTTGGATTTCAAATAATATTGTTTTGCCCAAGGCATTCTAGAAATGTTTGGCTTGGACTAGGATTGTCCAACTGCTTCGACGGCTGATCGTCTTTTGTTTGTTGGCGATGTATTAAAAGTAACTTTAAGCAACCTTTATATCAGCGTTAAAAATATAACGCAAACTTGAATGAAATTCTATTAAGAAAATATTAACCTACAATTTCATCTTTGTTTGCCTAGGTACAGCAAACATATTGGATAATGAGTGGTTAGCTGGCACACCTCCCTTTCTTGTCGACCGCCATTGGTGTTTTTTAAGATTTACTAAAAGTCTTTGATATGTATATTTATACTTAATAGCCTTCTAGGCTTGTATTTGGTGGAATCATTAAAATATATTATTTGGTTTATCTAGTTTATGAAAACATTATTTCTTCATTAATACAAATTAACACCTAAGGAAAAGATAGGTCATCCAATTGAATTTGAGTACCTGAACAGGAACGTAGGCTAGGTTAGTCGGCACCCATAGATAGGACTTTTGGGTACCAAACCAGCACACCACTCAACGGAGTAATTCCGAAGTGTCCTTAATATGAGACAGATTTTGGTAGCAGAGCGTGGTTTATGATTTTCTGCATCCGGCAAGTCTTGTGATGTTTCTGCAAATTTGGTAACATAACCTAAAGTTGCGGGGAGTTAGGGCAAAGTTGTAACATGTAAAATTAAACTTAACTTAATTAGGTAGGGGCCTAATCTCTATTATTACTAATGGATGTATTCTGATTTTCTTTCATGCAAATGTACGGGGTCGAAGCATTGCTGGCTGTACGTGTGCGTACAAAAGACGAGTCAAGTTCAGTTGGATAGCTGGCACTCAAGGACATGTGGCTTCTCAAGTGATGGTGTTGGCTTCCCTGTTTGACCTATTTTCTCGTTAGCGCTGTGGTGTTGGTGTGCTGCTGGAGACCTGACGGTAAGCCCAGACGGTACAGTGTTTTAATTCTGTAGTTGCTAATGTTACCTCTGCACAGTTGGCGAGCAAAGAGCTCATAGCTTCTTCTGTCTTTTAAAGTTCACGTCATTGATTGGAAAAGCGCTGCAATGGTACCGTACTGAATATTTCTGGCAGTGTTGCCAAAGTGAATTCTTAAAATAATAGTTCAAGCTACTTGCCGAGTGGTAAATATAACGTCATCTGAGAAGTTTTATGAATTTATTTTGTTCCATTTATGCTTCTGTAAGAAAACTTCTGTGCTCAGGTAGACAGTGGTGAGTTGTAATCTGATTGTAGTGGTACAACGGTCTTGTGAATGTGAATTTTCAGCGAACGTGCAGGTGAACTTAAGTGGTGTATAGTTGGTACACAGAATAGCAGTGACGCAGCTGTGGATTTAGATGTTCAGCGGAGTATTTTTCCGGTTCCTAATTGAGACAATATATTTCTACTATCTTACTTCTTCCCTTGGAAAAGAGTTTAAAAGAAAAATAGTTTCCCCCAGGATTTGATTTCTGTAAGCTAACGCTACCTGTTGACCAAAGATTTAAGTTTCAACCCCAGTGTGGCTACTGCAGCGTATTCTGGTGGCTTGCTGAGAACTACTGGCAGCGTATTTTGGTCACCGAACAGCTGTTGGCGCATCTCTTATTTCTAACTTGTCGTGAATAATCTTTGTTTGGCAACCAATGACTACAGATACAGATCTTTGTTGGAAGAACAATGGAATTCTGTTTCTGACCTTCATGGAGTGAACACGTAAGGAAATTCTCATCTGAAAGGTTTCGAGCTAGAGTAGCTTTTAGCAACTCTGACACTGCTCATCGTCTCATATGCCACCTAAATGACGACACCAGACTACAGAATCTATTTGATATAGATTTATTTTCTACGCAGTTATATTTAAGTAATTATGTAAAAACAGTGATCTCAATTTAAGGTACGTTTCTCGTTAGACATAGGATAAAATTGGTTACTGAAAATATCGTATTCGTGAATGAAGTGTAATTGGAGAATGAGTGATGTTTTGCATGATGGAGCATGTTGGTATATGGACTGCATGTCTGACTGGTAAAAGGGAGACAATGTCTGAACTAATCATTTAGCTTATTTGGGTTCGTTGTAATTATATTACAACTGTGATGTGTTTACTTTCATTGTGGTGTGAAATCTGGTTTGATTTTCGTTTAGGCAGGTATGTGTTGACTAAACATTTAATTTTTTGGAAGTTGGTAGTTCTGACAACTAATTGTTTATGTCGAACATATGTTTCTGGGATGCAAGATGTTTTTAGTTCTTCTATTATGTTGTGGGTTATCTTGTTTCCACATAAGTAAGTAACCAGTTTTATCCATCTGTGTTTTTAGGGCTATGATTTGTTTTGGTGAGGTTGTATATTTTTCTTAAGTCAGTCCGGACATTTCTGTCTGCGATGATTTGGTGATCATCTTGTCCTTGTCGAGACAAGTTTCTAACCTTAAATATATATTACTTAAAATTTAACCCCCCCCCCCCCCTTGTCTCGTCAAGTAGTATGCTAAAGTCTGCGTTTTACATCTTTGATGTAATAAATATTCTTTAACTTCCTAGTGATAGGTTGGCTTGGTAACGAGTTAGCACCCTTAATGGATTATTGGGATTGTTTTTGTTTAAAAAACTTTTGTTTTGTGGTCTCCATGTTGGGAAATGGAAATGAACAGTCACGTTTGAATCGAGCTCCGATCTTAGTAATGAAAATTAAGGATTTACTTTGTGATTAAAGGTATCATTTATGTCAGTCTAGGATGATGGTCATTGGTTGACCTTAGACATGTATTATTACTATCCTCTACGTGTTGACGGAAATAAATTGATGGGATATGTGATATCCTGATGGACTTGCACCTTATCATTTAATGTGGATCAGTTTCATCGTTCTCTAAGGATACATGTAATTTGTCATTAGCTGGTAAGTCTGGCATATGTTAATGTACTTCTATATTTGTTAACCCTACAAGTGCCAAAGGTCGATTTTTTCGACGCTGTGTACCTGTCTGTAGTGCCAGCGTCGAAAAAATCGACCTTCATAAAAGTCGCGATAAAGGTACCCGAGGTGACATCTATCGACATAAAACATGTACTAAGTTGTCAAGCATAGTTTGAAGTTTATTTTTCCTATCGTAAGGAGTTCCGTATCTGCGTAAATATTCCATGATATGTATCCTCTTTGCTTTGAAATTTCAATGTTTACATGTGGTCAAGATGGCGACTCGAGATGTCAACATTGCCGGCAATATTGACTTTATTGCGGAATTAATAGACGATGGAAGTGATTTTAGTTATGTGGAACACGGCGAACATAATAGTTACGATACGAGTAGTGACAGTGAAAGTGAGAGTGGGCCAGAACAGACTCAAATTCCGGAAAATAGTGATCGAGAAAGTGATTCCGGAGAAGATGTACCTCTTCAAGAGAGACTTGATGCTGCTAATGCAGGTAGGACTAAGGCTAATCAAACAACTTGAATACAAATTATCCCTCCTGAAACTGAGGAAGACTGGTTAAGATTTAGGCCTAGATCTATGGTATTTCAACATAATCTTGAGAGAAATTCAAAGGCTTTTTGTTACTTCCTTCTCTATTTTCTTCTCCAATTGTGGAACGTGATTTTGGCCGAAACTAATTTATTTTCTGTAGTGACCCAAGTTATGCACATATTGCAACGAAACGTTTACTGATGACTAAGAACATATCAAGGAATAATTTGTGTATATTGGATTTTTCAACTCAGATAAGTGTTTTCCTGACAATTTTGGCTTGAAATTCGAATTATTTTTTTGTTTTTACGTTATTAAAGTGATTGTTAGATCTTTTATTTCTTTAATACATTTGAAAGGGATCGACGCATACATGAAGAGGCCAAGCGTCAAGCTAGGAAACTTCGAGCAGCCCAACCACGTCCTCCTCCAGCAATACTATGTGACTTGTGTGGTCGCTTGTTCCATGCCAGGATTGGACTCTTTAGTCACCGTAAACACATCCACAAACTGGACTGAAGGAAGAAGATTTATAGTCGGATTCGAGTTAAAGACGATGATGATGATGATGATGACATCTATTTCCTACATATAATTAAACTACAGAATCTGATCTAAATATTGATATAAGAAATATAATTTTCTGATAAAATTTGAGGTAACTGTTAGCATTTAATAAGCAGACTACAAATCGGAGGATTATGTGCTGGCACTACAGGAAATAAAGCTGGCACTTGTAGGGTTAAATAATAATTGCTACGTACCAAAAGAAATCTACATGACTTGTGTCCATCATTTAAGGGTTCTTAGTTCAGATTCTCTATCGCTATGTTTATGGATCCCTGGGTTATTTAGTATGGGTAGCACTATCTTCCACGCTGGTTGGTGTTTAATTTTAATTTGACGTCTGACCAGTCACTAATTGTATCGAGAATTGCGGTAACATTACCGGTTGTTTGGAGGTTAAGTGTCTCATCAACTGTTGAGTTAGTTGTTTACTTTTCGACTGATCAGCTGTTCAGTGCGATGTGATGTCGAGGTTATGGTGTCGGCAGCGAGTGAGTGCTGAGAAGAGATGATCGTGGCGATCTATGGTTTATGGTGGAGAAATTTTGATCTTCAGGGGGTGATTTGGAAAATTGGAAATTTTATTTTTGGTTTAACTTCGAAAGTTGGTTAGAAGGATGAAGAAGTACGTGCTAGGACATGTGTGAATGGTGTTGGCGTGAGAGCTAGTGTGTTTGTTGTGGTGAGAGGTTAGGGCGTTTCAGGCGCCTAAGGAGTAGTTGGTGTTGATGTCGGGCATTCTGCGCTCTCTCTGACCCATAATGTTGTCTGGGCAGGAGTGACCCGTTCATAAAAAATATTTTGATGGCAGTAAGATTTTTCTTTGGTGCGTGCAAGTGCCTGTTTGACTGTTTGGTACTCTATATCCTATGGATATTCGGCTTTCTTTGGTTGAATATTTCTGTTGTCTCGAACTAACGGTGGTCGGTATTTGTTAGTATTGTTTGGTGATATTGCTGTGTTGAGCAGTGGTGTCTTTTGGGGATTTAGAGTTTAGGGTACTGCTGATGGAGTATTCTGACCTAGCAGGAGTTATTGGCATTTGTCTTGTAAGAAGTCGCTGCTCTTGGTGATAGATAGATACTTCATTGGTACCTTATTCTGTTTAGTGGTTTGTTTTGTTGTTACGTACTAGTCTGGATATAGAGTGTTGTTTATTATGTTGAATTGTTCTTTCGGTACTGCTAAGATTGGTACTTGTGAGGAGTGGTTATTGTTGAGTAGTCTAACCTGGCGGGAGTTATTGGTATTTGGATTCTGTAGAAGATCAGAGCTCCTTGTGACGGTTGGTTACTTTATTGGTTATCTGTTTGTGTTTATTGTTGTTGAGAAGTACTCTTATGGGTATTTGTGTATCGAGGTGTAGTTATTGGGAATTCTGCTTGTTGGTACTACTGTGATGGTACTTGCTAGTGTCTTGTGTTTATTGCTATTGCTTGATTAGTATTTCTGTGGAATTATTTGAGGGTAATTGTGTTTAGTGTTAATTTGGTCGGTACTACTGCGTCGGTACTTGAGAAGTAATTTGAGGGTATTTCTTGGTTGTCATTTTGTAGGTACCTAGTTGGTATTTGTTGTTGTTGTTGTAGGTCCTCGTTGGTTAGGCCATTTAATGGGAAATAGTTCTAGTTAATCTTGGGGTGTTGTTTCGGTTAGTTGGTGCTACTTTTATGGGGAGTAGTACTAGCTCGAGTGGTGAAGGTTAGGTAGCTATGGGTGTGATAGTGAGTTCGTCGGGTTGGATTCAGGAGGGTTGTTCCCTGAAGTCCAAGAGTTGAATTTAAGGATGGCGAATTCCCTGAGGTTCGTTGTATTCCAGGATGATCATTCCCTGAAGATTTACGTTGCGGAGTATATGCAGGTGGGTACTCTAAGTCATGGAGTATATGCAGGTGGATACTTCCTTTCGCTGAGGCACGTGGCAGGTGTTTCCGGCTAGGTTCTGAAGACGACTGGATACTGAACTTCTTTCGGAATTTGTCCGGTCGAAATGTCTATGCGACTTAGTAAGCTTTCTTGGTGAAAGGTCAAATATTCAGGATGTCCGGAGTTTAAAAGGAAGTTAGGAGTTCTGTGGAAAGTTTAGTTTTTGGTGGCTAGTAAGATTGGAAGGTTAATTGGGGGGAAATATTTTTATAATTTAAATTGTCTGCATTTGACGGACGAATCGTGGGGACTTCTAACTGAGAAGTTGTTTCAGTTGAGAGGAAAATTGAGAATGAGTTGGTTGCGTATGGTGACCTATGAGAAGATTATTGTGTTATCTAAGATTGTGTTGAACGCACTATCATTGGTGCGAGATTGAAGTTGGTTATGGTGCTAATGGTTGCACTGAGTTTTGCTTGAGAGTTGACTGTGTGTCAGGTTTGGTTGTACTAAAGATTGGTGTATGAAGAGAGGGTGCTGACTGAGGAACACTTGGCTGCGTTGATGTTTGGTGTTATTGGTGCTTTAATGGCGCTATGCTTAAAGAAGAGTAGATTGTGGTTATGAGTTTGGTAACGTGTGAGTGAGGGTTGTGAGTGGTCTTGCTTTGAACGTAAGATCAGATGTTTGGTCGGATGTGAATCTTGGTTTGAGTTTTGGCTTGAGAGTTGACGGAGTTGGGTCTGATTGGTTTGGTCATGTATGTGTTGCGTGTTGTCGCGGTGACTGAAGGTTAATAGTGCATGTGACGAATGAGAAGTAATAGTTACTTGGATAATGAGGTTACGGGTTATGTGGTTATCAGTTGAATGTGAGTTAAGTCTGATTGGTCTATGAAGACTGAGCATTGTGATCCTGTCGTGGCAGTAGTGATTTCTGGTGTATGAGTTGTTCTGGTGAAGTGATGTCCTAGTTTTGAAATTTAATTGCTGGTAAGCTATTGGAACTGTGGGTTCGGTTCTGTGTCTGCTGCGAGTGGTCACACGCGGAGTCTAAATCCATGCTTGAAGCCTGTGTATTTGAGAATATAAGTGAAAATCAATAATGCCTGTATTATCTGGGACTGCCCAGAAGGTATTGTGGTACCTTGAACCTTATTTCTTTATCTTGAGAGCCAAAGTCACCATGTCATTGAGAAGTTATGTGGTTCAAGTAGCGTTTCGAACCCCATTAATTAATTCATATTAGAATGAGGACTCAGGATTTTGCTGGGTAACTTGATTTTCTTTTGACGAACATCGTAATGTGATGTTCGTTTCGTATGCCCCCTTCAATTGTTCAAACTTAATCTATTAACCTCAAGTTATCTGACCGAAAGTTCATTGTACTGGAAGTTGATTACCTGCTCCAGTACCAATTGGAAGAAAATACTTGAAATATGACGAAATTATCATGGAAGTAAGACACCATCATTGAGTTCTTCGAAAGTAATGCGATTAGTGAGTTCAAGAGGCTGATATGCGACAACATGGTGACTCTGGTGTTGGAAGATTCATACTTGGCATTGTGTATGGTGGCGCCCCTTCTGCTGTTTCTGGTTGTGTTCCAGTTGTTTGTCATCTTGGGTGGCGGTAGCCGAGAGCTCTGGCTGCTGTCACCATACACGAGCTAACACCTGGTGGAGGAGTCTGCCATTCTGCTGGTCGGAGTGGAGGTGCCTGCTACCACAATGTGAAGATGACCAGCTGGGACAGGCAGGAAAGCCTGTCAGTTGGTGAGCCCTGTCCATGTTTGCATGCGCCCTCCGGAATCAACTGCTGAACCTCTGGTTGAGCTTTCGCAGAGGGAGAACTGAGCCGATAAATTATTGACTCAAATTTTTAAAAAACCCTGCTGTCGGCCCACTCCGCGCCTCGTCGGCTTTCGCCGTGTCTCGACGGAAATACTTCGTTGGTCTGCTTCCAGAGAAAACCCTCGGTCACTTCAAGATTTTCATTTTAAACCCCCGATTAGGCAGGAAAGAAGAAATAAAGAATAACTAGCTTCCCCTTAAAGAAATTTAACTGCATGCCAGTTGACAAATTGCCACTGCATGCCACTAGAAATTATTTGGAAATGTAATGTTGCATGTAATTGAAAATGTTGTATTTTATTCTATGATGGTGCTGTACCTTGCATGTTTTATGTATCTAGCTACCTTGTGCTCTAAGTCTTAAAGTGATTGTGTATTGCAGTTGAAGAACCAATGGGAATGCGACATCTCATAATGTCATACCAAAAGCCAACTTGAACCACTGTGATTTGGGTTGGAGCTATTTAAAAAAGGTACTTGTTTGTTTGGTAACGGTTGGAAGCGCGTAAAACGCGTACGGCTTATCTTTTGTTTCCGTTACAAATTCTGTTCTCTGCGCATGTGCGACGGGCAACATAGTGTTGTGAGGGAAACAAAGGGAGTGTCCATGAGCATTCCATGATGGGAGCCTAAGCGAGGTGGAAGTGCCGAGCTTAGGCCCGGATAGTCTGGTTTGCCAGCGTTGTAAGGTAATGAAGAATCATCATATTAATTGCTGTTGCTAATATAACGGCGAACTACTTGGGACATAATTTCAACTCTTGAGATTTTGGTTTTAATTCTGGCCGAGTTCCAAGTGTCGAATGGAAACTTGTGATATCCACTTTTCGACGCACTAGTTGCCAAGTCGTAATGTATTGTGGAATTTAAATATTTCCTGGATTTAAGCTGATATTTTATGTGGCCAATAATTTGTTGGATTTCAAATAATATTGTTTTGCGCAAGGCATTCTAGAAATGTTTGGCTTGGACTAGGATTGTCCAACTGCTTCGACGGCTGATCGTCTTTTGTATGTTGGCGATGTATTAAAAGTAACTTTGAGTAACCTTTATATCAGCGTTAAAATTACAACGCAAACTTGAATGAAATTCTATTAAGAAAATATTAAACTACAATAACATCTTCGTTTGCCTAGGTACAGCAAATATATTGGGTAATGAGTGGTTAGCAGGCACGCCCCCCCTTTCTTGTCGATCGCCATTGGTGTTTTTAAAGATTTACTAAAAGTCTTTGATATGTATATTTATACTTAATAGCCTTCTAGGCTTGTATTTGGTGGAATCATTAAAATATATTATTTGGGTTATCTAGTTTATGAAAACATTATTTCTTCATTAATGCAAATTAACACCTAATGAAAATATAGGTCATCCGATTGAGTTTGAGTACCTGAACAGGAACATAGGCTAGGTTAGTCGGCGCCCACAGATAGGACTTTTGGGTACTGCGCCCGAATTCCTCTAGACCACAGTCCCATAACCGCACAGATGGTAAAAGGATCGTGAGAATGTCAACACCCGGCTATGAGTTGAACAACTCTCACCGGACTGATGACTAGGGAACCCTAGGAACACACATATACATCTCTAACTATACTACTAACTAGTTGCATACAGTACAGAAAATATAAACAAATAAAAGTAGAGCATTAACGAGCAACTCGGCTCTTGGGCGTTAAGATAAGTTGTCGATTATCTGTGTGCATCTAGCTAGCGGTATCGTTCTAGTGTAATTAAGCATTGAATCAAAGAAACAGTTCTAAAAAACTCAGCAAGAATAAAAATGTTCTTGCCATTTATTAATAATAAAATATCACATGACAAAATTTATCTTCCCCTCACCAAGAATAAAATAAAATAATTATTTGTGCCTCACTTAGGCCTGATGCGCTTAATAAGCGTCTTTCTTGCATCTTTATACTACTGCAACAAGTATCTCTTGCTTAATAATATTTAAATAAACACAGAGTTTAATTAATGACAGTAGTGTCTGTCCAACCTGTTTACTAAAATTAGGCTTTAACGCAAAATATTACAAAACCTTTCTTCAATTACTCACGTTGCATGTTATCGCGTCTCTAGTTACGCCTTTCATCAATACAAATGCATTTCATCAACCTTCCCTTTCTTAGCACGTTCACAAACTTCTACCGTTCCATATCAACTACTTTCATCAAAGTATTTCTATATCATCATATTTAGTATTCCTACTAGAAATTACAACTGTAATGACGTTCATGAATACGTCTCTCTTCCTCTTACAAACTCCTCTATCGATTATACATCTCGTGCTATGTCCAAATACTATCCACATACTCCTTCCTTCGCTTCACATATTACTTTGTTACAATTTATCGCTTAATTCTGAATTTCAAGTCAGCTTGTGTCTGTTATGAAAATAACAATAAGCTTCCCTCATGTTTATGTTCATAATAAATCTTTATATCTCTCCTTCCATCTTACAGTATCGTTTCATGATAAATATACATCCATAACATTTCATAATAACGTTTCTCGTTCAGTTATGCCTTTTACTATCGCATACTGTTCTTTTCCGTACATCAAAATTCTGGGTTTTACAATGTCATTACATGGGTTTTACAATGTCATTACATTACTTGCATACAAGAGTTATCTCAATGTCAATATAGAATACTTCTGTTAATTGTATCGTTCTATACATCTTATTTTATTTCTGAAATGAATACTCTTCACTTATAGGATTCTCTGTCCTTCCATTCCTCACTTCAAGTAATAAAGTATTTACTTTCGTTAAACACATGACTATATTCTTTCTCTGATACATTACTGATTTATTTCCCACAAAGTTGTGCTTCATTTCTCTTGTTTCAATACAAATATATATCGTTCTTCAATATTTCCACAAATATACAAAATTCTCTAATATCATCAAATCTACTAAGTTCTCCAATGTTACAATAAATCTACGGAGTTCTCCAATGTTACAACAAATCTACGGAGTTCTCCAATGTTACAACAAATCTACTGAGTTCTCCAATGTTACAACAAATCTACTGAGTTCTCCAATGTTACAACAAATCTACGGAATATACGTTCGCAATCGCAACAAAATTGTTCGTAAGTAAAATTTTAGCGCTCTAAAAATGACAATGAAAAATACTAACGATGTCTGATATCATCGATGAAGACTTCAAAATACGTCCAAACGACGTATGAAAATAACTATCGCAATTACTAAAATTTACTAAAACTTTCAAGACAATAATAACATAGGTTACAAATGCAAATATGTTGGTCAATATTCTGGAATAACGTGAACAAAGTCTAACTACAGATATGAAAAATGCACTCTTCTACCTTCTTTCTAAGATCGTTGGTGACAGACCTGATGAATCCTCTGTCCTCGTAACATCACCATATGGTTTCTGGAATGCTGCGTGCTGCTCCAGTCTGGCTGTGTTATGTCACCTCGGCCTTGAATGGACTGCATTCAAGTTGAACGACCTGGTGTGCTGTCTCGAAAACAGGTTATCAGCTGCCTTCCCGGTTGCGACCCACTTCTCTCGTACAAGATGACACGACCCCGTCTCTGCTCTGCTGGCCTCGCGTCCATCAGTCCTGAGTTCCTTGTCGTGTCCATCACGCATCCGCTGGTCTTCTTCTTCTTCTCAAATCTAGATGTTCTTTGAAGTCGGTAGTTTGCATAGTTCTTTCCATCATGAAAAATCACCTCCATGTCGTGAAATTCCCTTGTGGTAGCTTGCAACGTTATGTTAGCGAAAACTGCGGTGGTCTGCAGTTCGCTAAGTCATCCTGGTCATTTCTGAATCCCACCGGTTCAGTATAGTTCTATCTTCCCATCATGGTGATTTTAAAACATCATTCTCACCGCGCAATTGTTTGTAGTCGTAGTTCTTCCCCTTCGACCTAAACTCTTAATCATTCTTGTCTAGATTGTTGAATTTCCAATGGTTTAAGTCTCCCTTTTCAGACTTTCGTTCTGCGTAGTTACGCGTTCGATGTTCAGTTTGTAACTTGCAGCGTTTCTCTCATCGTAGATTTCTTCTTTTAGAATATGATGAATAACTTTTCTCAATACTGTTGACTTGAAATATCAATTGTTTGTTTTCATTACTGCTTGTTTCATCTTGAAGTCTCCAGTTCACAAAACCTTTGTCTAATACTTCTGAAGAGTAAATACAATATACGTCTTTTCTTCTTGACGGTCCATGTAGAAAGAGCCTCGTTTGCTAGCGTCACCTAGCCTCCTCGGTTAGATTTCCCTCGTAAATCTGATCAACTAGCCTCCAACCGCTATGAATATTAACAAATTCATACATAACTTCTCTCTCAATCTTTCAACTTATAATCTGTTTTGCCAATTTTTTTTTTCTTCTCTGCTGGTGAATTCAATGTGTAACACTCTTATAAAATATTAAAATAAAGATTTTAATATTTGTTCCTTCCTCAGTATTCAAACTATTTTCCAATTGGTTCTCGCCTGAAAGTGGCGCACTTCTGACACGCGTTAGCTTCTCCCACTCTTGATACTGGCGTGTGTCTGACCTCAAAACCACCTTCGCTCTCCCCTCGCATCAAAAACAGGTTTCTCACCGCACACCTCGTTAAAAGCGTCGACTTCCAAAACAGTATCTCTATCATTCACTCGTGGTTAAAAATTTACCAAATCTTAAAATCTCCATTATACATGAAATAAAAATATTTCTTCAGACAAAAATTTTCCCAAATGCTTGTATTAACCTTCTCTTCCATCTGGACTGCTAATTTAGTCGAAAATTCCAATTTTAAAATATGCCATTTTTCTGATGTGGTCCTTGGTTCATACCTCATCCTGTCTTCTCCTCTCTCCTAGACATGATTTCGAGTGCAGTACCAAACCCGCACACCACTCAACGGAGTAATTCCGAAGTGTCCTTAATATGGGACAATAATAAAGGGTAGCATGACAAAGTTGAAAAGAAAAAGGAAACGAAAAGAAAGAAAAAAAATTGCAAATTCCTAAATTTTTCATCCAGAAAAACTATTGTACTTGCGAGTATTGAAAGTAGCTCGACAATAGTAATGCTCTCAAAAATCATTGTGGCACATTTATATACAAATGCACAGTCTACAAATGTAATTTGGGCTCTCTGTCTTGCAAGAAATTAGAGCTTACCGGTACTGATTTAACATCAGTACAAACATAAATCTACAACAATCATCGCTAGAATATACTTTTCCCCCATCAAAGTTTTAATGCTTAATTTCCAATTATTCAAGGTTGGATCTTGTAAAACTAACATTCCCTGAATGTCATTAAAATACCCTGATAATTCCCTGAGTTTTCCAGGATTTAAAAATTCCCTGAGTATTCCCGGTCTTCCATGTTTTACAGAGCCGTCGACAGCCTGCATAAGCACAGGCTTCAATAATTAGAGATTGGAATTTTTCGGTGATTTCAGAGTGAAGAAAGCGGTATTTTAAAGTGGCAAATTTGGTGGTTTCAAGTGCACTTTTCGGTACTTTCAAAATCATAAATTTTAGGCGGAATTTTTTAAATATCATGGATAACATGCATAACATAACACATTTCAGTCATCCTTCAAAGTATACTTGAGTGAAGAGATCCAAATTCTCTTGTGACAAACGATGACGCATATCACTTAACGTGCTAGTGTAAGCTGAAAAACAAAAGTTCACAGCGTTTGAACAGGGGATCCAAATGGTTTTCAACAAAGATTATGAGAACTTTGGAAATACAAATGTCATTCCTTTCAAAACTCCAACAGTGTCTGTCTTGGGCCTGTCATGCATCTGCTTCTTGATTAAAGTTTGCAGTTCTTTGTATCCTCTTAACACCTCACTTTCTTCCAGTGTTCCACAGAACGGCAACTTAATTTTCCTTGCAGTGTCCTCATTGATGTTCATTGGCACTATTTCTGCTGGATCAAACGCACACATTTGTAAATCCTGTTCCCAGGGTCAACGGATCTCAAGCTGATTAATTTTCCAAGAGCATGGGACCCAGCATTTACTAAAACTGAATGTATTTTCCCTCTTTTTAACACATTTCCACAACCCTCCCAACTGCTCCTTAATGTTGGTACCGTACATTCCAGAAACAGCTGAATTCTCCGTAGATGTCCATCAAGAAGGTGAACAGTTGGATGTGGCCTTCTAATAAGGGGATGAGTTCAGTGATGTCTGTGCCAAATTCTTTGAATCTCAAGTAATTCGTCGGGTGAAACATTGTTGAGAAAATCAACACCAGAGTTATCAGTCCCTACTACTTCACTCATAAATTGCACACTACAGAATTAAACCAAGAAGACCACCTGGTTAATACTGGTTCAGGAAACAGTGGCACATTTTGATCTGGATACTTGCCATCTAGATATTCATGTCTGAAAGGCGGACTATATGACGCCATGCGTCGCGTAGGTACTAGGATGAAGGGGCAGATGATCTTGCTGTTCCGGTCCTTAAAACCTCAATAACTAAGTACTGTTGACTAACTAGGATGACTTCCCAGATTGTTAGAGATCGCTGTATGCAGAAAGTGAGGCCCGCTATCTACCGTTAAGTTTCCAATCTTTCCGTGTTTGTTGGATGCTCTCCATGCAGTCATGTCATGGGAGAAAATTACCGCTACTACACTCGCACAAAAACAAGAGTTTGTCAGCTTCTGTGACGACGATATTTTAAACGGGCAAGGTGGTCTCACTACGATGACATTAGGGCAAAACCTGGATGAATGTCAAGATGCAGAAGAAAGTGACATCCAGTAGTTAGACTTCGATAAAGACAATCATGGTTTCAGACATGAGGATATTGTATGGAATTTGACTGTCGGTGAGGTAAACTGGGATCCAGTACATATAGAATGCAGGAGTGATGCAAAGGAAATCCCTAAAGTTCCCACAGTCAAGCTAGTGTGTCTATAGTCACACTTATCTCTTATATAGAAAATCAAGATAATTTTTCGTTCTCATATATTGTTTTCTTCAGAATTGTACAATCTAAAATTAGAAAAAATAAACCATCTAAGAAACAAAAAGTGATGAGTAATTTTTCTTAGTTTTTAATATTGGTAAAATCCACATAGTGTGTCTTACAATACTATGTTATAAAGTTGGTTTTTTTGCGTGTTTATAAAATACATTTCAATCTTTTTAACCAATAGTTTTCTCTTTGCTAGGCTTAAAAACATTACTGTAGATAATTCGCAGTTTTCAATATTTCGCGGAAATTCGTGCATTAATTGCCGCGAATTATCGGAAGTGCACTGTAAAAAAAGCTAAAATTCGCGGTTTCATGCGAAATTCATGCATAATTCGCGAAATTCGCGTCTTCATGCGAAATTCGCGAAATTTCGCGACTTCAAAAACCATTTTGTTTGCCATTTTTAGGCTTATAAAAACACATTACCATCTGTGTATTACTTCATTTAATAATTCGCGAAATTCGCGATCGCGAATTTTTCCTATCCCTATCAATAATGTATCCAATGGACAGTGGAAGTTATTAATTTACATCATTGTTCAAAGACCAAACGATCCGAGGTACAATATAACGGTTGATAATGGCGAGGTGCAACATATTGCACCAACCATTGCCTAAGGTCCATAGATTTTAATTATGTTTTACATCCACCATCACCATGTCTTGGCACATACCTCAACTGCTGGCTCTTCTGCAGCTTCATCGGTCGCCTGGTCGAAATAACCACAGCCCTGGATTGTTGCTACCAGCTCTTTTAACTTGGCGTAAGTTGTGCCTACGATTTCTTTCGGCTTCGCATCCACAATAGCCAACAAATGTTCCGCAGCCAGCTGAAGTTGCTCCTGAAACACAAATGCCTTATATGGTAACGCTACCATGTAGATGTTGTCATGGATTAAGAAGCACCACGGCCTATCAGCCAGTGTCATATGTCTAGTCTGGTAATATTAATCTATGCCAACCAGAGAGTGTGTGCAGTAACCAAGAAACGAAAATGAAGAGGGTCGTGAAAAAGACTTGTTATCATTCACACAAAATTGGTGCCGAAACCCAGGAAACTTTAGCGTTTGCACGAACCAGGAACACTATCTCAGTTTCTCATGCAAGTAGAGGCTTGGATTATATATACATGTGTATGACGGTAATTTTATTTCCTTTTTAAGTAGTCATAACCTGGAAACCACCACAATAAAAGGAGCGCCATTTTGTCAGTGAATAAGAACTGCATGCTCAACACGAGCACACGGAATACGGAGTAATACGACACTCACTAGTGCCATCTGTCGGAAAACTGGTAATTCACTTCTTAGCAGCAGACGTCATGGAAGACGATACAACGGCACAGCTCACAAAATTGAAACGCAGACGAGTGACTTACCGTTCTAATGCAACACGTTTTATAAATAAAATTAATTCCTCTAGCCAGTCCACGGAATTAGATGAAATTGAACATTTCCACGAGCGTCTGCAGGAAACCTTATCGTCCCTAAATGCTCTAGATGAAAGTTAGTTGTTTTAAGGGGCGGATCTACGAGGTCATCTGCCCCTCTTAACACAGATTAAAGAATACAAATTTGGAATTGAATATAAAATTTTGAAGTGGACACCTACATTTAAAAAGACCAAAAATGTATAAAACAAAAACAAAAAATCAAATAAAAATAAACAAAAATTATCATAAACCGCACTCGTTCCAGGTTCCGTATTGACCATGTTTACAAGAAGTATAACACAATTTTCGATGTCATATGATGTTTCACACCAACATATGGGCTGAAGAAGGAAACATATCAAGTTTCCGAAACATGTACCTATAGTATTTTTAGTAAAGTAAAGTATTGATTTGGCGAGTGAAAATTGTGTTATACTTCTTGTAAAAAATTATCATTCAAGAACGAACAAGTTGTCGAGTCAATTTTTACTGGAAAATTTAGATTGCTGGCCCTAACCCACTCTCACTTGTAAAGCGGATAACGCAATCAGCAGCCACCGCGTCAACGGCTAATATAAGTTTGAGTGTCGTCTGCAAACCAAGGTTTCTTCGTAAGTCAGCAAGATCCACACACTCGGAAAGCATCTAAGACCCACTCGATGACGAAAACGACATAGTAGCTTGCGAAGAATTTGGACAACTCCAAACGGGCAATCAGAAAGGCCACGGGCCTCATGGAACAGATATGTGCTGGGGGGAGACCAATTTAACCACTCCGTCTCCTAGCACCTTCGTTCGACCCCCAACTACACAGGGTATAAAGCTTCCTACTATCAAATTGCAGTCATTCTCGGGGAACATAGAAGAATGGCCAGCATTTAGGGAGCAGTTTGAGTGCTCCATTGACAAAACTTATTCAGTGTCTGTCAAATTTGCCAGTCCAGTGTGGTATAAATCAGCACACACTAAACAAGTTGACACTGCACTCAACGAAAGCTGCAGAATCATTACTGGTTGCTTGAAGCCTACTCCAGTTGAGAAAGTCCACTGCTTAGCTGGTATTGCTTCTGGGGGAGATACGCAGGGAGGTAGCAGCAAACAAGGAAAGATTTAAGGCATCCACATCCCAAACACACCCACTATTTGGATATTCCCCCGCCCAAACTCTCCTTAAATCTAGGAAAAGCTTCCTACGGACTACAGTCAGCCTTGAAGTCAATGCTGACACTGATAGGGCAAGAATGTAGAAGGAAAGAACTGATCATCTGTCCGGCTGGATGACCCCGAATGAAAGCCTTCCTCCGGGCCATATGGAAGGCTGGCAACATGGAAGGCACTCAACAGACTACGGACTGGAGTTGGAAGAACCAAGATGAACCT
This sequence comes from Meconema thalassinum, assembly GCA_946902985.2. Classification (NCBI taxonomy): domain Eukaryota; kingdom Metazoa; phylum Arthropoda; class Insecta; order Orthoptera; family Tettigoniidae; genus Meconema; species Meconema thalassinum. Next base: position 176,259,824 of record OX336392.1, read on the forward strand.
GCAGAAATGGGGTTTTTCGAGTGACTCTCCTCTGTGATTGTGGGGAACTACAGACAGTGCCCACTATGTCCAGCAACATGCACAATGGAAGATTTAACACTTGCCAATCCGAATACTATTGACATCGCCCGTTACTGGACAAAGAACATTTAATATGGTTGCGGATTACCTGGCAGTCAGATGTTTGTGTGTTGTTCAACTGACTTGTATGTCAGTGTCCTTACTTAATATTAGATTTAGAATAGTTTGCCGAGTACTTTGTGTCTTTATTAACAATTCACTGTACCCTTATTATTATTATTTGTATTTGATTCTCACTCTTTACCAAGTATTTTGTGTCTTTTTTACAATCAACTGTATCCTTATTGTTATTATTATTTGTATTTGATTCTCACTGTTTACCATTTGCGACATATATTTGTGATTGGTGCTCCTGATACGAATAAAGAAAGATTAACAAACATGTGTTTCTCTGCGGATACTTGGAAGGCGAACCTAAACGTCTTGTACATGGGATATCCATAACAGCAGGTACCTATGAGTAGATTAAACAAATTCTGACAGCACATGTGGCGATACGAATAGATTTATTCAATCTCATCTCGATTACTTAGAAAACCTCGAAGTTGGAGTTTCAGAAGCCCCTGAGGTATTAAATGCAACCTACATTGAATGCCACCGCCAGATCGAAGCTTTGAAAGCACTAGGAGAAGACGTCGACACACATGATCGAATCTTGGCACCCAAATTACTAAGAGCCTTTCCGGAAGACATATGCCGCTGCTGGCTTATCCTCGCCGAAAGACTAGGCATACAAGAAGAAGACACCAGCCAACTAATGGAGTTCCTCAACAAAGAAGTTGAAGGAACCCTAAATGCGCAAAAGATACGGGGAGATGCACCGTTGGTCACCACTTCAGAGCCCACAGCAGCCAATCTTCACATGCATACGTAAATCAACAAACAAAAGGAAAGACAGAAACGGGGTATAGATCCGTTCTGCGTGTACTGCGTAAACCGAGGTCACTGGGGTCAGGTTTGCCAGCAGATGAAGGACGGTCAGGCGAGGATTGAGAGATTAAAGGCAACAAATTGATGCTTTCTTTGCCACCACCAAGGGCACAATATAACCAACTGTTTCAAGTAGGGGAAGACGACTTGCACCAAATGTCTTGGGTCATGCCACGTGTCTATCTGCTCTGAAGGTAACAACTTGCGGACCTCCGTAGGCAAGATAGGGGTCGCCACGTACAATTTCACTCACCTACAGACGGCAAGTGTATGGATCAAGGGGCCGACAGGGCGAAGCAAATTAATCCATTGCATCCTGGACGTGGGAAGTCAATCGAGCATCATCTGCAACTCTCCGATTGACTCGCTGCAACTTAATGTCACTGAGCACAAGACTCTAGAGATAAGCACGTTTGAATCACCCTCCAATATTCAGTACACTAGAAGGAAGGTCTGCTTCTACATGACAGGTTATTCAACCAAAGCTCAAGTCTCGATTACAGCGTTTGAAAGCCACAGCACCTACACCCCACAGCCGACCGCTCCTAAAGACATAACCGCCCTGACAACATTAAGATAAAGCTAGCAGATCCGAGAGATAACCACGCCACGGAACTTCCAATCGAGGCACTCATAGGTGCCGATTCCTACTGGTAGATAGTTACAACAAGAAAACCCATTATAGTGTCACCATCACTGGTCCTCTTTCCTACTATCTTTGGGTATATCCTCAGTAGAAATAGGTCAGGCGTCACAGTCAACCAGATAATGGTCCATCACATTTCTTCTGCTGTAGATGAAGTTTCTGATGACAGTCTACATCAGTTTTGGAAGCTATTGGCATTAAGGAACATCAAGGCCGAACACTTTCACCCAAGAATCACGCTATTCTCCAAGATTTGGGAGTATTAGTTACCATTTTCGGTCCGTATTGACAATTATATAATATAATTTAGTGTACAATTTTCCGCCAAAATCAATACATTACAGGTGTGTTGCATGCGCTTGTATGCGGTACATGTTTCGAACCATTAATTTGCGGTCCTTCATCAGCCACATTATAGTACAATAGATAACATCACATTGAAAAACGCTGAGTAAAATAAAATAACATTATGCATGCACACTAGTCACTCATAACTACACATTAAAAATTTTGAAAAGGACATATTTCGTTGACTTATTCTCATGTCCAAGCATTCTGTAGATTACGTTATTGTTCGGACTGATTACCTATCCTGTCAATTCAATATGTCCCATTTTCTTGCCGAATTATGCTGAAAGGTTGTGTCATGTTTTAAAGGTAATTTTCCTTGCTTCATATAGGGACGAAAAATGGAGAAGTAATCCCAGTTGAGCGGCCTACAATAACGAAAAAATAGAATTAATTTTTGTGATGTGACTTTTATAAAAAAGGTTATAGATTGGATGCCTACTTACTTCGAATGAAAATCAACAGGTAGGACCCCACTGAACCTTAACATAATAACGGTGACACTTTATATTTTAGTGTTAATATTTTAAAATTAAAAACATGGAGATTAAAGGACAGACAGGTGCAAGAAGAGTTTAACAGGGAATTACAACAACTAATACCAAAGACAGATGTTGGGCATGTGGAAGAAGAACATTTTAAGCATGCATTTGTTAGTTCAACATCATCATCATCAAGTTTCCACTCCAGTTTCCCGGGTGTGGTTTACGAGCGCTCTCCATTTTAGTAGATTCATGTACCACTGCTTCTTCAAGACTACATCCCAGTTGATTCCCTTGGATGTGATATCTTCCTCCTAGGTCTTCCAACAGGTCCCTTTCCAGTAATCTCAGTAATGTTACGGCTGTGAGTTTGATTCGTCGGCTCACCACGTGAGTCACAGCCGCCCCGGGCTATGCCTCTGCGTGTTACCTGCGCCTTACGCAACGGGGCTGCGAGGACAAAAGGATGGACCAGAATATTCGCGACCCAGCTAGTGATGGAAATCTCGAGAAACCGTGAATCCTGGACAAGTCTAGAAGCATTCATTGAGTCACCAGCCTGCTATATCAAGCGGCCTCAAAGCGAGGGAACGACAGTGTGTTTTTGAGCTAGTGCGACAATAGTTGGTGACGTGACTTGCAAAACCCAAGTGAGGCTATTGCATGCGGTGAAGTGCTGTGTGGATTGCGAAACACAGTGGACTGTTTTCCTAGCCTGCAGACGGCGAGACAGTGCACATTCAGAACAAGTGAGTGTGGCTTGTTTACTTGAGGGAGAGTGCTGTTACTTCTAGCCGAGGACACGGAGCTCATTACGGTAGGATTAACTGCATAACTGAGTGAAAGGGTGAGTCGAGCTCCATAGAGGCAGCTTCTGCAAGACAGCTAATTGTTTTCTATCTGTTTATTGTACGGTGAATAATTCTAACCTGCAATAAACCTAACATTTCTTTAAAGGAACAATTGTGTTGTGCTTCTACCCACCGTAATTCAGTTAACGAAAGTGCCACTAGGGGTGGCACGTATCAACTGGTGTCAGAAGTGGGATTACGAACCCAAGCACAACACCTGAAGTCCTGGTTTCAAAACCCAAGCAGGTCATTTTACCACAGTTCACTAATTCTCCTGTAAGTGCATGCCCTTCACAAGACAAACAGCTAAAATGGATGCACAATTAGAACTACTGCTAGAAAAGTTAAGTGGCATGGGAACCAAGATGGAGGACGGCCAGAAGAAGATAGAAGACAGTCAAAATAAGTTAGCGGAGGACCTGAAGAAGATGGTAGACGGCCAGAAGAATTTAGCCAAGGACCTGAAGGATGGCCAGAAGAAGATGGAAGACGGCCAGATTAAGTTAGCAGAAGACTTGAAGAAATTAGAACAGGGCCTACGTGAGGAAGTCACGGCAGTGGAAAAGAAGTTCGACGCCTTACAAGTGGAAGTTGCCGAGCTGCAGCAACGGCCACTGATGGGGGTGGAAGAGAAATTCAACGCCTTACAAAAGGAAGTTGCCGAGCTGCGCCAACGCCCGCCGACGGGGGTGGAAGAGAAATTCAATGCTCTACAGAAGGAAGTTGACGAGCTGCGCCGACGCCAGCCCACAGGTACACCGGGAATATCAGGGACGGGACAGAGCAGAGTGATGCCCCCAACCTTCGACGGAAAGGTACTGTGGAGCACTTACTTGCGTCAGTTCGAGGCGGCCTGTTCCATAAACAACTGAAACAACACGGAAAAGGCTACAGCTCTCAATGTAGCGCTGAGAGGGGATGCCCTTAATGTCCTTCAGGCCATCCCGACTGGATCCCAGGACTACGCTCCACTAATCGCCCATATGGAGTCCCGATATGGAGATAGCCATCTTCAGCAGGCCTACCAGATGCAGCTCCGTACCCGGGTACACCAAATATTCCCAAGTACAAAAGAAGGCGGAAACCCTGCAGGAATTCGAGATGGACATCGCACCCCTCGTAAGGCTCGCCTATCCAGCAGCGCCGACCGACTTTCTAGAACAGATTGCGACACAGACCTTCATTGACGGACTACAGGAATCGGATACTCAACTGGCACTGCGACTTGCGCGCAATAAGACACTTGCAGATGCGCTGAGCCACGCACTTGAGTTTGAGACGGCAAAACAGGTATCTAGAAAGCACGCGCGGGTGCGTCAAGTGGACGTCGACGAACCAGCCAAAGCCGATGAGACCAAGCCCCTGGCCGATGAACTGATGGAGGCGCTAGGCCGGTTCTTTAAGAGCCGAAGTACCACCAACAACGACGTAGCCGAAGGACATCCGGAGAGGCGGCCCGGAAGAGGACTACCGACCTGCTGGACCGGCCGTAAGAGACGCCACCTGAGCAAGGACTGCGGTGATCGCCGACGCCAAGGGTTTCCGTCGGAAAAGTCAGTCGTAGGGAAACCGCGCGGCTCAGCCAGCCTTGGGGGGCAAAGGTCGGCGTGTGACAGTCGTCAAGCCCAGGCAGTCCAAGTTCGTGTGACGAAGTTACAATAGCAGCCTGATGGTCGACGGAGTCGTCAATGGAGTGAGCTGGCCCATGCTGATCGACACCGGAGCATCGAGGACCGTCGTCAACCCCACCGTGATCCCGAAGTGGAGACTGCAACCCACACGAAGGAACCTAAAGCTAATAACCGCGACTGGAGAGACTGCACAGGTACATGGCAAAGCATCACTGGAGTTCGTCATTCGTCGACGGGCGGTGAAGCATCCAGTGCTCGTGGCTGATGTATCAAACGAAGTGATCATCGGAATGGACTTCCTGGACCAGAACAACATCATCTTGGACCTGAGTACCAACACTCTGCACTTCGGAGGTGAGGAACTTGCTTTGCAACCAGCACACGAGGCCATCACTGCACGACGAGTAAGGCTGAGAGAGGACGTCATTGTTCCCGCCAGGACGGAGGTCAGCGCTGCCGTAATTGTCGACGGAACAGCTGAGGGAGTGGCGGCTGTCATCGAGCCAAAATATGAGGACATCCAGACAAAAGAATTGCTAATTGCCAAGACCCTCATCAACACGACACCTTGGCCGTACGTCCGCCTATCCAACCTGAACGACTACGACATTACGGCTCACCGAGACACCAACCTAGTTACGTGGATTGCCCGCATCACAGACACGACGGACGGACACCTGCAGACGGACAACCGAAGAAGATGCACCCTGCCAGAAGAACTACAGAAGCTGTACCAAGAATCCCAGGACCATCTAGACGAGGAACAATCACACCAACTTCGGGACCTGCTACGCGAATTCCAGGATGTCTTTTCCATGGGGAGCAAAGACTTCGGCATGACAAGCTTGGTCCAGCACGGAATCGACGTTGGGGACAGCGCACCGATTAGGGCCCCATTCCTACGTGTCCCGCTCGCCAAGCAAGCCGAAGTCGATTGGATGGTAGAAGAGATGAAGGAGCAGGGGGTGATCGAGCCATCACATAGTCCTTGGAGTTCTCAGGTTGTGCTAGTGAAGAAGAAGGACGGTTCCACCAGGGTCTGCGTGGATTACAGGCGGGTGAATGACGTCACGAAGAAGGACAGCTACCCTCTACCCCGGATGGACGACACCCTGAACACCATATCAGGGTCAAGATGGTTGTCCACCTTGGATTTGAAGAGTGGCTACTGGCAGGTGGAGGTCAACCCTAAGGACCGCGAGAAATCTGCGTCCTCTGTGGGCAGTGGACTCTGGCAGTTCACGTCATGCCATTCGGTCTGTGCAACGCCCCTGCGACCTTCGAAAGGCTAATGGAGTCCATCCTGAGGGGACTACACTGGAAGACTTGCCTGGTCTACCTAGACGATGACATCGTTCTGGGGAGAAGCTTTGAGGAGCACTACAGCAACCTGAAGGAGATCTTGATGAAGCTACGGGCTGCCCACCTGAAGTTGAGCCCCAAGAAGTGTCAGCTCTTCCAGAAGCAGGTCCAGTAAATTGGGCATATCGTCTCCGAGGAAGGGGTGCGCATCGACCCAGAGAAGACCGCAGCTGTGAGGATGTGGCCAGTTCCGAAGGACAAGTCCCAACTACGAAGCTTCTTGGGACTCTGCAAGTATTACCGTCGCTTCGTGCAAGGATTTGCCGACATCGACTGACTGAGAAGGACCAACTCTTCACTTGGACAGCAGAATGCCAAAGTGCCTTCTAACAACTCAAGCAGGCTCTGTGCACCGCACCTATTCTGGCCTAACAAGGTTCATCGTCGATACCGATGCCGGCGACTTTGGTATAGAGGGAATCCTGTCGCAAGTAGTGGACGGCAAGGAGAGAGTAGTGGCCTACTTCAGATAAGCCTTGTCAAAGCCAGAGAGGAACTACTGCGTCACCAGGAAGGAACGGCTCGCCATCGTGAAGACCATTGAACATTTCCACAAGTACCTGTACGGGCAAGAATTTCTCATCAGGACCAACCATGCAGCCCGAGGGTCAACTTGCGCGGTGGTTAGAGAGGCTTCAACAGTACAACTGAGATTCAGCATAGGAAAGGCCAACTGCATTATAACGCCGACGCCCTGTCACCAAGACCGTGCCCCGAAGACTGCACCTTCTGTGCCAGAAGGGAGGAGAACACCGGGATACAGTGCCAAAGGACTACCGTGGAACTTCAAGGGAGCTGGAGCCGCGAATCTTTCACATGGGCACAAGCAGAAGATGATGACCTGGGACTGATAGCCGAATGGAAGAGAGCCTGTGTTCCCAGACCCGGGTGGAGCATTGTGAGCGACTGCAGTCCAAAGTTCAAGTCCTACTGGGCGCAGTGGGACTCGCTGATGGTAAGGGACGGCCTCATCTGCCGTAGCTGGGAGAGCACCGACGGGAAGACATCTCGAGAACAAGTCGTCGTTCCAAAGGCTATGCCGGAGGAAGTCCACGGAGGATCATCTGGTGGACACCTAGGGATAAAGAAGACCCTGAAGAAGCTGAGAGAGCGGTTCTACTGGATCGGATGCTGAGCAGACGTGGAGAACCACTGCGCGAGGTGCCTCGATTGCGCAGCCAGCAAGGGCCCAGGACGAAGACGATGGGCCCACTGAAGACCTACAATGTGGGTGGCACCATGGAGACAGTGGCCATCGATGATGCTGGGCCATTCCCGCTGAGCGAGGCAGGAAACCGTTACATATTGGTCGTCAGCGACTACTTCACCAAATGGCCAGAGGCGTATGCACTCCCTAACCAAGAAGCCGCGACGATCGCAGAGACCCTGGTGAAGGAATTAGTCAGCCGGTACAGAGTACCCTTGGAGCTGCACTCCGACCAACGGAGGAACTTCGAGTCGCAGGTGTTCCAGAACCTATGCCAGCTGCTGGGAACCCGGAAGACAAGGACGCCGCCGCTACACCCCCAGTCCGACGGAATGGTGGAGGAGCGATTCAATCGCACCATCGAGAAGCATCTCCGGATAGTCGTCAGCGAACACCAGAGGGATTGGGACAGACGCCCTCCAGTATTCTCCTGGTCTACCGCGCCGCCGTGCATGAAGCCACCGGGTGCACACCAGCCTGGGCCATGTTTTGGGAGGGAACTCCCGTCTACCTGTCGATCTTGCCTTTGGCCGACCTGGGAATGATCCGGTCCCGGTAAGCCAGTATTGTCAAGAACTGGTCGACCGACTGGAGGATGTGCACGCGTTCGCAAGGAGGAGACTGCGGATCAAGACCAACCGAATGAAGACCCGATACGACCAGCAGACGGATGCCAGCGGATTCCACGAGGGCGACCTGGTCAGGCTCTTCAACCCATTACGGAAGCAAGGCCTGTCACCCAAACTGCAGAAGGCCTGTGAGGGCCAGTACCGAGTCGTGAAACTGATCACAATGTCGTCTACTGGATCCAGCGGAGCCCAAGGGCAAAGATGAAGATCGTGCATCAAGATAGCCTGGCAGCCTAAGGAAGGACACAGATGTACCAATGATTGATCGGGACGATCAGCCTTTTAGGAAGGGGGTGGTGTTACGGCTGTGAGTTTGTTTCGTCGCCTCGCCGCGTGAGTCACAGCCACCCGAGGCTATGCTCTGCCTCTGTGTGTTACCTGCGCCTTACGCAACGGGGCTGCGAGGACAAAAGGATGGACCAGGATATTCGCGACCCAGCTAGTGATGGAAATCTCGAGAAGCCGTGAATCCTGGACGAGTCTAGAAGCATTCAATGAGTCACCAGCCTGTTATATAAAGTGGCTTCACCAGCGAGGGAACGACAGTGTGTTTTTGAGCTAGTGTGACAATAGTAGGTGACGTGACGTGCGAAACCCAAGTGAGGCTATTGCATGCGGTGAAGTGCTGTGAGGATTGCGAAACGCAGTGGACTGTTTTCCTAGCCTGCAGACGGCGAGACAGTGCACATTCAGAACAAGTGAGTGTGGCTTGTTTACTTGAGGGAGAGTGCCGTTACTTCTAGCCAAGGACACGAAGCTCATTACGGTAGGATCAACTGCATAACTGAGTGAAAGGGTGAGTCGAGCTCCATAGAGGCAGCTTCTGTAAGACAGCTAATTGTTTCCTATCTGTTTATTGTACGGTGTATAATTCTGACCTGCAATAAACCGAAGATTTCTTTAAAGGAACAATTGTGTTGTACTTCTACCCACCGTAATCCAGTTAACGAAAGTGCCACTAGGGATGGCACGTAACAGTATGTAACCATTGTTTTGCAATTCTTCCTTTTGTCATACGTTTGAAGTCACCAAACCATCGCAAAAGTGCCCTAGTTATGGTCTCCTTCATGGACTGATTTATTCCAGCTTGTTCTCTGATCATCTTATTTCTTACTTTGTCTTTCCTAGTTTAGTGAAGCATGCTTCTTAGAAACTTCATTTCTGAAGCCTGAAGTTTGCTGTAGTCTTTTTTGGTAGTTGTGCATGTTAGTTATGCAGAGAAAATATGTGGGAGAACATCAGGAAAGATAAAAGATAAAGAAACATCTTGGTGGAATGAAAGAGTCGGAAAGAATAGAAAATAAATGCATGTACAGCATATCTACCTATAGTAATCATAAGTAAGGTACTCTCTGAACTAATCTTCACTGTTGTCATTGATACATTTAGGGGCTTTGTAACATAGTGGTCACGTAACCCCCATATACTTGGGTGTGAGTGTGTGTCAATGTGCACATTTGTATCTGAAGCAAGAATTGGCCTTAAGGAGACACTCCGGAGATAAAAGTCGATATTTTGTTCATTTTGGTGAATTTTTTTTAATGACTGAAATTGAAAGGATTTGGTTTCTTTTTTCTTGTCACAAAGTTATTCTGCTGAATTCAAACAATGTATCACCTTAAATATGCTTTGTTTGTCAGTCTGAACACAGCAGAAATGGACGTGGCATCTGCTGAACTGCTTTGTTAGATTATGATCTCATTGTCATGTTTCCATTCAATCAAATCAATAAAATATCCCTGTTCTTTGCAAGTAGCATCCAGGGGATGGGCTAAGAGGCATATATTTCTAAAGAATCGAGCTGTAAGATCTACCATGTTTTTGAATGAATTTATAAAGCCTGCTAAGGACTAATATTTCAGTACTTGACTCTAGAGTCATTGAGCATCATTGTATGCTTGTATTGGTATTCCTGATGTCATACAATAAATCCGACAACTATAAGTTTTGTTATTCTTGTATGTTTCATCTTTCTGGTGGCGGTAGCCAGTCTGTTTACTTTTGTGAAGTTTGTGCAAGTAACCTGTTGTAGTTGTGTATCAAGCTCCCAGAATTACCAATATTCGTACAGAAGCTGCTAAGAAAGGAAGGAAAAAGATACAGTTCTGGTGACTTTTAGGTAATGGATCAGGAAGATAACGTCACTTGAACTTTGCTTTAATTTTCCCGCCAATTGTAATTTTACATTTAAATCCCATTTTTCTTCCCCATAATATTCTGCCAAATGTAAGAAAATTTGTATGGTATATGTATCACAGCTATTTTAGGAAACCTGCGTAAGGAATTCTTGATTGCAGAATTTTTCCCAGTAGTAGGGATTTCATCATCATCATCATCATCTTGTACAGTTTCCAGCCCCATACTGGGTCTGTTTGGAACATAAGCCTCGCCACTTAGTCCTTTCTTACCACCACCTCTCCAGTGTCACTGGTCCAGTCCTCGCCTCTCTTCTTGACACATTCCTCCACTCCTTTCAGTCATCTATCTCTTGGTCTTCCCCTTGGTCGTTTCTTCTGCATCTGCATCGCATGTATGCTCTTGGGAATCTTCTTCTCTTCCATTCTCTTTAAGTGTCCAGACCATCTCAGTCTTGATGTCTCAATCCTATCTCGCAAGGGCTCCTCTTTCACTATTTACCTGACCTTTTTATTCCTCACCGTATCTCTTCTTGTTACTCCAATCCTACTTCGCAGGAACTTCATTTCACTTGCCTGTATTCTGCTTATGTCTCTTTTCTTCATTATCCACGTTTCTGAAGCATAGGTCAGTATCGGGATATAGTAGCTTCTGTATAACACTTCCTTGCTTTTTTGTGGGACATCTTTATTCCACTGTAAGCTCCTAATGCTTCTCAGAAATGCTTCTGCCTGTCTGCCACGTTCCGTAATCTCTTTGTCATTTCTCCCATTTTCCTCCACTATACTTCCCAAATACTTGAGACTTTCCACCTTCTTCAGCTGTCCACCTCCAAGTATTATCGCACTCATTGGTCTGTCCTTTATCCTGGTTGTAAACAGGATCTCATATTTACTGATGTTCAACTTCCATCCGTACTCTCCCACTGTTTCTTTCCAAGCCTTCAGTTGCTTCTGAATTTCCTCCTCCTTGTTTCCCCAGACCATGAGATCATCTGCAAACACCATTGCTTTCATCTTATCTTCTTCTATCCTTCCTGCTACCCGTGTCATTACCTCGTCCATAACCACAATAAAGAGTAGGGGTGACAGTGCACTACCCTGTTTCAGGCCACTCATTTGTCTGAACCAGTCTTGTTCTTTCCCCTCCAACTATCATACAACTCACACTTCCAAAATACATCTCCTTCACTCTGCCTACAGTCCCTTTTTCCACTCCCATGTTTTCCATTGCTTCCCAAACCTTCTCCCTACACACACTATCATAGGCCTTTTCGATGTCCAGGAAGGCCATCAACAGATGCTCTCAAAATTCGTAGTGGTGTTCCTGGAGCTGTCTCACTAAAAATATGAGATCCACTGTTGATCTCCCAGGTCTGAATCCATACTGCTCCTCTTTCAATACTCTCTCCACTTTGGCTCGTATTCTACTTTCTAATATCTTTTCATTTATAAGTCCAAAATTTTAGAACATAAAAATTACACAAATTTAGTATGATAATATCTCATTATATAAATTATTTACAGAAAAATCGATACGTAGTGCTTTTTGAAGAAGTATTATCTACCTAATACCAAATTTCCATTAACATGTCATTTAAAACCTATGAAAAAAATGGAATTAAAAATTTAATATATATATTTTGGAAAAATTATAATTTTAGTCTACTCATATGAAACAAATGTTTGTAATATCTCCACCTATATTTGGGTGACATTCCCACAAAGTTTCGTGAAAATCCATGCATTAGGTAAAAAATATCTGTTTATCCCAGAAGAGTGTCGCCTTAACCACCCTGGAGTAAAAGTCACCTTCTAGGATACCCACCTCTTCTCAGTTCTGCCCCATGAAGATGAGTATACTCTCAGACCACAATTACATTTCTTGGCAGAGCCAGGAATCTAACTCAGACTTCCACGGTGAATGCCAAAAATGCAAGTCACTACACCTCTAGGAGAACCCTCATCCTTACTTCCACAAGAGTTGCTCAAATCAACAACTACAGAGCACTTTACTCAGGCCGACCAAATTCAATCAGATCATAAATATTTATCCATTTCTAAAAAGTCCCTATTTTATTGGAAAGTAATCAACTCCTTCAACACACATCATGCAATGTGAAATGATGAAAAGCGACCCATGGAAAAAGCATCAAGTCTAGGAGAAAGAGTTATTGTCCATACCTGAAAAGGAGGGAGTCCCTCTTCTGCAGCATGTTTAGGAGAAACTTCACCATATAGATCATCCAAATACTTCAAGTCTTCTTCGGTGAGTTGTGCTGCACCATTTCGTCCAGCCAGGAAATCCTCCCGCACATTGTCTTGGCCCATGTTTTGGAGAACATCCTGTAAGGAACAAATCAAAGAGGAAACACACAGATGAAATTAGGAACTGTATAAACAATCCTTCTCATAAACAAAGTAATGCCATCAGCAACTTGGAAGAAATATGTCGTATTGCCAATGTTAGCATAGGAGGGGTAAAATCTGAGCAAAAGTGTGAACACTGCTTGTGGGAAATTAAAAACCTTATGAGGTAAATCATGTCCATAAAATATTGCCAAGCGACAAAAAGAGCCACACCACTGAAAATTTCCGCACAGGAAACCCATGCAATAATAATAATATGCAAGTGAAACTCGGATACTTAACACATGATGGCCACTCAAATCGGTCGACGATTTTCCAGGAGTTTTCCAGGAGTAATTCTCATTTTTCCAGATTTAAAAATAAGGGAGAGTGTGTGTGTGGGGGGGGGGGGGGGTTATCGGTTGCCTACTTCAAGACCAAAATAAAGCAGTTGTGTTTGGTTTACTTATACAGATGTAGACAGAAATTAGTGGCGATTGCGTTATTGATACGCAAGCCTTCACACATATTATTTAATTGTTGTTTTAAAAAGCCGTTGTGATTCAAATATCCGCTTAAAAAAAAAAGAGGGAAAAGAATGCCGCCTGTAATTTTATTGCGGTGAAGTTCTCTATAATCAATATGTTTTACAAAAAATACTATTGCGTGTTCTCACACACAGAAACAGGAAGCCTGAGGAAATTTCTTTCGTTAACGATAGAGTGCTCACCCAAAACCGCAGCGGGAGTATGATTTAAGATGGAAAGATTTTTATAATTACTTAACAGTGGCTATTTTCCAGGAGTTTTCAATTTTTTCATCATTTTCCAGGAGTTTTCCAGACCTAATAAAAATCCAGGATTTCTAAGTTTTCCAGGAGTAGTGGCCACCATGTTAACAGGGTGACTTGAAAAACATCGAACGAAAGATCGAGGAAAATTCTTGGCCCAGAAAGAAAAGAAGATGGATACCAAATGAAATCTCGTAAAGGAACTGAGAAATAATCCAATCTTGTGGCAGACATCAGAAAACGAACATTGCAATTTTATGGAACTGTCCAAAGACTTCCATGGACAAGGCTTACACACCTACGCAGAAAAACTGAAGAATATACTGTGGATTCAGCAAGTCAAACAGGACTTGGAGAAGGCCCAAGTAAGAACAGCAGAAGTCTTCGACAGGAACCTGTTCCAATGTAGGGTAAATGGATGGATAGTAAAACCAGAGAATGACGCTCAAAAGAAACCAGTAACCAAGTGGACTGAGGAAAGGAAGATGGCCCATGGAGAGAGAATGAGAGCCATATAGAAGATCAGAAAGGTGAATCATAAAAATACTGCATGATCCATAATAATAACAATAATAATAATAATAATAATAATAATAATAATAATAATAATAACAACAACCACCACCACCACCACCAGAGCACTTTACGCATCTGAAACTTAATTGGGGGTAGATCACAATTCAAAAAATTGAGAAACGAAAGAAAAATCCCCAGACAGATTTTAGGACCAAAATATGAAAACGGGGTTTGGATGGCAAAGAAGTCACAAGAAATCTAACAAGGGAATATCACGATATGTTGTCGCACAATTATATTCTTACATAGCGCAGTTAATACAGCAGCAAAATATACATACACCAAACACATTTTAGAAACTATGGACTATTGGAACAGGCGATATCAGTCGTCAAAGTTACGATGAGAATACTGTACATATGAATGATCTATTAAACAAATGGATTATTTGCAACAAGTCAATAATATGACATGAAACAGAGTTTACGTACTTAACGACACCATCGGAGGCAAACAAATATACCAGTCAGCAATAACAGTATGGTCAATGCATACACAGTTCTCGCAGTGTGCACATTTGCTGAAAGGGGGGGCGTGGTGGCTCAGCGGTCTAGCTGTATGCCTCTCACCAAGGCGGTCCGGGTTCGATTCCCGGTCAATGCATGTGAGATTTTCGATGTGAAATGCCATGTCCTGTGGTTCGGATTCCACGTAAAAAGGAGGTCCCGTGGCTCATGATCTCAAGATTAACGGTCACGTTAAACTACAAGCTTCCTTCCTTCCTTCCATTTGCTGAAAGTAGGTTGGTCACAGTGCTCATGGACACTCTTCCGTTAGTCCATCTTCGAAGCAGTAATCCAAGGGTGTCTGAAATTCACCAGGAAAATCTTTGGTGTAGCCGCATTGAAAAAAAATGCTCATTTGATTAAGTTGGAGAATCTTGCTGCCGTGAACTGAAAATACACTAACGATTGAAGGCATAAGAAGTGGTCTCTATACCATATGTTAATGTCATTGTCAGAAGATACCATAATTGCATCTGTGATAAATTTCGCAAAATGTTTGGACGGAAAAAGAAAATGTTGGCAGGTTGCACAATGCCTGTGCACTTGGCTGACATCAGCTTCTTGATGAATTGAACGCCTTCAGGAGCTGTATAGTTCGTCATCTCTATTGGCTGTCCAGGAGTCAACCAAAAGAAGAGCTTTAGTTTAGTCTTGAATATCTGGCCACAGTAGCCTACTTGTTCTAGGAACACTTTTAAATCCCGCTTCATCATATTAGCAGATTTGCTAGCTAACGCCTTGATGTTCGGTATATTTATATTCATATTTGCAGGAAAATGGCCGGTGGGCTCCGATACGAGGACATACAAATGGGGTAGCAGCGTACCATCCATCACAATCCCAGGCATTATCATATACGGTATGAGTGTCTGGTTGCCGCTGTAGATCCAACCGCACGAAAGACATGCTTGCTTCCCTTCACTGAGAGACTCCGTCCAGATCGGAGCTCTTTATCAAATCTTCATTGATCGGCAATAATTACTTGATCTGGTGACGGACATTTTTCCTGAATTAAGGGTGTGGTGGTGCAGTGGTCATGCTGTTGGCTTCTCACCACGGTGGACCAGGTTCGATTAGAGGTCAATGCATGTGAGATTTTCAAAGTGAAATGCTAAGTCCTGTGGTTTGGATTCCACGTAAAAAGGAGGTCCCATGGCTCATGATCTCGAGATTAACGGTCACGTGAAACTACAATCTTCCTTTTCCCCCCCCTGAATTAGAGATCTGATTTCTATCATGAAGCTTTTTGTTGAATATCAGCATCCTCTACAACCACTTTGTGGGTTATTTTGCGACAGACAATCTTATTCTTACATATATGATTCTTTACTCAGGATTTGGAAGCTTTGAACTACAGTGAATTGTGAGGGTCAATTCCCAATTTGCGGTCATGTATTATTGTGTTTTCCCGTCTCTGTTATAAAATGATCACGAAAGTTTGATGCTTTTTAGACGGTCAACACGATTGTACCCAAATGAGATGGGTTATTCCCTAACGCTAAAAAAAAAAAAAGTACCAGAGATTAATAAATACTCTTGAATGACCAGTTTTGATCGTCAAGCGATCATCGTCAGATACATTACACTTAGGCTTTGAAATTTATGGGTGAAAATATTTACAATATGTACACTTATTTAGTGAAATCACTCTAACCAGCCAATTACAGGCAGCCATTCAAATTGATATATCGAGACAAATCGAGTCTCGATGATGTTGCTGGCTAATATCTTGCGTTCACACATGTTGTCAGCTATTTGCATTGTGCTCAGTTAGTTTCATTGGGTGTCTTTGTGTATTCTCGTATTACTCGTATATGTTAAGTAGATTTCATTAGAAAGCTAACGCAATAGGTACCATGTTTAGACTTCTGGAAAATTTCGACATATCTTCACGTTTCACATCCCCTAGACCCCAAAACCACCGTCAGTTAAAAAGTTTATATATAATTTATGTATATATATATGAGTAAGCCTCCGTGGCTTAGGCGGCAGCACGCCGGCCTCTCACCACTGGGCCCGTGGTTCAAATCCCGGTCACTCCATGTGAGATCTGTGCTGGACAGAACGGAGGCAGACAGGTTTTTCTCCGGGTACTCGGTTTTCCCTGTCAAAATTTCATTCCAGCAACACTCTCCACTATCATTTCATTTGTCATTCATTTATTCATTGCCCCAGAGGAGTGCGTCAGGCCTCGGCAGCCGGCACAGTTCATATCCTCGCCGCCAGATGGGGGCTTCATTCATTCCATTCCTGACCCGGTCGGAGACTGGAAGCAGGCTGTGGATTTTTCATAAGTATATGTATATATATATACATATACATATATCACTTTCTTGTGGACACGATAACTACCGCAATTTTGCACCAATCAATTTGAATTTTTTACATAATATCTATCCCTATAAAATCTCGGTCGAGTTCGTTAATGGGCACAATCGGTCGACGGGGGCGAAAATGGGGGTCTTTTTTTCGAAAAAGTGAAATATCGCTATAACATTCTTAATATTTGAAATATCGAATCCATTCAAAGTTCATACTATGTGTCGAATAAGGCCCAAAAATGTATGTTTGAAGAGTTTTTTGATAGCACCAACCATTGACCAAAGGGGTGGGAAAAAGTGGGTTTTTCGGGAAACATTAATCATATCTCTCTTAATAGGCACAATATCAAAACCCTACAATATGGACAATATTTCCCTGGTAATTACCTAAAACTTTTGTCTGAAAGAATTTTTGATATGACCCACCATTACGCCAAGGGATGAGAAAAATGATTTCGGAATTATAAGAAAATGCCAAGAGCTATCAGAGGTTGCCATGACAACACTACTAAATTGATGAGGGATGAGCAATCAGACGTTGCCATGACAACGCACTTGCACGCGATCACATTCAGTTTTCCATCTGACTAAGTGAGAAGCGGCCTCGGGGACGTAACTGTTAGTATGCTGAACTTCTAAGCCCAAGTTCGCGGGTTCAAAGCCGTCCGAAGTCGTCGGATGTTCTAAGTGCGCTAAAAATCCCTCAGTATGCTTTCCTTTGGAGGGGAAGATCCAACGTTCGTTGCGAGTTGCGGTGGCATCTCGTAGCGAAGTTCAGAGCTAGGTATAGTGATGGTAGTATCTGGTAGCAAATTTAGGAACTACTGCTTGAAATTGACCGTCCGCAGTCCTTACCTGAATTGCAGACTAATACAGCCATCACAATTCACACTGTTTATCAGACAGATTCTACATTCACCCAAGTACACGGGGTTACATGACCGCGTTGTCGCAGTCCCTAAACTGAGGAACCAACCAAAATCTCTGCGGGAGATATAATTTTGCGTGAAGAAGTAACAGACCGTTACATAGTTACACATCAGTGTCGAAACCTTGCATAAGGACACTGTGACCACAAGTACAAAAATGTACCCCAAATGACAAGAAGGTTACCGTCCCCGTAAGACAATAAAATGTTGAAAATATGCATAAAATGACGAAAAGCAAAGTTAATTAAGCTCCAATTATAAAATACTTTCTCGCAATAAATGAGGTCTGATTCTTCTACGAAACGTGCATATTCTGCCTATTTTCGAATTTCCCCAAGTTTGCCCGATGAAATCTACCTCTGCCTTCCGGCGTGCCGAGAGGACTTTTTCGTTTTTATATTACTCTACTTGTTATTTAATAGCTTACAAGGGAACTGTCCATACGGTCATATCGAAACCGACAATGAAATTTCGTAGAGATGATGAGGAAACTATAAATTGGCCATGTACAAAAAATTAGCTGCCATTGCGAATTGCACCTTGATACAAAATTCGTGTAACAACATAACTAATGGACAACCCTTGCATCTGGCTGGCTCGTGCGGCGCACAGCGGAGTAGAGTTGCAATTGTGCTGGAGAGAGAACGAACTGGCAGGATACCACGCGCCAAGGACATTTCATTGTTAGGGAAAGAATGTGAAACATAAATGAGGTTCGTTAATCGCATAACAGAAATATTTTTGGCACCATGCACAACGAATATGCACTTTGAGGCCACACTGTTCTTCACAGTTTTCCTTACATATTTGAAGGCAATATTTCGCAGGTATTTCGAACACGGCAGGTCTCTCCGCTGAGTAATTGGTTGCGAACCACGAATATTTAACCATGACCTTGAACCGTGGGGAAGAAAATTGAAAATGAAGTATTGTATTTTCAGTACGCCGTTTCTCTAATATACATCAAACTGAACGTCTTCACAATCTGACACAATGTCTGTTAAACGACGATACTAATATGTCCATTGCCGGAAGAAAAACTTATCCAAGGGCTGTATTTTCCCTGTAGTGTCGGGAGGAATCTGGAGAATGTCTGTACTGTTGCCTGGAAGAATGTCTTCAAGACAGCTTTTATCACTATAAGTAGTCCAGGAATCTAATAGTAACAAACACTTCTCTTCTGCAAATGGGGGAAAAAGATTCTTTAAACCAATATTTTAATTCCTTTTTCCCCATTTTTCCTGATTTTGTGGCTGTTACCGGTATGAAACATTTCTTATGAAAATCTCGGACCGAAAGTTTCAGTTGCCTCCAGCAGTACAATAATTTTGGGAGAAGTGTACCGGCCATACTAATTATAGGCATAATTGTGTACGAATGGGTGAGTCACTGGCATCGTAATGTACAGGCCATCATGCAGCGACTCTTACCGATTGTATTCGTACAATCAATCATGGTTCCGAATTGATTATAAGTCAAATATTAAATGGACAGGAATTCCGCCTGATTTTGTATTGATCAGGCGGAATTCATGTCCCGTTAATATTTGTCTTACCGATTGATCAGCTGATCGGTAGGGGGTAGAGATGGCGACCATTTTGCTTTGTGCTGTGTTGTTTATATCTTTTATGAATGAGTATCCCCTTGAAAAGTGATACTTGAGAACGCTTCTACTTACGTCATCTAGAATGAGGATTATTTATTTTCTGAAACATTAGTTCATTTTGTAAGTAGATTATTGTATCTACGCAAATTTTGCGTTGCATGTTTGTCATCACACAGAAGGTTATGTTTTAGTTAGGACCTATATATCACTTATTATTTCGACTTGTACAAGGTTTTTTCGATGGTAATAAAATGTTAGTTCAGGAAACCTCCTTCCCAGGTCGCAGGTATGTCAAAGTTTGTTTATAGCAACTACCGGAATTATGAAAGAAATGATAATGTGGCTTGCTTCTCCTTCCCCACCACGACAATTTAAGAAAGCAATGCATACACAACATTCCTAGAACTTATTGGTAGGTACATTACAGGGAATGCAAGAGTGTGTGTTAACATTTCCCTGAAAGTAAGATAACATTCTTCGGGAGAGAAGAGCTAATCGCCTAGATGGTAGGTTGTTAGTTAATATGGTTGCAATTATTGTAAGAAGGTCCCAAACTTCAGCCTATGCTAGGACTGGAAACATTTCTAATATGATAATGCTGAGGTTAAGTTACTTACCGTATGTAGATCAGAGAAGCGATATCCAGTATTCAGTATCTACTGAAGTCAGTCCAAGTTACATTATTTGTGAGAATGGTCTCTCGATCAAGCTCAAGTGAATATGGTAATGTTTTCGTGGCAGCATTTGTGTAGGCTACTGTATTTACATTAATGGGATTGTTAGCACCTGGTGTATGTACTGTAGGTTATTGATACCTGATTTCAAAATTACAACCCATTGTAAATTCCTGATGCAAGAAACAAGTTAGATTGAGTCATAGAAAATAAGTGCTGTTAGGATAGGCCCTGTTTAAGTCACCTTGAGGGTAGCCTGTGCATTGATTACAGTTAGAGATAGGTTACATTGTGCTTTGTCATCCACGAGCAGTTTAGGACGTGATCTGTTGAATAGCCAAGAGTGATGTGGGGTTTTCTCAGGCATCTACCATAAACCTTTTCAAAGCGGTGAACAACGAGAAAATAGCCAAGAATAGATCTTATTCTCGACGTCAAAATACTGCAATTTAGCCCTGCTTGTGTGTTTCAAAGTCCTAGTAAATGTACCGGCAATATACCATTTTGTTCACTCTCAAAATGCCAGCTACATCGGCCGGATTCGAACAAGCGGAGCGATAATTAGGCGTATGTAATGGTAACGGATGGAAGTACCAATCAGCCCTAAATAGCATTGCTATTTTTCTACGTCTTGAAGCGGGAGCGTAATTTATATTAGGTTTGAAGAGACTGCGTGTGAAGGGAGCTATCTGACTGCTGCTGCGACTATAACGACCCTAGGCGTGACGTCACAGTAGGAGCCTTAGGCTACGTCCTAGGTGCGAGCGTCCAGCGTGCACGCGCTTTCACGCGCTACCTGCTTGATGCGGACAAACACACACTATCGCATGGTGTCTGTACGGCCTGGGGGCGTTCTCGCGCGCGTGCTTCCCAGGTAGCGCTACTAACGCTCTCGAGTAGGAAGCAGCTACCAAACAAGTTTGTCCGCGATTGTACATTCGGCAGTGTGCTAGCAAAATGTCGATATCAGAGGCTGGTCAGAAATATATACGGTACACTAATATGTAGTAAAATGTACTTAGATGTGAGAGAAAACGTTAAGGTGAGTGGTCAAAATAAATGAAAACACTCTACAATTGCATAGATTGGGGAAATTGGTCAATACACTTTCCTCCAATCTATGTATTAAACATTCAACACGGACCAAAAATGAAGTTATTAACAAATTATGAAAGTATAAAAATTAATATAACATTTCTTTACAGAGGAGGTTAGCAAGTCCAAATGAAAAGCCTGAGGGATAACTTCAGAAAAGAAGTTAAGAAAAACAGGAAACCCCAGAATGGGAGACCCTGCCCCAACACCTACACCATGGTGGGTACATTTCAAGGTCATGGAATTTCTTAAGGATATCACGGAACCGAAGAAAACATCTGGTAATATTCCAATTGAAGACAACCCACAAACAGAAGATGCGTCAGATGAGAACAGCCTAGACGATGCCTCAGAGGTTGTTGATTCAGATCCTACAGTTGCACCTGAAGCTCCAAATCCTCCGATAAGGAATAGACCAAAAACATTAGACTATCGGCAGGAAATGGTACAATTAGAGAAGAAAAAGTCCTCTCGGCACGCCGGAAGGCGGAGGTAGATTTCACCGGACAAACTTGGGGATAGTCGAAAATAGGCAGAATATGCAGGTTTTCATAGAAGGATCAGACCACATTTATTGCGTGGAAGTATTTTATAATTGGAGATTAATTAACTTTGTTTTTCGTCATTTTATGCATATTTTAAACATTCTATTGTCTTATGATGACGGTAACCTTCTTGTCATTTGGAGTCCATTTTTATACTTGTGGTCACACTGTCCTTATGCAAAGTTTCGACACTGATGTGTAACTATGTAACGGTCTGTTACTTCTTCACGCAAAATTATATCTCCCGCAGAGATGTTGGTTGGTTCCTCAGTTTAGGGGCTGCGACAACGTGGTCATGTAACCCCGTGTACTTTGGGTGAGTGTAGAATCTGTCTGATAAACGGTGTGAATTGTGATAGCTGTATTAGTCTGTAATTCGGGTAAGGAATGCAGACGCTCAATTTCAAGCAGTAGTTCCTAATGTTGCTACCAGATGCCACCGCAATCAGCAACTCGCAACGAACGTTGGAACTTCCCCTCCAAAGGAAAGCATACTGAGGGATTTTTAGCGCTCTTAGAAAATCTGACGACTTTGGCCGGCTTTGAACCCGCGACGTTGGGCATAGGAGTTCAGCATGCTACCAGTTAAGTCACCGAAGCCGCATCACACTTAGTCAGATGGAAAACTGAATCAGATCTCGCGCAAGTGCGTTGTCATGGCAATGTCTGATGGCTCATCCCTCATCAATTTAGTAGTGTTGCCATGTCAACCACTGATAGCTATTGGCATTTTCTTACAATTCCGAAATCATTTTTCTCATCCCTTGGCGTAATGGTGGCTCATATCAAAAATTCTTTCAGACAAAAGTTTTAGGTAATTATTAGGGGAATATTGTCCATTTTGTACGGTTTTGATATTGTGCCTATTAACAGAGATATGATTAATGTTTCCCGAAAAAAACACTTTTTCCCACCCCTTTGGTCAATGGTTGGTGCTATCAAAAAAACGTTTCAAACATAAATTTCTGAACTTTATCCGACACATAGTACGAACTTTGAACGGATTCGATATTTCACATATTAAGAGAGTTATAGCAATATTTCATTTTTTCGAAAAAAAAAAGTCCCCCATTTTCATCCCCTTCGACCGATTTAGCCCAGTAACGAACTCGTCCGAGATTTTATGGGTATACATATTCGGTAAAAAACCCGCGACCTTGGGCATAGAAGTTCAGCATGCTACCAGTTCCGATACCGAAGTCGCTTCCCACTGACATATGAAAACTGAATGTGATCTCGTGCAGTGGCGTTGTCATAGCAACTGCTGATGGTCATCTCTTATCAATTAAAAGTAAAGTTGTCATGGCAACATCTCTTGGCACTTGGCATTTTCTTATAATTTAAATCATTTTGCTCACCCCGTGGCGTAATGGTGGGTCATATCAAAAATTCTTTCAGACAAACGTTTTAGGTAATTATTGGAGGAATATTGTCCATTTTGTGCGGTTTTGATATTGTGCCTATTAACAGAGATATGATTAATGTTTCCCGAAAAACCCACTTTTTCCCACCCCTTTGGTCAATGGTTGGTGCTATCAAAAAACGTATTTGACATAAATTTTTGGCACTTATCCGACACATATTATGAACTTTGAAGGGATTCGATATTTCATGTATTAAGAGAGTTATAGCGATATTTCACTTTTTCGAAAAAAGCCCCCCATTTTTACCCCCTTTGACCGATTTTGCCCATTAACGAACTCGACCGAGATTTTATAGGGATACATACTATGTAAAAAATTCAAAGTGATTGGTGCAAAATTACGGCAGTTATCGTGTCCACAAGAAACTGATATATATATACATAAATTATATATAAACTTTTGAACTGACGGTGGTTTTGGGGTCTGGGGGATGTGAAACGCGAAGATATTGTAACGTTTTGCTAGCCCACACTGTTGGGTGATAAATGTAACTGTTTACCTTTGCCTAAGCTATGTTGTTTTAATGGGCGCCGAGACCTCAATGCAATGTTGAAATCTAAATTTGTATTTAACAACGTCTAGCTCTGGCAGAACACCTTCAAGACACTATTCACTCAGATCGTGGTATGATTTGATCATTAACCCAACAAACAATTGTATCAGGAGAAGGAATTGGTCTATATCTAATGCTACCTACTGAAAGCAAAGATTGCATTGTAAAAGAAATGAATTTATTATATAAAACCAGTATAGCAAAATTAATAATAATAATAAGTACAAAATTTAAATTGGAGCGTTGTAATTTGAATATTACCGATAGAAAATTACGTGAAAACGGAGTCTGATAAATTGATTTTACTCTTATTTCCAAGCTATGAAGTTACTGAAATATGAAATGTAAAACAAAGAAAAATGAGAGATTGCGTATTTCTGCGTCATTTGCGCTTACCATTGGAAATTGCCAAGGCATTTCCCTCGTACTTGCTGATGCTGTGAGCTTCCCACAGTCTCCTGGACGTCGTCATCTCCGTCGGAATTTGATGATATTTTGGTAGATTAGATAATTCTATGGTCCGTACCTCGGACCCAAACACTCGTACAACCGCACTGGTTAAGTTTTGCAAAAGTTAGTCTTCAACTCCACTGAACATCGGAGCGACACGCACTTCCAACCGTACTCCGCAAGTTCTACACAGATAGTCCTCGTTTCACGGCGCGTCGAACGATATATCCACACGCCGGCTCCCCCACCATGGTACCGACATCTAGCTTACGTCGTCCTCCTTGATTGGCTGAGCACGCCGCTAGTTCCCCTCCTCTGCCTCATTACACTCGGCGCGCGAGAGGGAGAAGTCGATTTCCGTTCCAACAATTCGCCTTTTCTAGACCTTGCGACCCAAGATTGCGTTATGCTTCTCGACAAGATTAAGCGTGTACTTGAAATCCCAGTGAGTCACGTCTCTCGATATACCCTAACTGACGAAAACTCCGTAAAATTCCGTAATCAGATAATTTTCTATGATATCGTCGTTCGTAATAATTTGCTGGATAGCGTTTTCTAAGACATAGAAAACCTATCTGAATGCTAATAATTTTTATAAAATGCTCCGAAAATACCTTAATAATAATTATAATAAATTAATAATAATAATAAATTACCATGAAAAATTCTCTTGGCTGAACAATTTGCCGCGTAAATAAATATAGAATGGCTTCCTACTGACTTATGCCAGTTGCATAAAACCCCTCGAAAAACACGTTACATATTCGCCTCGGATCATCGGATGATTTACCGTGACGACGGTCCATTATCCGATTATCCCAGACACGTTAATAAACCCCATCCAAAATACATATTACATAAATGAAATCACCCTAAATTACAGATATATACACTCATATTTTTTCATCACGCACTTTGCGTCAAAGTTTGTTGTCACTATGGATTGCACTTTGCAACCAGTCCAATGTTTTACATATGGAATAGTGTTCCACGGATATTTCCGCCTCTCAAATTTCTCTATGTTGGAGAAATAGACATAATTAATGTGTGAGCACTATGTATTTATGAGGTCATATAACACGCATTGAAGGTGTTCTGATATATTTATATCACCATAGAACTTCCTAATTTCACTGGAGGTTCCTTCCTTATGGTGAAATTTAATCTCACTTATCACTGAGCACACGATCACACTATTGTGGCAGCGCCTCGTGACCATAATACTTAATCTCTCTTTAAAGTAGATTAAATTAAGATTGACTTCTGAAAAAAAAATAGTAAGTGCGCATTACATATAACACCAAATATTTCTGTGCCGTAATCGCCCTGTCTTGTTAAGTTCCCGTAGACCATATTCTACTTAATACTAGTTCTCAACACTGACCATTTCTCCTCACACAAATAATACCTTTGTACAAATTACCTTAAATTACACACTTACAAATCTTACATGGCGAGGCCGTAAACAGAAATCACGTGTGCTGATATGTATGAGTTTCATGAAGGACTGTCTCGCATTCTGATGGCCCATCTTTTATCTCGTGGACGCCTTAAGCTAACAAGCCCTATACAAGCGCTTCCCCATCTCTTGGAGATAAATGGGAACCCATCAGCGCTGCCAAAATGGCCTTGGTGCATCGAGACAATTTAGTGCTCAACAGCATCCGACAATCCCGTCATATTTCCCTGTACCTTAAAAACTCTCATTTACTTACATACTACCCCCCTGTGTGACTTCTGATACGCCTGCCTGGAAGACCATATCTTCCACGCACCAAATACCACACTTACTCATTTGATAGGCTGGCTCGCCAGCTAAACCTCCTCACTTTATGACACATACTTTTGTAGACTATGTATATTATACGTTCCGTATAATCTGGTTCCCTCACTATTCTCCAGCACATATGCTGTTTTGCCAATACGTTTGGAAACTATAAATGGGCCCTCGTAGAGATAAAAGAACTTGGACATGACTTTCTCTAGCTTATTTGACTGTTTCGGCACTCTAAGTAAGACTCTGTCTCCCGGCTCGAATAGGTCAAATTTAGTTTCTTTTTGTTGGCGAATTCTCTTTTGTGCTGACTTAGATAAATTCTGTTTCGCCAACTGGACAATGTAATCCATCCCCGGTTGCTTACCCTCATTTAATCCCAACACCCTTGCTAGTTCATTTTGTGGTCTTTTTCCGAAGTGAACTTCGTATGGCGTCAATTTCGTGCTCTCATGCTGGACAGAATTCAGCCAAGTCTCGACCTTGGGAAGATGTCCAACCCAGGCCGCATGCTTGTCATGCACTAGAGTCCGAAAAAGACGAGCCACTTCCCTTAATGGACGCTCTGCAGAATTACCCTGAGGGTACCTTACAGAGGAATGAACGTGTGTTATACCAGCTTCCTGCATACTGGTTCTCCATTTCTTTGCAGTAAACTGTGGTCCACTGTCAGATAGTATCCTGAGAGGAAGGCCAAACTCAGGTACATACTTATTAATGATCAGACGGCTACACGCTAGTCCCGTGGCTTTCCTTAGCGGATATAGCTTGACATACTTACTAAAAGCGTCAATAACTATAAAAATGTACTCGTAGCCGTACTGTCCTTTAACGATCGGGCCAAATAAATCCACACACAGTAGTTCACCGGGACTACTGGTGAGAACTGCAGATCTCTCCCCCACTAAATATTTAACTGGATATTTACTCCTTTGACAGGTGTCACACTTAGCTAAAATCCTCCTAACGTCCCTTCCCATTTTACTCCAAATGAAGTCACGACCAATTTCATAGAAGACCTTGGCAGCACCAAAGTGTCCTAATTCCCTATGAATGAACCAAATTAGCTCCTCCCGCAAAGAGGCAGGAACACATATTGCCCACCGATTATTCCTACATTTCCTTGCAAGAAGCCCATCCTGCATCTTGTACGTGAACCGTCCTACTTTCACATACTCTTCTTCACCTATTTCCAACCTAGCCAGTGGCTCCTTTAACTTAACGTCATCACGTTGCTCCACTAGCATATTACTCAGTGTCTGTAACGATGCCCTGTTGCTACTGTCCACACATGCTAACCCTACCTTCCTATGGTGTCACACCTCTACTCGACACTCTATGACCTAAAAATGTCACTTCTGACTGACAGAATGACGACTTAGACAGCTTCAAAGTGAACCCTGCCTGATCTAACTTCTGAAAAACTATATCTAAATGACGTAGATGCTCCTCAAAACTGCGTGAACTAATTACCATATCATCAATGTAAATGGTTACAAACTCTCCTGTGTCATCCCCTAATGCGATGTTTAAAGCCCTAATTAAAGCTGCTGAACTACTCTTTAACCCATAAGGTGTTCTACAAAATTGATAAAGGTTATATTTATGACTAAAAGCTGTAAATGGTCTATCTTCGTACATAAGTGGCACTTGCCAAAAACTGGAACTCAAATCTACACAAGTGAAATACTTCTTCCCCTCAAATGTTTGCATTAATTCCTCTATTGACATAGATTTCAGCTGATCTGAACTAATTCTACTGTTAACCAAACGAGCGTGTAAACAAATACGAACAGTGCCGTCGGTCTTGGGTACCGTGATCAAAGAATTAACATATGGACTGTTAGAGTGCTCAATAATCCCATCTTCAAGCATCTGGTTAATTTGTGCCTCAACTGCACTCTGATAAGCGAAAGGTACAGGATATCTATGTCCTGTGAATACTGACCTATCAATAACGTTCAATGAATGTGTATAGCAATTGGCCATACCAATGCGATCCTCAAAAACTCTCCTATTACACCATAACACATCATAGAGCCGAACACATTGTTCCACCTCTATATTTCCCTGAAATGCAGCCTCACGTAACGAGTCCTCTAGACTTCCGTTCGTAATCACACTGCCCACAAAACATGGAGAA
This sequence comes from Meconema thalassinum, assembly GCA_946902985.2. Taxonomy (NCBI): domain Eukaryota; kingdom Metazoa; phylum Arthropoda; class Insecta; order Orthoptera; family Tettigoniidae; genus Meconema; species Meconema thalassinum. Next base: position 176,287,861 of record OX336392.1, read on the forward strand.
CCCCGCTCTACGGCTGGCGATATCTCATTTAAAGTACAAATCACACCTACAATACTACTCCTCTGAATATGGTCATTGAATGCTACTTCTACTTCAGAATCTCCCCATTTAAATTTCAAACTCCCTACATCATAACATAAGTTACCAGACACTCTACTTAGCCACTCTGAACCCAAGATAACACTGAATACTAAATTTGGAATTACAAGGCAAATCTGCTTCTCTATATGATTATTAATTTTAATGTCTACTAAAACTTGCTTAGAAATTACTTTAGACCTCTTCCCAACAGCTGTGATAACAAAAGTGCTTTTAATTGGCATCTCCTCAAAATTTACTCCAGTTCCTTTCATTTTATCATAAAATGCACTACTTATGCAACTCTTCATACAACCACTATCAATTAAAACATCTGTGTACGCCTCGGACACGTTAAATTTAACTATGGGGCTCTTACTAACCACTTCCTGAATAATACCTTCATCATTTAGTTCATGTAATAATTCATTTCTTACATTTAGGTCATAGGGTTCCTGTATAATTGTATGGACAGGGCATGCTACAGACTGAGATTCTGACCTTACTTCGCAGCCTGGTTCGCGTTTAAAGAACCGCTACAGCTGGCCGTAGTACTACTAACTACTGAACTGGTCTGGATGTTCTGGGCTGTGTTGTCATCGTTTGGCTGTATATTACTACCACTAGGCTGTCCTCTTCCTTGACCCCTATTCTGGTTGTAATTATTGTCGTTATAATTCCTCCCTTGATTTCCCCTGAAATCATTGTTTCTCCCTTGATTTCCCCTGAAATCATTGTTCCTCCCTTGATACTGATTACCATAGCCATTTCCTCTGTTCTGATTTAGCTGATTATTGTTATTTCTATTTTGAGCATTGGCCCCTTCGCCACCGTTCCCTTGAACTTCTTGATGCCTGGCTTCATTAGGCCTATTATTATTATTACCCTGGTTCCGATTGAAATTGTCCTCATAACCCCCTCTCCCTAGTGCATCAAATGTGCTTAACAAATTTTCTACTTGTGATATTGTCTTTACATTCTGGATACAAGCAGCCTCCTTGATCCTATAGGGAAAGTGCCTAAGTAGCAACCTCACCACATCACTTTCCTCCTTCAAGCCATCCAGATATTTACACACTAATACCTGCCCTGAAAAGTATTCGGTCATGGTGGAGCTTCCTTTAGGGTTATATTTACCACACACTACTCCCTCACGATGCTGCGACTGAATAACCTCATTCCAGAACTTTTCACAGAATTTCATTTTAAAATCATTGATATCAGTAAACTTGTCTCTGTAGACAGCAAACCAATTCCTCGTTTCCCCCACAAACACTTGTTCTAAAATTTCAACTACCTGGCACCACTCAATACTACCATTTTCCAACCTTTCCCCGAATTTATTTTCTATAGTGTTCATGAACTCCATTGGGCACCCCTGTCGATTGCTGAACTTACCCAGTTCTACCTCCCTGTGTGTGCTATTCACAAAAACTGGCCTATTCTGACTATTTTCTTGCCTGATCCTAGCTTTTAATTTTAATTCTAATTCTGCGATTTTCTCCTCAGCCTTCCTCTCAATACTGTTTACTGTTAATTTAATGTTTCCTTCTGATTCTTCTACTTTATCATATAGCTTTGCTTGTTTTTCCTCAATCTTGCTAATGCTCTCTCTATTACTCTCTCTTAAATCATTTACTTCTGCAACTATTTGTGAGTGGACTTTCTCAATTCTACCCCCCAGCTGTTCCTTAACCTCTTTAGTAGCTTCCTGAATTTTGTCAATTTCTCCCCCCAATTGCTTTTTGACCTGCTGTGTTTCCAGTTGCACTAGTTCTTTTAAATTTTCAGCCTGTGTACTGATTCTAATTTCCAACTCCTCCTGTACTTTTCCTAATTTTCTGTCTACATCTGCAATAATCTCTTTAGCCTTTTCTTCCATCACCCCCCTGATCTCACCTCTAATCAGTTCGAATTTGTCACTCATTTCCCTGCTGTTTTGTTCTAATTTAGCATTTAAAGTTTCAGTACTCTCTCTATATTCCTTACTGTTTTGTTCTAATCTGGCGTTGTTTTGTTCCAGTTTAGCATTTAAAGTTTCAGTACTCTCTCTATTTTCCTTACTGTTTTGTTCTAATCTGGCGTTTAAAGTTTCATTACTCTCTCTATTTTCCCTACTGTTTTGTTCTAATTTAGCATTTAAGGCATCTGTACTTTCTTTATTTTCCCTACTGTTTTGTTCTAATTTAGCATTATTTTGTTCCAGTTTTGCATTGTTTTGTTCTAATTTAGCATTTAAGGCATCACTACTAACTTTGTTCTGATACATAAACTCGAGAAGTAAAGTTTTTAATTCTGGTTGGCGCCTACACTCCCTGTTTCAGTATCGGAATTTACCTCCGCTACCCCGGTACTACCATCACTCGACATACTGCTCGTATCATCACTCTCCCGTTGATGACCACTACGTAACCTCATCTGTCTTTCTTTCTCATCCCCCATAATGATATACACTGATACAGACAAATAACCCCCAAAATACAGGCACAGAAATATATACCCTTCCCCTTCCACAAATGTTATTAGGTTTTCAGCCCCAAGTTGTCGGCGACAAATGTACCGTTTTTTTAATGCCCCACGTTGGGCGCCAAATGTAACGTTTTGCTAGCCCACACTGTTGGGTGATAAATGTAACTGTTTACCTTTGCCTAAGCTATGTTGTTTTAATGGGCGCCAAGACCTCAATGCAATGTTGAAATCTAAATTTGTATTTAACAACGTCTAGCTCTGGCAGAACACCTTCAAGACACTATTCACTCAGATCGTGGTATGATTTGATCATTAACCCAACAAACTATTGTATCAGGAGAAGGAATTGGTCTATATCTAATGCTACCTACTGAAAGCAAAGATTGCATTGTAAAAGAAATGAATTTATTATATAAAACCAGTATAGCAAAATTAATAATAATAATAAGTACAAAATTTAAATTGGAGCCTTGTAATTTGAATATTACCGATGGAAAATTACGTGAAAACGGAGTCTGATAAATTGATTTTACTCTTATTTCCAAGCTATGAAGTTACTGAAATATGAAATGTAAAACAAAGAAAAATGAGAGATTGCGTATTTCTGCGTCATTTGCGCTTACCATTGGAAATTGCCAAGGCATTTCCCTCGTACTTGCTGATGCTGTGAGCTTCCCACAGTCTCCTGGACGTCGTCATCTCCGTCGGAATTTGATGATATTTTGGCAGATTAGATAATTCTATGGTCCGTACCTCGGACCCAAACACTCGTACAACCGCACTGGTTAAGTTTTGCAAAAGTTAGTCTTCAACTCCACTGAACATCGGAGCGACACGCACTTCCAACCGTACTCCGCAAGTTCTACACAGATAGTCCTCGTTTCACGGCGCGTCGAACGATATATCCACACGCCGGCTCCCCCACCATGGTACCGACATCTAGCTTACGTCGTCCTCCTTGATTGGCTGAGCACGCCGCTAGTTCCCCTCCTCTGCCTCATTACACTCGGCGCGCGAGAGGGAGAAGTCGATTTCCGTTCCAACAATTCGCCTTTTCTAGACCTTGCGACCCAAGATTGCGTCATGCTTCTCGACAAGATTAAGCGTGTACTTGAAATCCCAGTGAGTCACGTCTCTCGATATACCCTAACTGACGAAAACTCCGTAAAATTCCGTAATCAGATAATTTTCTATGATATCGTCGTTCGTAATAATTTGCTGGATAGCGTTTTCTAAGACATAGAAAACCTATCTGAATGCTAATAATTTTTATAAAATGCTCCGAAAATACCTTAATAATAATTATAATAAATTAATAATAATAATAAATTACCATGAAAAATTCTCTTGGCTGAACAATTTGCCGCGTAAATAAATATAGAATGGCTTCCTACTGACTTATGCCAGTTGCATAAAACCCCTCGAAAAACACGTTACAATATGTCGAAATTTTCCGGAAGTCGAAACATGGGACCCATTGCAATAGTTAGCTTTCTAAAGAAATCTACCTAAAATGGAGTGGATGTTTAACCATAGAGATAAAGAGAAAGAGGAGTATGATGATCTTAACTTCAAATATTTGTTGCCATACAAGAAAAAACTCCCTCTTTTAGAGAAACTCAGTTTAAGAACACAGTTTCAGAATATGCTCTTCAACGAGTTAAACACTCTTGAGATGCAAAGTAATTTTAGTCATCCTTCTTCTTCACTCTCAGCCTTAACTTCAACGGACAATGCAAGCTATCATCTGACATGCAGTGATTTTAATTGTTTGATTCAACAAGTGTAATGAACATTGTGAGAATATTATGTTACTCTACGGAATAATAATAATGAGTAATAAATAAATTCAGTCTTACGTTTCATAGGTAATTATTATCTTACCTCAAAGTAACAAAAAGTCTTTCTTCCAGAGATATTGGTTTCTGAAAATTAGTGGTACTGTGAAAAGGTGTGGTCAAATAAGCTCCACTATGTAATCGAACGTTGCAGATAAAATTCTGCAGTATTCAAGAAATGTATTGTGATCAGGTTTGAGCTCATTATAGAGGTGATGGAACTCCCCTAACTGATGCCGGCTTTTCAATATAAAATACTTGCTTTGCCGCGTATTCACTAACTCAATTTTCTAACGCATTTTTCTCCATGAGAAACATAAGGCTTGCTCTCCTAGCAGTTGTCATCGTGCTATTAGCCTGGTAGCTACGACAATGGACACATGGAAGCGCGTCAACTAGTAGCGTGTGGAAGCGCGTGAACGCTAGACGCTCGCACCTAGGACGTAGCCTTACGGCCTGTACATTACGATGGCAGTGGGTGAGTGCATGAACTGATTGAGCAACTGTTTCAGTATGTTTCTCATCACTGGTTGCCTGAGACCCACGCCATGTGATAAAACTGTATTGTTTAGCAGGCATTGCACCCCCAGATATCAGAAGAGAAGTTGCAGCTAAATGTGAGAGATCTAGGGTTGATGTGTCTCAAGCACATCCATTGTATAGCCTTTAACTAGCCCACTCTCGACAGAAGTCCAGAAGAAGCTTTCTTCACACAACTGAGTGCCTAACTGATAAACCTCAGGTTTTGAGGATTACATCTTGGATGACCAGAAGCCACATTACTCAGTGGATGGCTCCATCTGAAAGGCTCCCAGCAGGACATACAGAGGCTTGGACAACTTGGAAGTCTCTCAACAGATTGCGATCTGGGGTTGGCAGATCCAAGTCCAACATTTATAAATGGGGTTTTTGCTGCGACTTGGTCCTTTGTGAATGCGGTGAAGAACAGACTATGGGTCATCTGCTTCAGTGCAGTCTGTGTCCTATACTGTGCACATGGAGGATCTGGTGAAGGCTACACCAAATGGACGTGACATGGCAAAATATTGGTCATGCATTATTTAGAGCCTTAAATGTTCAAGTTTTATAATTTTTGTTGCCCATTTTGTACATAATTTCTTATGTAATATTTTTGTTCCTGACACGAGTAAATAAACGAAGAAACAATAGAGTCCTTTTCGCTTTCATTTCGCTCACGAAACCACTCTGATCTGTATTGTATATTGAAGAAGGGATGTAGTCTGAAAATCACTCTGTAGCTGCTTCTTCAAATACACGATGTCGCAGCACCTAAAATAAGCAACCACAACAACATAGTTTCTCCCTCCCCTATCTCATTGCCACCATCACTACCATTGAGCTATCTGAATAACATGTACTGTATTAACCCTTTATAGGGCTGAACAATTATCAATATATTTTATTTGTAATTACTTAATTATTTTATCCTAATTTTAATTTATAAATTTTATTTGTGTTATCTTTTTAATTTTTATGTTTATGATCTATTTTTATCATTCTAATTTTGTAAGCTTATTTTATAAAAATGTAAAAGCTTACTTAATTTTGATTGTAATTTTAATTTTTGCAAGCATATTTATTTTCAATTTTAATTTTTTCATCATATTGAATTTTTTACGATTCAATTTTAATTGATTCTGTAAAAGGAATAAAATTTCATTTTTTCACGGAAATAACGCAATGCATACTCTAGAACATTAGTCGGATTCATGACTGCTCTCTCAAAGGAACATACAGTATGTTAACTGCCTAGCACTGAGCGCTCAGGGTTACACGCACGCTTCAGCTGGTCACCAGGGCTGTCCACGTCGAGCTATATACTAGCGCGTGCAATCCTATTAGAAATCTCCGTGCCGATTTCAAGACTTTCCAGTTCGAAATGGCAGCTAATTTTTGGTGCATCGCTAATTTATGGTTTCCTCATCATCTCTACGAAATTTTTTTTTATTAACGGCAAGAATGTGTTCGAGTGCCTGACGAGCCACAACATTCCTTTACGGGATGACGTGAAGAATGGGGAGCTCATGAAACTCGTAAAATTGAATAAGCCACAGTTTCCGGTGTATGAGGTGGACGAAATTGCTAGGCGACACGGACACAAAGTAATCCGACTTCCCCCTTATCACTGCCATTTCAATGCCATCAAGCTTATTTGGGCCCAGGTGAAAAATCACGTTGCAACGTTGGGAGAGAGTCATGGGGCACACGGAAGCAGTCCAAGTGAAGCTTGTGAGAAGGAGGACATTATTGTTCAAGACGTGGAAAGGCTAGTCCTTTCTTTGGGGTCAAGTGATAGTGATGGTTCAACAGACAGCAATAGTGACTCCGAAATTAGTGGTGTGTTCGGTTGGTTCTTAAGTTTAGGGGCTGCGACAACGAGGTCATGTAGCCCCGTGTACTTTGGGTGTGTGTAGAAACTCTCTGATAACCGGTGTTAATTTGACATAGTAGAGTTCAGTATAGTATAATTACATGTAGTTTTAGGTTAATTTTAGGGCAGTGAGGGAATCTTCCACAAAGCTACCATCCCATAGCTCTACTTAGTGTGATATATAAAGTTCTGGAATGAGTCATAATAGGATTGGCCGAACAATATTCACGGCGATCCCTGTAGAAAAAGCTGGCTTTTGCCCCAAAACCTGTGCAGACAAAGTCCTGACTCTCACATCACATATTGAAGCGGGCTTTCAGAAGAAGATGAAATCGTCTGCGGCCATTATTGAATTATCAGCAGCCTATTAGTTATTGTTTTAAGGGGCGGAACTGTGAGGTCATCTGCCCCTATCAGCAGCCTATGATACCGTGTGGAGACAAGGTCTAATCTATAAACTGATGAAGATAATTCCATGCCATGAAATTACCAAGCTTATTGACAACATGATTGGTAACAGAGGTTTCCAGGTCATCATGGGAAACAAAATCAGTAGCCAAAAATTATTCCAAAATGGCTTACCTCAAGGCTCAGTATTAGCCCCACTGCTCTTTAGCCTGTACATTGCCAGAAAGAGTTTGTAAGAAATTTGGTTATGCTGATGATTGGGCCATAGCAATAAGGCACATCCGTTTTGAAACTATGAAATAAATACTGACATCTGACTTGTCTGTACTGGCAAAATATTTCCAAAAATGGAGGCTTAGACCTAATGCTGCTAAGACAGATTCCATCTTAATAATATACAATCTAATAGAGATCTGGAAGTCTATATAGATGACACACATCTTAATCATAATAAGGGGGCAACATATTTGGGTGTCACACTAGATAGGTCTTTTAAATCTAACCTCACAAAAACTGCTGCTAAGCTGAAGACAAGAAATAATCTCATTCAAAAACGGTGTGGAACATGGGGATCATCAGCGGCAACTCTGCAGACTTCTGATTTGTGCGGCGGCATGGCTGAACAGCGCTCAATACTTAATAATACTATGCATATCATTTCCGGAACAATTACATCTACTCCCACCTTCTGGCTGCCTAACCTTAGCCACATATCACCCCCAAATCTACGAAGGAAAAAATCCTTGATAAGAGAATACAACAAGATATTAGTAAACCCTGGACCATCAGTACATTCAGACATCCCTGACCTCAAAATCAACAGACTTTGCTCAAGGCATCCTCCTCTTGCATTTGCAAACATTCTCACTGGGGTTAATATCAGCGATACCTGGAAGAGAGAATGGCTCCAAAATGCCCCAGCAACATGCCAATCATTACCTTGTATCACTAAGATCGTCCCGGGCTTTGATCAACCCTGCATGGAATAGTCAACTCTAAACCGACCGAGAACTTTTTACGGAAGATGTGCAGATTCACTTTTTAAATAGGGAATGTTGGCCTCACCAGCATGCGACTGCGGCGCACCAAGGCAGACTATACAACACATCAGGGAAGGAAGATTGTAGTTTTACGTGACCGTGAATCTTGTGATTATGAGCCACGGGACCTCCTTTTTATGTGGAATCCGAACCACAGGGCATGGCATCTCACTTTGAAAATCTCACATGCATTGACCGGGAATCAAACCCAGTCCACTTTGGCGAGAGGCCAACAGCTTGACCACTGCGCCACCATACCCCAACATCAGGGAAGACGCAGTGTAAGAGCATATAGAGGAGATTATGAGGAATTCCATCAAATTCATACAAGAACTAGATGTTTGTTTGAGATTGTTGGGAAATAATTTTACTGTTTAAATGTACTTGAATGCCATACGCTAAATAAATCATCACAAGTCGTTTCACTCATTGCTGAGCGCCTTGACCCCATGAACTAAGCAGCGCCATCGCAGACGGTTATCAGCTTTTCTTAAAGCCCGCTGAAAAGGTAAACCAGCGATCTTCTTAACTTGGGTCTATCCACCTGACCACGGCTCTCCCCCTTGGTCTTGCGACCTTGATTTTCCCTGCCATGATTATTTTTGTAAGGTTATCTCCATCTCTTCTCACAATATGTCCGAAGAACTGAAGGATTTTCTGGTTGACAATAAAAGTTCTCTTTTCAGTCCATTTTATGTGCAGCATTCTTAGCCAGCACTAAAGCTCGAATGCATCAACATGCTGCTATTTATTTATTTCATGTCTTTAGAGCTCGCGTCAGCTCGGAAGGCGGCCGGCTCTCTGGGATTTGCGCAGAGAGAGAAAGAGATACATGTCCACTGTTGCAACAGGTCCACCATGTCCGAGTTCCCACACCGCAGGCTGCTGCCATGAGTTCCTGCAGTATGGCAACACCATCGCTTAGCTCATCGAGCCTGTCTCTTTCACGCTGCTTTGCACTTAGCTTTCCTGACAACACACTAGCTCAGATTCTCATGACGTAATGGTAGCGTTGTGTTCTGCGCACCGCCTTCCGGGCTGACTCGAGCTCTAGTAGTGGCCAAGTTAGGGCTCTTGGCCCTCTCTTACACTCAACCATGCAAGTGGCTAGCCTCTGGCGTTGAGGGTCCATGTTTCACAACCATATGAGCAGACTGAAAATAGAAGCGTTTCATCACGGCGGATTTTGTACAGTTTGTTACTGCGTTTTCTCAGATCTTGGTGCGCTTCATAGTCGCTCACCCTAACGTGATCCATCTTATCAAATCTACACACTTCCTATGTCAGAGAAGGTTGACAAGATTGACGAAAGAAACCTTCATCCTCCAATGACTTGCGAGTTGGATCTGTGCTCCTCGATCAATTATCATGAGTTTGAACTTGCTGAGATTGATGTCTAACCCATATGATCCTTTACTTTTGTCAGTAGGTCAGAAAGTTCATCTTCGCTGTTCCCTACAAGCACAGATCGGCAAATTGAAGGTTATAAATCTTTTATCCACCAATTGAAAATGCCTTTAATCCAATCATCAGGATCTTTCCTAAAGACATAATTCAGCATAGATGTTGTTGTCGTCGTCGGCTTTAACTCGTTTCAGAGTATACATCTTCTTCCAAAACAGTCTAAAATAATCTAAGGTTGAGGTCTGTGGGCATGTTTGCGGTGACTGACATGAAATAAACGTCTACACAGATCACACAGAACTGTTGGTGGAGGGCGTGGCTGTGCTGCACGGAGCTTTCGTGCTTGTCGCTTGGCCTTAACAATTCTACGACGTTCTTCTTCAAACATTTTGACAGCAGCCGGGATGGTCTGGCGCCAAGTTGAACGGTCTTTAACAAGCTGGTCCCAGGTTTGTGGATGGAGTCCTGTCAACTTCATATTCTGCTTAAATTGGTCCTTGTATCGTCTCTTAGGGCCTCCATGAGGTCTGGTGCCGGAGGTGAGTTCACCATACAGAACCTGGCGTGGTAGACTCGTATCATCCATCCGATGGACATGTCCAATCCATCTAAGTTGATGACCAATGATGGATGATTCTATACTATTAGCAAGCGCTTTCTCAAGAACATCAAGATTGGTGATGTGGTCTTCCCACTTTATCTTAAGGATGGATCGAAGTTTCTGTTGATGGAAGCGCTCAAGCTTTCGGAAGTCATGTCGATAGAGGGTCCAGGTTTCACAGCCATACAACAATGTTGAGATGACAACAGCTTGGTACACCATGAGCTTCGTCTTCACGGTCAGATCTTTATTCAAGAAGACCCGGTGCGATAGTCGCCCAAATGCCGCATGGGCAGCACCGATTCTCTTCTCAACATCCTGCCCACAATTGCCGTGTACAGATAGCAGACTGCCCAGATACGAGAAGTGGTCTACCTGCTCCAATGGAATATCTGAGAAATGTTGAAGTGCGGAAGGGAAGTGCCTGGTGAGGGTTGTGCCAGAACCTTTGTCTTCTGAACATTAATGGTGAGACCAAAACGTTCACAGGCATTCTTGTAGCAATTAACAGTCTGTTGCATCTCCACTGGCGTGAGTGTAGGCGATGCCGCATCATCTGCATACAACATACTGGTTATCTTCGTAACATGAGTTAGCTTCCTGGAGCAAAATCGAGCTAGGTTGAAGAGCCCTCCATCAAATCGGTACCTGACATCTACACCTGGGATGTTTGTGGGCGATTTATAGAGCATTGCAGCCAAATACAATGCAAACAGTGTTGGAGTAAGTACGCAGCCTTGTTTCAGTCCATGAGTGATAGGAAATTCGTCAGAGATCTTATTTTGCTGACAAACCTGACCGGTCATGCCATCATGGAGAGCTTGGATTAGATCAACAAAGCGTCGAGGACAGCCAAAGCGTTGTAGCACCGCCCACATAGCAGATCTTGGAACTGAGTCAAAGGCCTTTTCCAGATCATAAAAGAATAAGAAGAGTGGATTCTGTTGCTCACTACATTTTTCTTGTAGTTGTCTTTCGCAGAAAATCAAGTCAGTTGTGCTTCTGGAAGATCGAAATCCACACTGGGACTCGGGGAGGATCTTTTCTGAGATAACCTGAAGGCGGTTAAGTAAAATTCTGGCGAGAATTTTACCCACCGTAGATAGTAGCGATATACCGCGATAGTTGCCACAAACACTACGATCACCTTTCTTGAAGATTGTGATGATAGTGGCGTTCTTTAGGTCACCAGGTACTTCTCCTAATTCCCAAATTTTGAGAATAAGAGTGAAAATCCGCGTTTTGAGGGACTGACCTCCAGCTTGAATTAATTCCAGTGGGATGTTATCTGGGCCAGGTGCCTTTCTTGGTTTCATTTGATTGAGAGCTACACTGAATTCCGTGTAAGAATGAGGTACAGCCATCCATGGTTGTTCAGGATATTTCGGCACATCACGAAGGAAGTCTTCAGCAGCTGTTGAAGGACGATTTAGAAGGATGGAGAAATGTTCCTTCCAACGCTCTAAGATATCATGGCTGTCAGTAAGAGTGGCAGAGTTGTCAGCACTTTTTAGTGTACCTGATGAAGAACGAAGTGGGCCATATATCTCTTTAATCCCTGCATAGAAGTTCCTCAGATCACGAGTATCAGATAGCCTCTGAAGTTCCTCAGCTTTCCGCTGCCACCAAGTATTCTTTATCTCTCTTATTTGTGTCTGACACTTGCTCTTGAGTTCTAAATACAGAGCTTTCTTCGTATTTGAGGATGGGTCTTGAAGATGAGATAGATAGGCTTCCCTTTTGATGTTGATGAGACGCAAAATTTCTTTGTTGTTGTCATCAAACCAGTCTTGACTTTTCTGCTTTACCAAACCAATGGTTTCTTCAGCTGACTTAGTGATTATCTCCCTCAGATTGGTCCATTCTTCTCGAATGTCACTTGTTTTAACTGGATGATCTGATAGCTGGGCATTGATCATATTCTCAAAGTTTGTGGAAATAGATTCATCCTGAAGTTTGGAGGTGTTAAACTTTCCTCTGGATGGGGTTTGGAAACGCCTTGGTGGTTTTGGGCTGATGGATATCCTGAGTTTACAGATGAGAAGTTTGTGATCCGTCCAACAATCGTCAATATTCCTTGCTGTTTTGGTAATAAGTATGTCCTTCTAATCACATTGTCGGGTAATGACGTAATCAAGGATGTGCCAATGCTTAGAACGTGGATGCATCCACGTGGTCTTGAAGCGGTCAGGTAATCGGAATTGAGTGTTGGTAATGAGTTCATGTTCTGCACAAAGACCAAGAAGAAGAAGTCCATTGGGATTACAGGTTCCAAGACCTTGTTTAGCCATCACATTTTGCCATAGCCGGTTATCTTTCCCAACTCTTGCATTGAAATCACCAAGGAGTAAGAGCTTATCTGTAGATAGTACCTTGGAGACGATTGTGCCAAGCTGATCATAGAACTGGCCCTTAACTTCATCATCGGCCTTCAAAGTTGGAGCCTAGGCAGATATGCGAGTCATGAATGAACCTCCAGAGAGTGGAATGCGGAGAGTCATAAGACTTTCGCTGATTGCGGTGGGAGTAATTTGGAAATCATTAACTAGCTTGGTCTTTACAGCGAATCCTACACCATGAATACGATGTTCTCCCTCCTCCTTTCCCTTCCAGAAGATGGTACAACCTGATCCAAACTCAGTAAATTTTCCTTCAGTGGACAACCTGGTTTCACTGAGAGCAGAGATGTCAATGTTGAGTCTGGATAATTCATGAGTAATAAGAGCCGTTCTTCTTTCGGGCCTGTCATTATCTTTTAAGTCAAGCAAAGTTCTGATGTTCCATGTTCCAATGATAAAATTGTGTGTCCTTATTGACTTGGTAGTTTTTGTTTTTCGACCGCATGAGGGGTGACCAGCTGGGTGCGGCCGCCCAGCCGGACAGTAGATGTGACTTCCGATGTTTAGCCCACCTTTTCTAGGGCCTTCCCCATGTGGGGTGAGCAGCGGTAATCCTAAACAGGCCTGCTCAAACACAGATGCAGGACCCAACTCCTGAGTAGCCACTGAGTCCCAGGAAGACGACCATCACACATCTGCTGCCAACATGCAGGTCCGAACTAGGGGCTTCCAGTTACACCCATAACCTGCCCCCACCATCCATATCCCATCGCCGTTGGACTTTAGAAAATAAGTGACTGATGGAAGAATTGCCACTGGCGTGTATTTGTTTAGGGTGGATCACAACTTGCCAGGAAGTGACCCACTCACTATGATCTCAGAGTTGTACAGTAGAGGGGATAGGACAGAATCCTGTCTGACACATTGAAGAAATCAGAGGTGCCTTCACTGTCTGAGCAGAAATTATGTCCACTCCAGTTTGGAGAAAAATAGCAAAATAACGGAAAGGACTACAGAAGAATAAGTAACATCACCATTTTCCTTGTTTATTTGTGCGTTGATTGATGATGAAGTTACCTTTTAGAAACTTATTTTAATATCTTTTTATTTTATAATGGAAAAAGTACCGGTTTTTGGCGGGGTTCGAGGGAATCGTCAACTTGAAAGATTCACAACTCTCGCCTCCAATGTGATACAACCAAATTTGAATATGTGTTAGATATGTTTTCTGTGTATGTTAAGTTTCAAAATGTTATCTCCAACACAAACAACAAAACAATTATGTGAAAGGCTCGCATTTTGAAACAAGACTCCCGTAGAAGTTTGTTCTTGGGTATGTTGTAATCCACATATACTAAGCGATTGGGATATGTAACTATCCAAAATGTATATAAAAGGGTTTAGTTTATATGGATTGATATTTATTATGATTTGGGCGTCTGTTGTCGGCACGCGAGGTCCGTAAGGAAAGTTCATGCGCCGTTGCAGCATTCGTTTACTACCTGGTGGTCAGCACTCCCATAAGTCCAACCCCTCGTCCACGTCGTGGGAGACTGGCAATGGCACAAAGTAGTGGATCGCCTGTAGGGGCGAAGTACAGTGGGGACTTCGTGTGCCCCGGGACCGTTACGGTAGCTGTGAAGGTCCTACAGGAACCCTGAAAAGTGACGGCTAACGGGGCTCTGGTGAAGCTACGATAGGCCCAGCAAGCCAGTAGTGGATGAAACCAAGTGCTTTCAAAAATGGAACGAGCCCCGGACATGATGGATTTAATAGACGAAGACACGACTGTACACACGGACAAAGGTTTGGAACTTTAAACCTAAGAACGCTGACGGGGAAGGTGGAGGAGATAGTGGATATGATGGAAAGAAGGAAGTTGGATTTATTGGGATTGGCAGAAACAAAGTGGAAATGGGAAGGAAGGAGAGAACTGAGAAAAGGCTATAGACTGTACTGGAGTGGGAACGAAGAGGGAAAGAGGAATTGAGTGGGAGTAGTAGTACGAGATGGTTTAAAAGAAGAAGTGAGGAGAATAAGTGATAGGATGATGAAAGTGAAAGTAGCACTGAGGGGAGAGACCATAGAAATATTGCAAGTGTATGCTCCACAAGTAGGCTGCGCCTCTGAAGAGGAGGAGTTTGAAGAGGAATTGCAGAAGCAGCTGGTAGGAAGAAATATGATTGTTATGGGGGATCTGAATGCCCATGTAGGAAGAGAAAGACAAGGTTATGAGAGTGTTCTAGGACCAGAGGGTTGGGGCTGAAGAAATGAGGAAGAAAAGAGACTTGGACTTCTGCCAGAGGAACAGCCTACTAGTTGGGAACTCCTGGTTTAAGAAAAGAGAGAGCCACCCAATCACATGGTACAGTGATGACTTGACCAGGAAGTCGGTAATCGACTATATACTGTATGAGAAAGAACTAAATAAGAACATCACGGACATCAAGGTTATACCATCGGAGAACCTGGATAGCGACCATCGATTGCTGGTAATGAACCTGAGAGGGAGTAAGGAGAAGAAAGGGACTGAGAACCAGGAAAGACGTATAAGGATATGGAAACAGAAAGAAGGGGATAGAAGGGTCGAGTACCTCAAAATGGTAAAGGAAGGAATTCCAACAGATGAAGAAAGAGGGGTGGAGGAGGAATGGGCTAGATTTAAGAAGACACTAGTAGGTGCAGCAGAAGCAGTATGTGGGAGGACAAGTAGTAAGAAGAGGTGGAAGGAAACACCATGGTGGAACGAGAAGGCAAAAGATATAGTAAGGAAAAAGAATAGAGCCTTTAGGAGGTGGTATCAAAATAGGACGGTAGAGACAAGGGAAGAGTACCAGGAAAGAAAGAAGGACGCAAAGAGAGTAGTGGCTGAGGAGAGAAAGTGGTTGGAAGAGTGGACAAAGATGATGGAGGATAGTGAAGGTACAAAAAAGGTCCGGTATGGGATGGTAAAAAATAAGAGGCGGAAGGATCCTACGGATTATGTAAGAATGGTGAACAAAAGGGGACAAGAGATAGAAAATAGGGAAGAACTGAAGAAAATGTGGAAAGAATATTATGAAGAATTTCTGAACCCAAATGGAAACCACGGCGAGGAGGAAGAAATCAGGGAAGAGGAAGATTAACTGCAAACAGAAAAGGACTTAACATGGAAAGAAGTGGAAGATGCAGTGAACAAGATGAAAGGAGGGAAGGCACCGGGTGTGGATGAGTTGAGTGTGGAGATGGTGAGAGCAGCAGGAGAGGTGGGGGATACAGTGGTTGTACCGAGTGATGAGGACAGCATGGAAGGAAAGGAAGACCCCAGAGGACTGGAAAAAAGGAATAATTGTCCCGATCTTCAAGAAAGGTAGTAGAACAGATTGCAGAAACTATCGGGGAATAACACTGATGAGTCATTGTGCAAAGATCTTCGAGAACGTTTTGGAAAAGAGAATTAGGACAAGGATAGAAGGAGGGATGAGGGAAGAACAACATGGTTTCAGAGCAGGAAGGTCCACAGTGGATTTGATTTTTGCTAAGGCAGTTACAAGAACAGCACTATGAGTATGGAACAGATCTACTGATGGCCTTCCTGGACATTGAGAAAGCATATGAAAGTGTATGCAGAAACAAAGTATGGAAGTCCCTGGAGGATAGAGGAGTAGAGAAATGGACTATAAAGAGAATAAAGGAGATGTACAAGGGAAGCGTGAGGAGAGAGATCAGACTGGTTGGAACAGAGAAACGGCCTGAAACAAGGAAGTGCACTGTCACCGTTACTTTTCAATGTGGTGATGGATGACATAATGACCCGAGTGGCACAAGTAATTGGGGAAGGAAAGATGAAAGCAATGGTGTTTGCAGATGATTTGGGGAAACAAGGAGGAGGAGGTACAGGAACAGTTGGACGTGTGGGAAGGAATAATACAAGGATATGGGATGAAATTTAGCATAAATAAGAGTGAGATGGTGATCACAACAAGGAAGAAGGAAAGAACCACAACGGGAATAACAATTGGTGGGGAACAGCGGAAGAAAGTGGAGAGTTTCAAGTATCTGGGAAGCCTGATACAAGAGAATGGAAGAAACGATAGAGAAATAAATGAGCGGGGGAGGCAGGCAGAAGCATGTTATGGAGCAAGGATGTCCCTCATGTACAATACCCAAGGGGTATGCACCCCTTAGAGATCATCCCCCCCATCATCTGTCTAAATCTCATAAAAGGCAACCCTTTAAAAGCCTACCCAATATCCATCAATACTATAAGGGCAGCTGGCTACTCCATAAAGCAGCTCAACCCTTGCGTAATTATGACACACAGCGACATACTACAAACTGGTTCAACTATGCCACAACGCGCTGACAGAACAGAGGCTAAAGGTATAAAAGGTGCCTTAAGTGGGTCACGAGGATCTCTCCATCATCAGTGCTTCGACGAGACAGCCGGAGGCTAACGACAGTGTCAACCGAGGTGAGTCAGTCAGTCAGTGTTCAGAATCCTACTTTTGTAACCTAACACCCACAGTTTGTACTCACATTATAACATCACAAGATCCCTTAAAAGGGACTAACAGTTACTCATTGCTGACCAATAAACACTTGGTCAGTCTCTTACACTTGCATTACTGATCTACACTCTTCTTCACGTCCCAACGTCCTTCCTTACTCCCGTCACAGTCAGACGTGACACACCGTAGTAATAACGCCAACTCAGACGTCCTTGTATTCCTCACAGCGGCTCGCGTGCTCAAGTGAAGCGCGTGCCGAACCGCTGACACTAGCAAGGTGATTATATAATAAGTAGCCGGCTGGGCGACTAGTACATCGACCCGCGTGCTAAGGCTACATCCCTTAAACCACATTTACAGTCTTTATAGGAGCGCCCCCTAGTTCCTAACGCTAAACAACACTCCACACTGGTCAGCTTGCCCCTCCAAAGGCAGCTACCCCCTTTTAGACACTCCATTCAAAATCAATACAGTAACTCTTCCGTTTTAGGTCCTACCACCCCTAAATAAGGGATCTAAAACAGATGGTGGAGGCGGGGTACTACGCGCAGTAACAGGACTCAACCAACGAGCCCTCGTAGTCAAAACGACCCCCTCTGAACCGCAAAAAGCCAAGCAGATAGTGAAAAATTTTTTCCCCCAGACAGAAAGCACCATATTTTTTTTTGGTGCTCTAAACTAGCTACACAAGGGAAAGGCTTGATAAACCAACCCCCTAGCCCCATACAGAACCAGAGAGATATAGGAATACACTGGCAAACACGCACAGATTTTTTTTTTTCTCTCTATTGTTACTTTAGGCCCATACACTTCAGGCAGAATGGCACCTCATGAAGAGATTGCAAGCCATGAAGGTAATAGGGGTATGCCAATATTAGTAGCATTATTGGCTAGATGCCAAAGGCACATACAGATCAGGCAAACACAAATACGGACACTCAAAACAGAAAATCGGGACAATACAGGGCAAACAGCCATACACTCCGTCAGAGAAAGAGGACAGCGCGATTAAGATGCGCACATAAGCACTTGCAAACAGGCCATATGCCTCAATAGGCAGTACACCCAAATTTGGGACGAATACCGTGAACTCCAAACCAACAAGGCCATTTTTGAGTTCATGGTAGGGCCACCAGCCCAGCCGAGAGAGGACATAAGCGTAGATACGCTAACTCGACAATTTGCGAGGATGTCCCTCTCGACAAGTACTGCCACGCAGTGGCAGGAGTTCGCCGTGGCCACAGTCCAGGAGACGGCCAGGTTAGGCTCCAACATACTAAAGAATACATCCTACACAGACACACGTCCTCCAGCTCCGGATCGGAAGGCAATTTTGCCAAGCCGAGGGGAAGAGCCTAGAACAATCCCCTCGGACCGGATGAACGAGAGGGAGTTGAAGCCAGGACCTTCAATCACACATAATACGACAGAGGGACAACAGGAGGTAACCTCGTCATGGGCTGACGACGTAGAGCCTGACCTACCACATATAAAGCCTACATACACTCACACAGATAGGATAACACAGTGGCAGGAGTCTGCCGTGGCCACGGGCCAGAAAGCGGACAGGCTACACGACACCACATTGGCAGGACAAAAACAGGCACTTAAGCGGCCCTCACCGCCAGTTCAAAGGGCAAATTTGCCAGAACGGAGGCGAACACCGGCATTAGTCCCTCAGGATGCACGGTACACGCACATACAGATTAAACAGGCATTACCATACAATACACGGGGATTAGGAAAGGTATTATTACCCACCCCACAAAACCTCGCAGTCAAACATACATACACTCCCGCAAAATCTGCTAAGATAGCGCCAAGCGCAATAACGCCCTTAAATACAGGTACACTTAGACCTAGAAACACGCGCTACGGTGGAAGTAGGGCAAGGCTTACTTTGCTAGAAATTCCGCCGGAAAACAGCAAAGGAACACCCCAGTGGATTCCAAAGGCCTATAATATCGTAACAGGGCAAAACCCTTCACCTTTCTGAGCACTGAAGCTCGAAAGACGATAACGACTTCCACCAAGGCCAAAGAAATAAAATAACATCACTTCCCCCATCATAAATGGCCACACAAGTTCTTTCACGCGGGAGATATCAGAAAATAGACCGACAATTACATAGTAAACATAAACTGCGCATTTTTTTTTCTTTCTCGTATTTTATGTATATACAGGGCAACATGGCCAAATTAGAAGTGAGTAATTTTAAATCCTTCTGTGGTTTTTTTTGGGAACCATGGCATCTTTCTATTAGGCCATCACTAAGCCAAGTGAAAGCCCATCAGGCTTAAGGCCGGAAAGAGATATTTTGAACACAACTTAGGCATAAAATCACAGCATAGAGCTTAAGGGAGTCTTTCTAAGTAGAAATGACTAGACGTTCTACGTTATGGTTCCACAGTTTGACAGATTCTCTTGTTGCGGGCGAAAACCGTAAGCATGGCAAGAATTAAGAATCTCAAACTAGTTGCAAAAAAAAAAAAAAAAAAAAAAAAAAAATTTTGGGAGGTGTGCTTTAACCAACTAAAAAGCCCAATTGCACACCGGGATGAGACACTGTCATTTTGGTGAGTTACAATTACTTTGATAGGCAGGTTTGACTCCCACAGTGCACTGGCTTTGCTCGTGACGTGGATACAAGGGTATCAGTTACGTCTGGCAATGGCCTTCCTAAGGTGTACTAGACAGTGTCGGTAGATTCCCCTGAGACGTAACCAGATTACGGTAGTACTCACGTTACCAAAATGGTAAATACTACACTCAGGTCCCAATCACCATTTTTTTTCAAAAACATAGTGCTCACGACATAATTTTTAGAGACTAACGCCACCTACTATTATTTTCTTTCAATGTGCTCTCTTAATTCAGAGCGGGGCATAAATAATTTTTTTTTGTTTCACACATTTAGCCCAAGAAAGAAAAATGGCCAAATAAACTATATATATATTTTATACATAGGTATACATAACACAACACTCGGGGACACAAGTGTAGTCAATGGAAGGTTCTTTTGCAGACGGCCAATGCATATGAGATTTCCGAAGTGAAATGCCATGGCCTGTGGTTTGGATTCCAAGTAGAACGGAAATCCCGTGGCACATGATCTCCAGAAATGGTCACGTTAAACCACAAAATTCCCCTCTTGCCTTTTTATAATGCGAAGAGCACTAACAGAAAGCAGGCTGATTAAGAACACATGTTCGGATACACAGCGTTATCGAAACAAGTAAACAAGCGAGCGCGCAAGACATTGCAACCCGACACCATCATACTCAGCAGTAAAGCAGACCTCAGTGGTAAACTGCGAGCCTTACAGACGACAGTTCCCAAAGCACACTGCACGGAATCATTCATAGCCAACCCAAGAACCCTATATCTTCAAAATTTACACTACGAGGAGAGGGCAAAAATAAGCAAACTCCTCGCAGGAAGGTATACTAGGGGTTGCGCATAGAAAAACACACAGCCCATTTGCCATAGTGTAGGCGGCACAGAAATGGCCACCAAATCTTTACAGACAACCGGCTTCGAACCCATGTCCACACACAAAAACCTCGTACCGAAAACTAACTAAACAACGGTATTTTCGGTACGAGAAACACAAACAAAATACAGACAGAATGCCCGCAGAACATGAACAACGCAGACATATAACACAGAGAATTACATAGAACACGGGTTCGAACCCCAGAGAAAATTGCACGCCAGGGAAAAACAAGCAGACGGCCTTCCAATCACACCAAAATTGGCCCATATAACGGCTTAGACAGATAATACTACATTCCTGCGGCCAAATGACAGGCATAAAATTCCAGAAATACACTTGACAGGGAAAATGGACTTTCCAGACAGAGACATATAAATTTCGTAAGACAACGGTCTTACGGAATAATGGCCACACAACGGCAATAGTAGCAGGGCGGATTACCACATCGGGCCGCCAGGAATTTAACACAATGACCACACTGGCATACGTGCAGAAAAACACGCAACAGTGGTTAACCTACATAAAATCCCGGCCTGAAGTTACACACACAAACTGATGACTTGCAGACTTAGCCACTTTGCAACACTGTCGATGACAAAACGCGATTGTGTAGTGGCAGTGACCATGAATAAACAAATGCAGAACAATCATAACACTATACATTTTTCAACACTGCGAAAGCATTTATCAACAAGCAGACGTCACAGACCAAAACTTGTCGCAGGCCCAGAGTAGCACGTTCGTAAAGACGTTGGCAGGCCACGGGCGCTTCCTACCCATACACAATATACACAGTAGGACTTGGCCCTACAGCAGACCAGGCGTCCGCGTGGTGTAGCGGAGCGTAGTCACACACACACACACAAACGCGCTCACCAATCAGGGGCGAACATAGGGACTTTGAGGAAACGGGACCTCCCCTTAACAACTTCTTTTTGCGACCCTAGTCCCGAAACAAATCATTCCAGGCGACTAGGACTTAGCCCTATAACGGACCAGAGTAGGTCGTGAAGCTTCGCTATCCCAAAGCGCGGATAGAAAACCAACATGGACCAAGGGAGGATGACAAGAGAACATGCTAACAGCGTCCCACTCTACTCCCTTCCCATAACCTTTTCACGTCCAAACATAAACAACGCAGACACATGAACACGACCAGCACAGCTACACTACACTACGAAGTATACATAAGGGTTGGTAAACTTCATGTGTTTACAGAAAGGGCATGCTACGCCTTGAGCCCCACCGCTATCACCTGAATGAGAGGGGTGCGTCGGCAAACACCAACTAAGCGTAATGCACATCTCCATATGAGAGATGAGGCCATAAGTAATAAATACTAACCATTTTTTTTTAAATTTAAATCATCCCGCATGAGAGGGAAATATATTAGTATTATGCCTCAACCTACACCTATCCATACATGAGTGCAAACGCCTCATATCCAGACGCATGCATGTATATCCCATCCATTCACCAGGGGATATTGATATCAGACCGGCATGGATTTTTATTTTATTTTTTGCAACCCCGGGAATTACCTGCCCCGTTCCACTCACTGTAGGAGCATCCCAGCACAAAAACCGGTTCCAGGCCGCCACTAACGCGGAATTCGGAAGTGCGCAACCTCCTCCTACCCTGCTTTAACCCACTCTACAGATAACTACCCCCAGATCACAATAACAGGGTACCTGACGCCACAGACCCTACTAACACCTCCATCAAGGTTAAAAAAGAGCATTATCGCTGGAGAAGCTGATATAGCACAGGTAGCCTAAAGTAGTCTACGTATGTAGAGGTTTTACCAGCCCACCACACTGGAAGTATTTTACATTTGACACTTTTTACACAGGTTACACCTATATTTAAAAAAAAAAAAAAAAAAAAAAAAAAAGGGAATCTGAAACACCCTGGCTGATGATACCGGCGTTAGCCAAAGGTCAAAAGCACAACACTAGGAGCAGAGCTGGGGAAGGCGATGTGGACCCTTACCCCAGTCGGCTCATCAAATTACTGACGACTAGACCAAATAGACGAACCACGTAAGGTCAAAGCATTCGCGGCCTGGTCGGGCAAGCTCTGGAATCCTAGGTGCGCATAAACCGCCCCTGGGAGGAAGGGATGCTAAACCCACTTTGAGCCACGGTCGTCGAAGCCAAGACCTGCAGGGAGACTTTCTGAGAATGGCGGGAGAAATAGCTCACTCCGCGTCGGCCTCGGGAGCTATCCCTAGAGACGACCATATTATGACTAGACTGTTAGTTAAATTTACGTAAGTAGGACTTCCATGGCGGGGAGTCAGACTCCTATTCGTCAGGAGTGAAGCAGGATCCAAGGGTTCAGCAGGACCAATCCTAGATCCGACAAGTCCTTACCCCGCGAGGTGAAGGTGAAGACCACGACGGTAATCAATAATGCAGAATGAAATATGAATATATATATATGGAATGTACGCGCTCATTCGGTCCTGCGCCCACGTAAATGGACGACAACGGGTCGCCAGAGTTCTTAAATGAGTAGCATAGCGGGCACTCAAAAGGGTTCAGTGGGCCAACCCAGCAATGCCGATTAAGGCGAAGAGGACTCCCCGGACGCTCACTTCCCGGAGGACATATGAATACAAATATTGCGGCCGACACAGGCCAAGAGGACTCCCCGGACGCTTTTTTCCCGGAGGATATTATGCCATTGGACCACACTGTCCAATGCCCACATAAATGACGACGCATCGGGCAGTCAGAGGGCATTAAGAGATGGGGCATTGCGCGCCCCTCACAGGAGCCAAGTGGGCGGCTCACCTACGTCAAATAGGAACAGCACACGGTTATGAACACGAAAGTTACGGCGGGCGAAACGGTTAGCTTAGTGGCACCGTAAGGCGCCTGCGAATAGGTTAATACTAGTATTAAGACCTAGAATAGATGTCGACAATAGTATTAAAACGGAGGGGACTACGAGGCATTGTTGGGTTCCGGTCCCGACAATGTACTACAAGGGCGCCCCCGCGAGAGAAATCAAGCGGCCAGCCTCCATCTAAATCTTAGTACTTAAGTCATAGTGCCATGTTAAGGTCACTTAGATGTAAGCAAATTTACTGACAGCTGTTGCTAATAATAGCACAGCACATTTCGGCTTTAGAATAAGGTCCACTCGGCATGTAAATACAGAATAGTTTTACAGTTAAGTAATTTTATCAATAAGTTAAATAAGTAGTATAAGAGAACGCCGTTCGGCGCCTGATGACCCACAAATCCGTCATCAGGGTAAGTCCGATAACTCATGATAAGTTATTATAATGTAGCATAGTCTTACATTTAAGACAATTTTTTTTAATACATATATTGAGGTAAAATTTCGGCGCCTGGCGGCCCAAATTCGTTGCCAGGGTAAGCCCAATACTACAACACATTAGGAAATGACGTCACGGCACCATATAGGGTAAGCCCGGCCATCTATCGAGTAATAATAACCATGCCATTCTTTTCACAGGTAAAAAGGGGCTTCAGACTGTGGCAACGCTGCCACAGGAAGCGGCATATGGAATAAGGAATTTCAATGTTTTGTTAACCTCTCCATTTTTTTTTTGCAGGCATTGTCACCTAGAATATGACACGTGTAATTATGATTTTGCTGCCAGATAGCAGCAACATGCTATTTAATGCCCCCTTATTGTAGTATTATACCTGTGCATACTAACCTCCATTTAACATTCATTCTCACTTACACACTCACTACATTTTTTTTTACAGCTACACGTCAATAATCTGCACAGCAGGAATGATGCCTGTGGGGCATCAGGCTTGCTGGCAGATCTGCATAAAACAAAAACACTTGAAGCGTCAAAATGCGACGCAGCTTACGGCGATGAGGGCGCAACCGGCATGTGGCGGCGACCCTCATGGCCAAGTGTGCAAGCATTCACCCACAGAGGATGCTTCACAGACTAGGTATTAAGAATACACTGCAAGCGGTACGACCACTCAACCGTGCCAAGAGGTGGCCGTATAGGATCAGCCGTGATACGGCAAGCGTACGTACAAACAGGTAGCGTGCACGCGAGGATCCAAACAAAAACTAGAATTATAAGGGTTTAGCGCGCTTAAGTAGACATAAGGTCATTGTAGTTCATAATTTTAAAGAGTAAACTACATACATATTCATGCGCCCACGGGCAATTATTCCAATTGAAATTCCTAAATGTCAGCATCGCAACATAATACATTAAACTCTATATATATTTTTGTCTGTTTATCAAGTTCACGTGTACACGATGTCTATATTTTTGTTTTGTTTTGTTTCGTTTGCTAAGGTAACACGTAACCAATGTCTGTGAATTGTTTTCTTTCATTTTTCTCTCTTCTAACTTCCCCATTTGTCAGGGTGTTCTGTTTTATCCCACACCAATAAATACATTTTAAATATTTCCTTTAAATTATACCCTGGAACACCCATTTTTTTTCTATTCTCTCCTATCTTCTTTATTGCAGGGAGCACTTTTTCCCCAAGATAGGGCGGACGACGCAATCATCCGTTCGGCCCTGGGTTTTTCCTCCCTGCACAACTATGTAACCATGTATAACCATGTTTTTTTTCTTTTTTATGCCGACAACGGCAATGGCGATTGTGCCTCAATAGCAATTATTTTCTTTATTCAACAATGTTAATGCACATTTCACCATGCAATGTAAAATTTATATACATATATATCTATGTACACCCCATAACCCTCCCCTCTGAACACGGGCTGACCGCACACCTACACTTCTGCACGACGACACCCGTTCCATACGACGACGCTTACGACGCCACCACCAGAAGAGACGAGGGGGATTCAAAAACTACTACGACAACATCCCAACCCCAAGTGCCCTTCCCGGTCGCGAGGACGCGACCAAATGGAGGAAGAGGCTTGTACAATACCCAAGGGGTATGCACCCCTTAGAGATCATCCCCCCCATCATCTGTCTAAATCTCATAAAAGGCAACCCTTTAAAAGCCTACCCAATATCCATCAATACTATAAGGGCAGCTGGCTACTCCATAAAGCAGCTCAACCCTTGCGTAATTATGACACACAGCGACATACTACAAACTGGTTCAACTATGCCACAACGCGCTGACAGAACAGAGGCTAAAGGTATAAAAGGTGCCTTAAGTGGGTCACGAGGATCTCTCCATCATCAGTGCTTCGACGAGACAGCCGGAGGCTAACGACAGTGTCAACCGAGGTGAGTCAGTCAGTCAGTGTTCAGAATCCTACTTTTGTAACCTAACACCCACAGTTTGTACTCACATTATAACATCACAAGATCCCTTAAAAGGGACTAACAGTTACTCATTGCTGACCAATAAACACTTGGTCAGTCTCTTACACTTGCATTACTGATCTACACTCTTCTTCACGTCCCAACGTCCTTCCTTACTCCCGTCACAGTCAGACGTGACACACCGTAGTAATAACGCCAACTCAGACGTCCTTGTATTCCTCACAGCGGCTCGCGTGCTCAAGTGAAGCGCGTGCCGAACCGCTGACACTAGCAAGGTGATTATATAATAAGTAGCCGGCTGGGCGACTAGTACATCGACCCGCGTGCTAAGGCTACATCCCTTAAACCACATTTACAGTCTTTATAGGAGCGCCCCCTAGTTCCTAACGCTAAACAACACTCCACACTGGTCAGCTTGCCCCTCCAAAGGCAGCTACCCCCTTTTAGACACTCCATTCAAAATCAATACAGTAACTCTTCCGTTTTAGGTCCTACCACCCCTAAATAAGGGATCTAAAACACTCAGAACAGCAAAAAGATCATATATCGGACGTACTATGTCCCTATCCTGACGTATGCCTCGGAGACCTGGGTTATGAAAGGAAGGGAGAAGAGCAAAATACAGGCCAGTGAGATGAGGTTCTTGAGAAGCAGTATTGGAGCTACAAAGATGGACAGAATAAGAAATGAGAGGACCAGAGAATTAATGAAGGAGGAACCATTACAGGATGGTATAGAGAAATCTTGACTTAGATGGTATGGACATATAAAACGAATGGAGGAGAAGAGGATACCCAGGAGAGTACACGAGACGAAGTGGGAAGGAAAGAGACAGAGAGACAGGTGGCTGAAGGGGGTGGAAGAAAGCGTGAAGAAGAGAGGAGAAGACTGGACAAGGGTGGATGCTGAGAGATGGTGGGAAGACAGAAGACGTTGGAGAGGCTTGTGTTCCAAACAGACCCGGCCAGTGGCTGGAAACTGTGCAAGATGATGGTCAGCACTCCCTCGGCACAGAGCATGTTCAAGTTAATTTTAGCTTTCACAGTTCCAGTCAGCTTTTCAACATTTTCGGAAAGTCTGATAAACACTTCTCCAATTTCCCTATGGGTTTTAAGATTATTTTTTTTTCTTTTTCAAAATAATAACTACTAGTTGAAACCCGTCAAAACATGACGGTCAATAGAAAAATATTTACTGAAGAATTTTCTTATATAGGCCTACTGTACATTTTTTGTACGATTATTTTTTGACTCAATTGAAACTATAAGGGCGTCAAATGATTGCACTCTCAACACTGAAAAATACTGCTGGCCATGACTGAAAAATTGTTGGGGCAAATTGAGGCCTATACGTTCCAGAGTTTCCCCTTGAGCTTTATTGATAGTGATAAAGTATGCCAAATAAATTGGAAAATATTGCCTCTTAAAAGAAAATGATAGTGTTTTATCGGACGGTGTTAAATCAAGTCGAAGGATTAGACCTCTCTGCCTAATTTTAACTGCACCTATTATTTCCATATCCAAGCAATATGGTTGCATTTAGGAGTCCTTGGGAAACGTTCAGATTTCTAAGCAGAATAACGGGTCAAGCGTTTGGAGTATGTGGCGGCCAGTCATTTAGTTCCAAGAAATTCAAGAACTCTGAGGAGTCTAATACAACTGGCCGCAAACCGTCGCTTATAATTATGGAATATAACGAAGAAATGCGATGATGTGCAATTCCATACATTTTAAAACAATGTGGACCGTGTGCGTGTGGCACAGTAACATTGGCACCAAATGAAACGAAGGACATAGCATTGTACTGCCGATTAGTCTCTCTGAAATTCCTTGAGATATCATCTCCAGTGAAAAATAATTGTTGCAGCCTGTCAAATATTTTATATTTATTCAGATTAATTTTACCATTACAGCAGCAAAGGTCAAAGTAACCAAGTGTAGATTTCTCGCAAGAGATATACAGTGCAGAACGATATTTACATTTGTTCGTCAAGGACCCTAAACTGTAACGGCATAGTATCTGGAATTGTTTCTGAAATGCCATATTTATGTTAGATTTTAAAAGTGGCTTCGTATTTTTCTCCGATTTCCCACTTTTTTTTGCGGCTAGTGTTCCATTTCGTCAAATGGGTTTATTTATAGCAGCATTTCTCCCCAAATTAACGTCATTTTAAATAACACTATAGTGGCCTGCATCAACGCAGCCGCCAAATATTAAATGGCAAATAATAACTTACTTCCATTACCAAAATCAACTGCGTGGTTAGACCCATTGTTATGTACTCTAAACAAATAATCAATAAACAATAATATTCACATATACAATGAAGTTCAGAGACTTCCATTCTCAAGTTGGTTGCTGATGAGAATGCGATGAGACTGATCGCCAATAATACAATCCTTGCAATTTTTGCAATTTGCTTGCAAACGCCACTCAGGATGACGATCTTCATTTTGAAATAAACAGAATGAAATTGCTGTAAATAATCAATTTCCATCACCTGTTGAAAGTACAATACTTTGCATTCCCATGACAGTAAATTATGCAAGGGAGCATAGAATCATTTCGCTACTACTGGAATGAGCCTAGACTCACTTCGCCAGCCACCGTAATGGAGGGAGTTTTAGAATTATATGTTCAGTGCTTGTCAAAGATCGTATTAACACAGGGAAGCCCACTCTTAAGACTACATTCTGAGCTATTGCCCCGGATTCCAGGTTCGATCCCCGCTCTGCACGAAATTTTATTCTGGTCTGAGGACTGGAACGGGGCGCACTCGTGAGGCAAAACTAAGAAGAGCAAAGTTTGATTCCCATCTCAACAATCTTGGATTTGGTTTCCGTGGTTTCCCACTTCCACTCCAGGCAAATACCTAACTTAAAGCCTCGGTCGTTAACTCCCCATTCCCCACATTAATTACAAATGCACACATCAACACAGCCATCACATTAACACAGGTTATCAGAGAAAAGTTTACACTCGCACACCAAAATAGACGGGGCTGAGTGACCACGATGTCTGAGTCCATCAAATGAATTATGTTCGCCAATTTGTTAACGCTGATGTATGTTTTTGAACTACTGGATATAAGTTCAATGACTTTTAAATTAATATCATTACATTGTTGCAGCTTGGCAAATATTTTATATTCCAGTAGATCAATTTTACAATCACAACAGTAAAGGCCGAAGTAACCGCGCGTAGATTTTACGCAAGAGAAATACAATGTAGAACGACGTTTACATTTGATCGTCAAAGACCTTACACTGTACTGCATAACATCTGGAATTGTTTCTGAAATGGCCTAATTATATTGGATTTTAAATGTGGCTTCGTATTATTCGATAACACTATAGTGTCTTGCAATATCGGAGGCGCTAAATATTAAATGGCAAAAAATACTTCCATTGCCGAAATCAACTGCGTAGTTAGATTCAGTACTCTAAACAAATAATCATTAAACAATTGCCTTATACAAT
The DNA here is from genome assembly GCA_946902985.2 of Meconema thalassinum. Taxonomy (NCBI): domain Eukaryota; kingdom Metazoa; phylum Arthropoda; class Insecta; order Orthoptera; family Tettigoniidae; genus Meconema; species Meconema thalassinum. The sequence goes on from OX336392.1 coordinate 176,317,162, forward strand.
GAAGTTCAACATGACCGTCCAGAGACTTTCATACTCAAGTTGGTTGGTGAGGAGAATGCGATGAGACTGAACGCTTAAAATAAATTCCTTATAATTGTTCCTGCCAGCGAAATTTTTTGCAATAGCTTGAAAACGCAGCTCAGAATCACGTTCTTCATTTTGATATAAACAGTACAAAACTGTTCTAAATAAGCTATTTCCATCACCTGTTATAGTTTATGGCAGTACATTTTGCAGGGGAACATAGAATCACTTCGCCAACTACTGGAATGAGCATAGGTCTAAACTCAATACTCACTTCGGCAGTCACCCTAATGGAGGCAGTTTTAGAATTCTATGTCCCGTGCATGTCAAAAATCGTATTAACACATGGAAGCCCACCCATTCTTGGCTATCGCCTCGGAGACCCGTGTTACATTTCCTGCTCTGCCAAGAAATTTAATTCTGGTCTGAGGGCAAAAACGGGGTACATTCAGTCTCTTGAGGTTTAACTAAGAAGAGGAAGGTTTGATTCCCACCTCGACAATCTTGGATGTGGTTTTCTGTGGTTTCCCACTTCCACTCAAGACAAATACCGGGATGGTTCCAAACTTAAGGCCTCGGCCGTCACCTTGCCATTTCCCACCTTAATTACAAATACACACAGTAATGCAGCCATCACAATAACACGGGTTATCAGAGGAAATTTTACACGTACACACCAAAGTACACGGGGCTAAGTGACCACGATGTCGGAGCCCTTCAAACGAATTATGTTTGCCAAGTGTCTCTCGTGGCGAAAGCAATTGTGGACACGCGCCAGGGCCTGGAAAACTACCTTTTCTCTAATAATTTAAGAGTATATCGACGATGCATAATTATAACTTTTAGTCTAGGATGCTACCAACTTGACCGCCGAAGCATTGGGAAGAAATTGCAATATTAAGGTACATAAACAACATAGCCTACACACTCAACTGTCAGTAAATGTTCTTCAACGTTTCCCTTCTTAAAAATTCCCCTCCTTTATAATTCTCCCTCACGTGAAAACGCGCGATGTCTTGTGTTTTAAATATATCGATGCAATGGTGCTGCCATCTGTTAGTTACTGGAACTATATGGGCGAGGTACTGCCATCTGTTGTCAGTTACTGGAACTGATGGCAGATATTAGCTCTTTTGACCACATGCTGTAATGCAAAGGCAAAACGGAAATAAAACGTATTGAGAGGGAATGTAGAAATATGTATCTTTAACTGACATAAAACCTTACTAATACTCCTTGATAAAACAATATTTCAGTAGTAAAAAAATAAAAATACTGGCGGGAGCTGGGATCGAACCAGTGATTCTTGGATCCGCAGTCAATCGCCTTAACCAAATAGCTATTCACGCACTCTCGTCCAGCCGCAGACGCAATCATTTAGTATCTTCAAAAGCCGGTATCTGAAGAAAATAATCCAATTCATTATCAATAAAATCAATATTGCAAATTCGTATATGTTCATACTGTTATTATATTTTATTGTCAGAACTTGGTTAATGTATGTTTTCAATTACATGGAAGCTTATTAAATAACTTACATTTAAATGGACTTCTCACCGCCATTTTGTCATGAGCCCAGGCAGATTGTGCGCATGCGTGAGGGGAAAGAATTCTGCTATTTTCTATATTTATTTAAAAATATACCGTAATATATTAGTTTATTTTATAGACACTCTGCAAATCTACAGGCCAAGAGCTTACGTTAGAGTGCTCTACGAAGTAAATCGGTTCTGTCGTTCTCTCAATCTCGTGGTAACAAAAATCGCCTTAGTGTTTTAAATATATAGATGAATAGATCTACACAAAACTCTAACGGGTCATTGTGAAGGGATGGCCATTCTACCGATAGTCTTTACATTGTCAACTTTCAAATCATGTAATTCATGTCCGACATGTTGGATTTTGTGTGCATGTGCGAAGCTATCAAGTACCTAATTGGTCACACAACTGTTTCATAATGAAAATCTTGAGGTCTGATTGGTGGGAGAAACTGAAAACTAGTACATTACTGACCCTCATTATAGTACATTTTTTGACATATAATATTAACATTTCAATATCGTCAAACATAAAGAAACAAGTAGCACTCAAATTCATATGAATTTTAAGTCGAGTGAAGGAATCTACTCCACAATATCCTTAGTGAAACTGGAAACTACACATTAAGACAATGCCAGAAATACTAAATCAGTGACTCACTGAGGTGTGTCAAGACGCATCTTACGGCCAGAGTTGTACAGTGGATGTTGAAACTGGCAAAGAATGCGATCAATCCGTTATTCAAGGCCACTCGTCCAAGGAAGACAAAATATGTCTTCGATTATTTAGGATTTATTTTCATGGGTTTATTTTGCAATCATCATAATCATAATCGTTGTAGACCAACCCCAGTTTCCCGGGTATAGTTTATGAGCCTCTTCCATCTTTGTCGGTCCAGATAGATCTTGGTCTTCTCAATCTGTCCAATCCATTCTACTAGTTATGCTTTGCTTGACTGTATCAAGCCATCTACTTCTAGTTCTTCCTCTGGGTCGAGTGCCTTTAACTGTTTTCTCCAGCAATACTTTTGCTATTTTGTACTAGCTAAATATTCAGAGTTTGCTCCAACACACAGAAACATTTTGATTTACACAATCGGTGTCACTAAGTCGTAGACGAGATTTCATTTCATGTACATATTTCGAACTGTGGCCTGTCTGTCTGGATTTCATTTCATGTACATATTTCGAACTGTGGTCTGTCTGTCTGGACTGGCCACAGTGCCCTACATGCTACAACAAATATCTATACTGTACACACACAGTTCTCCGGCCTAATGGGGCGGAAGGTCAACCCGGATAGGCCGGAGTTCAAGAAATACTCTCTTCTGTCCCCAGCCGTACCATTAAAAAACACCCTTTTTATATCAAAACAATTTTATGTATATTTTCCGACTTCTTGCGTATTACATGCTAGTTGTAAGTGTTTGTTAAGTACAGTAGAACTCGGCTATCCGGCCTAATGTGGCGGAAGGTTAGGCCAGATAGACCGGAGTTCTATATTCTCTCTTCCGATCCAAGCCGTACCATTATGCTTACCTTTCAACATTGTTTTTCTTACTTTCATTCCACTTCCACTACTTTGGGCAGCACCATGGCTACCTACAACCAGGCCTTGCCCATAGCAGAGCGGCAACGCCGCACTCAGGCCTGTGTGTGGCAAACAGTGAGCATGGTGATGAACGTGCGAGTCCGCATAAAATTGCATATATTTTATCACTCGCAGTTTTTTTCAATAGTGTCTAAGGTCGACCCGAGAGCGAAGGCTAATCATGTGGGAAACTTAAGTACAGTTCCTAAAACAACGTCTTAATTCTATATTAAACTATAGTAAGCACTCGAATTCTATCACATGTGGTTGCTCTTCTGCAATGTTCTAAAACTTCATGCATTACGATTTTTAAGCTTCATACACTTGTTAAAATTTAAATGTGTTGTCTATTGTAACTTAACCCAGGAACAACAATCGTACGTTGATACTAGCGGAGTCTGACAATTCTCGTCAATATTCAGTAATTTCGATCGACCATGACCTATGATAGCTACTTTTCTCATGTCGTTGTTAAGTTAAGCAGTGTAAGTAAAAAGGATACACATAAATCATTGATATGGGCGTACTAATTAGTTACTAAAATATAGATAGTGATTTATTGCACGAGGAAGTTACCATACCTTCCGTCTACTTCTGTTTCGTATGATGTCAGCATAAGAATGCCTACTGGAAATTACAGATATGAATGAATGACGGAGAGGCAGCCTACCAAGCTACCTACTGTAATTAGCAGAGGCAAGAGATATCTCAGAAGTCCAACGGTGCTTTATCATTATTTTCAAAATACATGCTAAAATAGGCAAAATATAAAAATTATCGTTGAAGGACGACCAAAGCAAATGTTGCCCTTCTCAATGTGAGACACGGAATTCGGGAGTCTATAAAGGGTCTACGAAAACCACATTTTAAGGCCGTTAAATTAACAGTGTGTCTGATATTCCTAGAAAACTAACTTCGCTCCCATAACCATAGCAACAGTAGCTCAATTGATAACATCTGGTTATTAATACTGAAGACCGTTTGAAGAACGGGTACTTCTGCTAGTTTACCTATAAAAGTCGTGATCTAAAAAAGGGACAGCGGGTGGGTTGTGGTCAGTGGAGGAGTAAACATCTATTCCTACATCATTTCCTGATTTATTTCCCATTTGATAAGGTATTTTGGCTAATTCATGCACTGTAGAAAAGTTTATCCTACGATTGTATCTCATTCAATGCTACCACAACAACTTGAGGTGTGATACATACAAAATTACTCAATATAAAACGGTCTACTGCCCCAATCTAGTTCCACAATCCATGTTCTCGGCAAGGGAAATTATGTGAAAAAAGGGTTATATCATTAGTCGGAATTGGTTTCAGTCTGTACATATATTTACTACAGTATTAATCAACATCTACTCATCATCAAATAACAGCTCCAGTTTCCCGGGTGCTGGTAATCAAAGCCTACTAAAATTATTAATTCTGAAGGAGAGCAGAGCCTGGCTTTCATACTTTCAACTGGATAATATATGATTTTCATACCTTGTTTCATATTCTGAAAGTCATTACTAGGGAACGGAAAAATTCGCATTTGCGATAAATGCGAATTTTTGTAATATGTGTTAAAACCATTTTTTAAATAGTTTTAAGGTGTTCTGAAGCACTGTGGTACCTAAATTCAAAATGCGAATTTTGACCAAAATGCGAAATTAGTACAAATATGCGATTTTGGTGCGAATTCTGCGAAAATGTGATATTTTAGTGGCGAAAACCACATATTTCGGCGAAATCATGAGAAATACTGCAAATATGACGCATATATTTTTCAACCACTCTGATCGATATACCGTATTTGCTCGCGTATATCTCGCCCCCGCGTATATCTCGCACCCCATGTTTTTAATTGAAATTTCAGGGGGAAAAAGTACTCGCATATATCTTGCATTCATTACTGACACCGTCATATAAGTGACCGTAATAACCTTCAGGTAGAAACACATTCGATTTAGAGCGCCACAACAGTCGTCATTGTCCAGGAACTTACCCGAAGCGATACGAACAGGAAGAGCGAGTAACAACGAGTTGGTCCGAACTTCGATACGAGCCGATTAGGGATCGAGGCGCCGCGTGCAAGCATACGGCGCAGCGTGAGTGTTAGCACGCTGTACATCGTTCGCCGAGTCTCCGGCCAAGATTGGCTAAATTCGCCGCCTTGAGACACGTTCGAATTAGCGATTAGCACGCCACAACAGTTGTGCAAGTACCGGCCGCGGTGGCCGAGAGCGCTAACGCGCTACCTCGTGCTTCGCTGGCATCGGGAGAGCGTGGGTTCGAATCCCACCTCAGCCGTCCTGAAAATGGTTTTCGTGGTTTCCCATTTTCACTACCAGGCAAATGCCGGGACGGTTCCTTTCAATAGGTCCACGGCCGATTTCCTTCCAATATCCCTTCCCCGACCCGTCCTGAAAAGAAAAATACATGGCCATTGGCTGCATTAATAAAAAAAAAAAAAAAAAAAAAAAAAAAAAAAAACAGTTGTGCAAGTAGGCCTACTGTTACATTGCAGAGAAACGCAGTTCAGTCTTCTCGAATCTCAATGATTTCGTCTTTACGCATTGCTTCGCATCAGAGCTCGGCTGCGTGCGAGCATTCGGCGCAGCGTGAGTGTTAGCACGCTGTGCATCGTTCGCCGCGTCTTCGGCCACGGTTGGCTAAATTCGCCGCCTTGAGATACGTTCGAATTAGCGATTAGCGCGCCGCAACAGTTGCGCAAGTAGGTCTACTGTTACATCGCAGGGAAACGCAGTTCAGTCTTCTCGAATCTCAATGATTTCGTCTTTACGCACTGCGTCGCATCAGAACTCGGCCGCGTGCTAGCATACGGCGCAGCGTGAGTGTTAGCACGCTGTACATCGTTCGCCGCGTCTTCGGCCACGGTTGGCTAAATGCAATTCAAACCCAGATGAAAGAAAGTGAAAAATATGATATCATACTTGCATTAACTGCAGTTCAGACAGAGTTCAGCATATTTGCTAAATACTGTTTTGTGGACCCCAACGAACAATGTAGATAGCGAGCGTGTGTTGTCCCATTACAACACAGTGGTTACAGACAGACGGTGCAATTTGAAAGAAAGCAATGCTGAACTACTGACAATGCTTTCGTTTGAGGACTATAACTGCACTTCATAACCTTGAAGTCGTTAAAATAATATTACAATGTGATGATTTTTAACTTTGTAAATAGATGCTAATTTTGAAGAAAATAGATGCTAATTTTGAAACAAATAGATGCTAATTTTTCCGGTCCCTAGTCATTACTAATTGAAATCACGGTTGGAAAAACTTTCTCAGAAGGGACGTCAGGATATAGACAAAGGTCGTAGCTTTCACAATGTGTATGTGCTAGGAAGTTACACTCAGACGAGATCAGAAGATATCAACACAAAATTTCCTGTTGAGAGCAGAGATATTTATGTCACGCGAGTGGAATATACGAGAGGGAATTCGGTGCCAGCTGCCATCAAAATCCGGAAAATTCTCTTTAATTATAGCATGACGAATAGAATACATAGGGTTATAACTGACCGAGTTCAACCGCGCCCCCGCTTAGGTAGAGCTAGCGGCGCAGATCCACAATGCTACAGTCAGCCGTTCAAAAATGGAATATGCGCTGGGCTACGTAAACCTCTTTGCGAAGGCTGTGGTTACGCTGATTACAACAAATTGTTTGTTTAGGCTTATGAATAATACTGTGAAAAGTTATTATTAATATTCTCAGTCCCCATGTAGAACTATCTTTAAAAACCTTCCGTTAGTCGCGCATTGGTCTGACAGCTCCATGGTTCGTTTTAGTTTTAATATCAAGCCAACAGTTCAAGTTATGATTTTATCGTCTCGGGACATCTTACACCATACCCTAGTAAGCATTTTCCTGGAGTTGTGAAATGGTGATTCTAAAAATAACTCCACACATGTAACATTTTGTCAGTGTGGGATTGATAGTACCAGCCCGACCAATGATGTAACATTCTGTCAGGGAGTTGCAGGTGTGCTGTTTAGGTGGGTATACACTTGCGCGCCGAGCACTGCGCGGCTCATGCGCCGCATGTTTGTTGCTCGTCCAGAATCATTATTTAGACGAACCTCCCGCGATCCATAGGAAACCCACGAACATTCACTAGTCAGTTTGCAGTGGGGTTAATATAATCATGTCTACGCCGCACGAGGAGAAGCTCGCGATTGTGATGATGAGTGGTGCGACTTTTTTAATGGCAAGTTTGTGCGAAAAGAAAACGAAACGATGACTACGTTGGTGGCACACTGACCTGTTTAAATAAAGGAATGGTGCGGAGCTAATGATGGACGTGAAGTCACAAGAAATAAGCAGTCGGTATAAGAATTTTACTCGAATGTCACCTTCTGACTTTGAGAATCTGCTGCAGAAGATTGGACCCCACATTTCCAAAGAAGATACGTATTTCCAACCTGCGATTTCCACTCAAGATAAGTGAGTATTAATATTTGGTGTTCATAATTTGTTTGATTTACTTCTGCTATTACTTTTATTGAAGGATAACTTTTAAGGAAGAATTAAATTAATTTTAATTAATTGTTCCAGGTTAGCAGTAACACTTCGATTTCTTGCCACGGGAGATTCATATACTAGCCTTCAGTGAACGTTCAGGATTTCCAAACAGTCTATTGGGCATATAATACCACAAGTCTGTGCAGCACTTGTCAATGAATTATCGGGATATATCAAGGTAACATATTAACAGGTTACTTTTGAAACATGTTTTATTGTTCTTTTATAAGTAAATACAAAACGTCATTAAAACATCACCAAACCCCATTGAACTAGAGGTATGTTACACAAAATCGGAAAATTGTTCATAAATGATTCATTCAGCTGGAGATGGTTGAGCGGAGTTAGTTGACAAGGAATCAGATGGCGACTGGATGGGAGCAGGTGCTACATGCAGAGGTTGCAAAACATATTCTTGTGAATGCGTGGGGGGAGGTACACTTGCCAGAGGATTTTGCCAGTTGTTGGAATGCTGATTATTTGGAGCAGTCCAATCGTAACACCCAGTATCAGCTTTAATAAGAATTTAAAACACAGCATGCTGAACCGATTTCTGTGTTTCAGGAGAACAGTTGTTGACTTTTGCAGCGACGTAAGTAAAGAATGCATCCACTTTGTTGGGTTTAGATGGTTCTTTGTCAAACTTTTTTGCCGCATTTTTCAAAATATCAAACGCACTGCTCTTCATTGATATCATCAGCTCCCTTCGCTCGCTTAGTAGGTCTGTAAGTAGGCCTAGATGATGATGATGTTGTCTCTTGTTGCCTTTGTTCCGAATGGTTGACTCCCGTTTCAATGTCATCATCAATTCCAAGTATCTCATCCATCTCCTGTAAATGACATATAATAATTAATATTAGCTAATAATAATTATTTGTTTGAATATTGTGTAACTAATAAACGTAGGGACATATTAAAAATAAGCCGTGTCAATAGCCAGTATTTACTGTATTCAAAACTGCTAAAACTTTTGTCACTATTCCATTCGTTACAAATATATTTTTTTGTTCAGTATCTCCCCCTCATCACTCCTATGATTTCTGTTTCATCTACCCACGACTCCTACAACTTGGACAAACGTAAGCAAGATATTTGAAACACATTGGAACCTTCCTCACTGTGTTGGTGCCCTTGACGGGAAGCAATGAACTCTGGCACAGAATTCTTCAATTATAAATCCACCTTCGGTATTGTGCTTTTTGCATTAGTCGAAGGGAATTACAACTTTATGTTTGCTGACGTGGGATGCCAAGGAAGAATTTCTGATGGAGTATTCCAAGGTAGCAAGTTACATAGGATGGTCACAGGAAACACATTGGGACTTCCATTACCGGAAGAACTACGAGGGCGTTCTATTCAAATACCATATTTCTTTGTGGGTGACAATGCATTTGCTCTAAGTGAAAAGCTCATGAAGCCATACCCCGGAGACTTTGCCAAAGGAACTCCTCAGAGAATTTTTAATTATCGTTTGAGTAGGGCCCGGCGGTATATCAAGCGCAGTTTTTAGGGTTTTAAGAAAACCAATGCTTTTGGGGCTTGAAAAAGCCGAGTTGATAGTGATGACAATCATTTTATTACATAATTATCTAAGGACCCATTCGCCACACTTATACACTCCTGCTGGTACATTAGACCATGAAGTGATGATGATGATGATTGATGTTTTAAGGGGCCTAACATCGAGGTTATTGGCCCCTGATGAAATGAAATGGCGTGAAATGAAAGGATGAAGATAAAAAACAGCTCACTGCTATGGATGAAACGTAAATGATTTAGATAAAATAGACAGTGAACCCCAACAATTATGCCTTAGGTAGCAGGAAAAATACTTACAAAAAGGAACTCAGATTGAAACTACTCACAAAATGGAGTATAAGGGAATTTTGATTGAAAAATACGCACAAAATGTAGGTTAAGTCCAAAATACGTACAAAATGCAACGTACAGTCGAAATACTTACAAAATGCAAATGAGATTGAAAATATGCACAAAATGGAATTTAGATTCAAAATACCCACAAAATTGCAATTGAGAATTAACTACTTGAACAAAACGGGGTAGGTTGAAAATAAAAATCAACAAAAAAATCAACCCCTGGCACTATACAGCCCATGACGGGCTAAGGCCGACCAAGCGACCGCTGCCCAGCCATTTGGCCTGCAGATATTGGGGTGACGCGTTAATCTTGGTATTCGTGATCGAGGCGCTGTCTCACTGTCAGACAGCTACTCAATTGTCCTCACGAGGCTGAGTGCACTCCATTCCAACCCTCACGTCAGTTTTAAAATCCCTGACGGCGCCGGGGATCGAACCCGGGGCCTCCGGGTGAGAGGCAGACGCACTACCCCAACACCACGGGGCCGGCGGTTGAAAATACAAAATGCAATTGAAATTCAAAATACTCACAAAACGACTCCCTATATTGAAAGACTTACTAAAAAGCAATTTTGATTGGCAATCCTTACAAAATGCAATTGAGGTTGAAAAACACTCACAAAATGCAATTTAGATCGAAAAAACTTACAAAATGCAACGTAGATTAAAAATACCTTTAATAAGGTGCGGGAATCTTAAAGAGAAAAGGAAATATAATGAAAAGAGGAGAGGAGAGGGGAGAGAGGAGAGGGTCTGCCCCAAAGGTAAGGGACAAAAGGGGAAAACGGACCCAGCTCAGGAATCCCTCGGGGTCGCAAACTCCCAAACTCCCCAGCCGTGAGCCCCTGAGGGTGTAGCATTATCTAGGGTGCACCAGAAGTGGTGGGGCTACATACACCCGGCCTCCTTAAGGCCTTGAGAACAAGGCAGGAGGTAAAACGAAAAGAAAAAGAAGGCTGACCCCTCGCAGGAGGAGGGTATCAGAAAAGATGAGACAAGGGCCAATTAAGGCGGGAAAGGAAGAGACTCCCTAGGCCTCGGATACCCTAATACGGTCGGGGTCGGAAGAGAACAAGAGTTGACCAAATGAGGTCGACAGGAAAGAAGACGGAGAGGAGCCCGGCAGACCATGAAGTGAATGGAGTTTAAATCGAAGGGTCATGGAGGGTTCAGGGAGGAGATGCTATGACGTCTATGTTACCAGTGAGACATGTTCCCCGAAGATCCACTAATTATTGTCAAAACATTAGGGATGAAATAGCAGATTATTGTATGAATGAAGTATTCCCACAATGGCAACACAAATATGCTTGAGTATGTCAATGTTCTTACCGTCTTAAGTCCCTTTCTTGGCAGATCCCTGTCCTCCAGAAACTTGAGAGCTTCGAGTGCAAACCACCTACCGACATAAATTTCGTCAGTTCCTGGAACAACAAAATATAGAATGTATGAAACCATTGTACCTATGATATTTTGCACGTAACCTATGTATTACTTATGAAAAACAAATTAAAATAAAACTTTTTCTTTTGTGGTCATCACAGCATTACAAGCATTAATTTCATTTCGATTCAATGTACAGGTCCTTCAAGTACTTTTGATGCCAACTCACAGTACAAGCAGCTACTGACTACTGATGAGACTTAGTGAATCCCAAAATTCCAAGCACTAGCACTTATATGATACAACTTACCTGTTCCTGTACCCTTGCTGAGTTTTATTTTACTTTTCTCACGTCGGTAGGAAGACAGCAGAGATATCACCTTCTTCTTGCATTGGTCCGCAGATATATCCATCTCAGCTTCTATTTCCCTCCAGGCATCTGCTTTTAATGGTTTCTTAAAATGATCCTTATGTTGTGGATCGCACAGATGAGGCTTTTTGCGATAAGCATCGATCAGTTTTATCACAGATTATTCTGACCACTCCATTATCACCACTCAAAACGCACAAATATTGCAATCAGATGCGTGTGAGAAACAACGAACTTCTCACAATCCCGTCCAAATCTGAACTGCGAACTGAAATGGATCGTGGTGCTCCGCACGCGCCCAGCTTCGAAACCCCGTACTAATCTAGCGAACTTGGTGCGCAAGTGTATACGCACCTTTATACCGATTATTTGGCTTGGTAGGTTGCCTTAGTGACTATCAGTAAAGAGATTGCACCTTACAAAAACTTAAGGATGCAGATGAAGCGTGTCGCCTTCTGCTGAAAGATAACGAATAGGTAGTTCATGATTCAATAATTTCAAAGGAATTTGTGACTCTGATACTGAAGACAAAGTTGAAACAAGATCCGAAGACTCGAATACTGACCATGATATTGATCAGGACGGTGACGGAAGCGAAGAATTGGATGGCCGTTTGTTTTATTGACAGGTTGGCCATTATTATGTCCGTCTCATTCTTGGCTATCACCGCTGAGATCAGGGTTCGATTCCCAGCTCTGCCAAGAAACTTAATTCTGGTCTGAGGGTTGGAACGTTGTTCACTCAGCCTCGTGAGGCAAAACTGATTAGAGGCGTATTCGATTCCTACCTCAGCTATCCTGGAAGTGGTTTTCCGAGGTTTCCCACAGCTCCTCCAGGAAAATGCTGGGATGGTACCTAACTGAAGGCCACGGCTGCTTCCTACCCAAATCCTACCTCAATTCCAAATACACACACTACCACAGACATCACAATGACACAGGTTATCAGACAAATTCTAAACACACCCAAGCGCACGGGGCTGCGTGACCACAATGTCGTCAAGACCCTAAAGACTCAACTACTGTATTATTATTATTTTAGGCCTATTATTATTAAGACAGATTATATATATTTTCGTTTTAGGTAAGGATGGCACGAAGTAGAACAAGTAACCATGGAAGGCTGCCTTCATTCCGTATCCTACTGGGCGCCTTTCTTGAATTTACATCAGTGGATAGATATTTCAGTAAATTTTGAAAAATGTGAGGTACTGACCCTGGTTTTAATTTCCACTTCACGCGAGGAAGTTCCATGTTCTCACAATTCACGACGAAACAATCCACCTTTATAATAATTAAATCTTCCGAGAAACGCACATCACAGATTGTATATTTGATCGACAATTGCTTATCTTTCCGCGGAATAACTCTCGCCCAGTTCGCAAACAGATTTGTTTCTTTTGGCGGTGTGAAAAATGTCTACCATCAGATTTTCTTCCAACCCGATTTACATCCAGGAACGAAACAGTACGACATTTTCCCAAAAAAGCAGAAAATTCGTCAACTATTACAAAGAAACAAATTCCCTCGCATAATATGACTTCTCGTGCACAGAATATTACAGTACTAACCTCCTGGGCTACTGTCTCACGTGCTTATGCTTCAGAGCGACTTCCGCACGACACACTGGCTGGATCATGAACTACAATGCTCAAGTAGCAGAGTGATGACACTGCTTAATTCTATTCGTCATGGTAATAGGTAATGAGACTGGGACTACTATAGATCGCGATACATTTCCGTATAAAATTCCCCTAAAATCAAAATGGCGGCAAAATTAGCCAGTTGTTTTATTGTCCGATTTATAGGAAATTTCACTCGAAACTTTTGTCTTGTTCTAGCGCACGATTTCCTGCTGTTTATGTACGTAATGTTCAGATATACAGTACACGTTCACTTAACGAATATTTCACATAAGGCATTACAGCGCTATGCACAATCGCAATGAAACAGCTGGCTAAGAGATTCAAACGTACAGGTTCAGCAAATGATAAAAATAGACCTCAAGGTCGTTATTTCCTTACTGAAGTTAAATTAACCGGAATCTTCATAAGTAGATGCCCATTACGTTTGGCAGCGGATGGGAAACATTTTCAGCATCTACTGTAAGCATGGTGAGTATAAATGCATGAAACTGATTTTTATGCCCCAGACCCCCTTGCTTATGGCACAAACAGTAATTTTCATTCAGATAGCATTTAAGCTAGTAGTGCCTAATGATTTCGCCCAGACCGTTGTCTAACCAAGTAACGACTAATGGCTTTAGAAGAGTACAATACAACTTTTCAACTAAAATCAACAATTAAAGATAATGTATCAACATGTGCAACTCATCAGTCATTACCAAACCTCACTTGTACACATGTGATGACATTGGCATGTAAGGACACACTGTTTTAAACCTCAAACAGGTGAGCAAAATGTAGACGATGGAAGCCACAACAAACATATAAACATCTACATCCGTATGTCACCCACCTCACTAAAAATTCCCCAAGACACGTCGTACACATCATGGTATATAATCCCCATGGTCTTTGTCATGGTCTATTTTATAATCTCTTATATAAAACGAAGTGTCCCGACTGACTGATTCACTGACTCATCATCACCCAGCCAAAACAATTCAAGTTAGAAACATGAAATTTTGGGGATATATTCGATGTAAGTCGAAAACGCCCACTAAGGAAGTATTTTTGGATATTCAAGGGTGTTAAGGAGGTAGAACTGCATTTCATTGAATAACAATATCTCCCGATTAGTTTCATTGGGAGATGTGATACACGGCATATAAACTAATCATTAAAAATAAGCAGACATGTGTCTAAGGGTTTTTCGATGTGGTGTATATTATAAGGTGAAAGGGGTGAAAAGTGGGGGTTGAAGGATTCCTAACGGAGCGTGTATATCTTAAACGACATAGGCGAGAAGTTTGAAACTCAGCTGAAAAAAATTGACAGTTTTTTTTCATAAATTCAATTTAAGGTGCCAATGGGGTAGGGGGGTCAATCCAGGCCAAGTGGTCCAATATAAAAATAAATGGTTGCTTGACCATCACAAAAAAAAAAAATTGATACTTGCTGGGGTTGTTCCTTATCATGAAGTGAGCTTAAAAATATTTTATTGAACTTTTTTTGAATTACAGTTTTCAAATGGTGGCCATTTTGTTATAGGCCGATCGTGGTTTTTCGGGTTTGTAAGCATCAGCGGTTTTTTAAATATCTCGGCATAGGGTTGCTCTAGGCCTATCAAATAAAAAGCATTGAATTCAGTACACTTTGGCCAACGCATTGAACCCATTATCACTAGGGTTCATGTGTCTTTTTACAGATTTTTCATTACTCCAAGCTTTTGTTTTGAAATTCGAAAATCTGAGTTTTCAATCAATAATTTTTCTAAGAAAGGACAGTTTCTCACCCCTAATATTTTTTGTGCTTCTACACTTCATAGTAGTGTAATTGTTTATAAAGTTTCAGTGGTGAGAAGTTACCCCTTAAAAAGTTACAGGCTTTTAAAAAACTGATTTTTGAAAACTTTTCAATTTTTGACCTGCAATATTTTGGTTGGGGGACCAGATAAAAATCTGAAAATTTCACATTTTAAAGATCTTTACAGTAGTAAACTTCAGTATAAATTTCAAGTTTGAGATTTAATTGGAAGTTAGTTTTAAAAAATCACAAATATGATAAAAAGAAGGTTTTTATCATTCGCAATACATCAAGTCTAATGTGGGTAAGAATTTTCAACTTAAGATCTAAATACATTCAATTTATGTAAACAATATTTAGGCCTTATTTGGCAGCATGTGCAAGTCTGTACAGGCTCACTGACAGACAATACACCACGAGTCTCAAGATGTCTGTGAGTTACCTAGTCAAACACTGAAAGTCTGTACAAGTCTGTGAGCTAGCTATCTTGTTTCCCCTTCCACTCAATCTGTTCTCTCCCACTTAGTTGTCCATGAGCTTTTACAGTGAGCAGTTGTATTATTGTAGTTAAATGGAGCCTCAGTGTTCAATTGGCATTTTTACTAATGAAGTATGTCACAAAAGTGTTTATGGAGTGTTTTCTAAAGAAACCGACATGCATGGAAGTAACAGAATTCGAACAGGCCAAGGCATCTGCGCAGAGAGTCTTCACCGCTGGGGAAAAGTCCCATCTCCCCAATGTGATTGTGGCAGTGAACATCAGACCATCCAACACATATCAAGTTGCAGCCATCGAGCGTACCCTGGAAATCTTAAAAATTTCTATGAAGTGACAGAGGCAGCCCTTCAATGGATAGAGAATTTAGATATTAAATTATAAATCTAATGACTTAGTTAAATTAATTTTGTATATTTATTAAGTTGTAATTCAGTTTTGTTATTGCCATATGCTAAATAAATAAATAAATCTAAAGAAATTACAGTGATTGAAAATTACAGTGAAGAAGAAAAAATGTTGTTTCGTTTAAGAGTTCACCTAGATGGCAAATCAAGCTGGAAGTACCATGAAGTAAAATACTTGAACAAATTTCATCACCTCTATGGACAATCTTGTTTGGACCCATTGAAGAAACACAAGAAGCCTATAACTAAAGGACTGAGAGAAATAACTTTAGATCAAAACTATAAAAATGAAAATCCTGTCATTAACCTAATACCAGGGAAATCATTATGTCCAACCTGTTATACAAAGGTATTTGTGGCTAACAAAGATAGGGCTAGTGATAGTTCTGATGAAGAATTTTGTAATTTAGAAGAAACAGTAACACTTGTGCCACTGACAATTCAAAATAAAGACATAGTGGCTTGTGTCTATGATGGTCAGTGGGGGGTTGCAAAAGTCGACAATGTTGACAACCAAAACCAAGATTTGCACGTCATATTTTATCACCCTCCAGGACCAAGAACTTCATATAAAAAAAAAAAAAAAAGAAACCAAGTTTGGATGCCAGTTAAAAAAGTACTAAGGAAGCTGTCTCTTCTGGAGTTTACTACTGTGACAGGGCGAACATTTAACTTAACTCCCGAAGTGTGTGAAGAAATCTCCCAGATATTCAACGAGCACCTAAGTAAATAAAAAATAACTGTCAGTTTAGCTATTTATAAACCTATAAATGTTGTTAAATTTCTTTTAAAAAGGTTTAAACTTGAGAATTGACATTCCAAGTCATGATTGTTTTTTATTTTACAATTTGTATACTTTATTATTTCGTTTAAACGACACATACACATCATTGCACAACTGTAAATAAGAATGGTCGAGCCAATTTTTTACTTAAAATTCTTTATTTAATTAGTTCTAACAATTAAATACAAATTCATTACTATGCAACTTGTGTATTTTATTCACCCTACAATTTGTGCCTCAAAAGTAGAGTAATTGCGAACGTAATTTTACTAATATATATATATTTTTTTAAACAGACTTCCAATTAAATCTCGAACTTGAAATTTATACTGAAGTTTACTGCTATCAAGATCTTTAAAATGTGAAATTTTCAGATTTTTATCTGGTCCCCCAACCAAAATATTGCAGGTCAAAAATTGATTTTTTTTCAAAAATCAGTTTTTTAAAAGCCTGTAACATTTTAAGGGGTAACTTCTCACCACTGAAACTTTATAAACAATTACACTACTATGAAGTGTAGAAGCACAAAAAATGTTAGGGATGAGAAACTGTCCTTTTTTAGAAAAATTATTGATTGAAAATTCAGATTTTTGAATTTTAAAACAAAAATTTTGATTAATTAAAAATCTGTTAAAAGACACATGAACCCTAGTGATAATGGGTTCAATGTGTACGCCAAAGTGTACTGAATTCAATGCTTTTTATTTGATAGGCCTAGAGCAACCCATTGCCGAGATATTTAGAAAACCGCAGATGCTTACAAACACAAAAAAAAAAAAAACGATCGGCCTATAACAAAATGGCCGCCATTTAAAAACGGTAATTCAAAAAAAAGTTCAAAAAAATATTTTTAAGCTCACTACATGATAAGGAACAAACCCAGCAAGTATCAAATTTTTCTGAGATGGTCAAGCAACTAGTGCTGGACCACTTGGCCTGGATTGACCCAGGGTGGAATTCTGGAAAAAATAAAGGAGAGAAAGTGTCCTAACTGACTGACTGACTAAATCTATCAAACTAAGGGGAAAAATAAAGCTTAAAAAAACTTAATAGGTGTTCGAATGTTTTTTCATAAATCCAATTTAAGGGGCCCATGGGGAGGGGTGAAATTCTAGAAGAAAAACGCCCAAAAAGGAAGGTTTTCTTGGATATTCACTCCCATCGAGCAACCAAAACTATTGAAGTTAGAAGAATGAGATTCTGGTGATATGTTTGTTGTGTATCGAAAACATCTACTAAGGAGGGATTTTTGGATATTCAGGTTCTAAAGGGGTGTTAACAGGGTTAAACCTGCATTTCATTGAATAACAATATGACACGACTATGACACGAGCGAAGCCGCGGGTACCTGCTAGTCATACATATTCGCAACATCAATGAGTTGTCAATATATGCACCTACTGTTGGCGCAGAAATTATGTGCACCCGAGTTTAGAGATTAATAGCAAAATAACCACAAGGCCTAAAGATAAACAAGTAACATCACCAGTTTCCTTGTTTATTTCTGCGTTGATTGGTGATAAGGTAACTTTTAGGAACATATTTTAATATCTTTTATGGCAGGTGTAATTAAAGAAGTACCGGTTTTTGGCGGGTTTCGAGGGAAACGTCAACTTAAGAGATTCACAACTCTCAACGCCGTTGTGCTACAGTAACCAAATTTAAATATGTCAGATAAGTTGTTTGTGTGTATGTAAAGTTTCAAACTTTTAGTGATTATTGTGAACTGAACTTAAACAGTACATAAGAGATGAAATCGAAGCCATCACTGCTGTGGAACTTCAGAATGTTGTCCATTCTTTCATCAGAAGATGTCAGGTGTGTGTTACAAGAGAGGGAGGACATTTTCAGCATCGGCTATGAGCACTGTAAGTACACTTTATTGAACATATTTGGTAAGTGTAAAAGAGCGCGCCAACCACCGACTGAACCGTTTACGCGAGCCCGAGATCTGTGCCAGTGTTGCTTGCCATGTTTATCGGGGCACACATAGATAATGACCCTGTACAAACATAACTCTAACCCCAGACCCCCATGCTTGTAGTGCAAGCAGTAATTTTTGTCCAAACAGTCTTCTGACCAAGTAGTGACCAGACAATGGTTTCGATCAGACCGTTGTCTAACCGAGTAGTGACCAATGGTTTTGCCTCACCGAACTTTAGTACATCAGTAATTTTCGTACAGACGTCAGTGGTGCAGTATGTCGAGAGCTAGGCCTATTCTCTGAAATTTCGCATCTGTGACGCAATTTTATGAACTTGAAATATAGATTGGTGTTGAGTCTCTTTTGGGAAATAAAAACCGTCAGTGGTGCAGTCGGTCGAGAGATTAGAGAAATTGATGGTATTCTCTGAAATTCTGGATCTGTGTAAAAGGCCAGTTGAGTATTTTACGGACTTTTAATATAGTTTGCTTGTGCGTCACTTCTTGAATAGTACAGCCCGATTTTTGTTCATCATTACAACAGGTATTTTTGGTTAAGAAACTTGTGTACTGTACAGTGGCTGGCGCCATCAAAATCCGGAAAATTGTCTACAGGAATAGGAAATGTGAGTAAGATACAGGAGTTGAACATTTTATCGCTAGAGGAAGTTTTTGCATTTTTTCAGCAGTGCAAATATTATTGTTTGGCACTGGTTTTGCTGCTTAGTTCAAAACATGGAATTGCAGTGGTGAACGTGGCATAATACGTAGTACAATACAAACACAAACCTAATATGAGGCATACACCCCAGACCCCCTTGCTTGTAGTAAAATCAGTGAGTTTCATCCAGACAGTCATCATTAGGGCCCGGATGTTAATGACATGTCATCTTTTTACTGAGCTGTCTTTAACAATACAATGCTGAAGTACATAGAAACTCCGGACAGGCCATCCCATCTTCAAATATGTCATTCTTATTTTGCATCTTTTTTCATTTTTTTTTTGCTTTTTCTTAAGTTTGGTAGATTTTTTCAAATCAAATCAAAATCACTTTATTTGCAATGAGGTGTCAACCTCGGTGGCAAATGAGGTACATAATTTACAAACACTACACAATATTAAAAGAATAAAGTAACAAACACCCAAAAGAATACAGTAACAAACACTACACAATATTAAAAGAATACAGTAACATAATGTACAAACACTACACAATATTAAAAGAATACAGTAACTTAATGTACTATTCACACTTTGGTTGAACTCCCCTCTCACAACTGCTGTAGGAATTACACAGCACGTATAATGTTTCTAGGAATGCAGCAATAAGTTATACCACTTCTTTCTTTTCCCTGGTTTTGTCTACTTCTTCTTCTTCATTTCCCGTTTCCAGCTTCCTGGGTCGGGTTGTGAATCAAGGACCTCCAACGTTGCCTGTCTCTCCACCACTCCTCTCCCCCTTTAAGTACATCTTCAGGTTTTCCTCCCTTCTTCTCCACGCACTCCCACACTGTATCTGCCCATCTCTTTCGGGGCCTTCCGCGCGGTCTCTTCCCCGAAACCTTTTCCAGAAAAGCTTTCTTTGGCACTCTCTCCTCTCCCATTCTCATCATATGTCCATACCACTTTAACTTGGTTGTTTCTATCCTGTCCTGCAGCTTCAAGATTCCTGTCCTCCTCCTTATCTCCTCGTTTCTGATTTTATCTCTTCTGGTCTTCCCTTCTATACCTCTTAGGAATTTCATCTCCGCTGCTTGTATTCTACTCTCCTCTCTTTTTGTAGTGGTCCATGCTCCAGCTGCATATGTTAGTACGGGTCCATAATAGGTTGAATATAATACCTGCTTACATTTCTTTGGGACATCTTGGTTCCACAGAATACCCCTAACACTCTGGTAGAAGCTGTTCGCTTGTTGTATTCTCTTTCCAATTTCCTCAGTAATCTTTCCATCTTCTGTGATCACACTTCCCAAGTACTTGAAACTTTTCACCACTTCTAGAATTTTTCCGTTCACTTCTATCTTTCCTCTTCCCTCCTTACTTCCCCTTGACATTACCATTGTCTTGCTCTTCTCTGTGCTAACTTTCATCCCAAACTTCTCAATCTCTTGGTTCCATACATCTACTTGTTTTTGTACTTCCTTTTCATCCTCACCCCATATCACTATATCATCTGCAAACAGCATGGCCTTTATTGCCTCTTGTCCCAATCTCTGTTTAACATTCTTGTGGATTTCATCCATGACTATGATGAATAGTAAGGGGGACAATACACTTCCTTGACGGAGACCCGTTTCCACCTTGAACCATTCTGTTTCTCCTATAGTGGTCTTTACGCTACTGACGCAATATGTGTACATAGCTTTCACCATTTGCACTTCTGCACTGTTAACTTGCCTTTTTCTTAATACATCCCACACCACCTGTCTAGGCACACTGTCATAAGCTTTCTCAATATCAATAAAAGTCATCACCATGTCTTTTCCAAACTCCCATCTTTTCTCCATCATATGCCTTAGTGTAAAGATTAGATCAAAAGTTGATCTGTCTCTCCTAAAACCATACTGTTCTTCTTCCATCTCTCCATCTGTCTGCCTCCTCAGTCTACCTTCCAATACCCTCTCAAAGATCTTGGCTACATGGGCAATAAGGGTGATCCCTCTGTAATTGTTACATTCCTTTTTGTCACCTTTCTTAAAAAGTGGGATAATTAAACCCTTTCCCCATTCTTCTGGGATCTCTTTCTTCTTCCAAATTATTCTAAATAATCTATACAGTCACTGCAACCCTACTGGTCCTGCTGCTTTTATCATTTCTGTGGTCACCTCATCCACTCCAGGTGCTTTGCCACTCTTCATCTTCTTTATGGCTTCCTCTATTTCTAGCATAGATATCTCCTTTTCTTGTTCTTCTTCTTCCTCCATTGTTCCTTCTTGTTCCCTTTCTTCATCCAGTTCAATGTGTTTAACATTCAGTAGCTTTGAAAAGTATTCTGTCTACTCTGCTCTTGAATAACTGGACTGATTTTGGAAAGGGATCAAACACCGCCCTTGGTAAACTGTTCCATTCCTTCACACCCTTCCCAATGAATGAAAATTTACCCCATCGCTTCTGCTAAAGTGCCGTCCAATTTTGAATTTGTGGTCTGCCCTGCCAATATAATTACTTTCCAATTGAAGCCTCTCACGGATTTCCCCCCCATGCTTCCTCTCCTGTATATGCTCTATATAACCCTACAAGTCTGTTTTTCTCCCTTCTCTTACTTAATGTTTCCCACCCAAGCTTCTCTAACATATCTGATACCAGTGGCGGCTGGCAGATAATTGATCTGGGTGTTGCACTATTTTCATTAAGGGAGGGGTGAGGGGGTACATTGGCCCCCGCAGGATTTTTTTTCTAGGGGGGGGTGTGCAAGTAATATTTTTAATTTCATGACCTAAATGTCACTAGGTGTTATTAAGACGTACACACACACCCCTCCCTCCACCCGCAATTTTCGTTTCACTTCTTACTTGCTTCGTGATAATATTTGGCTGCTCTTAAACCGTTGGGTTCATGATCTTTATGGCATAAATGGGAGGATTTTTTTTTGGTTCAGAGTTTTTTCCATGGGAGTTCGCTTTTTCTTTGTGAATCATCGTCATAATGTTCATTTTATAAACAGGCAAAACGTAGTTGTATCACCATGTAGGCCTATCGACAAAAATAAAAATCAAGCAGTTCATTATAATGGTAATGTTAATCCAGTACGCCGACTTTTTAAATAACTGAAGATATTCTCAAATAATCCCAAATTACTAAGTTAAATACAACTGTGGAATTATCCCTACATGTAAATCAGTTAACCATCAATAACTTCAATTTATGAAATTAACTGGGGAGACAATGAACAATCGAAAATATTCTTGGTATTTCAAGGGGCAGGCACGCCCCCCCCCCATCCCACTCCTCCCCCTGCCCCACCCCACCCCACTCCCCACCATCCTGCCCATGAGGTGATAGGGTAAAAAACTGCTTAATGTCTGAGAAAAAAAAAACTACAGGTATTTTGGCTAATTTCAGTAGTTTAATTTTTTTACTTCAGTTCAGGTAAACTCCTCTGTTACCCAGTCATCTAACCTAGTACTGGCCAATGGTTTCATTCAGACAGTCGTCCAATCCTGCTACAGTGGAGTGCGATGAACTGAAGTTGGTAGCATTGCCTGATACAAGCTTTATCCAACATGGCAACATTTTTCCATCAGTTTATTACACGAAGTGAAAATGTTGATAATTTCCTTATTCAAGAGTGAATGTGGTGTTTCTTAAAAGTAGTTAACCTCAACAACATGGCACAGTAAGTACAAACAAGTTTCCGAGTGATACTAACGAAAATAACAAAATTGAAACTGGACACCATTCACTGCACTAGAGCCAATGCTATTACCCGTTTGATATTGCCCATGAGGTAGGTATGTTCATCCAAGCATTTGTAGGCTAGCAGGAAAAAGAGGGGACTGCTGCAGCTATGCAAGTTCAATGCTTAGTTCCTAAATTGGCCGTCAGCTATCATCTCAAACAGCTAATACAATTCAAATATCTGGATCATTTTTGCATTTACTAGTGTTACAGCCTGACTCCAATGTCATGGTACTTGCAAGATAAGGCTTGAACGGTTCCCCCAAAGTTGTTACCAAGTGGTTGTAGGACTACCATGGTGGCCACTCAAATCGGTGAACGATTTTCCAGGAGTTATTCTCATTTTTCCAGACTTAAAAATAAGCACGAATACCGGGCGGGGGGCTTTATCGGCTGCCTACTTCAAGACCAAAGTAAAGCAGTTGTGTTTGGTCTACTTAAACAGATGTTGACAAAAATTAATGGTGTTCACATTTGTGAATAATTAATTTGTTAATTTTGCAAGTTTTGTGAAAGTGTCAAAGTCAGACACAAATTTATTTTTTCTCATAACCTAATCTGGTCACCTCGTGTACTTGACATTTCATTTTTGTAATACGCTTTCATGTTAAATCAAGTATGTTGTAAAATGATTTACTTACTAGTTCATAAGCCTAGTTCGCTTCTCAGAAAATTTTCCAAGTGTTTTAGCCACGTTCTACTTTCGTCTTGCACACATGAAACCTCGTGGTCTTCTGGTCTCCATTAGCTATGCGCTCATTGGCCAGACACCAAGCATCAGCTACGCTTCGGCCAATCACAGCATGTCTTCTCCAATCGTGGCCCGGCTCCTCCAATCGCTTACCATGGATGGTTCTGGAAAGTCAGCTGTTCGGTTATTTAAGCGGGCTGCTGGGCTGACCTCTTCGTGCTTTCTTGACAGTCCATTCTGTCCACCAGTCTTGCAAAACCGGACTTTAAACTTCAACTTTGTCTACATATCATCTTCAATTTCCGCATTAAGAAGTCTTATTAAAACTTCGTAATGTCTTTCGACATTCTTCTTAGTGATCAAACCTCGATCACAAGTCACGCGTTTCTACGACATGTTAGTCTAACAAATTTTTACAGATGTGAACTCTACATCTTTTAGTGTTAAGGAAAACTATTGCTATACAATCTGTCTACAAAGTGAATAAATCATCACTTAAGACTTCGTCTTCATATGGCTTACTATAAAGCTCTATGTTTTGTAAACTCTATTACTACAGGACATAACCTATGTCATCTTTACTTTGCACTCAAGTGTTCTACATGACATATCTATTGTCTTCAAATGTTTAGGTTGCTAACCTACTCTACAATTAAGATAAGTACTTTATTGTTTTTACATAACCTATGTTTTGTACAATGTACTTTGCTGTTCTACTGTATCATGTTACTTCTTTCCGAGGAAAGATTCATACTAGCTTGCTTTAGAAGTTTTCTCAATTTTAATATTCGGCTTGCCTTTTCCATTTTCCTGGAAAGTGTAGCGGTTTGCCTTTGGCATTTTTTTTTTTTTGGTGAAAAGTTTCATAATTAACTTTCATGCATCTCACGCATACCTGTGTCTGCCATTGCACTTTTTCTTGTAACATTTCATGGTTGGCTTCTGTGCATTATGGCAACTAATAGCACTCTTTCATTTCAAAAGGTACTGCAGGATTCAGCCCCTGACAGCCACTAGCCCCTTCTATAGGCTATGTCTTTTCTGTGTAACTGCTTTCAGTTTCCCCTTCTTTCTTTTCATAAGGTACGGCAGGATTTGACCCCTGACCGCTATCAGCCCCTTCTATAGGCTGTGTTACTACTCTTTTCTTTCACAGATCAAGTTAATTAAGTTGTGCCTTAAAGCACTGTACTGGTCTTCAATTTTCAAAGATCTACCAAAGTATTCTTTCCTTGTTAGTAAAGAAAATCTTTCTAAAAATAATTTATGTTTCAAATTGTGCTAACTTGTTTAGACAAAAACCAAACTGATGTTCTATAAATTGTCTTTTGGTGGAAGAAAAAATATATATGTCCAAGCTACCTGCTCTCTCTTTCTTGTTCTTGTTTCACATATGCTAATATCTATCCCATGTTCCTTAAAGCTCAAAATGTATTCGATTCTGAATTCCGTCTGAAAATTGAGACCTTTAATTGGTCGATCCAATGGTTAATGATAGTTAATCACACCAAATGGTGATTGCTTTATTGATAAGCAAGCCTACACACAAATGATTTAATTATAAAAAAAAAGCCTTTGTGACTATCCGCTTAAAAAAAGAGAGAGAAAAGAATGTCGCCTGCAATTTTATTGCGGTCAAGTTGTCTATACTCAATATGTTTTACATAAATACTATCCAGTGTTCTCCCACACAGAAACAGGTAGCCTGAGGAAATTTCTTTCCTTAACAATAGAGTGCTCACCCAAAACAGCAGCGGGAGTACGATTTAAGATAAAACGCGGTGCGTAAATTTCCGGTTAAAAATAAACAGGGTTTGCAGAGCAACCGCTAGATGGCCTTTGCTACCCCATCCACGATATCATGACGTCGAGGACCAAGAGCGGACTGGGAATTTTAGCAGTGGATGGAAAGATTTTTATAATTAATTTACAGTGGCTATTTTCCAGGAGTTTTCAAATTTTTCGTCATTTTCCAAGAGGTTTCCAGACCTATTAAAAATCCAGGAGTTTTCCAGGACTTCCAGGTTTTCCAGGAGTAGTGGCCACCGTGGACTACTTATGTACAAACAGTGAAACAAGAAAAATCGCTCACTGTTCCTTTATTCACAAGCTGCTCCCACTCCCCATAAGAGTCTACTGCTTGAACATGCATGTGCCACAACATTATGTATGGCGGCTTTGGTGGCATAGTTGGTAGCATGCTGAACTTCTATGCCCAAGGTCGCGGGTTCAAACCCGGCCGAAGTCGTCGGATTTTCTAAGAGCGTTAAAAATCCCTCAGTATGCCTTCCTTTGGAGGGGAAGTAAAGCCAGCAGTCACATGTCCTAGATTTATGGCATGATAAAGAACCTTCGGTAGCAGTGCATGACGTATGAATTAGTCATAACTTTTCTGAAGTAGAAACACTAACTAAAATACCTGTAGTAACGGTCAGGAAAATATCTGGAGAAAATGTAGTAATTGATGTTTACTCCTCCGCCATCCGTGACCCACCCACCCATCCCAATCAGGATCAAGACTTATATAGCCCAAATTACAGCTGTGTCCGCCATTAGTCCAAATCAATCATAATCGGTTGCGGTTGCGAGTATTCTGATCTCTTCGTTATCCCCGCTGGCCTGTCATCAAAACAGTACTGCCAACCACGCCCTTACGGTAACTGCTTTCAGTTTCCCCTTCTTTCTTTTCATAAGGTACGGCAGGATTTGACCCCTGACCTACATGAAATTCCAGTCCACCATTTTCGCCATGAATTATGCACTAATTCAGAACTGTCAACCCCGCACTTATGGTACTACTTTGCATGTGCGTGGTACCGTGAAACAAAAGAGCGTTGAGTTCACTTGACAGTGCATCGAGTTTGAACCAGTTCGCAATGAATTGTGCAAACTGTCCTTGTAGTGCAATCAGTAATTTTCGTCCAGAAAGTCATCTAACCAAGTAGCGACCAATGCAATATTGTTCTACATACAAAACAAACCTAAACCGGGGCTAACGCCCCAGACCCCCTTGCTTGTAGAGCAATCAGTTATTTTTGTCCCGACAGTCGTCTAACCAAGTAGCGACCATTGGTTTAGTCCAGATACCCATTTTAGTTAATCAGCATTTTTCGTCCATACCGTCGCCAAACCTCGCTACAGAGGTTCACAGTACAGTGAAGTTATTTACAAATACATATAACACACAAAAGCCCAATTATTTTCTTTCTCACATAATTACAATGTTATGTGTGTCGCCTGCTGTATTTTGTATCGGACATGTTGGAACCTACTGACCTCGACGTGTGCGCTTCGTTGTGAGCGCTCAATGCGACAGGAACATCTGACGAACATGACTCCGGTTGTTAAATAAACAATAAATAAAACCACATATGTACGCGATTATATCGTGTACAGAAGTGATGAAGGTTAGTAGTTACAATTGATAATGTCCCCCAAAAGATGAAATAAGACATGAAAATGATATATTGTCGAAAGGAAACCGTAAAGGAAAAAAGTGATACTTAGTGCATAATTAATGAACCTTCCACTAATTACACTTGTGTGAAGCTACTTTATAGGTTAGATTTGACTAAAGCTCTTAGGTTCCAAAGTTCACCACCAGGAGCAGACTGTGCTGGCATCTAGTAACCAAGTTCAGAACTAGTTGGTCATCGACGGTGGCATTTGGTAGCAAAAGTTGGAACTACTCAAAAAATTAATGTCTGCAGTTCTTACTTGAATTAAAAACAGATAACACACACTAATACAGCCATCATAATTAACACCGGTTATCAGACAGATTCTACACACACCCAAAGTATACGGGGCTACATGATCGCGTTGTTGCAGCCCCTAAACTGAGGAACCAACATTGAGCTCTACAGCGTTTACAAGTCCACTGGAAATGGCTCAGCCTGCTGAATTGCGCATGTCGTCGGAACCTCAAATTTCATTCGACTCTGTAAGATATTCTTAAATATGTCTACCACTTGTAAGATACTATCAATTTAAACAAGCACCAGCTCTTCATCCTTCCTGTAAGATGGGAATGAAACACCTACAAAGAACAAGAAAATTCATGAAATGCAATTTATTTAGTGGGCTGGGGAGTTGGTCATTCTTTCTTACCTGCACCATTAGGATCTCCTTAATTTTAACCATCTCTTGTTGGACTCGTTCTTGTGCTTCCTTCCGTGCTTGTTTTTTTTGCTGTTTGGTAGCATCCACAGCAATGCCATTAAACTGTTTGCTTAAATCACGGGCGAAGTCGAGAGTCTGCAATACCTCTTCAAACTTCGCAACCGAGTTTAACTGATCAGCGTTCAATTCTTTCCCGGCCTTCTGCAGCTCACGATAAGACTCGATCTTTCTCTGGAAGAAACGAAATGTCATATCAAATTAACTACATGTTTACAACCTTTATTTAAGACGCTCGCCGAGGTAGTACCATGGCGTAATCTAGATAGCTGTTCCAATTTACTTATAACGACGTTCGTTTACCCCTTTCCGAATAAAACCAATAATTCCTAAGTTCTGTAAATTGACTTACAAGGCGAGAAAGAGTTACTTACGAAACAACGGCCATGTTTCTAATTATGCCATGTAAATACGGTCAACTGGAACCGCAACGCAAAGGAAGTTAGTTAAGGTTTAATCAATGAACAATCATAATATGCAAGATTCATAAGCATCCCGGGCACGACAGAATAACAATTAAATAATCATTAATAATTGAGACCACATGGTAAAATTAGACATGGCGACTTGATGTAAAATCGAAATGTCAGGCAGTAGAACACTTCATAGTGCAAGTACAAAACAGAAATAACTTAGCTTACCTTCCTCTTCTCTAGATTTCTTATTTTGTGCTCAATAACTACGATAGCTTGTCTGATAGGATCAACAGCCTCCGTAGAGGCTTGTTTTTCTAGTTTAGCGGCAGAAGGCATCCTTCACGGGCAACAACTCGGCTGAAGTGATAGTTACTTGTTTCTACCAGTAGAGGCCCTTACTTGAAACAAAGACTCAGCATAATGCGCTATATTGCACCATACAACAGTACTTTATTTATTTCTCCGTACGGGAACAATGTTATATGAGTTACCCGGCGATTGCATGAAACGTTCATCAGTAATTTTCTATTACAGTGTTTAGAATAAAACCTTCTTTCTTAACCTCCTTTGTATCAACTCCCTCTCAGGAAATGATCATTCTAACCAACATTAGAAACTGTTTTTGCAATCGCTTGTCTCTTGTTTTTCGCCATTTTTATTTTTATGTCACGAAATTTTACTGTTCGCTACTTCCTTTAACACTTTGGATTCAAGGTCCATTTATCCTTTCCTGCAGACTCTAACAGGCTTATAACAATTATAACATGGACACTGATAACGTGCTATTGAAAGTCGTATGAGTCAAGAGACGCTCTGCACTGGTCATTCAACCGTCAGTAGGAATCCAATGTTTATCACACTGTCTGTCATTCTATAAAACGGTTCAATTGTTATTTATGAAAGACTGCGGAGAAGGAACCCGTATTCTTTGAGAAGGAATGCGGCCTATCCCGAAGATTGTTTTAGTCCTCAATTTTACCTGAATCTGTCAACTCTGTAGCTGTAGAACGCAGAATTTGTTAAGAGATAATCCATAGAATCAGCAAATTGACTATTTTCTCCCCAGTCTTATTATTTCCAATACCCAATTTAAGATATCTCACAGATAATCAGCAAGGATTCTGTGGGGATTTGTGATGATAATAATAATAAATTAAAAAATAAAATAATAAATGTATAATAATAAAAAAAATGTTAATAATAAAACATGATTTATGAATCGAAAACATTGCCTACAAAGACAACAGTGTAAGCAATCTACAATGTCTGAAAGTTGACAAATATTATAGTATTTTGGCAAGGATTTCACCATTTCAGAAAAAGCCAGCACTTTGGTGTGGTGCTCTATAATGTAATTGTCAACCTCACACTAACGGACATTTAATTAATGGTGTCTCTCCTTTAAATATGAGAAAAGAGTTTATAAAATAAGATAAAGCAATGGTGTAGCAGAACCATGACAATGGAATTATGGATATGTTTTATTCGCATTACGATTGTGCTTCAACAATGGTTCCTAAATAAGGTCACGGCCGCTTCCTACCCAAATCCTATCTCAATTACAAATACGCACACTAGTACAGACACCCCAGTGACAAATTCTACCAAAGTACACAGGGCTACATGACCACAATGTTGCAAAGCCCCTAAAAGAATCAACAACAACATCTCGTACAGAACCTCTGCTGCTCCATCTGTCTTCAGATAGGTCTTCAAACCTCTTCCTCATGCTGATGCATTGTTCTTCCTTCTATTGTAGCACATCTCCATTTTCACGATGCTGATAACCGATATCCACATCTGCTCCTCTGTACGACCTCACACCTGCCACTGGCAGTCATCTGTCATGAAAATGGTAAATATGTTTCATTAACACCATTTGGTTCTTTCCATGTTCTTTCTTTTTTTGGATACTTTTGTATGGGAATGTTTACGACATTTTGATTAGCAGCCCATAGTCATTTGTCTCTATGTGTAAGCTATTTTCGGTCTGTAGAGCTCCTTCTGCCCCAGTCTTCACATTTCTGTTGCTGATGATATCCATGGTTCTCCCCAGGTCCTCATTACTGACTTCCGTCAGCCAATGGGCGTTTATCAACATCATGTCCCATGTGTGTGTCTTCAATGTGACTCACAAGATCCTCTTGCTAGCTGCATTGAAATCATTCACTTACCAGTACCGTAGTTAATCAATGGATACCGCATCTATTACAAATATCTGTATATTGGCTTTCACAGCTAGTTAATTAAAACTCAGCAATTTTTCTAGGTTTGTGCCATGTCTTGTATGGGGTTTCATCTAGGACAGGAGTAGCGAACTGCGCGCTACCTCCCTTCTTAAGAAGTGCATGTGCGCCTCTTTACTGCGAGAACTAAGAGCTCAAGCAGCCATAACCTCCCTATGAAGACTTCCAAAATAATGGTACATGGGTTGGTTTTTTAGTTTTGGCACCTTAGTTATAACTGGATTAATAACTCACTTAGATGGTTCCAAGTTTCACAGGCCCTTGATGTAGTCCCCACTGTTGCGTACAACGTGTTCCCAGTGATGCGGAAGTCGCTGGATCCCATTGGCACTGCTCAATCTATTGATGGTACGAAGAGAGCGCTTGGCAGCCTGCTTAACGTCTTCAATTGTACGGAAGCGCTCCCCGCGCATTGTCATCTTCATCTTCGGGATGAGATCATAGTCGCAGGGACTGATGTCGGGAGAATATGGGGGGGTGATAGAGGACCTCCCAGCCCCAGCGATCCAACAACGCCGACACAACGCCTGCTATGTGTGCCCTAGAATTGTCATGCAGAACGATGGGCGGTGTAACAATGTGGTGGTGCCGTTTCCTTCTCAGAGCTCCTCGGAGATGGTCTTGCAGAAACGAACAATAGTATGCAGCATTAACGGTTTGCCCTAGGGGAACAGTATGGTGAATGATCACACCATCCTAATCATAGGCAAGAATCAACATTACCTTCACATTGGTGGGGGTTGGTCGAACTGTTTGTTTCCGTGGTGATCCGTGGTGCCGCCACTCGTTCGATTGGCGTTTTAACTGTGGCTTATAAGATCTGGCCCACGCCTCGTCAATGGTTATGATACGCCGTAAGAAGGCCTCACCTTCGCGCTCATAACGCTGCAAGTGCATACGACAAGCGTCATATCGCAGCCATTTGTGCATGTCGGTTAAGTCATGCGGAACCCTTTTGGACGCAATCTTTCTCATTTTCAGTAAGTCCTTCAGGATGTGGAGTACAGTTGAATGCACCAGTCCGGTATCTTGCTCTAATTGACGAATTGTTATGTTCCGATCCACCTCTACTAACGCGGACACCATCTGTACATTGTCAACACTTACTGGTGGGTGACCAGATCGAGGCATGTGCTCCACACGTTCGCGCCCATCTCGAAAGGCTGCAACCCATCTTGCTACCGTTCTGAACGGTAACGCAGCTGCACTGCACGCTTCCTGCAATCCTCGGTGACACTGTTTAGCACTGCGACCCCTAGCACACTGAAGTTTTATTCACGTTCTCTGCTCCTGCTTGGAAAACATTGCGACTGTCTTTCGCGAGCGCTGGTCTCACACTACTCATCTAACAGGCGCTACTGTGCACGAGCGGTGGTGAGGACGGGCGAGGTCATGTGCTCTGAGGGAGGGGATGCAGGGCAGCAACCGTCAGTAAAAGTGGCAGCGCCCAACCTTGTTGCAACTTGGCACTGAAGCATTGGTGCCAAAACTAAAAAACCAACCCATGTATATAGGCTTTCACGGCCAGTGAATTAAAACTCAGCAATTTTTCTAGGTTTGTGCTGTGTCTTGTGTGGGGTTTCGCCTAGGACACCAAGCTGGCTCATCAGCGGGTCCTTGGTGTCCCCGCCCAGACCACCACAAGAGTAGCGAACTGTGCGCTAACTCCCTTTTTATGAAGCATACCTGCGCCTATTTACTGCGAGAACTGGAAGCTCAAGCAGCCCAAACCTTCCTATGAAGGCTCACAACCTTGAGGTACTTTTCCATGATCTCTGCTGATCCAGTAACAATTTCCGTCAAGTAAAATTGTCTGCACAGAAATAAAAATTTAAAAAAAAAAAGAAAATATTTCATACTATTTTAGTAGAATGTAGTCTATATATGGTGGTAAATACTGAAAGGGGCTGTGCTTCAAACTGGAAGGGAGTGGGTTCAATTAAGAACCATTAGTGGATTTGAGGAATAACAAGTTCCATGTTCCAGTAAAGAACATGTAGCCTGCTTTCTCTTATATGTAGAGGTATGATAGTTATAACTTTTTGTCCTTATCAAGCATTAGAGTTGAATGTTCTCGTGATGAATGTTAAAGGTTTTACTGGTACGGTATTCTCTACAAAGGCCCATCCACAATGCGCAGTCGGTAGTTGGCAGTCGGCAGCTGCAGTCAGAAATTGGTAGTTGACAATCTAGCCATTCACAATGCGCAGTCTTAACGACTGCTATGAGTAAAATACAGTGACATTCTTTTATTCCTTGCGCACAGGGGCGTTGTCGATAACCTCAAAACTTGCAACATGGATGATTTGGAGATGTACCGTAAAACGGGGTAATACCGATCAGTTTTCGGTGTTTTTTATTGATATTTCCCATACCAATAAAACCATACTTACACAATGTTATATTTAAAATGTGTGACTCTTTCTCGTCCATTTGATAACAATAGAAAATCGAAGCAATGGAGTATATCGCGAGTAATGGAAAGAAATCGCTGATCGGAATTACCCCATGGAGTGAGGTAATTCCGATCATAGGTTTATTTTGCTTGATTATCGGTGTTACACTATTTCAGGGGTTTTAACGATCAAAATTTTACGTTTAAAAAAATACAGAAACTAACGTAATTACAAAATAAAAAGGTACACATTAAAAAAATGAATAAGAAAAATGAAAACTGCTTCACACCTCTTTCGACCAGCACCCTCACCTGTCCTGGGTCGTCACAAAAATTTGTTTTGTCATAGTTAATTATATTAGAGTCAGGAACTCCATCCAACGTTTCCCTAAGATTATCATAATATTCCGTTACGATCTCCCTCGAAACTGCTGCTCTAACTCTTTTCGTGTTCTCTCCAATTCTCATAGTCAGTTCGGAGTTTCTTCTCAGAAATGCATGAACCCACTCTAGCCCTGGCCGATTGTCTTTGAATCTCTTTTCCATTTTCCCTGCGTGTTTAAGGTAACCCTGCACGATGTTACGTACATCTGTGTTTCTCAGTGGAAAACCCCACTTGGCACACGTCAATAAGCCTTCAAACAAGCGTTTTCTCCTCTTCCCTGTTTAAAGCTGTGTTTATACTTATTCCTTAATTTGTCGTTAAGGGTTGTGTACAGCACAGCAAACTCTTCTGATGCTCTCCTGATGCACATTTTCCCCTGTCGCACGGCCTTTACTGCATTTTCTAGGAAAATTGAGTAGTATTTGCAACTTCCATCAGGCCCAAATTTCTTGACGTATGTTCTCACCATGATCGGTATTACCCTATAACAAGACAACTTTTCATATAAAGCCCTATAACTTCAAAGTGGCATTGCTTACGGAAATGTTCATATGATACCCAACTAACTGAGGAATAGTTAATGATATTAACTTACTGTATTTGTACAGCCTGTAAAACTCCTCAACTGAAGTTTTCACTGTCGAATTGTTTTACACTTAATAATGTGTTCCTCACAACATTCACTAGCCGATTGCAAGTAACAACTGAGCGAATTCTTGGCACTTAGTCAAGTAAGCAATAATGTTACCTTTGTTACTACAATATGCGACGGCGCTATTATTGTCGCAGTTTGGCTGGAGAGCTCAACTTTCAAACTACAGGCCAAATGATTGCTATTGCCCCACTATACCGGTATTGCCCCATTCTACGGTATGGATTATTTTGTTATGAGTAACTGGTACCGTGTATTAGATTATAAAGGTATGGGTTGCAAAGGTATTTCACTTATATGTTCTTTGCACACGACAGAACAACAACATGACGTCGGTTTCTGACCTGCTCTGATTGGCTGTTACATTGCTGCAGTCGAGTAGTTGGCAGTCGAAGATGAAATTCTCGACTGCCGACTACTGGCTGCCAACTGCCAATTGCCAGCTAGCGACTGCAACTGCATGTTGTGTATGGTGCCTATAGTCAGGGCCGGTCTTAGGGGTGTGCGACATGTGCGGTCGCACAGGGCGCCAACGTTTTGGGGGGCGCCAAAGGCGTCCCCCAAATATAGGCAAATTTTGATTTATTTCCTATTGAACAAATGGCAAGATAGGTAAATACGAGTTCGTCAAACAAAGAAGGGGATCAGTTGAAAAAAAATTGAACCGGTGTTATCTCTCACGACTGAAAACCCTACGCGCACCTTAGACCGTGACGGACCGAAGTTAAACTCAGTGAAATAGTGATTAGCAAACACTATACAGTATCTTTCTCTCCCTTGCCTTGCCACTATCGCTGAAACGCAACCCGGCTCGACTCCTGGTCCCGGAACCAACCAAATCGCCCTTCGGCAGCGCTCGGGCATTTCCGTGATATTTCGGTTTGGTTCGCTGTTGTAGCAGAGCTGTAGCAAGGCGATGTAGAGAGAAAGAAAGGGAGGAATGCAGGGAGAGAGGGCAGTAAGGATGGAGAAAGGGGTGCGGGTGTGGCACGAGCTGGAGACAGAGTCAAAGAGAAAGAAATCATAACAAACGGCACGTGTGGCTGGGCGAAGTCGGCGTCGACCCGCTCGTAGATGGCAGGACGTATTAGCACAATACACGGGAGTGTTATGGCCCTTGATAATTGTCGTGATAAGGATGGTGTAAATTCGGGACGAAGAACGAGAAACCCTACAACAATGGCCTCCTCCGGTAAAGCTAGTGGATCTGCAAACAAAAAACGAAGGTTGCAGCATGCAGAAGAAGGCAGCAGAAGCTTTTAAAACATTCGTCCGACCTTCAACATCAAAAGACGGGAGATCTTCTCAAATAAATCCTACTGATCAGTCCAAAAATGTGCCAATCTGATCATTAATACTTTGACAGAAATGGGGTTAAAGCTAGAGGACCTTAGAGGACAAGGCTTTGACAACGGAGCGAGTATGAAAGGTAAACATAAAGGAGTTCAAGCTCGCATTGTAAAACAGTTCCTGCGCGCAAAACATGTTCCATGAGGTAGCCATTCTTTAAACCTAGTTTTATCTGATTCAGCCGAATGCTGTCCTTACTGCGTTACTCTATTTGGCATTATTGAACGCATATATGTTTTATTTTCGTCGTCTCCTGGTCGGTGGTCTATTTTGTTGGCTCACATTTGTAATTTGACTCTAAAATATTTGAGCGACACTTGCTGGGAGTGTCGCATAGATGCAGTGAGGCCTCTTAGATACGTTACGAATGGGGTAGTGGCAGCCTTAAAGACCATTAAGGAGAATCCTGCTTTTGATTCGGGGCTACGCCATGAAGCTGAATACTTGGCGAAAACAATTGTGACATTCGAATTTGTCGTTGCTGTTGTAGTATGGTACGACATTTTCTTTCAAGAAACCATAGTTAGCAAAGCCATGCAAGCAGAAGCAATTGATATACAAAAGGCGTCTTCTTTCGCGGAGGATTGTATCGCGTACCTTGAAAAATATTCCCAAGAAGGCTATGAAAGCGCTATAACTTCGGCTAATGAAATCATTGCGTCTATGTCTCTTGAGTTCGAAGAAGGTAGACGGAAAAGGAAGACTAGACCCCCTAAACGGTTGAATGAGGAAGATGACTCTGACCAAGTCATCGAGTCAGGCACTGAGAGTGACAGTTCTGAATCAGAGTCGGAGCCGGAGCTGACAGAGGCTGAAGCTCAGGCTAAGCTTAAGCGCAAACAAGTGAAGCTACAACGACTCTTCAAAAAAAGTTTCTTTGACAAACTCCTAACGGTGGTATATTGGCTTTCACGGCCGGTGAATTAAAACTCAGCAATTCTTCTAGGTTTGTGCCGTGTCTTGTGTGGGGTTTCGCCTAGGACACCAAGCTAGGCTCATCGGCGGGCTCTTGGTGTCCCCGCCCGGACCACCAGTCTGTAAGGATGAGATTCTTTTCCTTTAAAGAGCATTCCGATACATGGGGATTTTTGTACGATCTAAAGGCACTGTTTTGGTCTATTAAAGATAGTAGTCCACTCATGGATCATTGCTTGGACTTGCAAAAGCAACTTTCCAGTAGAAATAATGAGTCTGACATAAGTGGGATGGATCTATGTTCTGAGCTGCAACCCTCGCGCTGCGTTGCAGTACATTTACAGCACGCATATGATTGACGTATTTCCAAACGTCGAGGTAGCTTTGCGAATTCTCTTAACCTTGCCGGTAACTGTCGCTTCGGCTCAACGTAGCTTTTCAAAATTGAAGTTGATTAAAACCTACCTGCGTGCTAGAAGGGGCCAAGAGAGACTGTCAAAACTTGCTTTAATTTCAATAGAGATCGATGTTGGGCGTTCACGCGATTTAGCCCAGTTAGTAAAAGAGTTTGTTTCAGTCGAAGCACGGAAAGCTCCCTTCTCATAAGGTTTTGGGTTTTAGTGTGATATTTCCTGTGTGTCGTAGTCGTTCGAATTTGTAAAGCTTGATTCCTATGTGTATTTCTCCAGTGATTTTGTTATGCTGACATTTTGCATCACAACTGAAAAAATAGTTATTGTAATATGTTACGCATCACCTATTAAGTAATAAAGTCCAGTATTTTTGCATCATGCGAGCGTACAGCTGATATTTTGTATGTTACCTTGACTATCCCCTTACTACAACGCAAGTAAGGCATGTTCAAGTAATATAGTAGGCTAAATGGGTAAATGTACTTTAGGTTCATTTTATTTAATTTCATCCGTTAATTCGGTGCCTTGCCTTTGCCTGCATTTTCTTTATATTTTCATGATTCCTCGTTATGATACCGCATAATATTTGCCAGAGTTAGGCAACCCGCCTCGCACGGAGGGGCGCAAAATCGAATTTCGCACAGGGCGCTGAAACCCCCAAGACCGGCCCTGCCTATAGTATACAAAGGGATGACCGCGACTGCCGACTGCGCATTGTGGATGGGCCTAAAGACTCCTCGTTTACTAAGTTCAGTTGTAATTTCACTATTTCAGCCAGGGGAATTGATTCTAACATTATAAAAGTATTTCTATCCACCACCTTGAATGTATGGACTCATTGATCTTGTGCCTTCTTCAGAGAAAACCTTTTATCTGAGGCTGAGTTTCATTATAGTAACCGTATTGTGTATCAGCATCTTCAAATTCTTCAATCTTCTTAGTGGTTTATCGATATTAATAGCTTATACAGTCAGGGCCGGATTTACCGTAAGGCAAAATAGGCACGTGCCTAGGGGCGCCCCTTCGGTTAGGCAACCGGCAATGATCTGTACTGGAGGCGCCCTCTTTGCTAGGGCTTTAAATGTGCTATGTTAGGATTATAGCATTATACATGCTAAAATAAATATTGAGAAATGAGCAGAGGCATTTAGAAATAATATCGTGTCTTTGTCGCATGCCCGCCCATGCCCATCCACTTCGCTCTTCGTTATGCCGCTCGACACCCTTTCCGTCCCGACAAGTGTGAGAGGGGGGGGGGGGGCGGAGCTGTGCTGCGCGCGCTGTTGTTGCGGTAGCTGGGATTGCTTGCATTGTAGTAGCATCGAAGTGCCCCGCGCCCCGCGCCCCACCCCCCTTGCCTGTGCTATGTGCGAGTTCGAGCTTGCGTTGTGTTGTTTTGTTGTGTTGTGATGTGATCTTCAAATAAATGTTTTAAACTATGGGCAGAAAAAAGTTGTCTGGTTACCAAAACCATGTCCTCAAAGCTGAAGAGGATAATAAAGCCGAGGTTACACTATCAAAATGTCGGAAAATAAATGAGTTGTTTAGTGCCCATGTGAATCCTACACCTCCAACGACAAATTCGGATAACAATTCTTGCTCTGCGGTTCACGACATTGACTGCGATGGTGCTCAGCAACTTGAGGTAAGCTACCGTACACGAATTACTTTACGCAAAGTAGGCCTTTCCCAATAGGCGATTCCTTGATACACTGTTGCACAAAGTGACATACGTAAAAACTCAGACTGGCCTCGAAACCGTACCGTGCCTGCGGAGTATATTAAAAGTTGTTCTTTTTAAATGTAGTATGTTTGAAGTGCTCTAATTACATAATACGGGATTTTCCTTTTCAGCTCCAACAAGCCAAAATTGATGAAAAAGACAATGCAAATTCTACATTTAATTCAAATGACACCTTAGGGGGAGAAAGCAACGAAAATTTAAATTTGCCTCAGCGGACAAACAACACTCAGCAAGCACCCTCACATAGTGATGACATGGTTGAAGGAACCGGTGACGGTGACAACAGTGAAGTAGAGGCGAGTTCGATATTGTTAACACTCAACAATGGCAGGGAGGGCAACAGCGCAACGCCTAAGCCTGTGCACCATTTTTTTTTCACTGCTGTGTGGCGTTTATGTTGCCAACTTTTGAACAATATATTGTTACGTACCGCCGCGAACCGGCAGGAGACTTTCGGGTGAGCGACAGTGTGACAGACCAAAGCAGCTGTCTCGTTGGCCTTGGGCCGAACCATCAGCCGGAGAGAGAAAGTTACCACATCCTCCCGGCCCCTCCCACCGGCAGACACAATAGCGGGACATCTGTGAGTCATCACGGTGGGCCAGAATATACGTGAAAAGTCTGGACTTAGAACCATCGAGAACAGACTAAATGCGGCAATAGGTTGTCACATTTCGAACTTTCCAGACCAGGGACTGATCCCATATAAACCAGCGAGCCACGGCGAGGAGGCAGTGTGTATTGGGGAGTGTGTATTGCAGTGTGTATTGGACAGTATTGGTCAGTGCTAGTGTGTACTGAAGTGTTGTCGAGTGAGTGCGTACCGAGCAGTACAGCGATTATTACTGGACGTCTACGGTAACAGAGAGGAAGCCTTTCTGCCAAGGTGCAACTTGGAGTCAAGACTGTGAGTGCTTGGACGTGTCGCGGTGCTTCATGGAATACGTGGTCGTGGGATCGACACGGGACGAGCAAGAGCGCACAAGGAGCAGCAAGAGGACTCTGGAAGTAAGTGAAGTGGCAGTGGCAAGGCTGTAGAGTACCTGTGTAGACTGTACGTGTGAGTGTAAGCTGGAACACTGTAACGCCTCACGGACAGGGAGAGCATAAATAGCGAGGACAGTGGTAGATTGTAAATGTGGAAACTAATAGTGACTAGTAGTGTTTTCTGAGGTTAGACTCAGTGTGTGTGTATGTGTGCACGGTGTATGTTTGTAGGCCTGTAATAAATTAATTATTTCTTTAAGCAGTAATTGGTGTTGTGCTTTATACCCACCGTAATCCAGTTAACAAAGGTGCCACTAGGGGGTGGCACGTAACAATATATACAATACAGTAACTGTGATGCAGTAGCGCTTTCTAGTGATGTGGGCGCGGAGGTTCCGGACCTAAATGTTTCTCGCATAAGTTGGTTTAAATATTGGTGAACACTTTTTTTTATTATTAAAGAAACTAAATTTGATAATCACTATTTTTCTTCCAATCCTTTCTAACGCAGACAAAAGCTCTAGCAAACCTATCGTAATGGCGTAAATAGATTTTAAAAAAATGGTACCATAATAAATACAGTTACAAATAACCAAACATGCAGGCCACTGCAATCATGGCCTCATGGCCTCGTAACCTTCTCAATAACACCCGAACTACTAATAAAAGATTAAAACATTCATTTATTATGATTTTTAAAAGAATGTAAATGAAGTACGGTAGACTCCTG
Source organism: Meconema thalassinum (assembly GCA_946902985.2). Taxonomy (NCBI): domain Eukaryota; kingdom Metazoa; phylum Arthropoda; class Insecta; order Orthoptera; family Tettigoniidae; genus Meconema; species Meconema thalassinum. The sequence goes on from OX336392.1 coordinate 176,357,017, forward strand.
GGATAAAGAAAATATTGATGTATTCGTAACATTATTTTGTTGCAGTGTCCAATATCTGAGGTACGACCAGTGTCGCCCAACAAAACATCAGCTGACGGTCTCGTTGTGCACTTGCACTCCACCGATCCTGCGACGTGGACGATCAGTGAAGAGATGCGTGATCATGTAGCAACTCACGGAGTTCAGCAGAACATCAACAATGGTTTTGGTACTTCTAAGAGAGTTTTTAGTGACAAAACTAGGTATCTGACAAAAATCATGTTTGTTCGTACAATGAAAAATGGAGGGACTCAAGATCGGCGGAGGCTTGTTTACTCACAAAGTACAGGCTGTGTGTTTTGCGTGGCTTGCTTACTATATTCCTCGTCGAAGGAGTCATCATTAACTCGAGGATTTAATGATTGGAAAAATGCTAACTGTCGCTTAGAGGCTCATGAAAACTCAGTCTCACATAAGGACTGTGTTGCAAGTTTTAAGAACAGGAAAAGCGCGTCGAGTCGTGTAGATATGGCATTAGTTAGACAGCTCGAGCTTGAAACTTTCTATTGGAGGGAGGTCTTACGTCGTATCTATGAGGTTATCAAATCATTGGCAATAAGAGGGCATGCATTTCGAGGAGACGACGAACATTTTGGCAGTTTGATCCGTTTTTAGCCGCACACATGGAAAAGTATAGTGAGAAGGGAAGTGGAAGTATATCTTACTTGTCGAAAACAATGTTTGAAGAAATTATCACAGTCATGGGGGCCGAAATTCAAAAGGCTATTGTTGGAGAAATAAAGCAGGCTAAGTATTTTGGAATAAGTGTTGACTCGACGCCCGATTTCTCCCACACCGATCAGTTGACTTTTATCATTAGATATATGTTACGGCTAATGGTGAACCAAAAGAAAGGTTTCTAGGTTTTATGGCGAGCATCGGGTACAAGTCAGAGCAGCTTTTTGATGCAGTAAAGGCTAAGTTGGAAGATCTGGATTTGAAAGTGGAGGATATTCGAGGCCAATCTTACGATAACGCAAGTAATATGTCCGGTGAATATTTCGGGTTGCAAGCTCGAATAGCGGCCTTGAATCCCTTAGCTCTCTCTGCACCATGCTCACCCCATTCACTAAATTTGGTTAGAACTCATGCTGCTAAATCTTGTTCAGAATTTGCAAGGTATTTTTTAACTTTTTTACTGCTTCGACCTACCGATGGGAAATTTTAAAGAACTTTACTGCGCGCTTACTAAAAAGTCTGTCAGTGACTCGGTGGTCGGCGCGATATGACGCTTGTCAAGCTCTGTGGGGAGGCTGGTGTGGCATCGTGGCAGCTCTTGAAAGTATACACGAAGACAGAAATCAAAAGGCAAACTCTCGAAGTGAAGCCAAAGGCATCTTAAGCAATATCCTACAATTAGAAACTGCTTTCCTAGTTGTTTTCTGGAGTACCATTCTAAAAAGATTTAATACTGTCAGCCAGAAGCTCCAAAAGGTTAGCACTAATTTGAGCACTGTGGTAGAATGTTACGCTTTGTTAGCAAAATTTGTGCAAAGTTTAAGAGATGATTTCGATGTCTATGAGAAAGAAGCCAAAGAACTAAGTGGTATTGCTCAATATTCCTACGACCTAAAGAGAAGACCGGAACGAAAGACTAGGAATGATGAGACAAATCAAGGAGAATATGTACCGTCAGAGGGCTCAGAAAATTTTCGCGTCAATGTATTTTATGTAATTCTGGATGTACTAAGTGCTGAGCTTAAGAGGCGAAGTAAGGCTTGCAAAGTCCTCCATAAGAGATTTTATTTTCTAGAAAACCTATTAGACCTAGATGGACCAATGATTAAAAAAATCGCTGACCATCTCCCAGAAATGTATGTGGATGACTTTGAAATTGCACTGACTGACGAGTGCTTGCATTTAAAGGAACATTTAAAAATTGCAGATTTTAAAGGTAAGTCAGCCTCTGAGCGAAGCACTTTCCTTCATGAAAAAGATTTACATGATAGGTACCCGAATGTAAACATTGCTTTACGGATACTTCTCACCATTCCACTGACCAATTGTTCTGGGGAAAGATCATTTTCGGTACTGAATCGCGTCAAGAACTATTTGCGGTCAGTCACTAAAGAAGAAAGGTTAAATTCTATTCCACTCCTCGCGATTGAAAAAGATATGACGAAAAACTTGAACTGCGATGCCATAATTAATGAATTTGCCGAAAAGAAGGCAAGAAGGAAAGTTTTGAAGTAGATCTCTTTGTGCTTGAGGCAGGCCCCGTCATGTCTTCATTCATGTTTTTAATCTGCACTTTAATTTCTCTAAAATATATTGCAGGAAGATATGCAGTTGGCCTTATTTGTATTTTAGAGGCGCTTTGTTCAATTTAAAATGTCGTTCGTACCACTGCTCTTCATGCGTTTTAAAATTAGTGTGTGTTTTACTATTTTTTACTATATTTCGTGCTACCGGAGTTCATTCGTTACAGCAGTAAATAATGTTTTTATTTTTGAAGCTACTCTTCTTTTTTCTTGTATGAATTAAGGCTTTTGGAAAGGGTATTCATAAAGTGTTTTGGTTGCATAAAAGTTAAACTGCTTCATCTAGTTTTACTCCAAGCTGTCTTTTTATTGAATTGACTATGTTTTCCCTGCGTAAAAATTCAAGCATAAACTTATGCTGTCAGCCATATATCTGTTTTTCCTTTTTTCCGAACCTTACCTCATGCGAGTGGCTATGCCTTATCATAAAAATCGGGGGGGGGGGGGGGGGGGGCTCAAGTGAGGAGGGGCACTCAATGGAGAGGTGCCTATAGCGTAACTTTGGGTAAATCCGGCCCTGTATACAGTCAAACCTCCGTACAACGATAATTTTATATGGTCCCAGCTGATTTCCTATATTTACTATGTTATTGTGGTGTTTGAAGCCATATTTTCAGTGTTGCCTTAGTAAACAAGAGTTTAGTGCTTTTCAGTCGGTCAACACGAATGTTGACCGACTGAAAAGCACTAAACTCTTGTTTACTATGTTATTTACCCCTCATTACAACAATGAAGTAATTTTAGCAACACCCTGTTATAATGAAGACAAGTTTCGGGTACCGTATCTTACTATTTTTAGCCTATTTTCATTTATGAAAAAATAGGCTTATGAGATCACCTTTTGACCATGTGTCTGTCAGTGTGTGCGTGATGGTGTTTGTCCCCCCTAATAACTTCTAAATCGCTGGAGCGATTTCAATGAAACTCGGTAAGTTCATAGCACTATTCTGGATGACCCCAAACGTGCCCTTCAAATTTTGGTACGTCTCACCAACCCAACATGGCGGCTGTGTGAAATATTTCACCAGCATTCAATATCTCCGAAACTATTACCGATATCACCCTGGAATATTTTACGGTGATAAAGGGAACTACTAGAGGTTCACCTACTGTATGTGACTTTTGAAAACCTTGTAACTACAAAACCAACATGGCGGCCAAGCGAAGTTGCGACTTTTAAATAGACGTTTCTCGCGATTTAACCAACCAAACTCAATTAAACTTGGTACAGTATATGTTTATACACATTGTAATGCACCGACATCTAACTTCGTTCAATTGTTTACATAACCTCAAGATGGCGGCTGAGCGAAATATTTCACCGGCATTCTATATCTCTGAAACTATTAGCGGTATCACCCTGAAATTTTGTACGGAGATAAAGGGCACTACTGGAAGTTCATCTATTAGACTTTCAAAAATTGGTTAACTACAAAACGAATATGGCGGCCTACGAAGTTGAAAATTTTAAATAGACATTTCTCGCGATTTAACGATCCAAACGCAATGAAACTTGGTACAGGAAATGTTTATACACATTGTAATGCACTGGTATCTAATTTAGTTCAATTGTTTACATAACCTCAAGATGGCGGCTGTGAGAATTTTAAAATTAAGTTTTTATTTCTTGTGTCGTAATCATGCGATCTAAGTGAAAGTTGGAATAATGAACCTATGCAATAATTTTCCTTTAATGGTAGGCCTACATGACTCTATGGCCTATACATATAACAATCCAACATGGCGAACATCCGAAATATTTAGATGGATCACAATATCTACGAATCTATTACAGCAATCAAACTGAATTTTTTAATGTTCATAGGGGCTATGAACATAAGTTCACCTATAGGACTGTAACCGCCACGGTTACAAGGAACCGAATCCTTTCTCTTGGGAGGTGCAATTTTATTAATCATGTGTATATTTTTATTTGATGCTTTTTTATGTCTTAGAATTATTTATTAGAGTATATATGATGACGCGATTGATTTCCAATTAATATGTTTAGATTTTAAGTATTGTAATTTAGAAGGATCTGAATCTAGGGATAGTTGTATATTTTAACACTGAAGTACCGGAAATGTTAAGTTTGAGAAGCTGGAATTGTGTTCATGACAAGGAAATTGACCTGTTTTTGAGGCGGGGTTTCTCCCGAGCGCCGAGTGGCTGGGTGACTCATTAGAGAGACTTGACAACCATGGGCTGTTGATGTGTCCAGGGTATTTTGGAGACCAGGAGGGATGTTCCATATATGGTCATATTTTAATTCTGTTGTTGTGATTGGTTGTATCAGAGGTTGAAGCCAGGTAAACTAGTGGGTTGTGGAGGGGGATGATGACTGTTATTTAGATCTGTGGAGGCAAGTGAGAGACACTCTATTTAGAACTCCGGGCGGGAGTAGACTCAATTTTCAGACCGCGTGTGGGTAGGAACTTATTCTTTGGATCCCGTGAGGATTGGTACTCAATCTTCGGTAGGCTACTCCACGAGGGAGAAGAACTTGCCTTTTGGTATTGTGTGTTTTTGTTGGTCGAGGAGGAAGTATTACAGAGTAACACTAGTTGTGTTTAGGATACAATTACTGAACTTGCAGGCTATAAGTTCCCTAGTGAATGATGAGCCTAGTTTCAAGTATATCACCAAGGTTGCTTGTCTCGAATTGCACAAAGTATTGTGATCTAAAATCTGTAAACCAATATTCCGAGACTGTAGCGGCAAATTTATTCTTCGACATATGCTAGTCAAATATGCTAGGCATTAGTAAATTCATGAGCGGAGTAAATGCGATGATCCAACACACGGATTCTAAGCATGTAAATTTAATCAGATCCACGAAGCAGTTTGAATCGTTGGATGCTGACCATCAAAGTAACGTACATATTCTTCATAATTACAAAGCTGGCGTGTGAAACAAATTTAAGTTGTGCTGCGAGTATATAGGACTAATTCTTTGGGAGAACTTACCCCAGAATTAGTAGAGTAAGGTCGCCACTGCTGAAACCAACATCTGTAAGTACCAGTCAACATTATTCCCAAGGGTCAACTGTGTTATGTCATATGAGTATCTGTGTATCTACGATAGGGAGTGTAATTAATCTGCACAATGAGGATCCTGCGAATGTTTGTTCTATGTCTGGTATAATAATAATAATATCGTATGGCGTCAGGTGCCGGGTGCAAACTTTGTAATTTGACACTCATAGGGTAGCTTGCATGTCGAATTTCGTTGTTCCTTGAATCACTATGAAAGTCAAGGAGGTTAGATATGTAAGCTCCTTGAACACTATAGTGCTTTCTAGTAGAGAAATGAGGAACTTTGTGTTGGCGGAAACTCCCGAGATTCATTTTGCCATTATGAACACGGCCTACTGAATTCAAATGGGTTCTTTGACATGCCAACATTGTATGACATGCGTGTCGTATTTTTTCCGCCTTTCAAAAATCACTTACCACGGCCAGGAGCGAACCTGCAATCTTGGGGTTAGTAGACCGACACACTATCCACTCACCCACCGTGGCAAGCTATATCTGGTATGATAATACACGATCGCTTTTACCAGAATTTCAAGTGCTTTTATTTATCAGGTTACTAGTGTAGTTAGGTGTGCATGTTTATTGCTGTTGATTATATCATACAGGTGTTTAACCCCCTTACACCCCGGTTCATTACAATTGACGCACAACTGTGGAGCTAGAAGTACGATATAGCAACAACAATAACATCCACGTGTACGCATTCACCAATAAACTTAGCAAAATTTTCATGCAGGTTAAATATTATGCAAGGATGGAGTTTAGAAGTAGAGTCACTAGTAAAATTAACAGTAAGATGTGGGAAAGAACTTGAACATGGATATGGATAGGAGCGGGGTAGGTGGAGGCTTGATAGAGGAACCGTCGGAGAACTCTATCAATTCCGAGAAAGATCAGATCACTATGCAGGGGGGTAGTAAAAGTAAAGATAATGGAGGGGATGTGAACGATATGATATTCCAAATGATTGGGGCTATGAATGAGTCTATTAAGAAGCGAGGAGAGTTAATGAACCGGGAATTAGATTCTTTATGTAAAGAGATGAGAGAATGCGGAGAGTCTATGATTAAGGGAATGAGAGGTTTGAATGAGTCTGTATGTAAGGAATTAGGAGGATGGAAAGAGTCTATAGGAGAGGTTAAGAAGCAGGGAGAGTCTTCAGCTAAATAGATGCGGGGAGTCTATAGATCAGAAGATAGAATCTCTAGGTGCGCAGGTTGAATCTATGAAATTGCATATAGGTGAGACAATCTAGAAACAGGGAGAGGCAACGAATGCTAAAATAGAGTCTGTAAGTAAGGAGGTAAGAGAGTGGAATGAGTCTTTGAGTAAGGAGGTAGGAGAAGCTAGGCAGGAGTTGGAGGGGACGTTAGGTGAGAGTAAGTTAGAAGTGGAGAGGCAGCAGTTAGAAGTGACGTTAGGCAAAAGTAGTTTAGAGGAGAGTGAACAGCAGGTGAAAGCGACGTTAGATGAGAGTAGTTTAGATGAGAATAGGCAGGAGTTGGAGGGGATGTTAGGTGAGAGTAGAAGAGATGGGGAAAGGGAGCACGTGAAAGTGACGTTAGGTGAAAGTAGCTTAGATAAGATGAGGCAGCAGGTGAGGGTGACGGTAGGAGAAGGTAGAGGAGATGAGGAGAGGCAGCAGGCGAAAGGGACGTTAGGTGAATATCAGCAGGGAGTTCCTAGTAGACAGAATGAACAGAAGGTGGAAATCAGGAATTATAGGAGTAGAAAGAAACAGAGTAAACAGATGATATGGCCTATGAAGTTAAATTTGATTTATGAAGTAGTAGGCCTACTTGGTGAAGACAACCTGAACAAGCATAAGGTTAGCATGGATTTTGATAATGGAGTTTTATGTCTGGAGAGGGACATTAAGGGTCAGGGAATTAAGATGAGGTATGAATTAGTTGAGGAGATGGATGGTGCGTGTATTACTAAGGGTTTGGAGGGGATGTCAGCAGAGGTGTCTGACGAGGAGGTACAGCTGGAGGCTGTAGGTCATATTTTGGTTGAGGACATCGAGGTGATCCACTTTGGGAAGCAATGGACAAAAGTAAGTTGTGTGATGAGAGTAAGGAAGAGTTATTGGAAGTGTTATTGAGTAACAAGGAAGTCATCATCATCATCATCATCATCATTTCCCCTTATCCAGCTCCTGCTGGGTCGGGGTATTTATGGCACTTCTCCACTTTCCTCTTTCCTTCCACCATTCTTCTTCCACGATCTTGTCCCAGTCCAGATTTCTTTTTCGTATGCCGTTCTTCACTGAATCCATCCACCTTGTTCTAGGTCTTCCTCTTGGTCTCTTACCCTTGCATTTCGCCTCCAGCATCTGTCTTGGTATTCTATTTTCCTCCATCCTCTTTACATGTCCAAACCACCTTAGTTTATTCTTCTCAATTCTCTCATTTAGTTTTCCCATCCCAACTTCCTTCCTAACATCTTCATTCCTCACTCTGTCTTTCCTTGTCTTTCCTATCATACTTCTTAGGAATTTCATTTCACTGGCTTGGATTCTACTCTCTTGCCTGCTTGTCAGGGTCCAAGTCTCAGCTGCATAAGTTAATATGGGAACATAGTACACTTTATACATTACCTCCTTGCTTTTCCTTGGTACTTCCTTATCCCAAACAAGTTTTCTTACACTTTGATAGAATGCATTGCTCTGCTGTACCCTCCTGCCAATCTCCATGTCCAACCTACCAGTTTGCATCTATTCACTTCCTAGGTATTTGAACGTGTCCACAATTTCCAAACTCTGACTTCCAATTTTCACAGTGCCCTTTCCTTGTCTTTCCCGGGGGGCGTGGTGGCTCAGCGGTCTAGCTGTATGCCTCTCACCAAGGCGGTCCGGGTTCGATTCCCGGTCAATGCATGTGAGATTTTCGAAGTGAAATGCCATGTCCTGTGGTTCGGATTCCACGTAAAAAGGAGGTCCCGTGGCTCATGATCTCAAGATTAACGGTCACGTTAAACTACAAGCTTCCTTTTTTTTTCCTTGTCTTTCCCCTCTTGTCATCACCATGGTCTTGCTTTTCTCTATACTGATTTTCAGGCCATACTTCTGAATGTTTTCGTTCAGTGCATCTAGTTGTTTTTGCACTTCTTCGGTGTTCCTTTCCCAGACCACAATATCATCTGCAAATAACAGTAACTTCATTTCTTTATGTCCATATGCTTCCTTTGTTTCCTTTACAATTTCATCCATCACCATTATGAACAAGAGAGGTGACAGCACACTCCCCTGTCTTAGTCCAGTCTTGTTCCTAAACCAATCTGTCTTTCCAACTGGGGTCAGTACCCTGCTAACACAGTTGTTGTACATTGCTTGCACCATTTCCAACATTTCTCTTCCCAGTCTCTTCTTAACCATGGTTTCCTATACCTTCTCTCTGGGGACACTATCATATGCCTTTTCTAGATCTATGAAAGTCATGATCAAATCCTCTCCATATTCCCAGTTCTTTTCCATCACCTGCCTCAAGCTAAAGATTGGGTCCACTGTGGATCTTCCACTCCTGAAGCCATACTGTTCCTCTTGCAACTCTCCTTCCACCTTTCTTCTCATTCTTCTTTCTAATATCCTTTCCAGTATTTTTACTATCTGTGATATGAAGGTGATCCCTCTATAGTTATCACACACCTTCTTGTCCCCCTTCTTAAACACTGGTATTATTAGCCCTTTCTTCCAGTCTTCTGGTACACATTTCCATTTCCACACACACTTTAGCAGTCGATACAGCCATTGCATACCAACAGGTCCAGCAGCCTTTATCAACAAGGAAGTGTTGAGTGAGAAACCTAGATTAACGCACGTATACACCCGTCAATTCGAGCTGATTGATAGTTCGCCTATTTCAGGACCCAGATACGGTATGTCTTTTCTTTTTCCAGGTATGATGCCAGCGTAGAAGATGAAAGTAGCCACATGTTAGAGTTAGGGGTCATAGAGCCAAGTAAGGGTACTGGTGAGTATTTCAAAGCAGGGAGAGGTAAGTATTTCAGTCCGCAGGTAAGTATAGGTAAGTATGATGGCTCGGGAAGGTATCATTTTGAGGTAGTTTTATTGTTGGTGATGATGATCACAGGGCGGGAGAAAGACGAGCACAAGGCTCAGATCTTTAGTTTGATTTTTGTAGGGGCGATCAGATCTTACTCAGAATGCCGTGCACTTTTTCCGTTGTTGGCCAGGAAATGTACAAGTAATTTTCAATTGTTCAGGGGACCCTTTTTAGTAACTAAGCTTATTGGCGAGTGTGCGTACAGCTTAACAGACCCCCAAGGAACCAATGTAATTCAGTGTTTTGTGATGGAGTCCCCATTCACATATTCATAGGAACTCCATGGAGGGGAATTGTAACCGCCCCGGTTACAAGGAACCGAATCCTTACTCTTGGGAGGTGCAATTTTATTAATCATTTGTATATTTTTATTTGATGCTTTTTTATGTCTTAGAATTATTTATTAGAGTATATATGATGACGCGATTGATTTCCAATGAATTTGTTTAGATTTTAAGTATTGTAATTTAGCAGGATCTGAATCTAGGGATTGTTGTATATTTTAACATTGAAGCAGTGCTGGATTAACCATAAGGCACAATAGGCAATTGCCTGGGGCCCCCGGCTCAAAAGGGCCCCCTAAATGAAAACAATCCCACCTAAAAATGGGGGAAAAAATGATTTTTTTTTTTGTGTGGAAAAAAGTCAAATAAATTCTTGAAACAGACGGGCATACTGGCGAAAGTTTGAAAACTCAAACTGTTTAACTTCGTCACTGACGATTGCGGTTTGGGAATTCAAGATTGTAAAGGACAGTCCTATGACAACGCACCAAACATGTCTGAAAAGTATCAGGGTCTGCAAGCCAAAATATTAGAACTGAATAATTATGCGATTTATGCTCCTTGCGGTACACATTCCCTCGATTTAGTTGGACAATCTGCTGTTAAATGCTGTTTTTACACAGTTGATTTTTTTTCAATATTGCAATCATTGTATAACTTCTTTTCTGCAAACCTTCACCGTTGGGGCGTGTTGAAAAATTATATCAATAACGCAAAAACTTTGAAATCATTGTCAGATACGCGCTGGGAAGCACATGCTAATGCAACGAACGCGGTTTATGATTCGTTTCATAATATTGCCAGGGCTTTAGTAAGCATTGAAGATGACGAGCCGAAAAATAATGACACTCGGCATGAAGTAGGGTGCATCGCAAACAGAATGCAGAAATTCAAATTCGAGTTCATGTTAATTTTGTGGGATTCAATTTTGACTTCTATCAGAATCATACTCAGAATCAGATTCAGACATTTTAAGGAAAATCAACTTTGATGATGTTATTAAAACTTTCTGCGAAATAAAATGCAGAAAAAGGTTTTTCTGAAAATGTACAGGATGTATCTAAATTATACTGACAAAAAAATCAGGGACGCTCTGCGTGTTATGTAAAAGACGATGCCGCAATCGGATTGGCGGAGAAAAATTTTCCCTTCGAGAAAATGAGGTTACTTTGTTACTTCCGGATGAGCGATTCGAATCTACGAACTCGCCGTATTTGCTGACCCAGAGAGCAAGCCGCTGGCCACTGCTGTGCTTCAAGCTAGGGAAAGGAGTGTAATAGGAGACAGAGATATGCTGGCGGGAATGCACAAGTTTCCTCGTTCGCCTCGGCTTGTACTCTGGCTCAGCACGTACGGCGAGGCCGTCAATGCTTGAATCGCGCACCCGGAAGTAACACAATAACCTCAATTTCCCGATGGGAGAAATTTTCACCGCCATTCCGATTGCGGCTTCGTCTTTTACATAACACGCAGAGCGTCCCTGATTTTTTGTCGGTATAAGTAAGATACGCCCTGTATAAAAGTGAGATGGTGTATGTCTATCTGTCTGTCTGTCTGATACTCAATCACGCAATAACCACTGGTCCGATTTAAATGAAATTTTTCATGGATGTAGCTGATGTACCAGGTTTAAATATAGGCTACTTATGATTTCGATATTTTGCACTATTTAAAAATTGTGACCATTTTTGTGACATCAATACACCCTTTGCTTTCAAAATTTCATATTTCCATTTCAAATAAAAAGAGAATGCTAAGAAATAATAAACTTTTAATGGCATATACGAGCTTGAAAATTAAATTTTCTATCTGAAAGGTCCTTATCACTCTTCGTGTACCGTATCTCCAACGGTTAGCGAGTAAAACCTAAATCTGTGCTATAAAACACGGTCAATGCCGAACGGTGCAGTATCCCCATATATATAAAAAAGAAAGTTTATCTGTTTTTTCTGAATTTCTACGGAAATTTCAGTTATTTATGCATTTCAGACTGTTTTATGATGGCTGCGTGCGAAAATAAAATTATTGTCTGTCTGCCTGTTTGTTTGTTTGTTTGTCTGTGGAAAACTTAGTTCTTTTTTAACTCGAGAACGGCTGGGTGTATCAACGTAACATTTGGTACAGAGATCTATCAGAGGCACGACACTAATCACTGATGTACCTCTTCTCCGTACCTCTCATAAAAGGGGACATACCCCTTTAAAATACATGCTGAAATAGGCGTAGAAAGACGAGACAAAGCTCATTTTCAGCCCCTCAACGTGAGAGACAAAACTCGGGGGCCCTAAACTACATTTTAAGGCCCTAAAACCAACCGTTTTTGAGATATTACCAGAAAACTAATTTCATTTAATATACTTTTGAACGAATGCAAGCCTGTAACGAAGGCAACAGAATCTCAGAGGTTCATCTATTGCTGTAAGACGCAATGTAATTCCATTTATTACATTACTGAGAAAGTTTGCAAACGGCTAGAAGGTTATCACGGAACCGAATTAAGCTGCAAAATTCATCAATACGTATAATGCGCTTAAGGGGGTCAAGGGGTACTCTAGAAATTTTTCACGCGATTTACACCTGCGGGTGTGGTACGGAAGGTCTATTATATCCCTATACCTATATTATATATTATTATTATTATTATTATAATTATTGTTATTATTATAGCTTGCCACGGTGGGTGAGTGGATAGCGTGTCGGTCTACTAACCCCAAGCTTGCAGGTTCGCTCCTGGCCGTGGTAAGTGATTTTTGAAAGGCGGCAGAAATATGACACGCATGTTATACGATGTTGGCATGTCAAAGAACCCATTTGAATTCAGTAGGCCATGTTCATAATGGCAAAATTAATCTCGGGAGTTTCCGCCAACACAAAGTTCCTCATTTCTCTACTAGAAAGCGCTATAGTGTTCAAGGAGCTTAGATATATAACCTCCTTGACTTTCATAGTCCTTCAAGGAACAACGAAATTCGACATGCAAGCTACCCTCTGGGTGTCAACATACAAAGCTTGCACCCAGCACCCGAGGCCATACGATATTATTATATTATTTATTTTATTTATTTTGATACAGCCATCTATGGACTACAAATACACAACCATTATTCAGGTCTTCATATTCTTCAAGGTGTTTCTGCCTTGTTGTTTAGATTCCTGCCAGAGATCTTTCATTCGTTGGCTCCTTCGCAATCGTTCTTCCACTGAGAGAGCGAGTCTTTTTTCGGGGGGATCCTTCACACTTGCAACTTTAGATCTCTATCCTGTCCTGTCCCACACTTCGACTAATCCTATGTTTGCCCTTTTTAAGTCTTGATAGACCTCTTGAAGCCATGGGGGTTGTACCTTCCACTTCTCTTGCAGATTAAGAATTTTATTAGCCAACCTCTCGTTCCCCAATCGCTTAACGTGCCCATAGAACATCAACCGTCTTTTCCTTATACTGACAGAAATCCCTTCAAACTTGTTATACAGTTCTTGGTTAGATCGCATTCTAAATTTATATTCTTCCCCAGGTAATTTTTTGGGATCTAAAATTTTTCGTAAGAATTTCCTTTCTTTTTCTCAATTTCAGCAATTTTCATGCTTGTTAAAGTTTCTGCCGCATAGAGGCACTCTGGCTTAACAACTGTGTTATAGTGCCTGTTCTTGGTCTGATACGAGAGGGACTTGGTCTTATAAGCGTTGATGCAAAGTCTAAATGACATATCCATTTTCCTAGCCCTTTTTTCAATGGCGAATTTCTCATTTGCATTGGGAGTTAAAATTTCACCCAAATACTGGAATTTATAACTCCTCGAAATTGTCCCATAATCAGTATTCATTTCTTGAACCTGATCCCAGTTGTCCAAATTCATATATTCTGCTTTTTTCGAAGGAAATTTGCATACCTGTTTTTTCAGGTATCTCCTTGAGTATCTCAATTTGTCTGGTTGCAGTTTCAAGATCTTGTGCACAGAAAACAACATCATCTGTAAATGCGAGGCAGTCTATTTTGAATCCAGTATTTCTACATCCAAGTTGAATTTCTTCAGGAATGCCTTGTTGACTTGTCACCCTGCACCATTCTCTAATTATTTTCTCTAAAACACAATTAAACAAAAGGGGGGAAAGGCCATCACCTTGTCTCAATCCTGTCCTGACCTCGAAAGGTTCTGAGAGTTCTCCAAGAAACTTGACTTGTGGGTAGGTATTCGTCAATGTTTGGCGAATGAGAGATATTGATTTTTTGTCGACTCCAAATTCTCTCAGAATTTCAATAAGGGTCTCACGGTCTACTGAGTCATATGCTTTCTTAAAATCAACAAATGTCGAGATCACCTTTTCATTGTTTCTCATGAGTTTTATTTTTAGTCTACTGTTCACATTTTGCAAAAATGAGGAAAAAGTAGACTTATGAGATCGATCCGGGAAAATGTGTGTCTGTCTGTCTGGCCTTCTGTCTGCTCGGTCTGGCTGTGTGCCCCCCCCCTATCAACTCCTAAACGGCTCCAGAAATCGAAACCAAATTTAGTATGAGTCAAGATGTATACCGGAATATCTCACGCCCATATTTGAAAAATAATGTCAGTGCTACCAACTACTGAAAAAACGCACTAGAAATTTGAGCTCCATGTTGGATATCTTGGAAGGTATGCTTGGGAGCTATTCCAAAATTGGCACACATGTAGATAATACTATTTCAGTTTAATTTCCAGGAGGCCGTACATGACAGTGTTGCCAAAATAATTTTAAGCCTTCTGAGAGGTCCAATTTTTAAATGCATATAACTTCTACACTATCAATTGGATTTCAACCAAATTTTGTATGTAATATGTGTACATAAACAGATATGACTGAGCTTATTCTTAAGAGCCACCAGGGCTGCTGCCAACTGTTAATAATTGCTCTCTATATTTTTTAAATCCAAATACCAATATACCAGAAAGTATGCAAGCCGACAGCTTTAAACTATGCACCCGTATAGTACCTGACATTTTAGATTAATTTGGAGTAACTTATATATGTCAGTTCTACCAACATGATTCTAAGCCTGCTGATAGGGCCAATTTTTAAATACTTGTAGCTTCTATACTATCAGTTGGATTTCAACCAAATTTCGTATGTGCTATGTGTAACATAACATATATGACTATAAGTATTCTTAAGATCAATCAGGGCTGCCAACTGTTAATAAATGATGTTTATATTTTTTACCCTAATATCAATATATCAGAAAGTATGCAAGCTAACAGCTCTATACTTTGCACACGTTTAGCACCTGGCATTCTAGATTAATTTGGAGTAATTAATATAAGTCAATGTTGCCAACATGATTATATGCCAATTTTAAAATACATGTAACTTCTATACTAACAAATGGATTTCATCCAAAATTGGCACAACAAGATATCATAATATTTCAGATTATTTATGACCAGCACACGCATGACATTGTTGCCAACATACTTTTACGCGTGATGATAGATCCAATGTCTAACTGCATGTAACGTCCATTGGAAAAATGAAAATCCACCGCCTGCTTCCAGTCTCCGACCGGGTCAGGAATGGAATGAATGAAACCCCCATCTAGCGGCGAGGATATGAACTGTGCCGGCTGCCGAGACCTGATGCACTCCTCTGGGGCAATGATTAAATGAATGACAGATGAAATGAAATGATAGTGGAGAGTGTTGCTGGAATGAAATTTTTGACAGGGAAAACCGGAGTACCCGGAGAAAAGCCTGTCTGCCTCCGTTTTGTCCAGCACAGATCTCACATGGAGTGACCGGGATTTGAACCACGGACCCAGCGGTGAGAGGCCGGCGTGCTGCCGCCTAAGCCACGGAGGCTAACGTCCATTGGACTTCAACCAAATTTTGTATTCTGTACCTTAAGAGATGGAACTAAGAATATATTCAGTCACCAAGGCTGCCAACTGTAGTGCTCTATTAGGCTTCATTATACCAGCTATATTTCGAACTAAATAGACATTTCAATATTACCAACTTAATTTCGTCATTATTCTAGATAGGTTCATATACTGTAGATTAATCATTGGCATGAATCTTAATTTTAAGAAAAGTAGGCTCTTTAGTTCGTCACGGAACTTCTTGTTATTAAAGATTTGAGAATAAAGATCTGTTCGGCACATCATCGTCCTTTTCGAAATCCTGCCTGATATTCGCCTATCTGTTTGTCAAGATGTTCTTCTATTCGTCGTTGCAATGCTTTGGACAATATCTTATATGCTACAGGAAGTAATGAGATACCTCTATAGTTGTTGATATTAGTTTTATCCCCTTTTTTATATAAGGGATGAATTACTGCATTCCTCCACTCATCTGGTATTGTTTCCGTTTCCCAAAAGTCGCGTAAGAGTTTCTCTAGTTGTTCCACCACTTTGTATCCTCCATACTTAAGAAGTTCTGCTAGGATGGAATCCTTCCCAGAAGCTTTATTGTTTTTAAGATCTTTGATTATAGCTCTAATTTTGTCCTGCGTTGGCGAAGATGAGTCAGGGAGTTTGTGCTGTGGAGAAGAGAACATCAATCGATCACATGGAGGGTCACAATTCAAAAGATTTTTTAAATATTTTGCCAGGTGTTCACAGTTTTGCTTATTGCTCATGAGAAGCTTCCCCTCTTCATTCTTAAAGCATAAATTGCGTGGTGTGTACCCTCTAATTTTACTCTTGAAATTTTGATAAAAGTTCCTCGAGTTATTCCTCTGAAAATCTTTTTCTATTTGATTTAGTTGTTCATTCTCATACTGTCGCTTTGCATTCCTGAAGACCTTAGCTGTTTACCTCCTTTGTACCTGAAAATCCTCAAAGTTGTGTAGGGTGGAACTCCATTTATGCCAGGCTCTTGAACGCTCTTGTAGGCTCTCCTCACAGTCTACATTCCACCTGGGATATTTTTTTTCTTTTAGCTAGTAGCATAGTCTGTCTTGCAGCATCTTGAATTTTTTTAGCCATATCCTCCCATTTACATGAATCCAAAGTTTCCAGTTCATTGCGATAGTTCTCTATAATTGTTTGGTTGATTTTTAATTCATCGATTCGATACTTAGCGATCTTGGTGAATGTCCTTTTATTACTCTTTGGTAGAAATTTCACTTTGACTCTAGTAAGATAATGATCAGAATCAAATTTGGCCCCTCGTTGTACCTTAGTGTTCATTATCTCTCGTGCACTGGTAGTCGCAATATGATCTATTTGAAACTCTCCTAATTTGGGATTAGGTGAATGCCATGTTTTTGTTTTCTTGAGGTTCTTTTTAAAGAAAGTTGACATTATTATTATATTATTATTATTATTATTATTATATTATGGCGTACAACAACGAGACAAAGCCCCTTGGTGCCAGAAAAAAAAACTCGGGGGCCCTAAAGGGTCCTCGAAAACTACATTATAAAGCTCTAAAACCAACAGTTTCTGAGATATTCCCAGAAAACTATAGTAATTTAATTTAATTTAACAAACTAAAAAGAAATGCAAATCGGTAACCATGACAACAGTATCTCAAAGGGAGACATCCAACTTTCCATCTATTTCTGTAAGAAGCAATGTCACTCCATTTATTATATTTCTGTGAAAGTATGAAAATGGCTATAAGGTTATCACGGACCCAACGTAGACTCTATAATTCATCAATGCAATTAAGGGGGTCAAGGGGTACCATAGAATTTGTTCACGCAATTTTCACGTGCGATATATCGTCTATTATATCTCCAAACAGCAACATTATTTTCAAAAAATCCTGAATTGAATCACCTTTTTTTGCGGCTTTTAAGAATTTGGGCTATTTGAGGCTAAAGAACCTGAATTTTCATGCACCACAAGCCTTTATAATTTATGAAAGGGGTCTTCCTGTGTATGGGGACCTAAGACAACGGTGTGGGTCGGTTTTTATGTGCCGTGTATTGCGTTTCGTCTACGAGGCTTTCAATTTTATTTCACGTCAGGAAGTACACGTTAGGTGAATTTAGTTTGAGAGCACATTTTAACTAACCTTTTTTTTTTCGACATACGGGTTCATCGAAGGATGATTTTGTTTGATACTGTGTGATATTTGGATATCTGGGTGATATGTTGTAGACAATAGTTTTGTCTGTCTGTCTTTCTGTGTATCTTTATGTACGCCTATAACTCGTGTTTGGATGCTTGGTGCATCGTAAAATGATGTATGGTATCCATGAGAGTCAATACACCAATCATTTATAAAACTCTTCACCGTACTTTTCATACAGTAGAAGGGTGGATATAGGGAAAAACTTCTCAAAATACATGCTAAAATAGACGAAATATAAAAATTATCCTAGAAGGACGACCAAAGCATTCTCATTGTGAGACACAAAATTCGGGAGTCTATAATGGGTCTTCGAAAACCACATTTTAAGGCCCTTAAATTAACAGTGTGTGAGATATTCCCAGAAAACTAACTTCGTTCTGATAAACTTATGAAGGAATAACAAACCGCTAACCATTGCAACAGGAGCTCAGTTGATAATGTCTGGTGTTAACACCGAAGACCGTTCGAAGAACGGGTACTTCTGCTAGTATGATCTAAATTGTATTCATTATTCATTGTAAATTTGTAAATAAAATCTCTTTCAAAGTTATGATTGGCTTTTTTATGAAGGTGGGACGGGGTTGAAAAAAGGGAAAAAGGGGCCTCAAATTAACAATTGCCTAGGGCCACTGTGAGTCTTAATCCGGCACTGCATTGGAGTAATATAAAGTTTGAGAAGCTGGAATTGTGTTCATGACAAGGAAATTGACCTGTTGTTGAGGCGGGGTTTCTCCCGAGTGCCGAGTGGCTGGGTGACTCATTAGAGAGACTTGACAACCATGGGCTGTTGATGTGTCCAGGGTATTTTGGAGACCAGGAGGGATGTTCCATATATGGTCATATTTTAATTCTGTTGTTGTGATTGGTTGTATCAGAGGTTGAAGCCAGGTAAACTAGTGGGTTGTGGAGGGGGATGATGACTGTTATTTAGATCTGTGGAGGCAAGTGAGAGACACTCTATTTAGAACTCCGGGCGGGAGTAGACTCAATTTTCAGACTGCGTGTGGGTAGGAACTTATTCTTTGGATCCCGTGAGGATCGGTACTCAATCTGGGGGCGTGGTGGTTCAGCGGTCTAGCTGTATGCCTCTCACCAAGGCGGTCCGGGTTCGTTTCCCGGTCAATGCATGTGAGATTTTCGAAGTGAAATGCCATGTCCTGTGGTTCGGATTCCACGTAAAAAGGAGGTCCCGTGGCTCATAATCACAAGATTCACGGTCACATAAAACTACAATCTTCCTTTTGGTACTCAATCTTCGGTACTCCACGAGGGAGAAGGACTCGCCTTTTGGTATTGTGTGTTTTTGTTGGTCGAGGAGGAAGTATTACAGAGTAACACTAGTTGTGTTTAGGATACAATTACTGAACTAGCTGGCTATAAGTTCACTAGTGAATGATGAGCCTAGTTTCAAGTATATCGCCAAGGTTGCTTGTCTCGAATTGCACAAAGTATTGTGATCTAAAATCTGTATACCAATATTCCGAGACGGTAGCGGCAAATGCTGCGTGTGTTGCATCAAAACTGAAACAAGTGCTGGGCTAAAACACCGGGTATAAAACATTATGCAAAATCTCAGACATTCTTTCTGGTGAAAACTACTGCACGGATGGGATTGAGGAGGATTTAGCAACTAACGACCTTCCTCACTTCAAGTACGCTCCGATCACATCAGTTGATGTTGAACGCAGCTTTTCGAGATATAAAAACTTGTTGGCTGATAACCGCAGATCATTTACATTTGACAACATCAGAATGACATTCGTAGTGCAGTGCAACTCAGACTAAAGTGAACATAAACCATTTGTTAAGTGCTAGAAATCTATTTTCAGTTTGAGCTTAAGTTGTCAGTTTTGAAATATTGGTGAGTTTATTATTATGAGATCATTTTCTCCATCTTATAGTGCATTTTTCGAATTTTTAGGTAATTTATTACAGTCATTTTTGAAAGTTTTAAGTGCATTTTTAAAACTTTTTTACGGCATCAACATCTGGGCCCTAGTTATGAGTTTTATTTATTTATTTACTTAATAGGTCCCAATGAGCCTGAACTCGTGTTAGGGACAATCAAGTAACATAGTTACAGCATGGCATATATATAATTTTTGTAACATTATATTGTTTAGTTTAATAGTAACTTATATTAGATTGCTTGTGACTAACTTTACAGAGATGATTCGGTATGATACATTGCATTGCTTAAGGCTATTGTATATGGGCTATTCATTCCTTAATAGAAAGTCTTTTGTTTTCCTCTTAAATGTTTTTATAGAGAAACTTTCCCTTATGCCTAATGGTAGCGAGTTGTATTCCTTTATTATAGAGGACATAATTCCTTTAGTTCCAAATTTAATGGATTGGGAATGGCTGGTGAATATTCGATTTACTCCTCTTGTTGCATAATGATGAATGTCATTTGCGTGGGTAAAATGGATGTGTGTGTGTATCAATTTGTTTTCTAATTTGTATACAAATACTGTTGCTGACATAGCTATTTGTTTTTGCAGTGGCATAATTTTAGTTCTTGAGTATACTGTAATTCATTTGAGGGTGTGAGCCAAGGAAATCCAAAGATAGATTTTATAGCACGTTTCTGGAGTATCTCAAGTTCTTTTATCAGCTCCTTCTTACAATACCCCCATATGAAATTCATGTACATTAGATGTGAATGTATCAGAGCAAAGTATATATTTTTCAATTGTTGGCTAGTAAGACAGCTATGTCTTAATCTGAAAATAATACCAATTATAGGGCTGATTTTATGTTTTACATTTTCTACATGATTTTCCCAGGTTAGTGTACTATCTAGTGTGATACCTAAGTATGTTGCCGATTTAACCCTTTCTATTTCTTTGTTGGCTATGTTGACTATGTTTGAGGTCTCAATCTTGTATGATGGTTTATGGAAGAATAAATATTTTGTTTTAGTGATATTGATAACCATTTTGTGTGCTCTCAACCAATCCACCAGCTTATTGAGATCATAATTAATATTTAGCATAATTTCCTGTTCAGATGTTCCCAGATAGAGTATAAAAATATCATCTGCAAATAGTTTAAGCTTGCCTTTCAATTCTAATAATACTATATCATTAATATAGGCCAAGAAAAGAATTGGTCCTAAGACAGAACCTTGAGGTACTCCTGTGTCAATTCTCATTTGAGATCCTTTTACATTATCGATTGCAACATATTGTTTTCTGTTTGTGAGGTAGTTCTTGAACCAATCATGTGCCACTCCTCTGATGCCTGCAAATTCTAGTTTATTAAGGAGAATCTTATGGTTAACCAGATCGAAGGCTTTTTGAAGGTCAATTAGTACACCAGCAGCTAGTTTGTTTTCATCTAATGCCTTTTCTACATCAGTTACTACTTCAAATATAGCACTATCAGCTCCTCTATTTGGAATAAACCCATATTGGCAGTTTGCAAAGTAATCATTTTTCATGAAGAAATTCATAAGTCTTCGTTTAACAACGCTTTCTAGAACCTTGCTGATGGCAGATATAATATTAATGGGTCTGTAATTTGATGGGTGGGTTTTGTCTCCTTTTTTGAAGATCGGGACCACCCTAGAGACTTTACAGGCATCGAGGAATATACCAGTCATCAGTGAAAGATTTAGACAAGATATGGTGTAAGGCCCTCAAGACACAATTGTAGCATGACATTAGTAGTGTTGTCCTCACTTATATTGTTTTTGTGTTTTAGGGAGTTTATAATTGATTGTATTTCATTAGCATCACTAGGTAACATAAAGATTGTCTTAGTGCTAGTAGTATTTTTATAGCTTGTAATGTCCGAGGTAGAACCGTTTTCTTGATTTTCCCATATACTGTTAGCAATATTGACATAATATTTATTAATTTCATCACATATATTTTCCTTTTTTTTTTCGATATTTGTGCCGTCGACTATAAGTTTGACAATTTCATTTTTCCCCTTCTTTGGCCTATTTAACATCTCATTAACAACACTCCACACTTCCCTCTGATTATTTGCATTTTGAATTTTTTGGTCAAAGTAGTTTCTTTGTAGGTTTCTCTTAAGTTTTTTAACTTGGTTGCTAATAATTTTATATTCTTCTACAATTTCTGCAGATGGTTTTTTAACTTTGGTTTTTGTATATATCTTATATTTCCTGTGTATTAGTGCTAAAAGATCTTGTGTGATCCAGGGTTTTATTGGTGGGTCAGTTGGCTCCTTATTCGTATATTTCATAGTACAGGCTTCTATTCCTTTATTAATAAAATCACAGAATTTATTGTAGTAGTCATTGATGTTAGTTTCATTGCATACAAATTCTTGAGTTATTAAATATTTATTAAGTTTTTTGTAGTTTATTTTATCCTTTTCTATTGGCCTATCATCACATATTGAGTTCCTGTTTATCTTTTTGTTTCTCATTTCACAGATTAGTAAATGGTGATCACTCAAATCATTATCAATATTATAGACATTAGCCTACATATTTTGTCACAGTCGTTCACCAATACAAGATCAATTAGAGTAGAGCTAGTTTGTGTTACACGAGTTGGATATTTTGTATTACATAAGACTAGACCGTATGATTTGACTAGGTTAATATAACTACTAGTATATCTGTCCCCATATAATAGATCGATATTCATATCACCTAGTATTATAACAGGATTCGTTGAGTAAGAACTAATAATTACTTCGAGATCAGTTAGAAAGTGTGGAATGTTGCGTTTATGAGGGTTATAAGCAGTGATTATATTGTATTCTTGATGGCCTTTTCTCACAGTAATATGCAGTATGCTGTGGGTGGAATTTATTTCCTTTACAAGGGTACTGCTACATTTGTTTGAAATATACAAAGATACTCCCTCTCCAGTTTACTTTTTAACCATGTGGTATGCAACATATTTCTTAATATTGAAAAACATTTTTGTTTGTTCTGTTAACCAATTTTCTGAGATTGCTAGGACATCTACCCCTTTGATTCTGTCTAAAATTATTTGGATATCATCGAACTTGTTTTTTATGCTATGTGCATTTATGTGTACGCATTTTAGTGTACTGGTATCGGTTATTATCTGTTTACTGTCCTTAATTTTATAATAATCACTAAGTGTATTACAGTTACACTCGGTTAATTCTAGTGTATTATTATTTGCATTACCTAAAAATTTAATTTCTGTAATTCTAGTTCCATATGGGATAATTAGTAGATATCTTACTATTACATAGATTTTAGTTTGAGAGGGCGAGTTCATCCAATATTTCAGCACTTGATATAAGCTTTGAGGGTCCATTTTGATTTTTCCGAATGTATATTTTGCAGTCTCTGACCCAAGTTGCAAAGATTTTTCCCTGTTGTCTCAATTCACGGCACTTTTTGGCGATGGTTTCATTTCTTGGGGTTAGGTGTTCATTGATACATATATTACCACCATCACTGTAACCAATTTCACTCGTCTTCAGGGTCTTCTTTTGTCTTCTGCTATTGAGAATCTCTTCCTTCTTCCACCTATTATTTAATTTCACAATTATTGGTTGAGGCCCAGGCTTTGTTGACGGGAGGCGGTGAGCTGCGTCTATGTTTGCCCTGGTGATTTCAACTCCTAACGCCTTGCCAATGTCCGAGATTTTGTGAAATACATCCTCCTCTCTTTCAGTGGGTATTCCATACACTATCAAGTTGTTCTTGCGCTGGTACTGTTTTAGTTCCTCCAATTCGTTGATAGCTCTAGATGCTGCCATTTCTGCATCCTTGACGGTTTTTCTCTCTTTCTTCAGAGTTTCAATTTCCCGGTGGAGTTATGACATGCATGAAGAGTACATATAGTACAGTACTCTACCAGATTAATTTTGTATTTTTTTCGTTATTCTATTATTTGTCATCAATTACTATTGTATGTACTGACCTTTAAGGTACAGTACTGTAGTAGTCACTGTTAACAAAACCTCATTATAGCAATAACCCTGCTTTAACAATATCATTTTCATGGTCTCATGAATATTGTTCTTTCGAGGTTAGACTGTACTTTCAAAATGGTGACTGTGTGCTATAACCAGTCCTATGAATAATACTAGCAAGTTCTCTTATATGATACTTCTCTTACAAAGTTTCGTACTAATGGAGCAAATGAATCCTGAGTTATTGATTTTAATGTTTTAATAGTATGCTCAGTCACCTTGTAAACACATGGCGACACTATTCTTCTGCCATGGGCATACTAAGCCACATATACGGTTCTACTTTAATATTAAAGTAGCTCTAAAATATATAGAGTAATTTATTTTTATATTCCATGATTTCATGATGGCCTCTGTGCTCTATATTCATTGTGATATTCTTATGTAACCCCTAGAGGGCGCGTCCCCGGGTGGCGGATAGGGGGCCCCTACTTCTGTAGGGCTGGTTGAAATACCCAATATAACCCGCGGACCAAACAGGCAGCCCGGTTCCTGGGGGCTTTGATACTGGGACACCCTCTCTCCAGGGTTCATAAATATGGAGGGCCCAAGCCCAGGGTTATGAGTGAAGCCCCAACGGTATCGGCGGCGGAGAGGATGGACTTCGGTACGGCGTCGATGGCGGAAGAGGGAATTCTGTAGCGTCTGTACTCCAGAAGAGCGGCTGCAAAAGGCGTCTGTTATCCAGTGGATCGGCCTAGAACAGTACCTGGCAGTAGGTCATAAAATGCCTTTGAGTGTGGCGAGCTCATCGTACTAATAGCCTATAGAATGAGTAAATGTGAATTGAGGCCTCGGAAAGGGCTAGGGCGTCCCCTGCAAGCGACGTGCAGTTCTCAGGGGTCTGGGAGAACTGTGAGAAGTGGGCTACAAGACACTACTAACATCGGATTCATAAATGTGATGAGCCTAAATGGCAAGACAGAAGAATTGGTGGACTACATGGAAAAGAAGGAAATAGCAATGATGGGAGTCAGTGAAGCGAAATGGAAGGGAAAAGGTGAGAAAGAAATCAAGAAAGGGAAGGGATATAGAATATATTGGAGTGGAGGAAAGAAGGCAGTGAATGGTGTTGCAATAATATTGAGAGAAAACTTGGTACAGTATGTTGAGAAAGTAGAGCAAACTAGTGACAGAATACTGAAAATTAGATTAGGACTTGAGAGTGGAACAAAGGACTTCATACAGATTTATGCACCCCAAACAGGGAAGGTAGATGAATGTTTAGAGGAGTCCCTAGATGAACTGGAAAAGTGTATAGAAGACAAAGAGGTTATAATATTGGGAGATATGAATGCACATGTGGGAACAGATAGACAGGGAAAAGAAGAGATAATTGGCCCGTTTAGTTATGGAAATCAGGATGAAGAAGGGGATCTGTTAATAGATTTCTGTAGAAGGAATGGATTAATTGTTGGAAATACATGGTTTAGGAAAAAGAACTCTCAAAAAATAACTAGGTATGGTTGGGGTGACAGAAAGACAAAGACAATGATTGATCTTATCCTGGTGGAAAAGGATAAACGAAGACAACTGGTAGATGTGACGGCTATGCCAAGAGGAGATTTTGAAGGAGACCATAAAGTGGTGATAGCCAAATTAAGGCTGGGAAAAATCACAAACCTTTTGGAAAAGAGGGAAAGAAAAATAAAGGTGTGGAAGCTAAAAGGGTGGGAGACAATGGACAAGTCCCAAGAGGATTTAAAAAAGGAAGTTCCCAAAGATGAAGCAAAAAGTGTAGAAGAGGAATGGGCATGTTTTAGGAATGGTTTTGTGAAGTGTGCAGTAAACACCTGTGGAAGACTATCAGGGAAGAAAAAGGAAAGGGAGACTCCTTGGTGGAACGACAGGGTAAAGGAAGCTGTTAAAGAAAAGCAAATGGCATGGAGGAAGTGGATAGGCAGTAAAAATGCAGAGAAATTACAAAAATATAGGGAAGCAAAGAAGGCATGCCAAAAAATCGTACAAGAAGAAAAACAGAAAAGTTGGGATAGATTCACAGAAACTTTGAAGGAGGATATCCAAGGAAGTAAGAAGGTGCTATATGGATTCGTTAAAAACAGTGTAAAAGGTAGGGAAAATACAAAATTTGTAAAAACTGAAGCAGGGCAGATATTGTATCAAAGAGATGATATATTAAATAGATGGGAAGAATACTTTTCAAAGCTACTAAATGTGAAATACATTGAACTGGAAGATGAAAGGGAACAAGAAGAAACAATGGAGGAAGAAGAAGAACAACAACAAGAAAAGGAGATAACTATGCTAGAAATAGAGGAAGCCATACAGAAGATGAAGACTGGTAAAGCAGCAGGAGTGGATGAGGTGACCACGGAAATGATAAAAGCAGCGGGACCAATAGGGGTACAGTGGCTGTATAGATTATTTAGAATAATTTGGAAGAAGAAAGAAATTCCAGAAGAATGGGGAAAGGGTTTAATTATCCCGATTTTTAAGAAAGGAGACAAAAAGGAATGTAATAACTACAGAGGGATCACTCTTATTGCTCATGTAGCTAAGATCTTTGAGAGAGTATTGGAAGGCAGACTGAGGAGGAGGATAGAAGGAGAGCTGGAAGAAGAACAGTATGGTTTTAGGAAAGACAGATCAACATTTGACCTAATCTTTACATTAAGGCAAATGATGGAGAAAAGATGGGAATTTGGAAAAGACATGGTGATGACATTTATCGATATTGAGAAAGCATATGACAGTGTGCCTACTGTCGGGGAAATAAGTATAGATACTCGAGTTTAGAGGTCAATAAAACCTTTACCCTTAGTCTTACATAAGAACAACCTACATCAAAATTTTCCTTGTTTTATTTGTCGTTTAACGATATAGAGTAAATATTTGCATTGTAGCTCGTTAAAATTTTATAGCAGATTGAACAAAAAAAGTACCGGTTTTTCTTACCAAGTTCACGGAGCGGTCACTTAGAAGGATCATTACGTTAAAAGTATTAATCGGATCGTAATGAAACTCTAATACGTCTTAAAGGAACTTATTGTTAATGCGTATATGAAGTTTTAATCTGATCGGACGTTTTTTTAAGTAGTTGTTGTGAATTTTGTAAAACATCTTTTTCTCGGGCCTGGGTGGTCATAGCATTATGAAATATGGCTTGTTATGAGGCTCATAGCAATGCAAGGCTTAACGTAAAACTACATTTTATCTACTTTTGATAATTGCTTTTATATCGATTGATATTTAATCGGGTGGTTATGTGAGAAGAATGTATCGTAGCAAGCGACGGGAACGATGCGCTCGGTCGAGGAAACTCGTGCGACGTTGCCCAATACGCGCGCGTTCCAAGCCGTAAGGTCTGTGAATTTCTGTTGTTGTATTGGAATTTGTGTTAGGCCGGTATTACACTGCTAAAGAAATGTGTCAAATAAATGTTATCAAATATTTTATAAAACTGAACTTTTATCAAAGTTATACAAAGCAATTATCACACCATTACACTACATCAAATATTTTATCATAATTCAGCAAAATGGAAGAAGGACAGTTCCGTGTTCACTTAACTATATTAAGGTAGTTGAAATTCTGTGGTGGCAATACCGGTATATAAAAGAAACGGAAGGATAAAGCGAATGTCTTTGGGTTAAGCCATGGGTCGCTCACGTGACAAGGAAGATATTTTTTTATACGAGTAAAATCTTGGTGAAGGAGTTGCAGTACGAGGACTTGAAAAATGACATTAATTAAAATAAATTAAAAACCATACGTGAAATTGACGAATTATAATACACAAATTATTATATATATTCGCCTCCGTGGTTTAGTGGTCAGAGTGCTTAGCTGCCACCCAGGAGGTCCGTGGTTCGATTCCCGGCTCTGCCACGAAATTTCAAAATTGGTATGAGGATTGGAACGGGGTCAACTCAGCCTCGGGTGCTCCAAATGAGTAGAGGGGGGTTCGATTCCCACCTCAGCCATCCTTGAAGTGGTTTACGTGGTTTCCCACTTCGTCTCCAGGCAAATGCCGGGATGATACCTAACGTAAGGCCACGGCCTCCTCATTCCCTCTTCCTTGCCTATCCCTCCAAATCTTCCCATCCCTCATAAGATCCCTGTTCGCTTTGCAGGTGAGGCAACCTGGGCGAAGTGCTGGTTACACACCCCAGTTGTATACCCGATCCCGAAGTTTCAAAATGGAGGCGGTAAATGTGGGATCCATCGCTTAGTCCGAGGGAATAGCCAACCCTGGAGGGTAATACGATTAAGAAAAAAAAAATACACTATCATTCACGTCTATTTAACTTAACTATTTAATTCTTCTTTATATCCTGAAATATGCGTCCCTTATGTACAGCGCTAATAGCCTCTGCTAATTTTACCTACAAGTTAGAGAAACATGTCTTATATTTCATTTTCGCAAGAAGTTAAACATTTCCCAACACCTTTTTTAATGAGGGCTTTGGACCTCCATTGGCAGGTTTAAAAATGGTGTGTCAGCTGAAAAGCTATTATTATAAGATTAATTGTTTGAAGTAATTTACACTTTGAGATTATAAGATTATAAAACTGCTCCCTTATTAACTGTCTGAAAAATCACTGCCCGATGAATCAGATGAACTGTCATTTAAGTTTATAACAAGTGGCTCAACAACGGGGACGTCTTCTGTTAGCCAATCCTTTTCCCAGTGATGTTTCTCTATTTTTTTGGTGTGTTCGATGCATTTTTTCCATAGCTCCGGTGTTACAGACCTCAAGACTTCTTTACAGAGATCTCGCATCACCTCCATTGATCTTCCTCTCTCCGCCTGGTTACTCATATTCACTTTAGCTATTTTATTTTTCACGTAGGACCAAACCAGCTCTATGGGGTTGAGCTCACAATGAGCAACTGTCAACCAGACGAGCTCGACGTCAGGACGAACATTCTTGATTATCTGTTCCAGCTTCATTTTAGGTGCCCTGAAGTGAGGTTTGGCGTGAACAATTAGCTCTGCTTTCGTCATACTTTCATACTTTTGGATTCTGGGAGAAAGAGGAATATCATTCATTGCAGCGGCACATCCCTTCACCGTGGCTATCGACCTTCCAATACACTTGGATACTATTTGCTAAACCCTCTTATCATTATTACTTTCTCTCTCGCATCTAAAAAAAAATATTGCACTTATAATCATGGCAAATTCTTCCTCCGTTAACTGCGGATTAGCTGGCATCTTGATCGATGTGCAAACAATAGATAATACAGACAGTGATAGTTGCTGCTTGTTGCTAATGACTCAACGAAGAACAGAGGTCAGAGTTTGGTGTGCGTAGGAACGAGCACGCAGCAACTGGCAACATTGCCAGGCTGCTGCGGTGCTATCGCTGCCCTCAATGGTCCGATTAAATATCAATCCATATAAAATCGATAATCACAAGTAGATAAAATGTAGTTTTATGTTAAGCCTTGCATTGCTATGAGCCTCATAACAAGCCATATTTCATACTGCTATGACCACCCAGGCCCGAGAAAAAGTTGTTTTACAAAATTCACAACAACTATTTTAAGAAACGTCACATCAGATTAAAACTTCATATACCCGTTAACAATAAGTTCCTTTAAGACGTGTTAAAGTTTCGTTACGATCAGATCAATACTTTTAACGTAATGATCTTTCTAAGTGAGCGCTCCGTAAACTTGGTAAGAAAAACCGGTACTTTTTTTGTTCAATCTGCTGTAAAATTTTAACGAGATACAATGCAAATATTTACTCTATATCGTTAAACGACAAATAAAACAAGGAAATTTTTGGTGTAGGTTGTTCTTATGTAAGACTAAGGGTAAAGGTTTTATTGGCCTCTAAACTCGAGTATCTATACTTATTTCCCCGACAGTAGACAGGTGGTTTGGGATGTATTAAGAAAAAGAAGAGTTATTAGAGCAGAAGTCCAAATGTTAAAAGCTATGTACAAAAATTGTGTCAGTAGCGTGAAGACCAGTATAGGAGAAACAGAATGGTTTAAAGTTGAAACGGGTCTCCGACAGGGAAGTGTATTGTCCCCATTACTATTCATCATAGTCATGGATGAAATCCACAAGAATGTCAAACAGAGATTGGGACAAAAAGCAACAAAGGTCACGCTGTTTGCAGATGATATAGGTATATGAGGTGAGGATGAAAAGGATGTACAAAAACAACTAGATGTATGGAACCAAGAGATAGAGAAATTTGGGATGAAAGTAAGCACAGAGAAGAGCAAGATAATGGTAATGTCAAGAGGAAGGAAGAAAGGAAGAGGAAAGATAGAATTGAATGGCAAAATTCTAGAAGTCGTTAAAAGTTTCAAGTATTTGGGAAGTGTGATCGCAGAAGATGGAAAGATAACTGAGTAAATTGGAAAGAGAATACAACAAGCGAACAGTTTTTACCAGAGTGTAAGGGGTATTGTGTGGAACCAAGATGTCCCAAAGAAATGCAAAAAAGTATTATATTCAACCTACTACGGACCCATACTAACATACGCAGCTGGAGCGTGGACTACTACAAAAAGAGAGGAGAGTACAATACAAGCCGCAGAGATGAAATTCCTAAGAGGTATAGAGGGCAAGACCAGAAGAGATAGAGTTAGAAATGAAGAGATTAGAGAAAGGACAGGAATATTGAAGCTACAGGACAGGGTAGAAACAACAAAGTTAAAGTGGTATGGACATATGATGAGAATGGGAGAGGAGAGAGTACCAAAGAAAACTTTCTGTGAAAAGATGACAGGGAA
The DNA here is from genome assembly GCA_946902985.2 of Meconema thalassinum. Taxonomy (NCBI): domain Eukaryota; kingdom Metazoa; phylum Arthropoda; class Insecta; order Orthoptera; family Tettigoniidae; genus Meconema; species Meconema thalassinum. The sequence continues at coordinate 176,387,412 of OX336392.1, forward strand.
GAGACCACGAGGAAGGCCCCGGAAGAGATGGGCAGATACAGTGTGGGAGTGTGTAGAAAAGAAGGGAGGAAAACCCGAAGATGTACTAAAATCAGGAGAGGAGTGGTGGAGAGACAGGCAACGATGGAGGTCCTTAATTCACAAACCAACCCAGGAAGCTGGAAACGGGAAATGAAGATGATGAAGATGATGATTATGAGTAATGTTAGCGAGATCTCTTATATGGTACTCTTTTCTCAACAAATTTTGTGTTGATTAAGCAATTACATCCCGAGTCATTGGTTGTCATGTCAGCTGCCATCTTAAATGTATTGAATCACTATTAGCCTATTTTGTCTATGGTATACAAAGACACAAACTTTCAGTGAGATTCTGCTCCCATTTTTTGAGAAGATCTGGGAAGAAGAGAATGTTCCTACAGACTGGAAGAAAGGACTGTTGATCAAGCTTCCGAAGAAAGGAGATTTATTGGAATGTGACAACTGGAGAGGGATTACTCTCCTTTCAATCCCAAGTAAGGTACTCTCGCGAGTAATTCTAAAAAGGATAAAACAGAGAGTTAATTTAAGGCTGTACAGACCAGATCAATACACTGTGCATAATTATAGAACAATCAACGGAACGCCAATCGTCACTGTACCTACTATTCGTTGATTTTGAAAAGGTGTTTGATAGTATAATGAGAGAGAAGATTTGGCAAGCCATGAAAGAGTTTGGGATTCCAAAGAAAATTATAAAGATTACTCAAGAAATGTATGATAATTACACCTGTCAAATTTTACATCAGGGGATGTTGTTGGAGCCCATTCCAGTAAATACAGGAGTTAAACAAGGATGTTTGCTGTCTCCAATACTGTTTCTCATGGTGCTGATCTTATCATGAAGAAAGCAATGAATCAGTGGGGACTAACAGACAGGTTGGATGACCTGGATTTTGCAGTCGATCTGTGCTTGCTAGCTAGCAGTTACAAAGATGTGGAAGCAAAGCTGTATGATTTAAGAACTGAAGCATCTGCGGTGAGATTGAATATCAATGGAAGGAAAACCAAGGAGATGCACCATAATAACCGAAATAAGGCACCATTTTTTCTAGGGAATCAAGAGATCGATGAAGTCAAACAGTTTTGCTACCTGGGAAGTATGGTCACCACTGAGAGAGGTACTATGGAGTATATAGGAAATAGAATAAATAAGGCTAAAGGAGCATTCACAATGTTGAGACCAATTTGGAAACAAGGTAACTTAACACCTATACCAAACTTCGCATCTTCAATTCAAATTTAAAGTCCAACTTGAAAGACCAACAAACAACTGATTAACAGACTCCAAATATTTGTGAATAGATGTTTGAGGAATATCCTGAGAATATGGTGGCCACAAGTTATATCCAATGAAGAGCTATGGAGAAGAACACAGCAAACACCCATTTATATTGAGATGCGTCGTAGGAAATAGAAATGGATTGGGCATACATTACGACGAGATGGAAACAACATAGCAAGACAAGCCCTGAAATGGAAACCACCACGGTAGTAGGCGAAGAGGCAGACCAAGGAACACCTGGAGGAGAAGTGTAATAACAGAAGGAATGGAGAAAGGAGGGAAGACCTGCAACGAGATTAGGAGGATGGCGCAGAACAGAGTCCGACGGCGGAAATCCATCGATTCCCTACGCTCCACTTAGGAGATAAAGGAAATAAGTCAAGTAAGTCATACAAAGACACACACAAGGCTCTCTAATTCTCGAATTGTAGCTCTCAAAGTAATTTCTTATCATATTCTTTAAGTTCAGGATTGCCACTGCATTGTTTTCAGTGAAATATATTTTATAAGTATATAGTGAGGTCTTGTATGGTACTCCTCTATCACCAAACTTCTCGTTAATTATACTATTATATTTTGAGTTAATGATATTCAAGTTTTAAGAATACCGTTTAGGCTTTAATGGCCAGTGGCCATAACAATGTTCAAGTTGTCCGGGCTTGTAGACCGTAGTTCAGGCAGGATATCATCTGAGCAATTACATCCCGAGTCATTGGTTGTCATGTCAGCTGCCATTTTGAATGTATTGAATCACTGTTATTTTGTCTTTGGGTTTTTACCGGAAACAGCGTCTGGCATTATCAAGGGTCCACTCCTTTCGTTAGTCACCAATGACACTGCTGCCACGGCCTACAAGCTCGGACAGCTTGTGCCACCATTGTGAATATATGGAGTTGCTGTTCTTTTGACTTGGTCATAGGAAGCCACATCTATCTATATATTTAAAACAGTAAGGTGATTTTTGTTACCACGAGATTGAGAGAACGACAGAACCGATTTACTTCGTAGAGCACTCTAACGAAAGCTCTTGGCCTCTAGATTTGCAGAGTGTCTATAAAATAAACAAATATAATACGGTATATTTTTGAATTAATATAGAAAATAGCAGAATTCTTCCCCCTCACGCATGCGCACAATCCACAAGGAGTCATGACAAAATGGCGGTGAGAAGTCCATTAAAACGTAAGTTATTTAATAAGCTTGCATGTAATTGAAAACGTACATTAACCAAGTTCTGACAATAAAATATAATAACAGTATGAACGTATACGAATGTGCAACATTGATTTATTTGGATAATGAAATGGATTATTTCCTTCAGACAGCGGCTTTTATTGATAAAGAACGGCTACGTCTGCTGCTTTCCAAGAGTGCGCGTGTAGCTATGTGGTTAAGGCGACAGACTGTGGTTCCAAGGTTCATCGGTTCGATCCCAGCCCTCGCCGATATATTTTTTTTTTTTTTACCACTGAAATATTGTTTAATCAAGGAGCATTAGTAAGGTTTTATGTCTGTTAAAGATACATATTTCTACATTCCCTCTCGGTATATTTTTGAATTAATATAGAAAATAGCAGAATTCTTTCCGCTCACGCATGCGCACAATCCGCCGGGGTCATGACAAAATGGCGGTGAGAAGTCCATTAAAATGTAAGTTATTTAATAAGCTTCCATGTAATTGAAAACATACATTAACCAAGTTCTGACAAAATATAATAACAGTATGAACGTATACGAATGTGCAACATTGATTTATTTGGATAATGAAATGGATTATTTCCTTCAGACAGCGGCTTTTGAATATAATGAATAGCTGCGTCTGCTGATGAACATGAGAGTGCGAGTAGGTATGTGGTTAAGACGACTGACTGTGGTTCCAAGAAGCACCGGTTCGTTTCCACCCCTCACCAGTATTTTTTTTTTTACCACTGAAATATTGTTTAATCAAGGAGTATTAGTAAGGTTTTATGTCTGTTAAAGATACATATTCCTACATTCCCTCTAAATACGTTTTATTTCCGTTTTACCATTGCATTGCAGCATGTGATCAAAAGAGCAAACTGTTGTCCGTAGTACGCCGTTTAAATATCTGCAATCAGTTCGTACAACTGACAACAGATGGCAGTACATCGCCCATATAGTTCCAGTAACTGACAGCAGATGGCAAAACCATTGCATCGATATATTAAAAACTCAAGACATGGCACGTTTTCACGTGATGGAAAATTATAAAGGAGGGGAATATTTAAGAAGGGAAATGTTGAGGAACATTAACTGACGATTGAATGTGTAGGCTAGGTTGTTTATGTACCTTAATATTGCAATTTCTTCCCAATGCTTCGCTGGTCAAGTTATTAGAGTCCTAGACTAAAGGTTATAATTATGCACCGTCGATATACTCTTAAATTATTAAAGAAAAAAGTAGTTTTCCAGGCACTCGCGCGTGTCCACAATTGCTTTCGCCATGAGAGACACTTGGCAAATGTAATTCGTTTGAAGGGCTCCGACATCGTGGTCACTCAGCCCCGTGTACTTGGGTGTGTATGTGTGAAATTTTCTCTGATAACCTGTGTTATTGTGATGGCTGCATTACTGTGTGTATTTGTAATTAAGGTGGTAAATGGCAAGGAGACGGCCAAGGCCTTAAGTTAGGAACCATCCCGGTATTTGCCTTAAGTGGAAGTGGGAAACCACGGAAAACCACATCCAAGATTGTCGAGGTGGGAATTAAACCTTCTTTTTCTTAGTTATACCTCAAGAGACTGAATGTGCCCCGTTTTTGCCCTCAGACCAGAATTAAATTTCTTGGCAGAGCAGGAAATGTAACCCGGGTCTCCGGGGCGATAGCCAAGAATGGGTGGGCCTCCATGTGTTAATACGATTTTTGACATGCATGGGACATAGAATTCAAAAACTGCCTCCTTTAGGGTGACTGTCGAATTGAGTATTGAGTATAGGCCCATGGTCATTCCAGTAGTTGGCGAAGTGATTCTATGTTCCCCTTCAAAATGTACTGCCATAACCTATAACAGGTGATGGCAATTGCTTATTTAGAGCAGTTTCGTACTGTTTATAACAAAATGAAGAACGTCATTCTGAGCTGCGTTTTCAAGCTATTGCAAAAAATTTCGCTGGCAGGAACAATTACAAGGAATTTATTTTAAGCGATCAGTCTCATCGCATTCTCCTCACCAACCAACTTGAGTATGACAGTCTCTGGACGGTCATGTTGAACTTCATTGTATAAGACAATTGTTTAATGATTATTTGTTTAGAGTACTGAGTCTAACTACGCAGTTGATTTCGGCAATGGAAGTATTATTTGCCATTTAATATTTTGCGGCTCCGTTATTGCAGGAACTATAGTGTTATCGAATAATACGAAGCCACATTTAAAATCCAATATAAATAGGCCATTTCAGAAACAATTCCAGATATTATGCAGTACAGTGTACTGTAAGGTCTTTGACGATCAAATGTAAACTTTGTTCTACATTGTATTTCTCTTGCGTAAAATCTATGCGTGGTTACTTTGGTCTTTACTGTTGTGAGGGTAAAATTGATCTGCTGGAATATTAAATATTTGCCAAGCTGCAACAATGTAATGATATTAATTTAAAAGTCATTGAACTTATATCCAGTAGTTCAAACACATACATCAGCGTTAACAGATTGGATACTGAAGATGAAAGCCAGCTACTTCATTTCCCTATTATTGAATTTTTCAATTCCTTGGAATTAAGTGATTCGCCTCCACATACTCCGAACGTTTGAGCCGTAGTTATGCTCCTTAGAAATCTGAACGTTTCCCAAGGACTCATAGTAATATATTAATTGTAAGAAATATGTACGAAATTGCTTGGATTCGGATATAATAGGTGCAGTAATATTAGGCAGAGAGCTCAAATCCTACGACTTGATTTAACACCTTCCGATAAAACACTTGCAGGTACAGTACATTTTCTTTTAATAGGCAACAATGTCCTATTCGCTCGGCCTACTTTATCACAATCAATCAAGCTCAAAGAGAAACTCTTGAACGTATTGGGCTATTTACCTCATCACGTTTTCAGTCATGACCAGCAGGATAGTGAAGGTACAAAAAAGGTCCTGTATGGGATGGTAAAGAATAAGAGGCGGACGGATCCTACGGATTATGTTAGAATGGTGAACAAAAGGGGAAAAGAGATAGAAAATAGGGAAGAACTGAAGAAAATGTGGAAAGAATATTTTGAAGAACTCCTGAACCAAAATGGAAACCACGGCGAGGAGGAAGAAATTGGAAGAGGTACAGTAGATGAACTGCAAACAGAAAAGGACTTAACATGGAAAGACGTGGAAGATGCAGTGAGGAAGATGAAAGGTGGGAAGGCACCGGGTGTGGATGAGTTGAGTGTGGAGTTGGTGAGAGCAGCAGGAGAGGTGGGGATACAATGGTTGTACCGACTGATGAAGACAGCATGGAAGGAAAGGAAGACCCCAGAGGGCTGGAAAAAGGGAATAATTGTCCCGATCTTCAAGAAAGGTAGTAGAACAGAATGCAGAAACTATCGGGGAATAACACTGATGAGTCATTGTGCAAAGTTGTTTGAGAAAGTTTTGGAAAGGAGAATTAGGACAAGGATAGAAGGAGGGATGAGGGAAGAACAATCTGGCTTCAGAGCAGGAAGGTCCACAGTGGATTTGATTTTTGCTATAAGGCAGTTACAAGAACAGCACTATGAGTATGGAACAGATCTACTGATGGCCTTCCTGAACATTGACAAAGCATATGACAGTGTATGCAGAAACAAAGTATGGAAGTCCCTGGAGGATAGAGGAATAGAAAAATGGACTATAAGGAGGATAAAGGAGATGTACAAGGGAAGCGTGAGCTGTGTGAAAGTGGGAGGAGAGAGATCGGACTGGTTGGAACAAAGAAACGGCCTGAAACAAGGAAGTGCACTGTCACCATTACTTTTCATTGTGGTGATGGATGACATAATGACCCGAGTGGCACAAGTGATTGGGGAAGGAAAGATGAAAGCAATGGTGCTTGCAGATGATTTGATGATTTGGGGAAACAAGGAGGAGGAGGTACAGGAACAGTTGGACGTGTGGGAAGGAATAATACAAGGTTATGGGATGAAATTTAGCATAAATAAGAGTGAGATGGTGATCACAACAAGGAAGAAGGAAAAAAACACAACAGGAATAACAATTGGTGGGGAACAGCTGAAGGAAGTGGAGAGTTTCAAGTATCTGGGTAGCCTGATGCAAGAGAATGGAAGGAACGATAGAGAAATAAATGAGCGGGGGAGACAGGCAGAAGCATTCCGGAGGAGTGTGAGAAGCATGTTATGGAGCAAGGATGCCCCTCAGAACAGCAAAAAGATCATATATCGGACGTACTATGTCCCTATCCTGACGTATGCCTTGGAGGCCTGGGTTATGAAAGGAAGGGTGAAGAGCAAAATACAGGCCAGTGAGATGAGGTTCTTGAGAAGCAGTATTGGAGCTACAAAGAGGGACAGAATAAGAAATGAGAGGACCAGAGAATTAATGAAGGAGGAACCATTACAGGATGGTATAGAGAAATCTAGACTTAGATGGTATGGACATGTAAAACGAATGGAGGAGAAGAGGATACCCAGGAGGATACACGAGACGAAGTGGGAAGTAAAGAGACCAAGAGGGAGACCAGGAGACAGGTGGCTGAAGGGGGTGGAAGAAAGCGTGAAGAAGAGAGGAGAAGACTGGACAAGGGTGGAGGCTGAGAGATGGTGGGAAGACAGAAGACGTTGGAGAGGCTTGTGTTCCAAACAGACCCGGCCAGTGGCTGGAAACTGTGCAATATGATGATGACCTCATCACGTTTTCAGTCATGACCAGCAATATGTTGCAATGCTGAGAGTGCTATCTTTTGACGCCCTTAAAGTTTCAATAGTGCTAAAAAGTAATCGTACAAAGAATGTAACTTATATAAGAAGCTTCTTCAGTAATTTTGTTTTCCATTGTCCGTCATGTTTTGACGGGTTTCATCTAGTATTACTAATTTTTGTTATTGTAACTTAAAAACTTTATCATATTCATTATCATATTTCATATTTTCAATATGGCCACTGTACATTATATTCAGTTTGTTATTCTTATGGTGTATTTTAGCAAGCTCCCTTACAGTACTTCTTTCTTACCAAGTTTCAATTTAATTGCACAGTTTCAATCTGAATGATGCATTACTACGTTTCAATGACCGTTGCTCACGTCCGTAGGATCTTACCTATTGATTGCCCTGCACGTGTCCCCCGGGTGGTTGCTAAACGAGCAACAGCGACATAAGGTGATACAAGTGCATGACATAATGTCTCAAACTTTTTGTAATATCGGTTCTTGCCAGAACCAATCAACAATAGACATTGGACCTTCAGTCCCTATTTTACCATTAAATATTGAAGGCATAAGTCGTGCCAAGTATGAATATCTCGGAAAACAGCTGGAGAACTTCGATATTGATATTGTCAATATTCAGGAGATGCACACCACAGACGAAGAGGACTTTGATAGAAGAGGACGAATTTTGGGCTATACCCTTGTCGATGCTATCCACCATCAACAGTATGGGATTGCCACCTATGCTAAATCCAGTCCTACAGGAGTTTAAGTTGTTAAGTCAAGTGTCAAGGATCTCATCTTCTCTATAGTTATACAGGTTAATAACCTACCAGTTGTTAACGTGTATAAACCTCCTAGCATCAGTTGGCTTTCTAGCATTTTGCCAACCTTCAGCCATCCCTGCATTTACACTGGAGACTTTAACAGCCATCATATTAACTGGTGATATGACACTGTTGATGACGATGGTGAGGCATTATCTCAGTGGGTTGAAATATCCGATCTGCACCTAGTTTTTGATGCGAAAGACAAGGGCACTTTCTATTCTGCTCACTGGAGAAGAGACTACAACCCTGATCTAACATTTGTGTCCAAGGATTGCTTTGATCAGCCTCTCAGTATCACATGTACAATATTGTCGAGTTTTCCAAACAGCCAGCGTCGACCAGTTCTGTTGGAAGCAGGTACGAAGATACCCCTGGTGACCTCAGTACCTTTACCCAGATGGAATTTTAATCGTGCAAACTGGGATAAATTCTCTAAAGATCTTGAGCAGAAGTTGTCTGTTATAAATCTAAAACCAACTACCAGCAACTATGATGAATTCGTCAGCTTGGTCATTTCAACTGCCAAATCAAACGTTCCGAGAGGTTTCGGAAAATATTATGTGCCTGGTAAGAATCCAGAAAGTGAGACTCTGTATAAAGAATATCAAACAACAGGTAGTCATAAAGTTGGTTCACAGCTTCTACAGTCATTAGACAAGAACAGGAGAGAAAAGTGGAAAGCAACTGTGAAAGACATGGACTTAGCAAAATTGAGCAGGAAAGCTTGGAGAGTCTTGAATGGACTTGCTGGAAAACATTATTCTAAAAAGCAGTGCACTAACTTGAGTCCAGATGGCATAGCAAGTCACCCGAACCAAGAGAGATAAATGCCATACGAAAACTGTGAAGCGTAAGCTCACCGAGCTCAAACATGGATCACAGAAGAATGAGGATCTATCCAGGCCATTTTCTACTCAGGAAGTTGATGCTGCTATCAAAATGCTGAAGACCGGTAAGGCTGCTGGCCCAGATAATATCTACAATGAATTCCTTCGATATATGGGTCTATATAGTATAAAGTGGATCACTTCTCTTTTTTCTTACATCCTTCAGACTAACAAACTGCCAAAGCAGTTTAAATGATCAAAGGAAAGTTGGAGCAGAGACCTAAAAACTACCATCCAATAGCACTTCTTAATTGCATTTATAAACTCTTGGAACGAGTCCTCCTCACTAGGATTGCACCACTCATTGAAGATGTAATCCCTCCAGAACAAGCTGGTTTCAGAAGAAATCGTAGCTGTACTGATTAAGTTTTGGCTCTTACCACTCACATCGTGGCACGCTTCCAAAAGAAGTTAAAATCAACAGCTGTCTTTATTGACCTGACAAGTGCATATGATACTGTCTGGCGACATGGACTAATTCTTAAAGAGCTGGAAGTAATTCCCTGCTTGGAAATTGCAAACCTTATTTCCGACATGCTCTGTGAGAGAAGAGTTTGTAGTATTCCTAGGTGATTCTAAAGTCGTAAAAGAAAATTAAATAACGGTTTGCCACAGGGATCAGTATTGCCCCAGTTCTCTTCAACCTCTACATCCATGACTTGCCATCAACCTCAGCTACTAAGTTTATCTATGCAGACGACATTGCACTGTTAGCTCAAAGCAGAAATTTTGAGGATGGAGAAGGCATTCTTTTAGCGGACTTGGACAAGATGGCAACATTCTTCAAGTCTTGGCGATTGATCCCAAGCACTTCTAAGACTGAAGTTTCATGTTTCCATCTTAGCAACCGACTCGCAAACTACGAGCCATCTGTTTTATTTCTTTTAAAGTAAAGTACAACCTTTTCCCGAAATATCTAGGAGTCACCCTGGACAGAACTCGGAGCTACAAAGAACATCTCACCAAGCTCTCACAAAATCACTACAAGGAATAACATCCTACACAAGCTTTGTGGTAGTGCATGGGGACCCTCGGCTTACGATTAACGGGTATTAGTCTTGTCTACTCTGCAGCGGAATACTGTGCCCCTGTATGGCTGGGAAGTGCATGTGTGCATAAAGTGGAAATTAAGTTGAATGAAACCATGCGCTGCATAACTGGTACTGTAAAGTCTACACCTCGCCACTGGTTACCCGTTCTTGGTCATATCCCACCACCCCACCTGAGGAGAAAGGAAGCTCTGCTGAGAGAAGCAAAGAAGATCCGGTCATCTCCCTCATTACCAGTTCACCATGAATTTTGTTACTCATCGCCACAACGACTTCGATTTAGGAGACCAGCAAATGTATTGGCCAGCCATCTCTTGAAGGACAATTTTAACCTAAACCGGAGCTGGCAGGAAAAATGAAAATCCACAGCCTATTTCCAGTCGACCGACCAGGTCAGGGAATGGAACGAATGAAGCCCCCATCTAGCGGCGAGGATATGATCTGTGCCCGCTGCCGAAGCCTGTCACACTCCCCTGGGGCAATGATTAAATGAATGACAAATGAAATGACAGTGCAGAGTGTTACTGGAATGAAATTTGTGACAGGGAAAACCGGAGTACCTGGAGAAAAACCTATCTGCCTTCGCTTTGTCCAGCACAAAACTCACATGGAGTGACCAGGATTTGAACCACGGACTCAGCAGTGAGAGGCCGCCTAAGCCACGGAGGCTCTAGCTGGCCGGAAGAGTGGTCAAATTCAACATCTGGTGCTAATACTCATGAGATAAATCCAATTCGGAAAATGAATCGATTTGACCTTCCAAGAAAACTATGGTGTCGCCTCAACAGACTGAGAACTGGGCTTGGACGCTGTAATTTCTTGCGCCATAAGTGGGGCTGGATGGATTCTCCAATGTGTGAATGCAGTGAAGAGGAGCAGACCATGGATCATGTCATCCTGCGCTGCCCTCTTCCTGCCTACTCCGGAAGCCCCAGCGACCTGTTTCATCTTTCAGAAAGTGCTGTTGTGTGGTTGAAAAACATGGACCTGGACTTATGAATACCTTGTTATACTCACCATACGATTAAATAAATAAATAGTATACTCAGCTGCCATGCTGAGTGTTTGGAGTCGCTCATATTGTGCTTTGAGCAACTGCCTCAGCAAATTGAAGTTCTTCGTTCCATAAACTGACATCAAGAAAATTGCCTGTACTTACCTCAAGTGATGTGTTTGTAGTACATTGTAAATTATGTGAGAAGGCTTGGATGCAGGTCTGTGCAATAATACTGAGACAATAGTTTGAGACTATTGTAGAGTTGTGACAATTATATTTATATCTACGTTTCAAAGTACCGCTAGAAGTACTCTACTTCAAGTGTAAGATACTCGTCGCCCCATCTATGTGTTGGAAACTTACGGAGTCTATGTAATTTCTTGGACTCGCGCTCTACCTAGCGGATTTCTTGTCAAGCTGTTCCGTTGGTTGGACTAGTTTTACGCTAGATGGCGCAAGCTGGATTTGTGATCCCGCCACAGATCAGTGTCTGGGTTTGAGATTATTTATGGAACGTGTCACCTTGGAAACTTAACAAGTCTTTGTTAGAAAATGGATTATTACCTATCTTATCGTCGAAGAACGAGGATGTAGTTTTCGTCGCGGGAACCTATTCTGAAGCCAGCCTTCGGGCTTGGGCAGAGATATGCTTATTTTTCCACTACCATCGGATGGAAACAGTTATACTGACGTATTGGAAGAGTCACGTTTTATTTTTAAGCATGTTACATTTTAAAATATGATTTTGTGATCGTGGCCGACAGGATAAGGTACGTCCTTGTATGTAATGGTTGACAAGTCGTTATTGAATAAGATCAGTATGTATGAAATGTCGTGTGAATGGATTTGTGTTTATATGTTGGTATGAGTTTGGTAATATAAGGGTCTTACTTCTTGCTATTTTTAGTTTATTTTGATTTTGGTCAAAAGAGTCAAGAACCCTTATATTGCATGTGATGTGCCATGAGGTTGGCATGATTGTGAGATGCGTTTGGATAACCTAACATTTAATCTCTTGGAGGTTCGTACCTTGTCGTACTATGTTTGGGTTCTGAGCACGTGGGCTAGTTGTGGTGATGCGTAAAAGTTGGATTTTTCATGTGAGTGTTTTGATATACTGATCTTTGCAAATAATTACTTGTCTTCCAAGCTCTTTGTGTTATATTTTGAAAGTGTTTATTTTCTAAGCTGTTTCGGATTCTCATCTGCCGTATAACAGCAAACCTCTTGTTTTGGTTCGAAGCAGTTTTATTAATTTTTATCTTAACGTTTTGGTTTTATTTGTTTTCCCCCTGCTTCGTTTCAGTTAGTATACTCCTTAAGAGTCTGTGTGAAACATCTCTATGATGTATTTTCTTTCTTAGGCCACCGTTGGCTAGGTAACCTTAATCTCATTGTTTTGGGTTATGAATTATTGACCTGGTATTTTGACAAAAACATCTGATATTTGGGACTCCATCTTGGGATTTCGATCACGACAGTCGTGTTGACTTCTAGCTCCCTTGTGATTGGGAATGATTTAAGATATTTTCTTGAGGTTTAAGTGATAGCTCTTGATAACCGTCATGCTTAAGTCATTGTACTATTTCTCCTACGTTTTCATGAATAGATGTCGAATAATTAATATCAACTGAGATGATATATATCTTGTCTTCGAAATAGGTAATGTTTTTATTTTATGATTTGAGGTTCCTCTTTTCTAAAATTATTATTGTTTTGTAGCTTAAGACCTTCTCATGTTATTTGTATTTTTAAATAGACTGGTGAATATATTATAAAGTAATTCTGACTTGGTGTCTTCTATCACTTAGATTTAATGTTTGGTAGTTTCTCTCTAAGGCAAACCCTCTGGGGACTTAAATGGGTAACACATATTTTCCACGGTAGTTGGTGTTAATTTTTATTTTGACGTAGTTAATGACGCGTCAAATACATTGGAAATGGAAATTTCCAACAGATGGCAATAGTCTATTACAGTGGCGAAGCTGGAAGGGAATCTTTGAGCCTTAGAATACCCATTTCATTCTCAAGGAAGATGCACATTTAAATTTTCCTATTTTTCATTGGCACAGGCAAATTAATCTCTAGTTTTCGGTATTATTCTCTGTAGCCAAGGAGGGATTGATGCCAGCTTCTCAGCACCGGACTGAGCAGCTAGTGAGCCTCCTTCGAAACAGGCACAAGTCTCTGTGGGTAGAGAAGGCGATTGAGCCAAGCGGAAGGTCGATATCTGAATGCATCAGCAGAGAGCCTAGGCTCCAAGCAGTGCATTCGTAAGGCGGGCAGTATTTCAGAGCGTACATGTTTGTTTGTGAGTTTTAAAACATGGATCAGTGTAGTGATTTAATAGTGTATTTAAAATCAAGACCATTTACTTCATTGTCCTATGAAGAAAAATGTGCAGTGAAAGAGAGAATACCAAAACCTCATCTAAATATTGTACAGAGTGATAAACATCAGTCACGTAAATTCCAGTCTCCGTGGAATAAGCAGTATGAATGGTTAACATCGAGTGTAACGACGGGGACGATGCACTGTTATGTATGTATTCTGTTTGGTGGCGATAGTAAAGAATAGAGTGAAACTGGGATTGCGAGTATTAAACATTTTCATCGTAGAGCACGAAATCATCAAATTTCTAAGAAGCATATTCTTAATTGGGAACGGTATTGTCTTCTGGGACAACACAGAATAGAGCGTGCTCTATCAGAGTGAAAAAACACGACGACTGGAGTTTATCTAAAAAAAAACTATAAGGTATGAAACTCAGCAATTCTTCTAGGTTTGTGCCGTGTCATGTATGGGGTTTCGCCTAGGACACCAAGCTGGCTCATCGGCGGGCTCTTGGTGTCCCCGCCCGGACCCATACAGGAGTAACGAACTGCGCGCTACCTCCCTTTATATAGAGTGCAACTGCACTACTTGAGCTTTTGGTTCTCGCAGTCAAGTAGTGCAGTTGCACTCTATATAAAGGGAGGTAGCGCGCAGTTCATTACTCCTGTGGGGGTCCGGGCAGGGACACCAAGAGCCCGCCGATGAGCCAGCTTGGTGTCCTAGGCGAAACCCCACACAAGACACGGCACAAACCTAGAAAAATTGCCGAGTTTTAATTCACCGGCTGTGAAGGCCAATATACCATCCTTTTAGAAGCCTTCACAGGGAGGTTGAGGCTGCTTGAGCTTTTGGTTCTCGCAGTCAAGTAGTGCAATTGCACTCTATATAAAGGGAGGTAGCGCGCAGTTTGTTATTCCTGTGGGGGTCTGGGCGGGGACACCACGAGCCCGCCGATGAGCCTGCTTGGTGTCCTAGGCGATACCCCACACAAGACACGGCACAAACCTAGAAGAATTGCTGAGTTTTAATTCACCGACCATGAAAGCCAATATACCATAAGGTATGAACTTTAGAATACCCAGTTGCATGAATGTAGCTTCACCACTGGTCTATTAACAAAAATACTAATGCAGTGTTGAGGATTACAGGGCTCTGAAAAGGACGAAGGGAAAATAAGTAAGATTTTCTTTTTCTCTTAACAAAGTATAATTCAAATAAAAATACACTGTTCGAAAATCATGAATCATACATTTCTTTAACATAGAAGCTATAATCTTGATTCAAATCAAAATGTGAAGCTCTCTTTCAACATTAAGTACCAACATGTAATAAAACTAAATAATAATAAATTAGACAGGGAGGGTATGAATCGTCAAGGTAACTCAAGTAACAAGGTAGTGCTCATGATATCAGTGGAGCAACCCTTGTTATTCTGGTTACCCAGTGAATTGTGAACACAATAGATACATAGATCCTTCTTTTTTAGGTTAGGCCAAACTGTTCTCACAACTTCAATTCCTTTGTAGATGGTACCGTATTCAGCAAGTGAGTATTTGCCATATTATTTTCCAGAAACCATCAGCACAGCCTTTTGAGATTGGGGAAAGGCAAAGGGATGGGGATGTTATTTCTCAACATTCTGCAACTTTACTTTGTCAAATTTTTCACAGATTTTAGAGTCTGGAGATGTTTTCAATCCAAGCCCTTCTTCTCTACCATACTGTGGCAATGTCAACTAAACATTAGATCTTAAAATGCAGTATTCTCAACAATGGTAGGCCTATATAATAATAATTTTAGTAGCCGAACCAAGACTGAAGCCCTACGAACATTTTCCTCCCAATATAATCTGAACACTCAAGTAATGTATAGCTCCTGTTCACTAATGTAATAAACTGCACTTTTAGCTGATGTTGTGGGGTTCTGGTTATGGCTTTTCATTTATTTTTATAAGTTTTCAAGAAAATATTTCACAATATAAAATAGTACTGTACAACTTATTCACTTTTACTCCATATGATAATTATTTTAAACTCTGCAAACCTTTTAGGTTTTGCCATGTCTGTTGTGGGGCTTCGTTTGGGTGTACCAAGTTGGGCTCATCAGTGGGCTCATGGTGACCGTGCCCAGGTGTACCAAACCTGACACAGTATACCAAGTATGGGCTCATCAGCCCAACCACTTCCTTCCAGGTCCTTCCTCCAGAGGGGAAGTAAAGCCGGCAGTCCCATGTCATAGATTTATGGCATGTAAAAGAACCTTCCACTAATTAATTTCACTAATTAATCATCAGCGGGCTCTTGGTGACCGTGCACAGGTGTACCAAACCTAACACGGTGCACGTAGGCGAAACCCCACAATAAGCATGGCAAAAACCTGGAAGATTTATAGGATTTCCATTACTTGGCCGTGAAAGCCAATATTCCATCGATAATTAATTGTTTCTTAAAATTATATCCATAGAATAGATACGGTATGAAGATACATCAGTCTTAGCAGCCATCATAAAAGATCTGTACTATCTACGTTCATAAACTTAGATTTCCTAAGAAGTGATCTTTTTAAATAAAATCAACATTTAACATTGTAATGGTAGAATACTTTTATTGCTGAGATAGCCTATATTAAATGTAGACCAATAAAACCAATATTTTCAAGCAGAAGAAAATAAAAACAGAAAAGAAGAAGATTGTGTTAAGGAAGTTGAAGAGTATTTCCATCTATAATGACTGTAGTTTCTTAATATGTTAATATTCTGGTAATTATCAACAATTTATAGATAAGGGCTCAATGTTATAAGACAGTGAGATAATATTGTAAACTTCCTCTAAAAAGAATATTATGAAGAGTTATAGTAACCAAACAAGGGAAATGAAACACATCGTGTGAGTTGCAACACCAGAGGTACTCACATTTTGGGGTGGGGAAGGGGAAACATACGTGCTAAAATATTTTTCTATCAAGGCGCAGTGCTTGGCCAGGGGCCTAAGCTATCTGTTGAATTGATAGACCTAAGTTCGAATCCCTCTGTCAGTCTTCCTTTTTCTGTGGTTTTCCATGTTGAGACGGTATGTTCTAACCACTTCCTTCCAGGTCCTTCCTCCAGAGGGGAAGTAAAGCCGGCGGTCCCATGTCATAGATTTATGGCATGTAAAAGAACCTTCCACTAATTAAACTTGTGTGAAGCTAAATTGTAGGTTAGATTTCGTTGAAACGCTCTATCAAAGTTCCAACGTTCACCACTAGGTGTTAGTGACCTCTGGTAGCGAAAGTTGGAACGATTTGAAATTGAACGGAACTTGTAGCTCACCCCATGGGTATCCGCTTGAAGCAGCTACAGCCTCTGGCGAGCCGAACATGTCCTTGGACACTCCCGGCACCAAAAGCCATACAATAAATAATAACCCCTTAACCCGTCGACACAGAGATAACGAGGGAACAATCAGACAACCATCCTAAGCACATTTCTCGTGATTGTGCCGAATTGCTGAATCAGAATAAAATATTACATCAATTAGAAATAAATAAATTGGCTTAGGGACTTGAAAGTGAATGACTAATGCTACAGATACATGTTGTGTTATTCTCAGCTTAGGGGCAAGGTGGTGCAATGGTTAAGCTGCTTGCCTCTCGCCAAGGGTTCGATTACCATTCAATGCATGTAGGATTTTCAGAATGAAATATCACATCCTGTGGTTCTGATTCCACGTAAAAATGGAGGCCCGTGGCTCACGATCGTGAGAATAATGCTCACATAAAACCTCCTCCTCTAATCTCAGCTTCAAAAACATGAAACTGCTTATAGTGATTGACAATCATTAATGTCAATGTTTGAACTAAAACTATAACAAGGATATCTGTAATATCCAATAAGCCTGGTGTTGATTAGTAATGACGGAACCCAAACTTTTGAAGACGATATCCAAACATTTTGGGGTGACAGAAATGATTCAGCAGCCCAGATGTACATACTTTGTGGTCAGCCTCATACAACTACAGGCTGGTATTTCTAGTCATAACGTAGGTGGAAGTAAATCTCAGCTCTTACCTTGAATACAAAATGTTACCTATCAAATTAATACTAATAAATCCATTGCAGTTGCCACCAGTTTCACCTTTCAGCCAATAATATACAGTACAAAATTTGAAGGAGAGCTTTCTCCTGTCAGCCATATGCTCCAACATGACCTGATTGGGGCTGTATGTTCAAAGTTGGTCAGAAACCAACAACAACAATGTTATGGGTTAAATGTCCGTTTTAACTGTTGTGGCTTTAAAGATGTTGGGCTGCCAAAAGTTTACCCTGGAGGGAATCTTTTAATGTATGAATGAGAAAATTACTGACTTTCAAACACCCTTAAATGTTGGTGGGCTGAGCCAGATTCGAACCAGCAATCATGGGATTTAGAGGCGAAAGGTTAACCGACTGTGCCACTCGTCTGTCTGTCTGAGATAAAAGTATCTTTATCTATATACCGGTACCCTACGTAATCAGAAGTATCTGGATGCAAGTTTCTCCCCGGGGACACAATACCGTCATCTACCGAGTGTTCCAGTGTGAGACACCAGAATTCTCCAACTTTCAACATGGCAAGGTGATTTCCACCCTAATAAACATCCTCAAGTCCACAGTGATCATGTTGACTCCTGGGGATTGAAGAGTATACGGGACACTGGAGAATCATCCAGTGTGACCATTGCATTGGAATTCCACACTGCTTCTGGGCCTGCTAGCATCATGGCTAGGTACCGGACATTTATGCACTGAAAACGATTAAAATATGAATTAAAAATGTAGAAAATATGCATTAAAAATTGAAAAATATGCACTTAACAATAAGCCAATCTTATTCACTCACTTTATACAAATATCATTCACTGCAGAGAGAATCATCACAATAGATAATTGCAAGTTTTTCAATGTTTTCAGGAGACAAATGACGCCTATTTTAATCGTTGTCAGTGCATAAATGTCTGGTCCCTGCCATCAGTTGAATAATCACTGTTACCTGACACCCACTGTTTTAATAAATACTTTCTGCTGCTCTTCTCTTTAGGCATTTTGAGTTAAGGATATGCAGACTAAGAATAAAGTAACACATTAACTGAAGAAACTCCTCACAAAACTAACCCCAGGCTGTCGAGATGGTGAAAGGAATGTCCCACTCCATTCCCTTCTTCAAATAGCCAGGCAGCATTGTGTGAAGTACGAGTACTGTCATCTTGTTATCTGTTTTTCAGAAAGTTGCTTACAGGGGATACTTCCCAGTTGGTGAAAGGAAAGTCCCACCCAATTCCCTTTTTGAAATAACCAGGCAGCATGCTCGCATAAAATATTAGTTATTAATCTGTTACTCAGAAAGTTGCTTACAAGGGATGTCCAACACGCAGGCGAAACATATTTTGTTCAAGAAACATTATACTTAATTTCAACTGTATATGCTAAAATATGCTGTATGTTCAGAATATGCAAAAAATCCAATAAACCCTCAAAATATGCATTTGCATATGCGCATATGCATTTTCGGCATGGGAAATTGGTTTCAATGGCCAAGCAGCCACACGTCACAGAGACCAATGCCAAACGCCGCCTTGCTTGGTGTACGGATCACAGAACAGAGGAGAGACATTGTATGGAGTGATCAACATGTGGTGTAGGTGTGACGAATGCTGTTAGTGCCCACAGATGCCTGGCTGAGGAGCAATGTCGTAGCACAAGGTTTAGACATGC
The DNA here is from genome assembly GCA_946902985.2 of Meconema thalassinum. Taxonomy (NCBI): domain Eukaryota; kingdom Metazoa; phylum Arthropoda; class Insecta; order Orthoptera; family Tettigoniidae; genus Meconema; species Meconema thalassinum. Next base: position 176,406,431 of record OX336392.1, read on the forward strand.
TCCCAACCATTTAAGAGGATGACACCCATCCCATTCCGATTCAAATCCCATAGAATGGGCCAACACCATATCATTATTAATCAGTTTCTGATAACCTGTGTGAATATGGTACTATCCCAGGAGGGAGCGAGGAAAAACCACCATCAGTGCTGGGATTTGATCTGGACTTGCTGCAGCTTCCCATTACAGTCATGGTCCTCATTATTGTGAGTGTGTCTGGATCTCTCTTTATAACAGTGTATCTTTCACAAAACTAGAGGGGGTGTGGTGGTGCAGCGGTCAAGCTGTTGGCCTCTCACCATGGCGGAACGGGTTCGATTCCCGGTCAATGCATGTGAGATTTTCAAAGTCCATGTCCTACGTAAAAAGGAGGTACCGTGGCTCATGATCACGAGATTAAGGGTCCTGTAAAACTACAAACTTCCTTCACAAAACTAGAGGGAGTTCTGAGGTGTAACAAAATCTTTAAAATGGGCCATCTGAATAGTGCAGGAAAATTGTAATGAATGCTGATTGTTCCTCTAGTATTTCCTCAGCAGATACAAGATGTCAGCAATTACCTATTATATAAACTTTGGAGACAAAAGGTAGATAATTAAAATGTCTGCTGTATGTGGGGTTCGAACCCACCATTGTATTTGCCTCTGCTGCTCTAACAACTGAGGGTACACAAAATGTCTCTTCTCCCTTTTAAAATTATTTCATTCTCCACTTATAATGAATTCAAATACTCAGGTAAGTAATGCAGTGAACAATTTAAAAAATAATCCTGAATACAAAATACCATTTTAATTTATGAACAAGTAACTGAATCAGCACTTGTGAAATAAAATGGCAAATACAACACTGCTCTTTAATACCCTGTTTACCTTCCAACTGTTCTACCCTCCCTCTCACCCTGAGATATCAATGACTTTCTGGAACCACATGGAAAACATCTTCAGACTTTCAGGTACTAACCAACCAGCACCTGATTGGCTGTGCCTGACATGTATTTATGTATTATATAATTATCAATGAAGATCTCTATCATATATACACATACATTGACTTATCAGGCCTTCTTTTTATTTATATAACAAAATACATGGTGTACACTTTGGGCCAATATTCTCGGCAACAACCATTTCTTTCTCCCCACTGCCACAGCATACTTGGGCTTCACATTCCCCCAGGCTTCGGCAGGTTCGTGTCGTACGCCCGGATAACTTCCGACTGTGTCACTGCCCCACCTTCCTCTTGAGAAAAAGCGAAGCCATCTGTAAAATCAAAACACTCTTACGGAATGCACATGGATGGAAGACTAGTTGTCTAGCCAAGCTGTTGAATGGCACACAAGGTTTACGTTTAATCACTCAAAGCCTACACACATACACTAGCCCAGCATCAGAATGGTGAATGGTCCAGCATCTTATGTAACTTCTTGTACGTTAACGCAAAATTATTGGTGGCAGGTGACGCCCTTAATAGAACAAAATTCTAATTAAACTTATTAGTGGCTCACAAAAATCCAAATACAGTACCGTATATATGTTTTGCTGGAAACTTGAATCCACAAGAACTTAAAATGAGTTACGAATCCTTGTGAAGCAAGTACGAGGGCTGTTTTTTAAGTAAGGGCTGTTTTTTGTAAAGCCCGTAGTTAATGTGCACGCCGCAACAAGCGTGCGCGCTACCTCCCGGCATCCTTTGCGAACAAACAGGCGTCAATTGCTGATGTGTAGCTAACCTGTACGCTGAACCGTGCATCTTTACAATGTTCAAGATTATTGATTGGCCCGCCGCGTGTGAGGTATGATCTGTGATACGTTTTTTGAGTGCAAGAAACATGTCGGCTGCAGACATTCATCGTCAGCTTTGTGGGGTGTATGGTGATAATGCAATGACGGAAGGTAAAGTGCAAAATTGGGTATGCGAGTTCAAAAGTGGCCGTGAAAATGTTCATGATGATGAACGCTCAGGTCTGTGATCACAGATGACTTGGTGACTGCAATTGACACGAAAATTCACGAGGACCGAAGATTCATGATAACCACTCTATCAATGGATTTTCCTCAAGTGTGAATTCTTGGTTGTCAGAGCAGCCGGCAAACTTTTATGCAGAGGGATTTCAGAACTAGTTTTAAGGTATGACAAGTGCATAAATAAATAAGGCAACTATGTAGAAAAATAGAGGAAGGTATGTAAAATCTAAAAATAAGTGTGGTTTCAAACTGTTTGGTTAATTTAAATGAAAAAAAAAAACAAAAAAAAAAAACAAAAAAAAAAACGGCCCTTACTTAAAAAACAGCCCTTGTAAATCCCCTCAGTTTCAAAACATTTAAGGGGGAGCAGCACCAAGTTTCGATGGATTGCCCACAATTCTATTAAAATACCTGAAATAAATATGAAACATTTGCAGCAACTTTGTACACAATACTAACAAATGCAAAACATTCACCTAAATTTCAAAATCTGGTCACCCTAACCCAGCATACCTATTGTTGACTGGTTCATATGATATATGGAGTGTCTTTCTTTAAACCGAAGGTGTCTGATGGAGAAGATGGAAATTAGAGAGAGGAGAATTCTCCGGAAGATCCTCGGTCCTGTAAAGGTAGATGGAGAATTTCGTAGGCGACATAACTCCGAGCTCTACAAACATAATAGAGGAACTGATTGTGTGAGAAAAAAAGAGAATAGCCTTTTATGGCCATATCGCGAGATTACCTTCCACAAGATTGACCAATCGTTTGCTCAGTTTCTGGCACAATAAGAAGGTTCGTACCACGTGGTGGACGGAAACTGAGAAGGATATTAATGAACTGGGAATATCAGATCTGCATGATAGGCTGTGAGGCATGCTTTGAAGGAAGTCCATGGTTTTCAGGAGAAACGTCGGAAGAAAGGTACCTCCTTGACTACTGAAGGAAAATGCGTCGATACTGGGCGAATATCAAGACCCTCCAGTTGAATAAATGTGGTCCTAAGTAGGCCAATTCGAGAGAAGAAGAATAACAAACAACACAGATCTCAACTTAACACTGTTGATAGTAGCAGGAGGGACCAGCAGCAGTTTTTACCTCATACATAAGTTATGCTTAGTTAGAACAGGGTTAGGGTGACAATAAACACAAGATGGTTATTAAGAGCAATGACTGTGCTCCACCCACATAGGGCTGACGGCTTAAGTTCATTGGCCTATGGCAAAGTACAAAACCTGCAATACTTCTAAGAGACTCTCATAATTTTTTTTCTCCTGCATGAATAAACCACCAACCCTTTTCCCATCCAATTCTGCAGTATGGAGTCATTGTTAAGATTTCGCACATGCATATCAAAAGTATGTGCGTCTTGCTTTATCGCACTGAACAATTCTGTTCTGTATTTCTTTGTGGCAAGTTACAGCTTTTGGCTGTAAATTTCACTTAAAATAGACATTGATTTCTTTGAGGTTATGCCATGTCAATAGTTAGAAAAAAGCTTTTGTGAAGATCAGTGCTGCACCTCATCAGAAGAGATTGCAATGGAAAAGAGCTGAATGTTGTGGCTGACCAATTTTATTTTAAACTGTGCAGAGAAAGAGCACTGTGTCTAAATGTTGGGAAATTTCAATGGCATTTCAAAAGATAGAGAAAAAGAAAGGGGTAAAAGGGGAAAATCACCTTTCAATATTCGTAATGATTGATATCAGGTGTTCTGATCATTGTGTGTATGGGCTTGTTGAACTGCTATAGCAGATTTGTCTGGTTGGCCTACATACACTTCTCTGTAAGTACAAGGGATGTTTTAGTAAAGTTTCAGTTGAAATGTTTTATAAATAATTGACTTCCTAAATAAGCATGTAATGTTCAGATAAAACATAATTAGGAACTCAATATGCACACGTTTCCTTCAATACACTTGCTTCTAATTACCAACACAAGGCCAACCTGCATTCCCTTGAGGCTCAAGCTTGCGAATGCCCTCCACAGTAGAAGGAAAAACATCAGTTAACTAATTACTATATTGATGGCAAGAATTCCGAGAAATAAACTTCAAGAAGGTTCTCTTGAAACAAATCAACAAGATTTTAATGAAATGGATGTGACAAAACAATTTGTTATTTGATAGTTTTTCTCACATACTATAAATTGCAGGTTAAAATTTATAAACACTACAACTCCGTTATTAAACCTGAAGTAACCTATGCCAGTGAAACCCTATTCAATCTGAACATGAAATCAACTACAGATAAATTACTGAAGATAGATAAGACGAATCCTCAGAACAATTTTAAACAAAAAATACCAAGTAGATGGCCAATGGCGATTACTACCTAATGAAATTGTATACCAGGAAACTGAGTCAATAATAGATACATGAAGAAAAGGAGAGTTGCTTTTTTCTGTCACATATCATGATTACTAGAGACCAGGATACTCAAACAGCTATTCCAATACTTTTGGAGAAGTAAAACCAAAAATCATTGGTTCAAAGAAGTCCTAGATGATCTAGATGAATTAGGCTTGACAATGCAACGAATTGAACACCGCGTAGAGAAGAGGATCCTGAGAAACAAAGACGTGAGACTTAAAACTTCTACACGCAAACAATACACCATAAAGGACAAAGAACGGGCCAGGTCAGACAGAATGAAACAGTTCTGGGAGAAAAAGAAGAAGTCAAATTTGGACTAATATTCCTAAGACTTGACTGAATATAGATTGATTATAATGCTCCAGTGTGTGCATAAAATAAATGGAAGATAAAAAAAAAGCAGGTGGGGAGGCAAAACCTTTGGTTTCCCACACACTGATAAGAAATGTTTAGCAATACCTAATCCATCATCTGTCAGGAATACAACCTTTTTTTGTTTTGTTTTGCTTTTATAGATCCAATTTTGTTCAAATACAATTAGCTGCAAGCTCTGAGAAATCACGAGTCCTGTCATACATTTTGTTTAAGTCGTTGCTAAACCACTTCTTGAGACTTTTAATAAGCAAGAGCTAGGGCAATTGCTGTACATTCTCGAGTGCCTTCCAATTTTATTAACGTTTGTGATTAAAAGTAAAACTTGTAGTCCATGTTCAGTTCGCCAATTTCACACTTTAACAAGTTTATATATAATCTTAGTATAGAATTACATCACATGGTTATGATGACAGCACCACTGAAAGATACATCACAAGTTCAAACAATGCTGTTGCTTGGTGAGAGATCTATCATCTTTGCTAGAGTCCAAGAGAGATGGCAACTGCGATATCATCGCCTAATGTAAGCAGAACAATTTTATTTATTGAACTGTGTCAATACTTCTACTTTCATAGTGTAAAAAGTTAGTTATTGTTGCCTTAAGGGGAGGAACAGCATGGCCATCTGTCCCATATATATATACAAACTTTGTAAAAATATTAATCTCATTTTATAAAACATTAAAATGATACAGATTTAAGGATCGTGTGATAAAACATTTACATAATTATATGTCTGGGTAAACACAACTGCTTAAATAAACTGTTTGCCGAGAGGTTCCATGCTAACTGTTGAGCAAACTCTTCATACGATGGCTGGATCTTGACCTCGTGGTGACATTTGATGGTGCAATGGTGATAATATAAGAAGCAATGTACAGTGTCACACCCCAGTGCTACAATCCAAATATTCATTGATTGAGATGTGCTTGTATATAAAGAGTTTACTTACTTTCTCTAGTTGAGACTCACAAGTGATAAGAAACATAACTTTACATGATTTAAAAGCAAAACATTTTTCTCAGACTGAGCTTCAGGTTCTTATGCTTTAATTGTGTTTTAAGTTCCGAACTGTTCACTCAATGTGTTAAGGATACAAACACAGCAGCGACTTACCAGGTTGTTTTTGTTGATAATATATTTTAGAGGCTATGGATATCTTGGTTATCAGCCCCATGACAACCTGTGTTTCTGTGGTGAATGCATTAGAATCAGGGATTGGGTCATTCTCTCAATTAAATTGAAAGAATTTAAAGGAAATCATGCAAACCGGAAGATGCATATGAAACATTTTCTCTGAGAAAACAAAATTAAAATTGAAAATTTAATTAGTTGAGCCTACAAGTTTATACAAATGCAAATTCAACTTTCCTTCTTATTCATTATTTTTTAGTACATAAAGCATTTGTACATAGAACGTGTTATTCGACTAAGCGATTATACAATTTTAAGAAATAGTAATCAATGATATGCATGTGATTGCTCTTCCTGCTCTGTATGAATTTGATATTCTATTTTGACCTGTCTTTATCATATTGTAAGAATATAATTCAATAATTGAATCGCTCGTCGTTGAAAGGCACAAGTCCAATTTTTAAAGCTCTTGTACTGAAATATGAGACACAGTTTTTTGTGTGTGGAAAGCGTACTCACACGCCGATATAATAAAACCAAAATAGCATTGTTCCGTATGTTACTAACAATTTTATTGACAAATTACTTAACTGGAATTGGTCCATTTTGACATGGAACGAGGGGGCGTGCTGGCGCAGCGGTCAAGCTGTTGGCCTCTCACCATGGCAGACCGGATTCGATTCCCGGTCAATGCATGTGAGATTTTCAAAGTGAAATGCCATGTCCTGTGGTTCGGATTCCACGTAAAAAGGAGGTCCCGTGGCTTATGATCTCGCGATTAACGGTTACGTTAAACTACAATCTTCGTTTCAACATGAAATGAGCAGAACCTTTGAGCGAGGAATATCATTCACATTTTTAGTTTATTTCCTTTACTTCTAAATGAACATCCGGAAGCCTGAAATAAATAGTAATGTGAATGTAATAACTGTTATTTTCTTCGTGTTGAAACGCACTAATTGCTGGATTAAGTTCCTTTCAACAAGAAATAACTAACTTGATGGCTGTGGTAATAGCACAAGCGCTGCCAGGACAAACCATTCATCTTGCTTCCTAGGATGCAAAATCGTGGTAAAAAGGATTTGTCAAAAATGTGGACTTAGTGCCTTTCAACTAGCATTTCAATTGTAAATTTACAGGTTAAACAATGAGTAGGAATTGTAAAGAAATTCCTAAAATGTGTACAGTCTTTCTAAATTTTGTAAAATGTGTATATTTGTAACAATTTAATTAATTATTAATAATAATAATGTGCCCCAGGACATGAAATTTGCCTGGAGGGAATATGGAAAGCCATACTTAGGATGGCCACCGTCAGCGACTGATCCCTGGACTTGTTGCAGCTTTGTGGTGCGCGAGTACATGTGCAATGACGACTTACCGGGTAAGAGCATTGTTCCAACAACAGTGCTCTTACCCAGTCAGTCACTGCTTTCTATTTGAATATTTATTTAATGTAACAACATGAATTACTGGTGCTGAGAACAATGGACAGACTTAAGTTGGGATTAGTGAGGACTTATGGTCAATACAGAATCAAACAATGATTAATTGAAATCCACGAATGTCAGATTGTCTGTACAATATACTGTCACTGTTACTATAATAATAATAATAATAATGAGCTCAAAATGTTGAAGACAGTTACAAGAAAGAAAATAATAAACAATATAGGATTAAAACGTCCAAGTTTTGAAATTTTTGAAGGCTAACCCTCTACTTGTGAGGTGGTATGCTTGTCTTCTAAAGTGGTACATAGTTGGACCAACAATTTCCTCACATTGCGAGGTGAGGTCTGAGTGACCGGCGATTAATCTTGCTTGATCATCGGCACACACAATAAAAAGATTTACTTGAAATTTGTCGTGTTGGTACTTCAACTACTCTAACACACGATAAAAACACAAACATTTCTTAAAATCAAAGTATAGGTCTTTCGTACTCATATTACGTTTGTAATGCGAACAAATAAAAGTTTTCTTTGATCATTCGATTTAATTAATTTTAAAACTGAAAACTTAACAAAATATCATTACACAATTATTATTTAGAAACAAATACACATCGTTGATACAATGAAACATCAAAACATTCTTCTTCAACTGAAAGTGTATCTCCCGCCTGCATGCTCAGCGTGGAACGTTAACTGTGAGGTGCGGTCACTGATACCGTTCAAAAACTTTACAACGCAATCACCCGTACGTAACAGTAGCTAGAGATGCACTGAGCGATGCAGTGACTCAAGGCTATGTGCTCAGAAGGTACACAAAAGAAAAGGCGGGAAGTAACAATAGAAGGGATAAAAATAACACTTCAAAATATTCTTGCGGTCACCTTGACCACACCTCACAAGTAGAGGGTTAAGTACCGTATGTCCTTTTATGATTTGTAGGCACAAAAAGATTTTGGAAATAAAAATATCCCATAGACTGAGTATGAACTGAGACGCCTGCCCAATGATCCCGAGTTAGATTTCTATCTCTGCCAGAAAATCGAATTATGGATTGAGGGCTGAAAGGGGTACAATGAACTTTGTGAGGATAATTGAGAGGGGGTGGAAGTGGTTTTCCACTCTTACTACATGCAAATGCCCGGGAGTTACCTAACTTATGGCCTTGGTTGCCTCCTTCCCAATCCTAGTACAAACAGGACAAGTACACAGAGAACAACCACTACAATAATCCAGGTTAACAGAAAGATATCTATCTCACAAAGACACACACACTCTCTCCCTCTTTCTCAAGTACATGGGGCTAAATGGCCACGATATCCAAATTCCTAAAATGAAAAAACAACAACTCTGAATCGATACCAAAAATTAAGTGGTGAGAAGCATGGACAATATACAATAATAATTATGTTATTGGTTTTACGTCCCTTTTAACTGCTGTGGCTTTTAGAGACGCCAGGGAGCCGGAATTTTGCCCCGAAGGGGATGTTTTACGTGCCAGTAAATCTACTGACACGGCCCTCGCATTTGTGCACCCTCAAAAGCCAGCTGACTGCGCCGTGATGCGAACCTGCAACGTTGGGCCCAGCCACACAGCCAGTCGGACAATATACAGTATGTATGCTGGGCGTGACATGGCGGCATCTTTTGGCACCATATTGAAATGGTGAAACATAACCCAATGATTTTCCCTGGCACATAAACTATGTTCATGCAGAATTTCAGTTCTTGTGTCAATGAGTAACACCACTAGACAATGCTTGTCTTCTAAAGTGGTACATAGTTGGACCAACAAACTTCCTCAACTAGAGATTGTAAAGGAAACAAAATAATGGAATGTGGAGAGGGTAATGCCCATTGAAAGGAGAGGAAGTGTGGCCAATGCGATGCCATTTTTAAGGAATTTGCATGATCATTATGCTCATGGTGGGTCTGTGAGGGTTCAGAGATGAAGATAGCAAAATCTCTTGATCCTCGGACGAAACGGAAGAAGACTTGCCCTGGGAATGTCCAAGGATTCACCACTACCATATCAAAATATGCTGCAATGAAATGGCAATGCAAATAAGTACTTTAAGCCTATTTTCTTGCACAAGGCTAAACTGTGAACAATGTATCGGGTACACGGCACAATCAAAACAATGCCAGAAAATACATGGCAGGAGCATTCACCTTACAGCTCTGTAGTTAATAGGAAGCTCTTCCTAGCAGCAGACATTTTGCAGAGGCTGAAGAGGTTGAAGGTGAGATGCAATGTTGCTTGAGAGAGCAGACCAGTTACTTTGATGCTGCAGATATTGCAACATTGATAAAACAGTGGGATAAGCCTACCAATATCGGTGGAGAATAGGTTGAGGAAAGGCAGGTGCCCATGTTAAAACTAATTTTCGACATTATACCTATTCAAATACTTCTTATAAATGCACATTTACGGACTTTCCCAGTAGCTGAACTTTCAGAGGTGAAATATATTCTACCTTACAAAAAGCAACAATCAACTGAACTGCTTATTTCTGAAAAGTTGCCGTTGTCGGACCGATGGGGACTTTTCACATTTCATTTATAAAGGTATTTCGACCATTAGTACAAATTTTCAGCTCTATGCGAATTTTAGTAACCTTACCCCTATTTTTTGGGCTAACTCGACTGGGCTAAGATTACCAAATGCATATTATTATGTATAAAAATGTCCAATTTGCTCTGTCTGTCTTGATGATGCAGTGGATAAGTGTATGCAGATAGTAATAAGCAGGTTTCCCATTAAAATGGAACATTTTCACTTCTAAGCATTTGGAAATACAAAGATGATGAAAGCTCAGATCAAAATCTCTTACTGAATATTCAGGATTAATTTGAGAGAGAGAAAAAAAAAAAGATTTGATGATATTCAAAAGTCATTATTCTAACTTTATTCTCTCAACAAGCAAGCAGACAATGTTCATGTGTGAACATACATACACAGTGCATGAATAGGAACAATGCTAGTGGTTTTGATTCACAGTCACATGTATCAACCAAGAATGGCAGTTAAAGATCGACAAAACAGATTTCTAACAATAGCAAGAAGAATGAAGTCTTCATTTCTATAATAATAATAATAATAACAACAATAATAATAATATTGTATGGCCTCGGGTGCCGGGTGCAAGCTTTGTTAATTTACACCCAGAGGGCAGCTTACATGTTGAAATTTGTTGTTCCTTGGAGTGCTATGAAAGGCAAGGAGGTTAGATATCTAAGCTCCTTGACACTATAGCGTTTTCTAGAAGGGAAAGGAGGAACTTTGTGTTGGCGGAAAATCCCGAGATTAATTTTGCCATTATGAACACGGCCTACTGAATTCAAATGGGTTATTAAACATGCCAACAACGTATGATATGCGTGCCGTGATTTTTGTCGCCTTTCAAAAATCACTCACCACGGTCAGGAGCAAACCTGCAAACCCACCGTGGCAAGCTTCATTTTTATTACAAGACCCAAGTGAAGCTATTTGAGTTGTATGTCAATCATTTCTGTATTGCTAAGTAATTTACACATTTGTGACTGAAAATGTATTGCATGTAATACTATGAAAGGCATCATTCAGATATAATATGAGATAGATTAATTTGCAAATGGGGTGGGAAAATTATAATATACATTTTAAAATATGTATACTTAGATACTAGGAAACCTTTAATTTTTTTGTATAAACAAATGAATTTGAAGACCTCATTGTAGCCATAAGATATCAGTGTAGATCAATCGTTTTATGACATAACTATGCATCTGCATCTACCATTCTTGAATGATAGATTATGAACTTTCTTAGTCAAATTTATTTTTTATCCCCTGTATGGGTCCTTGATGAAGAATAATAGTAGGTAAATATATCAACCATCCATTTACAGTATCTTTCTATGACTTGTTGGAAAGGCCAAAATCATGAATGTACAAAATCTTACTTTTGGGATATTTTGACATGACACACTAGTGTCACCTTTGATTTCAACTGTATCGAGTGCAAAATTATTCTGGAACTGCAGTTACATAAAAGGTTTAATTTTACATATTCATGGTTTTGAAATGCAACCATTTCCCAAGATCCCACCTTTTCCAGGGGAGAGCTGAGATCCTGGGTTATTATACTGAGTATTACACACACACTATATGAACCATGTGAACAGGTGCACTGCATGCATGAATCATGTGGGCAGTGATTAAAAAAGCAAATACCTGTAATCACAGTCAAGTAATGTTTACTTTACATAACTGGAATTTTAACATTTTAAAGAAATGGTGTTAAGTTTAAAGATGAAAATGCAAGGATTATAAAGAACTAGAGAAAACCATTAAAACTTCCAATAAGAGTCATGATTCTAACCGAATGCTTTATTTCGCAGGCCAGTTTTGATACATAATAATAAATTGACAATCACAATAAGTTATACTAATAATTTTATTAATGCAACTAATGGCCATGTATTTTCTTTTCAGGACGGGTCAGGAAGGATTTTTTGGAATGAAATCGGCTGTGGACCTATTGAAAGGAACCGTTCCAGCATATGCCTGGTGGTGTAAATGGAAAACCACGAAAACTATTATCAGGAAGGCCGAGGTGGGGTTTGAACCCACACTCTCCCGATGCCAGCGAGGCAAGAGGTAGCACGTTAGCGCTCTCGGCCAGCGCGACCGGTATTGCAATAAGTTGTAACACTAGGATTCAACACTGTGTTTAAAACAAAATGGTATGGTATTAAAAAAGGAAGACAAATACATTTTGATTTATTATTGCTAAGGAGATTAGTGATGATAGAAAAAAAATACTAGCTAGCATACTGTTCATGTTCATTTCTTCCACAAGCAATTGCTATTGGAACATGGAAAAGATATTGCTCTGGATGCTTCTAAGGTTTATATGCTTTAAATTATAAAATGTTTCAATGAGAATTGAACAAAAAGAGCAGCAAAGTTAACATAACTGAACAACCTAGCATGAAATGAATCAATTTCAGGAAACGTTTAGGACGACAAGAGCAGCTACAATTCATCTCTCAGAAAGCTTCAGCTTGGTTAGTGAATTATTTATGCATAAAAACAGAATGTTCCACATTAGCCTCTTACACTAGACTAATGTATCCGGTGAAAACACGGTTTGTATGAACTAGATTGATAAGCTTTTGGCCCTTATCCGAAGAATAGTATGAACTTTGAATGAATTCGATTTTTTACATATTAAGAAAGTTATAGCGATATTTCAAATTTTCGAAAAAGGCCCATCTATTTGAACCCCCTGGCCCCATTTTGTCCATTAACGAACTCGACCAAGATTTTATAAGATAATATTTTATGTATAAATTTGAAAGTGATTGGTTGAAAATTGCGGTAGTTATCGTGTCCACAAAAAAGTGATTTATATACAGTGAAACCTCTCTATAACGGACACCCTTGGGACCGTAAATACTGCCCGCTAAAGAGGGGTATCCACTATAGAGAGGTTAGAGAAAATGATTGCAATTTGGCACATGTACTTGTGCAGTATGTGTACTTACATTAAAACGTAGGGTTACGCGCGGTAACACAGTACAGTTTTGTCCGCATTTAAAATGTTTTCCGGCGTATAGCCATCAGTGATGGAAGGCAATTTTTCTTCCCAGCTTGAAACATTATCATTAACAGTGGAGGTTTCTCCGCAAATTGCTCTAAATTTTATATTGTGGCGCTTTCTGAATTTCTCAAGCCAGCCGTTCGAGGCTTTGAAATCTCCGATACCTAATTCTGCTGCGAAATCCAATGTTTTGGCTTGTATCATTGGTCCGGACCGGACACAGGAGCGTTCCGACTTCTTATTTTGCTGAACCACCCTATCACTGCCTTATCAATAACAGCACCATTACCACTTTGAAAGTGCCTAACTTTCAGCTCATTACCATTAAGACGCCATACCTTAATTATCTCTTCTTGTTTCCTCACAATTTCTGTGGCCGGTATCTTTCTAATCTTAAACACTTCAGATAGTTTCCGTACAACATATTTCTCACAATTGTGATAATCTACGATGTCTACTTTCTCTTTTAAAGTTAAACTTTCATGAGGAACCATTTCTGATGCACTCATTTGTTACTGCAACGCACAGGTCCTAAAATAGATTTAAGAAGTTCCACGGTAAAACTGACTAGATAGTGAAAGTATGAATTCCCTTATTCCGACCATTTCAAGAGCAATGAAGTGATACCGTTACGCCTATGTTTATTTTTGGAGCAGTGCAGAAGATAGGGGATGGGAAGGTCTGCGCTAACTGGCTTCCATGAAGCACAGGATGTGTCGAAAGTACATTAACACTACAGAGTGTTCATACAAGACTAATAGACCTACAGGGATGCGATTTCTTTTCAAAACAAGTGTCCTCTAAGAGATGTTGGTTGATTTCTTAAATGAGGCTGGGGTGTCCGTGTCCGTAATAGCGAGTGTCCGCATAAGAGAGATTGGTCACGGACCTAGAAAATCACACGTTATGAAGGGGTGTGCGCCTTAGAGGAGTGTTTGTTTAGAGCGGTTTCACTGTATATATATAAATATTTCTGGCTAAAAAGACCCACAGAAGAATTATACAGAAATACTGAATCTATCACGACACTCATCAGAAAACGCAGAGTGAAGTTCTTTACACACATCGCTAGAACGAACGACACCAGACTGACTAAAAGAATATTCAACATAATATCTACGTCGAAACTGGGTACTTCTTGGTAGAAAGAAACTATGCAAGATTTACAACAATAACATATCACCATAAAAGACATCCAAGACCACAGCATTTGTAGAGAAAAAATCAAAAACCAGATATTAGAATTTAGATCACAACCCAAAAGAAATAAGCGTAAATGGACAGATGAAGAGAAGAAGGCACACGGTGAACGGTTGAAAGGTTTTTGGGAAGATAAAAAGAGGAAAAGAGCCTTGTGTTTTTAGTGCTCTCCGTACGCAAATAATAATATAAATTATATATAAACTTTTGAACTGATGATGGTTTTGGGGTCCAGGGGATGTGAAACGCGAAGATATGTCGAAATTTTCCGAAAGTCGCAACAGGGTACCCATTGCAATAGGCAGCTTTCTTATGAAATCTACCTCAAACTGTATATATGCAACAAGCGTGATCTGTCTTCCAGAAAAAGACAAGTTATATTTCACATTTTATGGTACTTATTAAATCTTCAGATTAATTTAAAATATTTAGAACAAATAAAAACACAATACTGTATTGTTGATCCATCTTTGACATGGGTGTTCACAAATAGATGAGTAACTAATTTAACATCATAGATATCTTTGGTCTCAACATCACCTATGACAAAACTCAATATATGGACTCCCAAGTATCCACACCAGCATCACTTGCGACCAACTATGGCAAAATCTTGCAGGTCAAACTATTCCAGTACTTGGGTGAAATTATTGGTCATTCAGGCTCTGAAAAAGCAGCAAACAAAATGCGCGCAGAAAAATTACGCAGCACATACACAATCACCTGGAACTTCTACAATAAGAAATCCCTATCCACAAAAGCCAAACTCTGACACTACAACACTGTTGTCCTACCAGAGGCACTCTACGCAACTGAGACATCGCCACTCACAGTTCACATCAAGGACACCGAGAAAATTGAATGACAGATACTAAGGAAGATATTTGGGCCCAAGTTTCAAGAGGGTATATGGATGCGAAAAAACTCCGAAAAAACTCGGAAGAACTCCATGCATTAAGTGAACGATTCTCTTCAGTCGCACGCAAACGGCGAATGAAATTTTATAGACGTTTAACACGGTGGATGATTCACGTTTGACTAAGAAAATATTTCTTATTATCAATGGGAACCAACAAACCAAATTTCGCTGGCTTGTAGATACACAAATGGACCTTACTGAGGTCGAAATTGATCCAATGGCTACAACAAGGACTACATACAGACAAAAGATCAACAACAACAAATTTGCACCCAAGAATCCACCCGAGAAACGCTTGAAACTCCAAAACTCATTGATACAAGAAAGACGACAGGCCCAGAGTGAAAGAATGAAGAAATTTTGGGCCAAATGAGAAATTCAAAAAGATGAAGAATTCCAGTGCTATTTAATGGTTCCACATGCTCCTTAGGGGGCTGAACGAATATAATAATAATAATCACAGATATCTTTCGATTGTCTTAGTACAAATCATGGACCTGCAACATCTAGTGCTCCTCCAAACTGATGAACAAACACTCAATTAAATATTCTCAAATAGCTATGAAATCAGAGCATTAATTACTGATCCTGTTAAAATATGATGCATTGTTGCCTCAAAGTGTATCGAAGTGACACAGTTCCACAAGTTCTTGACATTATAATGACCCGTATTTACAAAAAATGCTGAGAAAACATTTTTAAAGGCCGTGACTGGAATCATTTCTCTATAACGAATATTTTTACAGTTATGAGCTAAATGAAGGACAGCAATTAGCAAGCCTCTTCAAGCTTTTGCACTAACAATCAGAAGCAACAGAAGTTGAGCCGAACACAAACTCAGGTTATTTATCTTATTTCCACAGACTTGTCTACCCTCATTGCATGATCCTTTCTGTTATACTGCTTCTACTCGCTTAAGGATCTTTATCTCACTTCTAGGCTAACTCTCAATCCTTCTCCCCTCAGCCACAATTCTTCATTCCTTCCTCACTTGTTTATAAAGCTTTATGTTGGTTCCAAATTTTAATTAGTACATCAACCCATCTTTCTGCCAAGTTACCAGCAGACTTAGTGCAGCTGATAACTTCTGATTTTGTTGCTCTCTTATGGCCTGAACAACCAGGTGATCTTTTTGAGTTGCAGCCATTTAGGCAATCGACTCTCCAATTTCAACGATCCATTTATCAGCGAACCAGAATATTATTGGGCGACCTGTGACTGAGATTTTATTTAGCTTGTCTTTTATGAACCCACACGGTTTGAATCCAATTTTTGCTGCCCTTCAAAACTCTGACTTCCTTGGCTGGGAATCGAACTTGCAATCCTAGGATTATGAAATTCACAGAGGAAGAGGAAGCCAAAAGATAACATTACCTTAAACAATTATGGCCATCATTTTCATAAACATTCTCTACTGAAGTTGTAAACAATCCAGAATTTATTGCCGTTTTTGTTGTTGTTCTTGTTTGTTTCTTATTTATGTGCCTTAAACTCATCTGATAATCACATATAATGAACATACTGTATATAATCTCAAATTATAAAAGCTAGAATGTAGAAAGTAGTTTAATAATTAAATTAACACGTACATGTTTCGTTATATCAATGATAACTTCGTCAGCATGAAATATCTTAGAAACTACGGTATCTTAACAAAAACTTAAAAAGAAAATGGATATCCTTACAATAAGTCATTAATGTAAATAAATGAAAGGTCACTAAAAAGAATAAATAAATAATTATAGGATGTGTGACGTACTTGGTCGTACCATATCCACTTGAGATAACAGTCATTTCAATAAATTTTGCACATGGGAAAGGTTTGCTTCAGGACATAGACCTACTGAAAAACATCTGTCATTTATACATATGTATTAATCAGAAGGTTGAACAATGTATCACATCCAAAACTGAGATACCAGTCACTTCAATAAATTTTGCACATGGGACAGTTGACTGTTTGCTTCAGGACATAGACCTGCTTTAATCTGTTTGTTGGTTATCTCTGTCCGCTGTTCAAAATGGTTATGTATATTTGCTAGGTAATTATATAATAATGGGATGTGTAAAACATTTCTACATTGATAATCCAACTGTAATGAAATTATAAGTTGAGAAATTCAATTAAGTAAAATCATTAAACAGTGTATAAAAAGTGGAACAAGTAATGAATGTAATGTGACAATAACGAGAATCAAAGTAAACACGTATAATATTTAATACCATCTTCATAATGGTAAATGTCTATGCATTTTATACTGTACGTAGCTCAATACTCATACAAATTAATTATATGAAAAAATTATATTTAACACCTTCAAAATCAAAATGAAATTTCAGAACTTGTGCCTAATAAAGACAGGACTCGATTGAATATTCTTGCAAACATTCCTTACTGTGAATACAAGTATAAAAGAAAGTTTATTATGATAGATATCAACTTACGTGACAGCTCCACCTCCATATTTACCCTTGTTGCAGAGCGTCGGTTGAAGGTGAATACACTTCTTACATTCTTCAGGAGCCTTGCAGTTTCCGTCAGTCTGAAAATGTTGGTGGATTATTTCCCCAGGGGGAAATAACCTTTATAGTTGGTAAAAACCCCACCAAAATGATCTACGACTAAAATAACCAACCAACCAGCCCCATTTCATGCATGCAACACCAAGCTGCATCATGCTACAATCATGCTACTGTACTGTACCAATGGAACTTTGCAGAAACTTTGGTACAAGCAATTTCTGCAAAATGATTTATTGGCACAGGACATAAGACAGGATGTTATATAGAAAAATGCACCTTCTGAAGAAGGCATTTTCATTAAAAAAATAACTATTTCTTGATTTTGTGTTAACACACTATTAATATTTAAAAGAGACAGCATGGCAGATGAAATCATTCACCTCACATTCTGACACAAAATAAAAATATTACTATCTACTCCCACTTCTCATACTGGATTCAAACCTGGGTTATCCAGAGAGCGAGAGAGTAGGTTTTGTTGTTGTGCAGACAGATATAACTCCTGATCTCGCAATATCATATATCAAAGAATTGACATTTTGGATATGCAGTCCAACAGAACATTTTCCTGCATTGTACTGTGGGGTGCTAACTAGAGTGTTTCTTTCCCCCCTACGATTGTGCTGATAAACAGCCAATTGACTAGTAGAAGGCAGGAATGTTCGGAAGGCGACAGTGAATCTCCCCCACTATAGACACTGCCACTTCCAATGTCGTTACGCCCTTCCGAGGTGAGAAAAATATTGATTCTCTTGTCAAGTGTGAGCTACATAGTGCAATTCTGTTTCTAGTACAACGGAAATAATGAGTTCTTTTGATTCATGACAACACCGTGCTGCTGTAGCTTCTTCAGCAATTTTGATGGCAAGGTTTTGAACACCAGGCATATAGCCGAGCTTGGAGGGCAGAGGCTCCAGACTAAAACAACATTAAGGCTCGTGTAAACATTGTGAAAGCTCATCTACAGAGATGTGACAAAAGCCTCAATCTTCGTAAAGTAAGCATGTTTGTACGTAAGTTTTTGGTAATAAAGTAAATATGTTACTTATACTTCTTTTTTTACTGAACCATCAGAGGTTGAAAAACAAACTGCTCTCATTCATTTCTACAGTATAATGCATTTAAAGTTCATTTTTGTGTGTGCTAGGTCATAGAAAAACAAGTATAATGAAAATTGTCCAGTTGGATAGCATGTCTACCAATAGCTGGGAGGCGTGACTGACCATAAGGGGAAAAGCATTGTTAGATGTGCATTTTTGCAATTACAAGTTTAGTGGCGATATTTACTTTCTAGTTCTCTCCCCGTCTCTTTTCAATAAACCTAGAGCTGATGCTGCCTTATACATGGAGCTGAAGGCTCTTGCCTACTGTGCCCAAGGCTGTGGTAGACCTATTCACTGCACATTAGGATCGCCTCCACTCCACTTCAAATAAACCAAGACCACTGAAATATATTATAGAGTCACATTTTAAATTCTGTGCACAAATTAAGTGAGGCTGTGTCTGCAATGTTGTACTATTCAATTAGTAGGTTCTTGAGATTTACCCTCTGAATTACTAACATCCTCAGGGGAATGTATGTGAACAGAATAACAGCTCCCAGGAAAGGGATCTAGAGCAATCTCTTTTCAAGCCCAAAATACTCTACATTTAAAAAGAAAAAATCATTTACGAACTTCACATTCTCAGTGCATTAGCAGTTTTAACATTTCAGCAAATCCTTGTTGAAAACAAGACGAGGTTGAGACAGAAAAGAGAACTTTGTTTCATACATTTGACATGATACTTCTGTTGTTTTGTGATCACTAGACCACGGAAGTTCATGCAACTACATGCTTTTATTTCACAGGCCATGTTCTGTGCACTGAAAAAATGCAACATAGTTTGACGATATTTGCCAAAAATGCATATTTACAAGTTTTCATGTGACTATTCAAAATATTTCACTTTAAATTATGACTATTGGATGATAATACTCTCCTGGAAGTCCCAGCCACATGTGAGCGAGAATAAAAATATAGCAACACAAATGCAGCTCTTAGACTGGAGGAAATAGATTCGAGCAAGACTTTACATGAATTAATGGTTTCAAAGGATCAAAGCACTGTATTTCTACCACTTGACAAACTGTTTTTCTTCTGTTCTAGAACGTAACTGGTGACTCGATTTCCATCTGCCACACTAGTCTCTTGTATACAAAACATTGACCAAATTCTGTCTAGCAAAGTATCAGTTGTATTAATACAAGTTAGATCACTGAGATTAATGAATGCAGGGTGTGGTAAAACAATGACTTAGGGATTATTATTTAAAGGTCTGTTTCAATTTGATCTTAGGAATACATTTACATATTTTACTTAATATCTCCACTAACTATGAACTTTTATTTTTTAACTTGAAAAGTTAATCTAGAAATAGAAAAAAATAGCCTTGAACTGATGTAAATGCTACATTAATTTTGATCACATGACCAGACAGCTTATTGGTCTGCACCACACACAACAACCAACAGTAGGGTTTCCCTGCTTTACCTTTCTTTGAACACTTTGACTAGAATGTTATGTGTAAAGTAGCTATACCAGATGATCTTCAAATGACTTCTTTAAGCTTGTATAATTCAGATAGGAAGACTTCTTAACAACCAGAGTTACAGGGAATTTCAATATTCAAAATTTACTTTTGTGAACAGAGGGAGAAACCAACTACAGTAGTATATTTCAACTGGAAGTAATCAAGGTAAGTGATTACACCTTGTGGACTAAATTAGTTATAGAGGAAGGGAAACATTACAAAACTATAAACAAACACCAATTACAGAAGTCTAAAGATGAAAATTTCATAGTTTCAATGGTGAAATTGCATCATCATTTATCACTTCACTGAGTGGTTGAGGAATACATTAAGTCAAAGAAGTGCCCAGAAGTTATTCTTCCCCAACACCCAAGGATGAGAATGTGTTCCAATTGAATCAGAAAGTTGAGGGTTATCCAAAATACTTCATACTCTCTCCTCATAAATATTCTTTTCAATACCAGGTTTTCCAGTCACTTGTCAAGAATGTAGAGTTACTCAAACCAAGAATGAGCTCTCTCTTGGTACCGTAACTGTATTGGCAAGTCTACAGTGGTGTTTGGGATTGACAGTACAGTGCAGAGAGCTCATTCTTTCTTTCAGCAGCTGTGCATAAAGACTGTTACAAAGTCCAATTTTTTGGTAGTTTCTTTGCAGGTGAAGGAGAGAAGAAAAGATGCTGTTGTAGGGCGAGTGATGGTGATGGCTGTTTACATTGGGGTATGAGCTCCTTGTAAAATGAAGGAAATCCCCTCAAAAAACAAAGATATTGGAATACAAGGGCTCTGAAGATGAAAGTTATCCTAGGTTTTGTTGGGGATGGAAGAGAACTTGAGTTGACAAAAGGTGTCAGGGAAGCTGTTTGGGGTTGGGGCTAGAGACATCTTGGTCATCGGCACCATGCACTTGGGTGTGTAATTATTAGGGTAAGGGATTAGTGTAGGTGACACAGCTCTTAAAATAAGACTATCCCAGCATTTGCCTGGAGAGAGCATGGAAAAAACCTGGGATGGCTGCTGTCTACACCGGTATTTGAACCACAGATCTCCCATCATACTGCTGTAAGTTTTCACCTCACACATCCTGAAAGTTTTAAGTCCCTCGTAGGTGTAAGAAAGCAAGTACTAACTGAATCACTGAATCAGTGGTCAAAATCAGGTTGAGGACACTTTTAATGCTAAGTGTTGTTTACAGCTTGTATTACCCAACACAGCTCTCAGATCTCAAACATGTATTATGAATGGGATTTGGATGTTTGGTGTAGGGAGAAACAGTCGTCATTCTTATTTGCCGCTTTCCATTAGTTTCTTTTTACGCTTTGCATTAAGTTATTCCTTGTAAGCCAATGAACAGGATGCTAATTTGACCTAAAAAATCTTAACTCATTATTTTATCAAAAAACCAATTGTTTGGCAGCGAGATCTCTGAAGTAAAGCAACATAGAACGTGGGTAGGTGACAACATGCTATTGGCAGGGGAAGGAAAGGACTGGTCACCCTACTGCAAGTAGACTCTGGCTCAGTTAAACTGTAAGAATGCATCCGCTCATGTTTATATTCCCCTTCTCTGTAGTTTCTGGCTGTTAAGAAGTGCCCATAGGATCAATGCTTGTGGCTGTTGTACCATTTGTATCCTGGAAGAGCATATGAGATATGCTTCTCTTGAAGTGCCGATACCCTCTTGCTTTCTTAACAACAGTTCTTCACTTGAACATGTTTCTTATTTTCCATTTTTCCCAAGATTTTTAATTATTGAGATTTTTTTATTTAACTTAAAAAAATATTTTTTATTATGTGTCAAAATAATTTTTCATCAAATTTACAACCTTGTACCAGACAAGTTCTATTTGCCAACTTATGCTTTGTTACAAACAAAGCCCTTCCCTATGTTTATAAAATTATAGCTGTTGGAAGCTTCTATTGCTGCCGTACTAATCCTTCTCTAACCATTCTGTCTAATTACACATCTTCTCATTCCCTTTCCTTTCCTTTCAGCCATATGGACTAATTTCATTTTCCACAATAGAATGACCAAGAGCTAATGATAATATTTTTCTTTGATGCTGGTATGTGGTTGAACCGCACAGCTACGGTACCAGTCTTCAATATATCAGACAGCCCCATATCCAAGAAAGATAGAATCTTTCAAAAAAGTATTAATCACTATCAAATATTTCTCATATTAATTTAACAATTTCCACTGAATATCTGACCATTTACTCTACTCTTCCAGTGGTAGCAACAATTCCTCCACCAGCTCACGAAGCATGCTATTGTGTGTGTCCTCCCAGTGCACAGGGTAACTGTCATTCCTATTTTTATCCACAAATAGTGAACCGGAAGAGTTCAGATCATTTCCTATGAGAAGGGTGCTTTATCAGAAGATTGCAGTGCAATAAGCAAAGAGCTTAACAGGGAAAAATTCCCCATCTCACGAGGTATGAGTGCTACATTACACCAGCACTGAATTTCTCATTGGGATGAAGTGCAATAACTAAAATTGGTTTTGGTTGTGAAATTATGGGTGACCAACACACAGAGATTGGGTCGGACTTAAATTTACAGTTTGCAATCTACTTAAACGATGTGCATTATTCTGAAATTGCCACACATCATACCACATAATTCAATTGTACTTCTTTCTAATTGTCATGCTTGTTAATTGAATGAATGAGAACAATAACCACATAATAATAGAAATAATAATGATAACAGAAAAAATTATACGAGCCTTACAGTAGTCGCATATGATGTGTAACATGTGATATGTTATCCTGCTATGTGTGTCCTGGGAGCGCAAATCCCTTGTTGACAGTGAACTCTGTTGGTCATTCAAATAACTACTTGTAAAACTCCACTGCCAAATCCTGACTGTAATGAATTTGTTATTTGCTGTGGCGGAAGCAATCCACTGCCTACTTGATGTGAGCTGCGCTCTATACCGGCCAGTTAGTGAACCCATGCCAGCGATGTTATTGAAAATGGCCTCGTTTTGCCGATCAGCGCACTGCCAAGTATAGGCGCGATTAAAAATTAGGTGTGCAGAAGGTATATTAAATGTGTTTCTCCCAGTGATATGTTTAGACCAACGAAGTTTCAATTATTGTTAGTAGTCGGCGTTAATATACTGAATTCCTACGTTGTTTGGAGTGTTTGTTGATGCGATATAGATTCCACATAGCCACATGGCCGACAGTACATCGAGTGCTTACATTAAATAAGAATAAAGCAAAAGTATGAAGATTTAATAAATCTTAATTGTTCTCAGCAAATATGATAAAATGAATATTCAGGGTTGATACGCTTTCAGGATTTCAAATTTCCCTGACTTTTCCCGGTTTTCCAGACCAAAATTTAAGAAATTCCCTGACCGCAGAGTCGTTTATTTCCCTGACTTTTCCCGATTTTCCAGAGCAAAGTATAGAAAATTCATTAATCACAGGGATGACATTTACCTCGTTGTTCCTTAGGGTTTCCAAACCTAGCAAAAGTGCATTTACCTTTAGGAAACGTTCTTCTGTATGATCGATTAAGATTAAGTAAGAAAAACTGATATTAGACTAATTATTTGTGCAAGGCTATTCTTAGACGCGAGGAGAAATGTTGTAGTAGATGAAAATAATAGTGATAAAAAAATATCTGAGCAATGTTTCATTATATAAACCGGACTTATATGTAGCTCTCTGTATAAATTAACGCGTTTCTTTAAAAGTATAAAAACAAATAACAGAAAATAAATTAATAAAAATCAGTTCTTTACTGTAATAAATAACGTTTGTTACGATAAGAACAGGAACACAGTTTTACAATAAATGTTAATTTGCTAACATCAATTTTAAAAAAATAACTGTGAAGAAAGGAATCAATCACCAATTCTTACTTTCTAGTCAATCACAATAAAAGTATCTAGAAACTGTCAACTGTTACATTTTATTCCAACATTAGATATTTAATATCAAATGAGTTGTTTCAGTTAATATGCCGTCTTGTGTACAAGAAGTTATGATTACCAAGAAGTTGCTCTGATCTTGACCGTTTGGTGAGATTTCCTTTGACCCCGCGGAAGATCACGAAATATATGCGACGTTACATGATCGTCACCCAATCATGTCTTCGCAGTCAAGTACGGAGAAATATTGAGACGTTACACGATCGGCGCTGGTCTCAGCCGTTTGACGCGATTTGTAGTTTTCACGATAGAACACGGAGAAAAATCGCGATTTACAAATTCGATGTCACTTTTAGTCGTTCGACGAGATTTCTATTGTCCTTGAGGTCGGGTACGGAAAATATAGTATTATTACGCAATCGGCGCCGCTTGTTGTCCGTTTGACAAGAATCCAGTTGTACTCGTCATCGAATGCGGATAAATATTGCAATCGCTGCCGCTCTCGGTCGTTTTACGAGATTCATGCTGCCCTCGCGGTTGGACACTGAGAATGCTATATTATGCAATCGGCACCGCATCCGGCCGTTCAACGATTGTCTGCCTGTCTATCTGTCCTGATAGAATGGCGGAGGCAAGCTCTAGGTTGGGCATGGTTAAAATTCACGAGCAGTTATGGACATGCTGTATGGTCGGCGCCGTGATTCCCGCTGTCCCTATGCTGTGGTTGGAAGTTCACGGTGGATCACGAGAAGAAATGAGTATCGCGATGCTACGTAGGCCTAGTCTGTTATTTTTAAGTGGGTTGATGCACTTCTCGCTCCCAGTACACTTTTAAGTATACGGTAATGGAAAAAGTGGCTAGTAGGGTTCGGTATGTTCCGTGATGGGTGCACAACCACCTTTGACAGGATTCCCGCAGTCCTCGTGGACACAAGTTCGCGACCGGGCACGAGTTTTATGACTTACGCAACGGGCGTCGATCTCGGTCCGTTTTACGAGATTCCTGCAGGCCATCTTGAGGATGTGATTTTGGAGGATGAACGTTCGAAGTAGGTATCGGATATCACGAATTATTCAGAGAGGATTGCATGAATAATAAGACAAGATGCACATTTTCTTTCGAATTCAAATTATACAAGTTTTCGAGATAACCGGTTAGATTATATCCAATGGAACCAAAGTTCGAAGGAAAAATAGACATATAACGAAGTTTCGAATTAACCAAACTGAATATCGCAAATTTACGAGCCGGATAGGTTTTTTAAATATACCGTCTATGTATTTTGGAGCATTTTTGCAATCATTTCGCAAGATCGCAACAATAAATTATATCGCATTATTTCTGGACTTCAATTTGAGATATCCAAATTTATAGGTCAATATCAGAAATGAGAGGTTTCTGTTGAGTTTCGGAAGTTATCGCGAATAAACGTCTCGCAAAAAGTCAGGTTTCCGAATAATACGGTACAGAAAAATATTTCACACAAAATTAAACTCTCTTCTTGATGCCGAAAATACACGTTGAACCGATGTTGACAGTACCACTTAAGGTATCCTCAGTATGCATTTCCTTGAGGTCGTCCACGGGGAAGCCTACGCAATCGGCGGCGCCGCTTGGGTGAAACTCGCTTCATCACAATCTGTGAGCCCAGCGGCGCGGGTTTAAATGATTTAAACCGACCTCAGCGAATTTTCGTTACCTCCAACTATCCCGACATAAAAATTAGCTACTTTTCGTTACTTTCGTTACCCGTTTGTAAAATTAGCTACTTTTTCGTTACTTTTCGTTACCGGTCGACACCCTGGTATACCAACCAAAAATTACTGTCAGACCTTAATTCTTTTTTTTCTTTCTTTCTCTCTCTCTTTTTTTTGTGCAAAATTCCCTGACTATTTCCGGTTTTCCCTGACCGCAACAAAAATCCCTGACTTTTCCCGGTTTTCCCGGTCGCGTATCAACCCTGATATTTTTACACCAAAGAAAGATAACTTGAAGATGATTTATTGTAGGAATATCTTAAATGGGGTCTCTAAACCTTGAACTAAACTGTATGCGTTATACATTCGCCATTGCCACATGGCCTACAGTACGTCGTTGTACCGATCTCTGCCATCACGCGCGCTCATTGTTTCTGTCCCATCCACTTCCGTCCCTTTTCCAAAATCACTCCCACAAAAATGTCCAGCTACCGAGTGGAAAGATGTTACACATCAAAAATCATGTGCTAAGACTAATTTAACCCCTTTGAGAAGTATTTTCAATATGCATAGCACACAACACACAAGGTCGACAGTATGTAAGAGATCATATCAGTAACTAAAACCCTAAATTGGTCAAACTGCCACATAAAAATGCATTTACTCCTGGAAGTCTGTAGTGATAGAAGCCATTTTTCAGTGTTGCCTAATTCTAATAAAGGAAGCTTTTCAGTCGGTGAACACGAATTGCGCCCAATTACATTTGGCGGGAAGGCACGTTCTCAGAATGGCAAGAAACACCAAGGTAATACCATCTAAAAGTATAGCGCCACAGTATAAACTACTAGTTCTAGATATGCAAATTGTCCAAATCAGACCGATTCAGTCACACAGAACTGGTCCAGAGAGGATCAAATGGTGGAAGCTTGGTGAGGTGAAGAATACATTTGTATCTAAGCTCAATGCACTCACTGTAAATGTTGATCAACCAGCAGAGGCGATATGGAGAGAAATCGCAGACCACGTACATGCAGTGGCAACCCAAACCTTCGGAGTAACAAAGCAGGGAAAGTGGTTCGTTGATAAACAGACCTGGTGGTGGAACGAAGACGTCCAACTAGCCATCAAAGCAAAGAAGCAGGTCTTGAACACTTGGTGCCAAACAAGGCTAGCTGAAGATCTTCATCACTACAAGACTCTGAAATCAACTGCTAAAGAAGCTGTTACCAGAGCAAACCAAAACGTCTATTATCAGGCTGTATTACCAGAAGGTGCTAACAAGGTTTATCGCCTTGCAAGATCCTGTCATCGAGCAATGGAAGATATTGACGTGACTTGCAGATTAAAAACGCTAGCCACCAACCTCTTGGAGATCTAACAGACGTCCTATGTCGATGGAGAGATTATTTCAAAGAAATGTGCAATGAATAGTTTCTGCACCCATCTGCATTGAGCAGTGACCCAATTGCAGGACTTGTCCCTCAAATTACATTAGAAGAGGTGCCAAAGGCTGTAAGTAAAATGTAAAACTGCAAAGCAACCAGCCCAGATGACATACCATCTGAAATCTGGAAGTTACTAGGACAACGAGACACTGAAATTCTTACGGCACTTTTCAACCGTATCCTTGATGATGGATGCTTACCTACAATCTGGCGAACCGGTACGACCATACCAATTTGGAAGGGTAAAGGAGGAGATGGTGAGTGTTCCAATTACCGCCCAATTCACCTCCTCTGCCACACAATGAAAATCTTTGAGCGTATTCTTGACAGCCGAATACGCTACATGATCCAAATCTCTCCAAACCAATGTGGCTTTGTTAAAGGGGTTGGTACAACAGATGCAATCCATGTGGCACAGTTACTCACAGAAAAACACAGAGAAAAGAACCAACCTGTACATCTGGCATTTCCAAATCTCGAAAAGGCTTTCGACAGAGTGCCATGGGTGCCCAAAGAAATGATGGATGAATAGAATCAGCAAAGACCTCATGCATATCTGCCAACCTCGCAAACCGAAAAATCGGGAGGTTTTGAAAACGATCGATGTTTAATCATATTTCTCCACCATAGCCTATTTTCGAGGAATCAACAAAATCGCTTGGATCAGAAAATCACAATAGCCTACCGGCATATTAATGCCAACATCTAAGTTATGCACTAATAATATCACGTGTTAAACAGATACAATATTCCGCAGCCTACAACTACCTCTCATCCACAGGCTATTATGAAAACTTCTAGGAAAACACGCTGAATTAACCATCGACTATTTCAAATGAAGAGATATTCAAATCCATCTAAGCGGGACGCGTAGTTATGGGCAATAACGGCATCTATAAATTATTGATACGAAGCGAAACTGTGGTATCGAAACACACTCAACACACGTAAACTTGACCTGTTCGATGGATGACTGAAGTTTTGGCATCTCGCACTTTTAAACCGAAATTACGCGCAATATTTTTGAAAAATCGGGAGATTTAATAAGTTAAGCGGGATGGCGGGAGAAATAGTGTAAAATCTGGAGTCTCCCGCCTAAATCGGGAGAGTTGGCAGGTATGCTCATGGTATGCAGCCTCAAATCTGAAGATACCCTTGACAGGAAGAAACAGCGAAGGAAAACCAAGCAAGCGGACCATGCGCCAACGTGGGAAATACTCTAGGGAAAAAGAATATAATAATAATAATAATATGAGGCAACATTAGATGTAATTCATAGTAATGGTCCATTTTGAGACTCTTGTTGCCTTGGTATCCATATAGGCTTACACTTTTGAAGAAATTTTAATTTAATAATTTTTTAAGGATTTTTTGTTGACACTAAAATTTATGTTAGTAGCACTGATGTTTAAAATTTAAAATGAGACTCGGACGCTAGAAGAAAAATATTGAAATTTTGAACAACTTTTAGTACCTTTAGTCCATCACTACGAGTTGATATTATCTTGAAACTGATAGCAACATATAGATGTCTCTGCACTCCTACCCCTAAAACATATCCATGTTGAGAACGTTCTGAATATATCTGTTGGAAGTATTTGTATCCTAAAAATTACGGGATCGATATTTTGTTGGGCACTAATGGAGCACATTGTGCAGAGGTTCTCCGTATCCCAAGATCCTACTATTTTGTGAACTGACATATCAACTCAAATGGGACCATGCTACTTCGCTCATAAAAATAAAAATTGGATACACGATTCACTAGCCAATTGCAAAATCTTACTCTTGCAATGAATTGTGCAGACTGTATGTTATGATCTGAATGAGACTGGTAAAGTCGTAAATATAATCATTTTGTTGCATTACAAGCTGACGAATGTTAAATACTAGTTTCCTAGGCTACTCTCTGAAGCGACTTATGTGGACCGATTTGCAATCTTACTTGTATATCGTGTAACCTCTCCTGCTACAGGTTTTCTTCATTATGTATGGAAGCTTGATAAAATATGATAGAGCCAGCAAACAAGAAATTCGGAGTAGAATTATTCAGGCAAAGAATGCCTTTCATAGAAAGAAGAATCTCTTCACATACAGAAGTACAGACCTAAAAATAAGGAAAAGACTGTACGTATGGAGTGTGGCTTTGTATGGTAGTGAGACCTGGACAATAGGGAAGTCAGAAAAAAAGAAGTTGATGGCTTTTGTGGCTTGGTACTGGAGAAGAATGCTTAAGATCAGATGGATAGAACACATGACAAATGAAGAGGTATTCAGAAGAGCTGGAGAAAGTAGAAGCTTTATGAAGAGCCTGAAAACACGAAGAGCATATTTGGTATGTTGGGACACATTCTCAGACATAATAGCCTGCTAGCAAGAGTCATTGAAGGTATGTTAGAAGGGAAAAACACAAGGAGAAGACCACCACTTGCATACATCACACAGATAATGACAGACACGAACACAAAATCATATTATGAATTGAAGGAAGGAAGATTGTAGTTTTACGTGACTGTGAATCTTGTGATTATGAGCCACGGGACCTCCTTTTTACGTGGAATCCGAACCACAGGACATGGAATTTCACTTCGAAAATCTCACATGCATTGACCGGGAATCGAACCCAGACCGCCTTGGTGAGAGGCATACAGCTAGACCGCTGAGCCACCACGCCCCCTATTATGAATTGAAGAGGATGGTGGAGAATAGAGAAGATTGGAGAGTTGCTGCAAACCAGCCCCAGGGCTGTTAACTTAAGAGAGAGTATGGAACCACTACTATGCCACTTGTGAATGTACAGCATGTAATGTTTTGTTGGTATGGCCAATTTGGGAAACTGTGTAAGGAATTCTTGAAGGCAACTTTTGATTGATTTCTTCTTGTGCAAATAAAACTCGACTAAAAATACTTAACCAGCGTGGTAATAAACCTTACAACACACCTTAAAAGTCCAATAATTACTAGCAAACTGAGTGCAAGAGCTCCATGTGCAGCTGTGTCAGGCTGTCAACACTTCTAATTAAGTGACAAATGACACAAGTCATAAGGTACTGCGCCAGAATTTATTTAAGGTCATTACCAAAGAACCAATCTGGATATGAACCAAGACCCCAGAAAAAATAAAAGAGTGGATGAAAATTTTTATTTATTAAACATTCGAGAAATATGGGAAAAACTGTATGGAAATGAGTGAAATACTATACATCTTATGCAATTATGAAAGGCAAGGAGGAAGGAATGATTTAAAAACGGACATATATTCTATTATATGAATGTGGGAGGTCCATATTGCGAGAGACATCACGCCACTTGAAGCGAGAGTTACGTCATGAAAGAGGGGAAGAGACGAAGGTCGAACTGCGGACTGAAGCGAGGAGAGGTGGTAGAAGTTACGTCACACCACGAGAGGGGAGGCAGAGAGACTGGAGCTTGCCGAGTGTGGAGAACCGGACGAGAGAGTTTTTTCCAATTTGAGATTTCATCGAGTCAAGACCTCGAGAAAAAACCAGTATTCTTATAACAGTGCTACGTTTCATTAAAGTTGAAAGCAAAGAAGAGTGAAGTACAGTAAGACTGTAACTTGAGGAGCAAGCTACATCTATAAAGCAGAACGGAACAGTATAACCAAATATTACAGTGCTTATGCAAAGTTGTTCCACATCGCTTGAAACATTTCGACAAGGAGATATTCAGTATTACTACGTGTGAACGCATATTTGAACATTACATTACAAATGCAAGTTAGAAGTCAGCAACGGGGAAGTCTTAATTATATCATCAGTGAAATGAGAATTACTATGTGCTAAGCTAAAGCATAGGGAAGTGGAGACTACAAAGATGTTCAGTTGAATTCCAGAATTCACTAATATGGAAGGCGCAACAGAATATCTACGTGACGCGCAACATCACCGAACAAAACTTATACTTTTCTACAAGAGTTCTAACACATCTTGAATTACGAAAACACTTGCATAAACGACAATATTCAACCTGAGACGAGATGTCAATTCTGAAGAAACGAGATGTCAATTCTGAAGAAGCGAGATGTCAATTCTGAAGAGATGGAGAGTCGAAGCCGGACTACGGAGTGTTGGCAGAGCGAGCTGTTTCACGGCGAGGTCATTCACCGAGGACAGCATCGACCTTGTTCTACTGGGAGACGAGGCCAGCTGGTTCTGACACAAACCAGTCTTCATAGCTGTGGGCGGTTCGATGGGCTCCACGACACGTTTGGTTTGGCAGGCGAGACGCAGGTATTCTCCAGACCAGAGTCAACTTAAGGTAGTGAATGAAATTGTTTTATATCATGTAGAATTGTAGTTATGTTCTGTGATTATCCAATTGACCAACTGCATTAATTTTCAACGGCATTATTTCAACTGCATTCATTGACCAACGGCATTATTTTTTCATCAGCATTATTTCAACCGTATAATTTTGTCAAAGTAATTAAATTTGTGTAGTTCTTGTGTAGTAGTAATTTTTCGTATTTTTCTGCGGAGTTATTTTTCTTGTTCTTGAAAATTTCAGTCACTTAGACGAAATTTTGGCATAATGATGCTATTAACACTAAAGTCATATCAGAGTAAAATCGTGTAGAATTTTTCATATTTGCGTTAGATTTAATCTAATTAAATCTGTTTTATCGCAGCGATGGAATGTAGAACGAATTGTTTAAAGGAATATAGAGTGAATTGTTTAAAAGAATGTAGAGTGAATTATTTAAAAGAATGTAGAGTGAACTATTTAAAAGGAGTAGAACGTTGAACGAACTAAAGAAGGAGTAAAATTGTAAATGAAGTAAAAAGGAGTTTATTGGAGCAAATTTAAGTACAGCATATTTAAGAAGTTATGTCACGAAGTGTAAAGAATATTTCGACAACTCATGATGTTGATTCGAGTGTCAGAAATTATTTTCAACTAATTATGAACGAAAGTATTACGAAAAGCTTATACACATATGTCTAATGAGATTTAGAGCATTAAAAAAAGCATAGATGAATTTGTTAAACAAATATATTCATGGAAGGAAGTCAAACTTATATCTTTTGTTAAGAATATGAATATTTACTGATATTTCTTGAAAAGTTGTAATAAAATGTAAAGCTGAATTTAAACACGTGAAAAAGAAAGTTAACAAAGTTAATTCACAGGGTGATCAGAAAGTGAAAAGTACAGAGATTTATTGCAGAAATGGAATTATGAGCACGAGGCGAAGTTATATCAGGATATAGAGAAGAATGTTAAAGTTAGGAAGTATATGTATTGAAGTGGAAGTTTATAGTTGAAATACCGTGCAAATTAGGAGATATAAGCGTAAATGAGTTACGTATTTTTACGAAGGGAGGCTGAGGAGTCTCTAAGTTTTTCTAGTATTGATCGCAATGATTGTGAAGTTATGTGAGTGTATTAAAGGAAGATTCTGTACAGGGTGTTTAAGAGAGAAGGTAATTGTTGTATAATTATGGAAGAGGAGTGTGAGAACGAAGGTTAATGCCGTGAACTTCTAGTATTCACGTTTATCAGAAAATTATAAACACAGTAAAGAATTTCAGAAATTATTTCAGTATTTCATGATTAATAGATAAAAGTAAAAAGGAACAGTGCTTTGCTTAAATGTTTGTCACTTATGTTAAATTGATTAAGACGAGTATTTATTACTTTCAACACGATAGTTGCGGTGTATGTTTGTTATTTGATTGTTAAGAAAGTTGAGTAGATGAAAGACGTATAGATGGATAGACAATGAATGTATATATGCACATAGTTCATGAATAATTTTTGCTTAGATATGGAGCTACGGTTCAGAGTTGAAGCGGATCTGTATAAAGTAGGGTAACACTTAGTATCACGCCGTTTCACTTTTCTAACTATATCAATGCCACGTGCAAGTTTATTTTTGGAGTTACTTTTGTTAGAGTGTCAGGGAGACACCATATTCAGGGAGGAAGCCAGTTTTTGTACTTGTTTTTAGCTTAATAAACGGCTGGCGCTTTTTAGCGACTCAGTCAACTTTTATCTAAGCTGATACCGTTTTCATTGTCGTCATCGTCGAAAATAGTACTACGAGGTATAGATACAGGCGCTCACTATAGATTAGACCTTATCACCCCTCGAGATTGGAGTTTCTCGATTTGCTCTAAATGTAAATGATAGTAGAAATTTGTACCTTGGCTAGTAGTACTATTTTCTTTACGAATAATATTTATCCTGTATGTTCCTGAAATTCCCAATTTTACTTAGTAGGCATGGTAAGTTTGTGAGCTGGGTAATTTACATGTCTGCAATCCTTTATAGTGCTGTGGATATAAGTACTGATGGGTTTCTTCGGGCGCATATAGAGTAATATTTAAATGGCGTGCCCATCCGTGGGGAATTCGAAAGAGCACTCGAGAGAAGAAGTTTGGAAGTACTCGAGAGTGAGGCCATATTAGTTTGAAAAGAAAAATGCCGATCCCAAATTTAATGATTGTTGAGATGAACACAACATCAGCAGATTAGTGGAGTACATTACAGTTGTGAGGCATATTTTAAAAACCAGCTAACGACATTTGTCATGTAATATTAAATTTAAAAGTAAATTCATGTTGTTAGACATAGGTTAAGTGAGATGATAGAATGTAACGATGTCAGTTCAGTAAAATGGGACGATAAGATATACGAGATAACTCGCGATTAAAATAGATGTAAGTAGGATTAAGATGTTCAATATATTCCATCACTGGTATAAAATGCATGCGTTGGTCAATCTGGATATTCACTGGTAATTTTTGTAGTTGATACTTCCCTTATTCTCAAGAAAGAAGAATTATGTCAGCGAATGATATGACGCTCATTCGAACGATGCTCGAAACCATGAAGGAAGGTCAAAGTACGTTGACCAAAGACCTTGAAGCCCTCCACCAATTGACACACAACAACATTAAACAGATGAAAGCCGAGATTCAGAAATTAGCAGCTACTGTAAAATCAGAAGTCAAGGCAGAGTTATCAGTTGCTCAAACACTTACTAAGGCTAGTATAACATTAGCACAGGAAGAAGCTAAGTTAGCTTTAGAGAAGGCTAGAAAGGAAGATAGACTAGCTAGAGAGAAGGAAAGAGAAGAAGCCAAGTTAGCTTTGGAAGAGGCAAATAGGATAAGAGCAGAGATGAGATTAGCTCAGGAAAAAGCTCGCGAGGAGGACAGGTTAAGTCAGGAGCAGGCTAGATTAGAAGATAGAAAAATCCAAGCCGAAATAAGAGCAGCACAGGAGGAAGCTAGGAAAATACATGAGGAGGTTAGGAAAAATCAGGACAAAGCTCAGGAAGAAGCTAGGAAAATACATGAAGAAGCTAGGAAAAATCAGGAAAAGGCTCAGAGAATTTTAGAAAGGGCAGGTAATGCACAGGAAGAATTAAAAGTTTCATTTGATCAAGTCAAACAGGTCATGGCAGGAAAAGTGTTAGAAGTCCAATTAGCTAACAGTAATCACATGATAGAGCTAGAAAATAAATTACAGGCTAGTATTAGCTCCATTAAGGAAGACAACAATACTCATCATGTACACATTTCAGGGGCCCAGAACAAACTCAAGGAGCAACTTGACAATCTAAATGACACTGTTGGTGAATTACAGGTCAAATTGGAAGGTCAAAGTAAACTGATTGAAGAGGGTATAAATGTGGATATAAATGCTTCCATTGTAAAGGCAGTTACGGACATGAAGGAGGAGGTCGTAACAGTCACAACTAAAATTGTATCAGAAATTCATCATAAATTAGCAAATGACATTAAAGCTATAGAGTTATGTTCCAATATAAATGTTAGTAAGGTACGGGAAGATCTATCTAAGCGGATAGATACATTGCAAATTAATAACGTAGCCACGCTGACAGATATTGTTAATAAAACAGATTTAACTAACTCAAATGAATTTGACAAAATTAAAAGCACGGTCGATGAGATAAGCACAGAACTAGCGAAAATTCGATCAAAGCAGGATAAGGAAACAAGCGAAATAGAACAGCAATTAAGGTCACTTACGATAGGGGATGCTACATTTTCATCTACGTTAATAGCTGAAGTCAGGGAGGACATCAGAAAGGACTTGACGAGATTTTTTCAAGCAAGAGATGAAAAATTGAAAGAAGAAATAAGGAGATTAGAGGCTAAGACAGACAAGATAGAAGAGGATAAGGAAAGCGAGATTAGTCAACAGCAGATTCCGAAGTCCAATTTTAACTTTAGTCGAGAGCTATTTCAAACAGAAATAGGGGAATTTGGAGGAGACTTTGAACCTTACCAGGATAGGCCAAATGCCAATGTTATCGTGATCAAGAATAATGATGAGAAGCCGAACAAATTCAGCGGAGTAGGAAATATTACTGCTGTAGAGTTTCTGAGAGACATG
Organism: Meconema thalassinum; assembly: GCA_946902985.2. Taxonomy (NCBI): domain Eukaryota; kingdom Metazoa; phylum Arthropoda; class Insecta; order Orthoptera; family Tettigoniidae; genus Meconema; species Meconema thalassinum. The sequence continues at coordinate 176,441,949 of OX336392.1, forward strand.
AGGTCGTATTTAGAAGACAATAGAATACCTCGTGAAAGACATATGAGGGTCGTTGAAAAATACTTGGACTGAGAAGCGTTAGTATGGCACAGAGCTTTCAGGTACACCTATCAGACATTTGAAGAATTCACTATAGCTCTGCAGCAACGATTTTGAGCAAGGAACTTCAACAAGACATACGAGCCGAAATTTACTCTAAAAAGTATGCATATTCTAGTCCAACGAAATACGCAAGTTTCTTCACGAAACAATTAGCACGCTTGAAGTATTTGCAACCTCCTTTGGCGGAAGAAGACTTGGTTCATGCTATTTCATGCCAGTTACCAACGGAAGTTAGGAGGCACCTCATTTCGGCAAATGTAAAAACTTTAGAGGGAATGGCAGAAATTTTGAGGAGATTGGATCACACGTCTAATGTGTCCAACAACTCAACTGGAAACCAAAACCAGAGAGGTAGAAATCAGGAACAGAGAGAGATTCACACCATCCACATCGATCAAATGCAGCAAACAGAGGAGAACAAAAATGGAGTAGGTCCAACGAGATCAAGAATGTATGGACAAAATCGATTTCGACCAGATTATCAGAGACCTAGAGAAGGAAGACCATACCAAAATCAAAGATGGGATGAAAATCAAAGATGGAGAAATGGGATGAAAATCAAAGATGGAGAAATAGCTATCACAACAGGAACAATGATTATCGCAGAGAGGGATATTATAATCGAAATAACCCTACGAATAATTATGGATATCGGGGATATCAGAACTGGAGGAACACGAATAATTATTCGAGACAGCAACAACAGCAAAGTCAACAAAATCAAGGTTGGAGGAATAATAACAATGTAAGAAGGTATTATGATGATAGGGAAAGAAAAAGTCAAGAATACCTGAGGAATCTCAGAGAAAGGAACGCGAGAGACCAAAATCAGGGACAGCATAACCAGAATCAAGAATCTCAACCTGGAACAAGCAGAGATCGTAGGAATGAAGACCCAGGAGGGGTACAAAAAAAACCGTCAAATTCCAAAAAGTGAAGGAGGAAGAAAACAGCACCGTAACCAGACATGAAATCCAGATCAATGAGTTATATGAAGCCACGAATGAAGATCTCCTGTATGAAAGAGACGAGACGAAAACAGATAGAGTAGCGAGATTACCCATTATAGAAATCGTATCAGAAGGAGAATGCCTGAGAACACTACTAGATACGGGAGCGACAGCATCAATTTTATCAGAGAACTGTTTTCACAGATTGAAGGATGGAAATTCACTTATAGCAATGCCCGTTTCAACTATTAAAGTCAGGGGCGTATTTAACGACAAGACCATGAAATGTAAAGTCCAAGCACTAATGGAATTCTCCATAAATGAATACAAATATGAGCAGATATTCATAGTCTTGAGCCAGATAAATTTCGATGCTATTTTAGGCATTGACTTTATAACAAAGACTGGAGCTGTGATCGATTTACGAAATGGACTCATAAGATTTAATGAAGGCCAACATCAACCAGAGGATACGGAAAAGGAGGAGAATGAGTGTAGTCTGATTGACGAAACTACAGAAGAAAATCTTGTGAAGATAGTTATGGAAGTTGAAGCAGAAGGAATACCTCACTATGGCAGAAAAATTGAGAATTTTGAAGATCAGAGGAAGAAATTAGAAGAATTGGTCACGACTTATGCAGACATATTTGATAACAAGCCAGGCATTATAAGAGGATATAAATATCAGATTAAGCTCGCTGATGACACACCTTTTCAGAAGAAATTGTATCCAATTCCGGAGAAGTATCAAGCTGAAGTGACAGAGCTCATAAAAGGCATGAAAAAAAACGGGATTATAAGAAAGCAAGCCACTCCTTATTTAAACCCACTCACTGTTGTGAAGAAAGCAGATGGAAGTCTTAGACTATGTTTAGATGCCAGGGGCATAAATACTCTTCTGCTGAAAGAATTCGATAGGCCACCAAAAATTAGAGAACTACTGAGGAGATTCAAGAATAAAACCTGTTTCTCAGTGATTGATTTAACTGCAGCATTTCATCAAATAGAGCTTACAGAAGACAGTAAATGTTATACAGAGTTCATGTTCAATCAAACCTGTTATGTATACAAAAGAGTACCATATGGATTGGTAAATTCAAGTCCAGCACTGGTTCGGCCACTGTCTTGGCAAACCAGTTTTGTGTATCCCTATTTGTTTCCACTGTGTGTGGTTGTACATATCTTTATTATTTGTCTTCATTGTATTTATTCATTGTCAAGTTTGTTTTGTTTATGTTGGTTAGTTTTCATGATTCATTTGTTTTGATTACATGTTGTATTCCCACTGCCGGTGTTTCCAGTGGGATATTTTTGCTTAGAAGGTATTTTGGTATTCTAAGTTGGCCACATAGATTCTTCTTTATTCTCTATGACTTGTTTTTGAACTCTCTGCTGTGATTGGCTGCTTTAAGCCTATCAGAGGCCTCCGACTTGTGTTTGAACTCTCTACTGTGATTGGCTGCTTTCAGCCTATCCGAGGCCTCCTTGCTGTTTGTAGCGACCAATCACGTGTTTCTTCTTCGTTCTCTAAGCTTGCAGCCATGATAGAATGTTGTGCTTCGACATTGGTTGTGATCCATCGACGAATATCCAGCTAATCATTTCTATAATTGGTGCTATCTTCATAGTAACCGTGCTTAGTAATCATGTCCTATGCATATTGTGCCAATTGAAATTGACACAATATTCAAACCCTGCTGTCGGCCCTCTCCGTGGCCCGTCGGGAGCCCTCGTGTCCTGTCGGCCGGCGTCGTATTTCGTATAAAAACTTCGTTGCTGACCTCAAGATTTAAAATTTCTAAACCCGTATTAGGAAAAGAAGAAATAAAGAACAATTAGCTTCCACTTAAATGAATTTAAATTGCATGCCAGTAGACTAGTGCTACTGCATGAGACTGAAAATATTTGGAATTGTAATTGTGCATGTCAATACCTGGAATGTTGCATGTAATTGAAAATTATTGTATATTTACTATGATGGTGCTGTACCAGTTCTGTTGCATGTTTTATGTGTCTTGTACTTCTAATTGTGCATTGTAGTCGAAGAACCAATGGGCATGTAACATCTCATAATGTCATGAAAATGCCAACTTAAATTTCTGTATCTGGAGTGGAAGCTCTTTAGGTAAGGTGCTTGTGTGTTTTTGCAACGGTTGGCAACGCGTAATTCGCGCATGGCTTTTCATTTGTTTCTGCTAAAGCTTCTGTTCACTGCGCATGTGCAAGCAGCAACAGAAGTGCTGTAGAAAACAAAAGGAGAGTCAGAAGCATTCAACTATGGGGACCTGAATTGGTCGGAAGTGTTCCGTAGGCTAGGCCTCGGAGGCCATAAACGCGTCGTTGGATAAGCAAAGGTAATGAAGAATATTGTGATTATTCTATTCGCAGCGGTTTCGGAGTGTTTTCCGGTTCATATTATAATTTTATTTTTTTAATTATTGAATTCATAGTCTGGTGTCGTCTGACCAATATGCTTTAACGAAGTTACGGCATTATGTTTTTATCTACGAGGCTAGTATAGCCAGAATTCCTTTCTTTCTTGTGGCGATTTGTTTTATTTTAATCTGGGTCCATTGCTCTATTATTCGACCTAAGTTTGGTTATATCTTGCCAATATTTTTCTCGCCGCCAAAAATTAATGTTATCCTTGGCTGATCGTCATTTGTTTGGATTGGTCAGAATTGAAACATTTTCTGCCCGTCTGAATACTGCTGTTTTCTGGCGTCATCTATAACGCGAGTTTGAAACAACTATGAAATAATTAATTATTTTGTGAAATGTAATTATCTCGCGATTCCTGAAGGTTCAGCTATACATTTTAGTGCTTGGATTGCAAGGTTGCCAAACGGTGTATCATTGTTAGCCGCCATTGGAGAATATATTTGCCTAGAGCATAATTTTAATGATTGGTTTCTTCTTCTAGCCTGTCTGACATTTGTATTTGTTCTGTTTTAAAGAATATATTTTGGCGGTTGTTGTATTTTATGAAATCGTCTTTCATTTAATTAAATTATAAACGACACATGGATTGAACAGTAAGACTGAATTGATTGAGCAACGTGAACCATATTGAGAAGCAGCATCGTAGTACCAATGCTTGGTAACAAGCAAGAATATACATTTACATTTCTTCACGAATACCACTACAGGGACGTAGGATTGATTGGTCAGCACTCAACAGAGCAGAAATACTCCCTTGAAGAAGACAGGTTATGTTAACGATAAAATATACGTAGCAGAGCGAACAGGGTCTGTCAGGTTGTAGACCACTTCGGCCGATGAGTTCCAAACCCAGCCCTCCACACAACGGGTAATCCGGCGTTTGTCTTCATACGGGACAGAATTATGGTAGCAGAGCGTGGTTTACGATTTTCTGCAGCCGGCAGATCTTGATAAACATAACTTAAAGTTGCGGTGAGTTACGGGCAAAGTTGTAACATTTAATATTAACTTAATCAGTTAGGTAGGGGTCTAACCAGTGTTATTACTAATGGATGCATTGTGTTCTTGCTTTCATGCTAATGTACGGGTTCGAAGCGTTGCTGGCATTCTCCAGTATGTTGTGCATACTGAAGACGAGTCAAGTCCAGTTGGATAACTGGCACTCAAGGGCATATGACTTCTCAAGTGATGGTGTTGGCTTGGCTGTTGGCCTATGTTTGGTTATCTGGATGGTGTTGGTGCTGCAGGAGATCGCGAGGTAAGCCCAGATAATACAGTGTTTTATTTTAAGTAATTTCTATTTTACCTCTGCACAGTGGCAAGCAAAGAGCTCATAGCTTCTTCTGCTGTGTAAAGTTCGAGTGATTGGAAAAGTGCTACAATTGTACCGTGCTGAAATATTTCTGGCAGTGTTGCCAAAGTGATCTCGTGAAAATAGTAGTTCCGGTGAATTGCCGAGTGATTCTAAAAGTCATCTGGAGGAGAGTTATCAATTTAGTTGCGAGTAATCCTCTGTGCTCAGGTGGGTAGTGCTGAGTTGTAACCTGATTTTAGTAGTACAACGGTCTTATGTACTTTCAGTGAACGTGCAGGTGAACTTCGGTTGTGTACTGTAAGTGCCTACAGCAGCGAGTGCAGTGTTATGGAGAGTTGATCTAGGTCGGGTGATGGGAAATTTCTTGAAATTTTATTTCAGCTTAGCAGTGAAGCAGCTGTGGATTTCATTTTCAGCGGAGAATTTTCCAGGTTCTAAATCGTTTCGAGGATTGAGATTCCTTCTTGTTGAGGTTAAGTGTTACATCAATTGTGAGGTTGGTACTTATTAGATCAGCTGTTCAGTGCAATGTGATGCCGAGGTCATGGTGTCAGCAGCGAGTGGGTGCTAAGAAGAGATGGTAGTGGTGTACTATTGCTTAATCATGGAGAGGTTTTGATCTTCAGTTGGTGAATTGTAAAAATTGAAAAATTTATTTAGGTTCAACTTCGAAATTTGATTTGGCGGGTGAAGAAGAACGTGCCTGGACATGTGTGAATGATATTGGCGTGAGTGCTAGTGTGTTTGTTGTGGTGAGAGGTTAGGGCGTTACATGCGCCTCAGGAGTAGTGGGTGTTTTTGGTGGTGTTGATGTCGGGCATTCTGCGCTCTCTCTGACCCTTAATGTTGCTTGGGCTGGAGTGCCCCGTTCATCAAGGTTATTTTTAGTGCTAAATATTTTTTACTTAGTGAGTGTGAGTGCCTTGACTGATTGGTACTCGATATCCTGTGTGGATATTTGGTTTTCTGGTAGAATATTTCGTTCTCTCGTACTAACTGTGGTTGGTATTTGTTAGTATTGTTTGGCGACATGGCTGTGTTGAGCAGTGGTGTCTTTTGGGGAGTTGGAGTTAGTTAAGGTACTGCTGATGAAGTGATACCAACCTAGCGGAAGTACCCAGTCTCTGTTTGTTATGATTCTGGTGCTTTCAGTGAGGGTTGGTGATGTCGACATTGCTATGCTCTTCTGACTCTTGATGTCGTTCGGGCTGGTGATGGTCGTACATCATACGTTTCAGTGTTTGAGGGTATTTTGTTTGTTTTTATTTCAGGTGTGTTAAGTGCCTTTTTGGTACTTGGTGCTTCGGTGTGAGTACTTGTTAAGTTGGTATTCTGAGTGAGTATTGGCAAGTCTTGTTGTTGTAAATTTAGTGTCCTTATTTGGTAAGTACTCTTATGGGTATTTGTGTATCGAGGTGTGATTCTTGGGATTATGCTTGTCGGTACTACTGTGCTGGTACTTGGTAGTGTTTATTGTCTAGCTTAGTATTTCTGTGGAAATATTAGAAGGTAATTGGTTAGTTTTTCTTGGTCGGTACTTCTGTGTCGATACTTGAGAAGCATTATCAAGGGTATTTTCTTGTTGTCATTTTGATAGTATCTAGTAGGTATTTGTTGTTTTCCTCGTTGGTTGGTGCTATTTTATGGGAAGTGGTACTAGCCAGTCTTGGTCTATTGTTTTGGTTCCTCATTGGTTGGTACTGTTTTATGGGGAATAGTGCTAGCTAATCTTGGTCCTTGTTAAGGTTAGGTGGGTATGGGAGTGAGTTAGTTCGTCGAGTTGGTTTCAGGAGGGTGGTTCCCTGAAGTCCAGGATAGTGAATTCCAGGATGATTATTCCCTGATGATGTGAGATGGTTGTCGAGTGGTGCCTATTGACCTTATTAAGATACTTCGTGGAAGGTATATGCAGGCGGGTACTTCGTGTGAAGTATATGCAGGCAGATGTTTTCCTTTCGCTGCGACACGTGGCAGGTGTTTAGGCCAGTTTCTGAAGACGACTGGAAGTTTATCTATTCGGAATTCGAAGGACGGAATGTTATGAAGCTTAGTATGCTTTCAGTGGTGAACTGTGGATTTGCAGGATGGCTGGAGGAAGTTTAGAGTTCGACGGAAGGTCTGGTTCTGAAATTGATTAGTTGGGAAAATTTAAAATTTTGTCTGGTTATACAGACGTCATGGGCACCTACGGACGGTTGGTTGCTGTTTAGTGACCCATGATGATTAGTTGGTTGCATTAAGTGACCCATGGTGAGTATGGGTTGGGATGATTGACCCAGTGAAGAATGGTTGCTGTTTAGTGACCCATGATGATTAGTTGGTTGCATTGAGTGACCTATTGGAAGGTTGGTAGCAGTCTTGCTACCTGTGATGAATTGGTGCTGATTGGTTGCACTGTGATTGATAAGGAGTAGACTGTGTGTCATAATTGGTTACACTAAGGTTCGGTGCATGAAGTGAGCATGCTGACTGTGAAATAATGGGCTGTGAAGGTTGGTCATGGTGCGGAGTTGAGCAGCACTGTGACGTTTAGACGATGGTTGAGCGGATTGTTGATTGAGTTATTGACTGGGTGTTGAGTGGATTGTTTGGTGTTGAATGAGGATTAGGTTGATGATCGGAGGTTATGGCAGAATTGTTGAATGTTGTCAAGTGTTGTTTGTGAGTGTTGCGTGTTGTCGCAGGGGCTGATGTCTGAAAGGTGTGAGGAATGAGAAGTGTTTCGTGACTTGAGAGTGAGGTTATGGCTTATGTGGTCATCTCTTGATTGGAGTTAATGATTGTCTATGATGACTGAGTGTTGCGGTCGTGCCATAGAAGTAGGGTTTCTTGTGTGAGTTGTCCTGGCGAAGTGATGTTAATTTTCAAAATTTTGTTGCTGGTAAGCTTGTTGAACTGTGTTTGTTCGGTTCTGTGTCTGCTGCGAGTGGTCACATGTAAAAGTTAAAGCCATGCTGAAGCCTGTGTATTTGAGCCTATAAGGTCAATCAATTCAATATACCTGTATTGTCTGGGACTTCCCAGAAGGTATTGTGGTACCTTATACCTTTAATTAATTAATTTACTTGAGAGCCAAAGTCACCATGTCATTGAGAGGTTATGTGATTTAAGCACGTTTCGAATCCCATTAATTAATTCATATTAGAATGTGAACGCAGGATTTTGGTGGGAAACTTGATTTTCTTTGCCCCAGCATCGGTATGTGATGTTCGTTTCCTATGCCCCCTTCTGTTGTTAAATTTTATTTCTTGACTAAAGTTTTCTGATCGAAAGTTGTACTGGAAGTTGATAACCTGCTTCAGTACCAAATGAAGATGATACTTGAAATGTGACCAAGTTGTCATGGGAGTGAAATTCGATAATAATGTTCTTCGAAGTATGCGATTAGTGCGCGTTCTAGCGGTTGGAATGAAACGACATGGTGACTGGTGATAAAATCTAACCATGGTGCAATGTTTGGTGGTGCTCCCTTCTGCTGTGTTTTGATTGTGTTCTAGTTGCCTTTCATCTTGGGTGGCGGTAGCAAGAGCTCTGGCTGCTGTCACCATACACGAACTAACATCTGGTGGAGGTGTCTGCCATTCTGCTGGTCGGAGTGGAGGTGCCTGCTACCACAACGTGAAGATGCCTAGCTGTGACAGACATGTCAGTCTGTCAGTCGGTGAGCCCTTGCATGCGCCCTGCGGAATCAACTGCTGAACCCCTGGTTGACCTTTCGCAGAGGGAGAACTGTGCCAATTGAAATTGACACAATATTCAAACCCTGCTGTCGGCCCTCTCCGTGGCCCGTCGGGAGCCCTCGTGTCCTGTCGGCCGGCGTCGTATTTCGTATAAAAACTTCGTTGCTGACCTCAAGATTTAAAATTTCTAAACCCGTATTAGGAAAAGAAGAAATAAAGAACAATTAGCTTCCCCTTAAATGAATTTAAATTGCATGCCAGTAGACTAGTGCTACTGCATGAGACTGAAAATATTTGGAATTGTAATTGTGCATGTCAATACCTGGAATGTTGCATGTAATTGAAAATTATTGTATATTTACTATGATGGTGCTGTACCAGTTCTGTTGCATGTTTTATGTGTCTTGTAGGCCTACTTCTAATTGTGCATTGTAGTCGAAGAACCAATGGGCATGTAACATCTCATAATGTCATGAAAATGCCAACTTAAATTTCTGTATCTGGAGTGGAAGCTCTTTAGGTAAGGTGCTTGTGTGTTTTTGCAACGGTTGGCAACGCGTAATTCGCGCATGGCTTTTCATTTGTTTCTGCTAAAGCTTCTGTTCACTGCGCATGTGCAAGCAGCAACAGAAGTGCTGTAGAAAACAAAAGGAGAGTCAGAAGCATTCAACTATGGGGACCTGAATTGGTCGGAAGTGTTCCGTAGGCTAGGCCTCGGAGGCCATAAACGCGTCGTTGGATAAGCAAAGGTAATGAAGAATATTGTGATTATTCTATTCGCAGCGGTTTCGGAGTGTTTTCCGGTTCATATTATAATTTTATTTTTTTAATTATTGAATTCATAGTCTGGTGTCGTCTGACCAATATGCTTTAACGAAGTTACGGCATTATGTTTTTATCTACGAGGCTAGTATAGCCAGAATTCCTTTCTTTCTTGTGGCGATTTGTTTTATTTTAATCTGGGTCCATTGCTCTATTATTCGACCTAAGTTTGGTTATATCTTGCCAATATTTTTCTCGCCGCCAAAAATTAATGTTATCCTTGGCTGATCGTCATTTGTTTGGATTGGTCAGAATTGAAATATTTTCTGCCCGTCTGAATACTGCTGTTTTCTGGCGTCATCTATAACGCGAGTTTGAAACAACTATGAAATAATTAATTATTTTGTGAAATGTAATTATCTCGCGATTCCTGAAGGTTCAGCTATACATTTTAGTGCTTGGATTGCAAGGTTGCCAAACGGTGTATCATTGTTAGCCGCCATTGGAGAATATATTTGCCTAGAGCATAATTTTAATGATTGGTTTCTTCCTCTAGCCTGTCTGACATTTGTATTTGTTCTGTTTTAAAGAATATATTTTGGCGGTTGTTGTATTTTATGAAATCGTCTTTCATTTAATTAAATTATAAACGACACATGGATTGAACAGTAAGACTGAATTGATTGAGCAACGTAAACCATATTGAGAAGCAGCATCGTAGTACCAATGCTTGGTAACAAGCAAGAATATACATTTACATTTCTTCACGAATACCACTACAGGGACGTAGGATTGATTGGTCAGCACTCAACAGAGCAGAAATACTCCCTTGAAGAAGACAGGTTATGTTAACGATAAAATATACGTAGCAGAGCGAACAGGGTCTGTCAGGTTGTAGACCACTTCGGCCGATGAGTTCCAAACCCAGCCCTCCACACAACGGGTAATCCGGCGTTTGTCTTCATACGGGACACATATGATTCATATTTTGTTAGGGCAGTGACATTTTGGTGATTGTCGGTCTCATCAGACCATGCTTGTTACTGCTACGCGCCATGTTGACGAATCCTTCAATCCGTGGCGTCGGATAGTTTGTTGTAACCTGTTTACTTCTGATCTTCATCTACTGCCTAACAATTTGTCATCACGCGTATGAATGATGTTGCTTCGTGTGATAAGTAATTCATCGATTGTCTGGAAGCATGTGCCACAAGGCCAGGCACCATCACTAAATGGAGGTTGACGCTAGGCTCAACTGCTTTACTATTGTGACAATACCGTGCGATTGGCATATCCCGGTATTTGTATGACAGCAACTACTTTGACTTCCTGCGTTTCACACATAATTTGTTTAATTAACAATTCATTTTGGGCTTATGGTATCGGCGCATCACTGTAAGTCAGTCCTGGTTCGACGACACATTCTCGTTCCATGCGACCTGTTTTTTTCATTATTTGTTGCAACCACACTTGTGTTGCAAATTCAAACTATACCATTCTTTGGAACCGCCTTGTATTGTATGCCGCTCCTTGATGTACTGATCTGCAGCTACGTTCAAGACAATATATGTGTTTTAGGCTCAAGACTTACGTGTGTTAATTCCATACGAGTGTTTCTTCAATTGTGTAAATTTGTGCCAGTGTTTCTCATATATTTATGTGCCACCTTTGAATATTTGTTTTATGTGCCACCTATTGATAATATATCTTATTATTAGTTATTGGTTGTGTTGTGTCCTTTATGCCTTCCTGGACCTCCTTATTTGGTGACAATAATATTGTCTGGTCCTCCACATGTTTGCTAGATTGTTATGCGACCTTTTGTAAAGTCAACCCTTTTTATTATCACATCATTATCTAATGCTTTGGCCAACAAACCCTTATACATTGTCCACTATTACCAGAATATTCTTGGTGGGTTGTTGACTTCCCGCGTTGGCCATTACAAGCACTTATTAGAGCCTTGGATGACAAGTTGAGTGAAGAAGTGAAACAATTTGCCATTTGCTACGTGGATGATATTATCATATCTTCAGAGACACCAGAGCAACATTTCATGCATTTGACGAAGCTATTTGATAACCTCAGAAGTGCAAACATCAAGGTGAAATTGAATAAATGCCATTTCTTTCAAGAAAAGATCAACTTTCTTGGGCATACTATAGACAGATTTGGTTACCATCCGAATGAAGACAAGATTGAAGCGATATTGAAATTTCCAAAACCCAAGAAAATCAAAGACATCCGAGCTTTTGCGGGTCTTTGTCAGTTTTTCAGTAGTCATTGTCCACGTTATTCAGAGATCATGGCACCACTACATGAGCTTCTAAAGAAAAACAATAGATGGAAATGGGATGCAGCTGCTGAGAATGCCTTTATTCAAGCAAAGGAAATGCTCAGAGATAACATCAAGTTAGAGTACCCAGATTTTGAAAGAACATTCATCATAGAAACGGACGCTTCACGAATTGGTATTAGCGCAGTCTTATATCAGAAGGATCAAGAAGGCAATCCTCACTATATTTCATTCAGCAGTAGGAAGTTACGCACGCACGAGCTGAATTACTACACGACGGAGCTTGAAGCTTTAGCCGTCATAAATGCTCTACAAAATTGGAAGAAATTATTGCTGGGACACAAGATTATAATCAGAACGGATCACAAAGCACTAGAATTCATGTTGAAGTCAGACTTGTCAAGCGATAGGATGACCAGATGGACCATGTTTTTGCAACAATTTGATGCCACGATAGTTCATGTTCCTGGTAAAGACAACCTACTAGCAGATATTCTTTCCAGACATCCGATTTCTGAGAAAGATGTGAGAATTAATGTTATCCAGACAGATGCAGAAGATCAGGAAACGCTGGATAAACTGAGAAGAATTCCTCTTTTTCAAAAGAAGCATGCACCATTCAGGAACATTTATAGATTTTTGTCAGGGAGAATGACAAGTTGGCACGCCTCATACTTCGAAACAAGAAGGAAAGCTAGACACTATATTCTCGTGGGAGAAACTGTATGTAAATACATCAATGCCAAACACACGAAAGTACGAGTTGCTATTCCACCAGAACTTATTGTGCCACTAATTTGGTTAGTACACAAAAGTATAGGTCACGGAGGAGTTGACAAAACATACTATACCATGTTAGAAAAGTTCTATTGGATTAATATGAGAGAATCCATAACCATAGTAATCAGATCTTGTGAACTGTGTCAGAAAAATAAATATAATTCTGAACTATTGAAGGAGAGGCCTAAAGCAATTATTCCTACGAAACCACTGGAATTGTTTAGTCAGGATATTTTTGGACCTGCACCTAAAGGAGACAGAGGAAACCAGTATGTGTTAGTTACAATGGATGTATTCTCCAAAATTGTAATGCTTAATCCCATGCAGAAAGCAACAACGAAAAATGTTTTATATCACCTGGAGAGGAACATTATCCCAAAGTTGGGAAAACCAGAGAAACTTTTAACAGACCATGGAACGCAATTCACCTCTGCAGAATTTCAGGGAGCGATGGATAGGTTGGATATTGTTCACCTATTTTCATCAGTTCGAAGCCCAGAGACGAATCCTATTGAAAGAACAATGCTTGAATTTTCAAAGTACATTCGCTTGTATAGTGCAGATAATCATGCGAATTGGGTGAAGATTGTACCACTAGTGGAATTTTGCATCAATAACACGAGACATGAGAGCACCAACGATATTCCAGTTATGTTGCATTTTGAAGAGAAACCCGTACGACCATGGAACGGAATCTTCAATATTCCGGAAGATAACGCACCACCGATGGACCAGAGAATCGAAGAAGCGAGGGTCCAGTTGAACAAAGCGGCTGAGAAGAGATTAAAACGTTTAGAAGGGAAGAGATTCAGTGGACCGCTACGAGAAGGAGACCTTGTATTAGTCAGGATTCCTGTGAAAGCTGACGTACTGAAGAAGGTGTATATCAAATTCAGTAGCCTTTTCAGAGGACCGTTCAAAGTAGATACAGTCTACGGTAACAATTGCTATAAAATTGTAAGAGTTGAAGATAACAGATCCATTGGAAAATTCAACCATTCCAAATTGAAAAGATTTTACCCAAAGATACAGTAAAATAAATAAATTCAGTCTCAAGAACAGAGAAACTTACTGTTATTAAAGAAAGTACAGGCTATACTTAACTTTAAATTAGCAACGGGGAAATGCGCCAGAATTTATTTAAGGTCATTACCAAAGAACCAATCTGGATATGAACCAAGACCCCAGAAAAAATAAAAGAGTGGATGAAAATTTTTATTTATTAAACATTCGAGAAATATGGGAAAAAATGTATGGAAATGAGTGAAATACTATACATCTTATGCAATTATGAAAGGCAAGGAGGAAGGAATGATTTAAAGACGGACATATATTCTATTATATGAATGTGGGAGGTCCATATTGCGAGAGACATCACGCCACTTGAAGCGAGAGTTACGTCATGAAAGAGGGGAAGAGACGAAGGTCGAACTGCGGACTGAAGCGAGGAGAGGTGGTAGAAGTTACGTCACACCACGAGAGGGGAGGCAGAGAGACTGGAGCTTGCCGAGTGTGGAGAACTGGACGAGAGAGTTTTTTTTCCAATTTGAGATTTCATCGAGTCAAGACCTCGAGAAGAAACCAGTATTCTTATAACAGTGCTACGTTTCATTAAAGTTGAAAGCAAAGAAGAGTGAAGTACAGTAAGACTGTAACTTGAGGAGCAAGCTACATCTATAAAGCAGAACGGAACAGTATAACCAAATATTACAGTGCGTATGCAAAGTTGTTCCACATCGCTTGAAACATTTCGACAAGGAGATATTCAGTATTACTACGTGTGAACGCATATTTGAACATTACATTAAAAATGCAAGTTAGAAGTCAGCAACGGGGAAGTCTTAATTATATCATCAGTGAAATGAGAATTACTATGTGCTAAGCTAAAGCATAGGGAAGTGGAGACTACAAAGATGTTCAGTTGAATTCCAGAATTCACTAATATGGAAGGCGCAACAGAATATCTACGTGACGCGCAACATCACCGAACAAAACTTATACTTTTCTACAAGAGTTCTAACACATCTTGAATTACGAAAACACTTGCATAAACGACAATATTCAACCTGAGACGAGATGTCAATTCTGAAGAAACGAGATGTCAATTCTGAAGAAGCGAGATGTCAATTCTGAAGAGATGGAGAGTCGAAGCCGGACTACGGAGTGTTGGCAGAGCGAGCTGTTTCACGGCGAGGTCATTCACCGAGGACAGCATCGACCTTGTTCTACTGGGAGACGAGGCCAGCTGGTTCTGACACAAACCAGTCTTCATAGCTGTGGGCGGTTCGATGGGCTCCACGACACGTTTGGTTTGGCAGGCGAGACGCAGGTATTCTCCAGACCAGAGTCAACTTAAGGTAGTGAATGAAATTGTTTTATATCATGTAGAATTGTAGTTATGTTCTGTGATTATCCAATTGACCAACTGCATTAATTTTCAACGGCATTATTTCAACTGCATTCATTGACCAACGGCATTATTTCCAACTGCATTATTTTTTCATCAGCATTATTTCAACCGTATAATTTTGTCAAAGTAATTAAATTTGTGTAGTTTTTGTGTAGTAGTAATTTTTCGTATTTTTCTTCGGAGTTATTTTTCTTGTTCTTGAAAATTTCAGTCACTTGGACGAAATTTTGGCATAATGATGCTATTAACACTAAAGTCATATCAGAGTAAAATCGTATAGAATTTTTCATATTTGCGTTAGATTTAATCTAATTAAATCTGTTTTATCGCAGCGATGGAATGTAGAACGAATTGTTTAAAGGAATATAGAGTGAATTGTTTAAAAGAATGTAGAGTGAATTATTTAAAATAATGTAGAGTGAACTATTTAAAAGTAGTAGAACGTTGAACGAACTAAAGAAGGAGTAAAATTGTAAATGAAGTAAAAAGGAGTTTATTGGAGCAAATTTAAGTACAGCATATTTAAGAAGTTATGTCACGAAGTGTAAAGAATATTTCGACAACTCATGATGTTGATTCGAGTGTCAGAAATTATTTTCAACTAATTATGAACGAAAGTATTACGAAAAGCTTATACACATATGTCTAATGAGATTTAGAGCATTAAAAAAAGCATAGATGAATTTGTTAAACAAATATATTCATGGAAGGAAGTCAAACTTATATCTTTTGTTAAGAATATGAATATTTACTGATATTTCTTGAAAAGTTGTAATAAAATGTAAAGCTGAATTTAAACACGTGAAAAAGAAAGTTAACAAAGTTAATTCACAGGGTGATCAGAAAGTGAAAAGTACAGAGATTTATTGCAGAAATGGAATTATGAGCACGAGGCGAAGTTATATCAGGATATAGAGAAGAATGTTAAAGTTAGGAAGTATATGTATTGAAGTGGAAGTTTATAGTTGAAATACCGTGCAAATTAGGAGATATAAGCGTAAATGAGTTACGTATTTTTACGAAGGGAGGCTGAGGAGTCTCTAAGTTTTTCTAGTATTGATCGCAATGATTGTGAAGTTATGTGAGTGTATTAAAGGAAGATTCTGTACAGGGTGTTTAAGAGAGAAGGTAATTGTTGTATAATTATGGAAGAGGAGTGTGAGAACGAAGGTTAATGCCGTGAACTTCTAGTATTCACGTTTATCAGAAAATTATAAACACAGTAAAGAATTTCAGAAATTTTTTCAGTATTTAATGATAAATAGATAAAAGTAAAAAGGAACAGTGCTTAGCTTAAATGTTTGTCACTTATGTTAAATTGATTAAGACGAGTATTTATTACTTTCAACACGATAGTTGCGGTGTATGTTTGTTATTTGATTGTTAAGAAAGTTTAGTAGATGAAAGACTTATAGATGGATAGACAATGAATGTATATATGCACATAGTTCATGAATAATTTTTGCTTAGATATGGAGCTACGGTTCAGAGTTGAAGCGGATCTGTATAAAGTAGGGTAACACTTAGTATCACGCCGTTTCACTTTTCTAACTATATCAATGCCACGTGCAAGTTTATTTTTGGAGTTACTTTTGTTAAAGTGTCAGGGAGACACCATATTCAGGGAGGAAGCCAGTTTTTGTACTTGTTTTTAGCTTAATAAACGGCTGGCGCTTTTTAGCGACTCAGTCAACTTTTATCTAAGCTGATACCATTTTCATTGTCGTCATCGTCGAAAATAGTACTACGAGGTATAGATACAGGCGCTCACTATAGATTAGACCTTATCACCCCTCGAGATTGGAGTTTCTCGATTTGCTCTAAATGTAAATGATAGTAGAAATTTGTACCTTGGCTAGTAGTACTATTTTCTTTACGAATAATATTTATCCTGTATGTTCCTGAAATTCCCAATTTTACTTAGTAGGCATGGTAAGTTTGTGAGCTGGGTAATTTACATGTCTGCAATCCTTTATAGTGCTGTGGATATAAGTACTGATGGGTTTCTTCGGGCGCAGTACCCACTTGGGGCTTCCTATGACATGCAGCCAGAATTGCTCGGGGATTTCCACAGCATGCGGCCATAAGTGCAAAACCTTAAATTATACCTCCTGTATTTCTGCTGAAACTGAAATATCTACAGATGGACCTCTCTTCCAAAAATAAATAATTTTGATGCAAATCAAGATCAGATTAAACTTGTAGTGGATGCAAGCAAAAGCCCACGCAGTGAGAATGTTTTACTTCTCACTACGTACAAATTCACAACGCTAAATGAGAGGGCTTTTTCACATCCTATCTTCCGTGATACTTTAGGTGCCACCATAAGGTAGAATGCTACTGACAAAACGGGCATGCAGAGAAAAGGTCAACTCACTTAAAATTTTAAATACCGATATAATGCATAGATTTTACTGAGCTCCATTTATCATGTTTTATGTTTGCTCTTGATGACATTAACAGTGTTGCCTAGCTTTGAAGCTATTTTACAGTGTTGCCTTCTTAACAATTATAATTGTACATTTCAGTTGGATATACATCTTAATCACATGTAATTTGAAACTCAGCAATTTTTTCTAGGTTTATGCCGTGTATTGTGTGAGGTTTTTTCTAGGAACACCAAGCTGGCTCATCAGCGGACTCTTGGCGTCCGAGCCCAGACCCCCACAGGAAAACGAACTGTGCACTACCTCCCTTATTATGAAGCGCACGTGCATTTCTTAACTGCAGACACCAAGAGCCTGCTGATGAGCCAGCTTGGTGTTCCTAGGCAAAACCCCCACACAAGACACGGCACAAACCTAGAAAAATTGCTGCGTTTTAATTCACTGGCCATGAAAGCCAATACACCATCTTTTTGGAAGCCTTTATAGGGAGGTTTTGGCTGCTTGAGCTTTTAGTTCTCGCAGTAAAGCGGCGCAGGTGTGCTCCATAAAGAGGGAGGTAGAGCGCAGTTCACTACTCCTGTGGGGGCCCGGGCGCGGACACCAAGAACCCGCTGATGAGCCAGCTTGGTGTTCCTAGGCAAAAGCCCCACACAAGACACGGCACGAACCTAGTAAAATTGCTGCGGTTTAATTCACTGGCCGTGAAAGCCATTATACCATCTTTTTGGAAGCCTTTATAGGGAGGTTATGGCTGCTTGAGCTTTTAGTTCTCACAGTAAAGAGGCGCAGGTGCGCTCCATAAAGAGGGAGGTAGCGTGCAGTTCACTACTCTTGTGGGAGTCCGGGCATGGACACCAAGAGCCCGCTGATGAGCCAGCTTGGTGTTCCTAGGCAAAACCCCCCACATAAAACACGGCATAAACCTAGAAAAATTGCCGAGTTTTAATTCACGGGCTGTGAAAGCCAATATACCACATGTAATTCATTTAAGTTTCTTTTACATATTCCAGTAATTGGAATTATCTAGTGTTGACCAACTGAAAGCTACAATCACAAATTTGATGAGATTCCTGCAAAACAAGAAGGTTCCTGTGTTGTCATCTAGACTACTTGTCAGGTATGACTGGCTACTGTGAATGTTCAGTCGTCAACAATCCTATAAAACAAGGCTTGGGCATCTTGGTCATCAGCCCTGTGTATTCGGGTGTGTCTGATAACCTGAGTTTCTGTGGTGACTAGTAGATTGTGTGGTGATATCCTAGCATTTGCCTGGAGAGAGTGTAGGAAAGCCACACTCAGATGACTTGCTGCAGTGAGCAAGGGCCATGCTGCGGGGCATAATAAAACAAAGCATGGAAGTATGATCGAGGTACACAACACTGTTGATATCTTTGTGTTGATAATACTTCAATGTTTGTGTTTAGTCCGAGTGTGTTCATAGTTTTTCTCCTTATATCTTGTGTTGCCTGTCACGCAGACACGACGAGTCGCCAGTCTTTATACAGCGCACTAGCAATTGCCATTAATAGTTATTTTTGACAACAATAAAGCATAACATTGTGAAAACGTCTACTTAGCTAAAATAAGATATGAGTGCCATTGTGCTCGGTTACAACTAATGTTTAGAACATTTAATTTTTGCCAGTTTCAGGAAGTGTTTTGTGCATTTTATAAATTATATTAGAAACAAATAAAGATTTCAATAAATTACTTCAGTGGCATGGTAAAATAGAAAGCAGATCAAAATTCAGCATGTAAACATATCAACCCTATATCAAAGAAAATAATTTGATCTTTGCAGACGTGCATAACTTATGTGTGTTTTTATTGTATTAACCTAAATAAAGGGTCGATAAACATATGACATTAATTCAGCTATGGTTTGAAACCTTTCCATATTCAATAAACTGCCATTTATAATAATTATGGCTTCATCCATTCAATTATCACTCATGCTATTCTCTTGGGTGTTGGGGAGTAGGCCTGTAACTACAAGGTCTACAAAATGAGAACAGTCCTCATACTAAAGGAAGCAATGATTACCAAGAGATAACATCCAGCATCTACTCATCTTACCTTACGTTAGACCATCAACTCCAGATGGTTACATGTGCCATTTTCCTGATGCAGAGGGGTACATGGGCCTCAATCAAGGAACGTGGTAGGATTTTGTTGACCTAAAGGAACAGGTGAACATCAAGGAAATTAGAAAGGAAAAAGATTTACTTGTCAATCTTAATTATAGGATTTTGAGGCCCACTACCTTCCTCAAGCAACTAAAGCATTGCTATGTGCTGCCTCAGTTTGGTACGTTGAAAATAAATAACTGGAAAAGAAATCTATAATTTTTGGTATTCCAATAGTTGAGATAATGTTTCCAAGAACTTTCATTTCATACAATCATATGTGTTCATATCTTGAAGTACATGGACATCAGTTAGACTCTTTTGATAAGAAGTTTGTCCAGCAGTTTTGTGCTTGTTTCTTACTGTTCGTTACATATTCACCTTGTCATGTGTGATTCTTGTAATTTAAAAATTGTTAAATATATGCCAATTAAAACATATCGATTCATATATTAAAGGTACATATTTCAACCTAGCAATGAGGACTTCTTCAGCCAATATTAAGAATTAAAGTATTATTGCTATCTACTAACTAATGTAGGACGAGTAAAAATATATATTAAATACATTATAATTACATATAAAATAATGTAATGAAATGGATATCCTTATGAAGAATATAACATTATTTAAATATAATTTAGGGCTTCACATGAGAAATTCAAAAATCAAAATCAGGTAATTTAGAATATCAAATTAGCAATGTGTTTGCATGATAATCTATGTTTGATATTCTAAATTACCCGAATTTTATTTTGGAATTTTTCATGTGAAGCCCTATACACTATTATATTTAAATAATGTTATTCTCTTTGTAAGGATATCCATTTTGTTACATTATTTATTATAATATTCAATATATATTTTTACTCGTCCGACATTAGTTAGTAGACATAGATATAGCAATAATACTTTAATTCTTAATATTGGCTATAGAAGACCTCGAAACATGTACCTTTAATATATGAATAGATATGTGTTAATTGGCATATATTTAACAATTATTTTTAAACTTCATCTATCAATACGGATATCACAAAATGCTAATGTGTCTTTGATTCTTGCAATACACTATACCACAGGTGTACAAAATGAGAACAATTATTTCAGTTATTCATAGTTAGTGAATGTAGCCATTCAAAAGAGGCATTTTCCTTTTTGACTTCCTGCATTAGTCCCTTCACCCCTGGCAGGCATTCCTTCCAAAATTAACAAGGGGTACAAACCAAAAGAGGCATCTCTCCTTCTGCTATCAAGTGATTCTGTTGCGTTGCCAGGGGCGGTAGTATCGGCGTGGCCACAACAGGAAACTTGCAAATGAAAACACCAGGTGACTTGCCAACACACAGACTAAATAAATTGCAACCCAAAATGCAAACAGTGCAAAACATTGCAAAAACTAAAACAACAAGTCAAATCAAAGGGAAGCATTCAAGTTGTTGCTAGTGCAAAAACAAGAACATGCAAAAATTATTTCAAGATTTAAGATCTAATCTGTTTTTCTATTCTGTTTAGTTGGTGTTTGGTTGGATGATACTTACACCTGGAGAGTTGTCCAATAGCATGCAATGGGCTGAAGAGATTGACAAGTGGGAAAAAGAGAATCATTACCATGACAACCAAGACAGGGGAATGGGGAACACATATCTACTGTTCAAACATAACAAATTTTGGTCCCAGTCCTTCATAAACATTGATAGATAAAAACATAAAAGGGTATTTTCTAGCAACAGTAGTCAAGGGTTGGTGTAGAGTGTACCAAAGAATGGTAATCAAGCTATTAATGAAGAGAAAACACAACTTGCATGTGTTTACTTGCAATCCATAAATATGACTACAAGTGCATTCAATTAAACTGATCGTATCTTATTACCCCATTCTTTTATTGAGGGAATAAGGATTTACATCAAATTGATACAGTTTGTTAGTAATTTATGGATTTCACTTTTCTCAATATAATTGCTGCATAGTTGCTGAACCAATTTAGGAAAAAGCAATAAGTATGACTTTCTTTTGGTTTAAACCGGAAGCAAGCAAGTCTATACACAAAACTGACTGTGTGCAAGGGGAAACACTGAAGGCTGCTGTCTATGTACAAAGCTATCTATTCACATCTCAATAGCAGCATAACTAACACAACCAGCAAACAAGAACAGACTAAATTCCAAGGTGACAGTTGGACAAATACAGTCATATTTATAGGTGCTTATACTATGCAACTAAGTCAAACTTGCTCACATAAGAACCAAGTTCTTTATCTTATGTACACTATATTCAAACTTTCATTAATCTCTCTAACAAAATAGGCACTTACTATATTACAACTCCTTTTCAAAAATAGAGGTATATTTTGTTCGATGAGTTTTTGATGCCCCTCACAATATTTATACTTTACTTTATCAATTAGTATAAACAGGTTAAAAGTTCCGCCTGATCAATACTTTTATTAATTATGATCACCGTGTGGTCACTAGTGGGACATGTTTCGAGGCCTAATTAATAAAAGTATTGATCAGGTGGAACCTTTAACCTGTTTATACCAATTAGTTTATCAATACAGAACCAGAATGAACCTTTTACTTTATCAAGGCATAAATAATGCTGCACTTTATGAAAAGCAACATTCCAAGGACATTTAACAATTGTAGTGTTCTTTTTATTAAGACTACTTTTCTTGAAGATCCTATCATACATAACTATTTTAAAAATAATGAAGCAAAATATCCAGTCAGTTGTTAAACTAGTCACTATCACTATGGCTTCAAACAGTTCTCTACTGAGCAAATATCACAGCAGTCAACACAGTAATTTCATTTACAGGGATAGAAATATAAACATTTTTGCATGTTATATCTACTATTTCAAGCTTACCAGCTTACTATACATACAAGGAGAATAGTGACATCTGTTGTTAAAACTATTACTGTATTTCTGAAGACTTTCAAGCATTCAACATTTTCTCTTTCCTTAACAAAAGTTTGAGTATTTATACAAAAAGCATTTTAGAGTTCCAGCATTGAGTAAGATATCAAAATAATTAAGCTAGTATAATGACATCGGTTTAGATGTTAAGAATGAAATATTATTATTGTTATTATTATTAATAATGGAATATTACAAAAACAGAAATAAGCAACTCTTTATCTCTTTTATAGATTTCAAAAAAGCCTATGATAGTATTCATAGACTGACACTGCTAAAAATCCTCAGATCATATGGTCTCCATCCTAAATTGATAAAAATCATTCAATTAACATTAACAAACACAAATTCGAAAGTTAAATTTAGGGGAGAAATATCAACAGCTTTCTCAGTAAAAACTGGTCTCAGACAAGGTGATGGATTATCCCCTCTGCTTTTCAATGTGGCTCTTGATTATATCATGAAGGTTTGGCAAAAGGAAAACCCTCCTAACATCAAAATTGGAACAAAACCATCAATAAAAATAAACTGCTTAGGATTTGCAGATGATTTGGCTCTTTTAGCACTAGACAAGGAAGAGGTTTGTACTCAGATCACTAGTCTCCAAGAAATTGCTCAAGGGATAGGATTACAGATATCCTTTGAAAAAACTGAGATCATGCCTATGAAACCCTTAGATATAAATGAAGTCTATATAAATGATCATAAAATTAACCTAGTTCCTCAATTTAAGTATCTTGGAGAAATTATAACACACAACTTAAACGAAAAAGTAACTTGGATAAATAGAACAAATAAAATGAAAAAGGCACAATCTCTAACCTGGTCAACATATAATAAAAAATGCCTATCAATAGCTACTAAGATCCAACATTATAAAACTGTAACTCTCCCAGAAGCCACTTATGCTTGTGAAACACTGTTCCAAATTAAAAATGAACAAAGAACTGATCAGCTCCTCAAAACGGAAAGAAGAATCATTAGAACGTGCATAAATAAAAAGTATCAGGTTGAGGGAGTCTGGAGGATTCTCCCAAATGAAACTGTCTATCATGAGATTGATCCAATCACCAGCACAATGAAGAAGAAAAGAATTTCATATTTTTTTCACATTTTACGGCTTCCAGAAAACAGAATTGTACGCCAACTGGTGATGAGAAATCTAGGAAAGAAAACTGGAGGAAAATGGATCCAAGAAATCCAACAAGATCTCAAAGCAGTTGGACTTAAGATAACAGAAGCCGAGGAGAAAAATAAAATTAACACCATTCTTAAAACCCACAAATTTTCTGCAGAAAAGACACATAGAAAGCCTATGGAGATTTCAGATGAGTTGAGAAAATCCCGATCTGAAAGAATGAAAAAGTACTGGAAAGAGCGCAAGAACCAAGCAGTACTACCTTCAAAGAAGAAGTGATTGTGGAACGACTCAAGTGGTCCAATGTGACCAATCAAGATAATAATAATAATAATTATTAATATTTATTTTATTGAATTTTAGTTTTTTACTGGAACACTCCAATTTCAATGGGTTTGGTGGCTATGTAGATCAAAATAGTCGATGCTTCTATTACAATAGTCAGGTCTAAAGAGGAAATATTGTGAATGCAATAAAATGAGTTTAGCCATGCAGCAGAGTAGCCTACAGTATTTTAAGTTTTTTAAATTTCTTGGTACTGGTGATTGTTGTTTTAAGGGGAAGAACATTGAGGTCATCGGTTCTGATTATGGGACGTTTATAAAGAAAAAAGCAAGCTTGCAGTTTAACGTGACCGTTAATCTCGAGATCATGAGCCACGGGACCTCCTTTTTACGTGGAATCCGAACCACAGGACATGGCATTTCACTTCGAAAATCTCACATGCATTGACCGGGAATCGAACCCGGACCGCCTTGGTGAGAGGCATACAGCTAGACCGCTGAGAGAAGCAAAGAAAATGAATGACATCTTCTTCAGGCCCTAAATACAAATCCTCACAGTTTTGGTTTTGAAAACAATCCTGGCCGAACAATTATGACACACGCCTAGAAACTAGGAGGATTTGGGTTTCAGTTCTGAGGCTGTGAATAGTTTCTGCATGTTAAGAGGAAGCTAATCTTTTAAATGTATGTAGTTTGAGCATGTTTTCATTTATTCATTCATTACAAACAATATGTAATGTTTCTTCCTACCTGTCAATGCACTGTCTTTTGTTTCTATTAAAATTTGTACACGTTTAGTTTTGTTTAGCCAAATGTTCACAACTTTTCTACACATACCACCTTAAAAAGACATTTCATTTTACTAGCATGCCAAATTAAAATACTAAACACATTTCACTTAAAAATAAGTAAGTCAGTTACAATAATAAAAAGGCAAGTTAATAAAAAATCTTCCTCTATAAAAACATTTTCCTTCCTACATGCCAATAATGGACTTTTTTATAAAACTAAAATGTGGCTGGTGAAACAATGTTTTTAATCCAGTCTTACCTTTCTTGGGGATATATGCTTCACTTAATGTTTGCTTTACACTAAAATAAATTGAGCTTTAAAGTCGTCGTAATTTTTTAATAAAATATCTTTTTTGATTGATTCCTAGTTTCAGTTATATTAAAAAGGATCAAGCTAAGATCTTTTAGCTGGATGAATGGGAGCTTGGTCCCATTGTGTGCAGCAGCACTGAACGAAGTAAACAATCACCTAAGAAGATCATTAAGAAGAAGAAGAAGAAAAACTCGAAGAATTTTTTATTAACTTTTTTCTTTAATTATTGTAATAAGCTTTTTTTTTAATTAAAATGTTTTTAGTATTTTAATTTGACATGTTTGTAAAATGAAATGTTCTTTAAAATAAGTATTTTTAAGATGGTATGTGTAGAAAAGTGATGAACATTTGGCCAAACAAAACTGAACGTGTAGCTTGTTAAATGATAATACAACCAAGGACAGCTGACCTATCATTCTCTCAGAACTATATAGCCTACTGATTAACCAAGAGTAGTAAATAGACTACAAACCAACCAGCCAGGAGAACAAATGCTGAGAGAAGAAGAGAACGTATCACGTCATTAGATCCACATGTTATGAGGGGAATATTTTATGTCAAATGTATTCTTCCTCACAATTTATGTTGTAGGAAGGGAAGATTTCTTTCTTGAATTATAGAATCCAGGAAAAATTTAAATGGATTGGTACACTGTCCTGTATATACATAATGTTTAAAAAAAAAAAGTCCCATATTTTAGGTTGCAGTATGGAACATAACAAGGATAAAATGTCTGATAAACATGGGTTAGACAGCGCCTATGAGGTGCATACCGTACCTGACATCCCTCCATAGAATACTGATACTTTGTAAGGAATAATGAATACAATGATAATGAGCCGAGGTGCTCCGTTGTGTTAGTGTATATTACTCTTAATTCTGGGTACGTACAGTGGTATCTTGTTTACTTCAAAGGGTAGATGGACACAACGGAACACCTTCCATAAACAAGTGTGTTCAAATCTCAGAAAGGAGGTGCTGTAGGACCCATGTTTATAGACATTTCATTCTTGATTTAGTGCATACTTTGACCTCCTAAAATACGGGAATTTAAAACAATACTCTGTATATAAATGGCAAGGAATATTTAAATGCGATTCAAGCCAGTTTTGGTAATGCTATAGGGAGGACAGAAACTGTGTGAGCAGTAAAGTAGCACAACGATGTGCTATGAGCAAGGCGCCTGGCTTTGTGCACCTAGGTGAAACCCCGGAACACACAATGACAAACCTAAAACATTTGCTGGAGTTGGCCTTGAAAGCCAACATTGTTATTTTAGTGATCTAACCAAACAGTTTGAAATTAATCTATTAGTTACTTACACTGAAAAACTTAATTGGAAACAGATATTTATT
Organism: Meconema thalassinum; assembly: GCA_946902985.2. Lineage (NCBI taxonomy): Eukaryota > Metazoa > Arthropoda > Insecta > Orthoptera > Tettigoniidae > Meconema > Meconema thalassinum. The sequence goes on from OX336392.1 coordinate 176,468,002, forward strand.
GAAAGGAATCATGCAGCTTCATAAGCAAAGACTTTGGCAAGAAACGAAAACAATATAATAGAGTACACACTAGAAATAAAACAAGGTAAAGAAGATGCTTTTCTTGGTAACAGTGGCAGCACCAAGGGGGTGTGAAGATAGGTACAAACAGCTAAGACTTTCACGGCGATGATTTGACAATTGGAAAAATCAAATTAATTCCCAAATATTAATACTTCATCTTCCCTTCACACAGGGTGCATTTACGCTAGGGTCAACATAGGCCATGGCTTGGGTGGCAGTAACATACTCGAGCCAAGGTCAAATGGCCCAATATAATTTAGAGAGTGCTCTGGACCGGTAATTAAAGAACAGGTAACTTTCTGTTTATAATACACAATGTTTTTGCCATTTTGTAAATGTGTTATCGTGGTTAATAGCGTTGAATTGCTGAAAGACTGAGCCAATGACATGCCTCAACTGCATGCATGCAGCCTAGACTGCTAGGTAAAGTAAACCACATTGGTTGTCTTTTTCTTGAGGTTCCGTATTGACTTACACACATAATTTAAACAAGCTATCCGTCTAGTCAATACTTTACTCCCATATCAAATCAGATGGTTTAGGCATGTGTTCCCTGCTTCCTGCATTTTAACTAACATTTACATGTTTTTGTTTGAGTCTTCAGTCTTTCGACTGCTTGCCACGGTGGGTGAGTGGTCAACGTATCGGTCTACTAACCCCAAGCTTGCAGGTTCGCTCCTGGCCATGGTAAGTGATTTCTGAAAGGCGGCAAAAATTATGACACCATGTCATACGATGTTGGCATGTCAAAGAACCCATTTGAAACACTAGGCCGTGTTCATATTGGCAAAATTAATCCCGGGAGTTTCCGCCAACATAAAGTTCCTCATTTCTCTACTAGAAAGCGCTATAGTGTTCAAGGATCTTAGATATCTAACCTCCTTGACTTTCATAGTGCTTCAAGGAACAACGAAATTCGACATGCAAGCTACCCTTTGGGTGTCAATAACCAAGCTTGCACCCGGCACCCGAGGCCATACGATATTATAATTATTAATAGTCTTTCGACTGGTTTGATGCAGCCTTCCATGCTTCCCTGTCCTGAGCTAATCGTTTCATTTCTACATAGCTACCACACCCTACATCCGAGGCAATCTGTTTAACATATTCTAACCTTGGTCTACCCATACTGTTCTCATCCTTGACCCTTCCTTCCATAACTAAGTTTGCTATTCCTGGGTGTCTTAGTACGTGTCTCTTCTTTAGCAGTTGCCAGAAACATCTCTCCTCTCCCACTCGTCTTAATACCTCTTCATTCGTAACCCTATCTACCCATCTGATCTTCATCATTCTCCTGTAACACCACATTTCAAGTGCTTCAATTCTCTTTTCTGCTGCACCAACAGTCCAAGTTTCACTTGCATAGAGTACGACACTCCAGACAAAGGCTTTCAAATATGACTTCCTAATACCTAAATCTATATTCGATGCCGACAGATTCCTTTTCTGTAGAAATGCTTTCCTTGCCTGTGCTAACCTACTTTTTATATCCTCTTTGCTTCGTCCAACACTGGTTATTTTGCTTCCCAAGTAACAGAAGTCTCCTACTTCCTTTAGCTGTTCACCTGCCAATTCGACATCCATAAGGGTTTCTGATTTCTTTCGACTGCATTCCAATATTTTTGTTTTACATTTATTAATTCTCATCATGAATACTTTCCTCACAACAGAATCCATACCATTTAAAAACTCATTCAACTCATCTGGTGTGTCGGCTAAGATGACAATGTCATCAGCAAATCTCAGAGTTGAAATTATCTCTCCTTGAATCTTTACTCCTACTTTGAATTCTTCTCCAATTTCTTTCATTGCTTGTTCAATGTATAGATTGAAAAGTATTGGTGATAAGTTGCAGCCTTGCCTTACACCTTTCTGAATACCAGCTTCTCTCTCATGTCCTTCACCTCGAATAACTGCTGTCTGGTTTCTGTATAGATTGTAGAGCACCCTCCTATCGCTGTACTTTATTCCAATCGTCTTCAAAATGTCAAACAACTTACTCCAATCAACGTTATCAAAAGCCTTATCTAAGTCTACAAATGCCATGGACGTTCTCTTATCCTTCCTTATTCTAGCTTCCAAAATCAGCCTAAGACATAGTATAGCTTCCCTTGTTCCTACGTTTCTCCTGAAGCCAAACTGGTCTTCACCCAAATCTCTTTCTATCTGTCTTTCCCTCCTCTTGTAAATTATTCTAGTCAGGATCTTTGAAGCATGTATTCTTCTGCAGACTTTGTTATTTCTTTCTTTCTTTCTTTCTTTCTTCCTTCCTTCAAAAGTGCCCATTCCTCAGCAATTGTAGCTTGTTCAGGGTTTTTCATTAGTCCTTCCTCTATACTCTTCTTGAATCTTTCGTTTACATCCTTTACTTTCAGTCTGTCTATTGCCCACCTTCTTGGCTTTTGACTTTTCTTCAATTTCTTCAACTTAAGTCTGCATTTCATAACAAGCAGATTGTGGTCAGAGTTTATGTCAGCACCGGGATATGTTTTGCAATCCAAAATCTGGTTTCAAAATCTCTGCTTGACCATAATAAAGTCGATTTGGTAACGCCCTGTATCTCCTGGTCTCATTCACGTGTATATTCTCCTATTGTGGTTTTTAAATAAGGTGTTAGCCATGACCAACTCATGCTCGGTGCAGAATTCCATCAGCCTGCTTCCTCGATCATTCCTTTCACCTAATCCGAAATCTCCTACTATTTTCCCTTCTCTTCCTTATCCTACCACAGCATTCCAATCTCCCATTACTATAACATTTTCATCACCCTTGACATACCTCTTTCACCTATTTCTTCGTAGACCTTTTCAACATCTTCATCATCAGCTTGACTGGTAGGCATATAGACTTGTACCACTAAGGTGCACTTAGGTTTTGTGTTGATTTTTGCTACAATAATCCGTTCACTATATTGCTCATAGTATTCCACCCGCTGTTCCAGTTTCCTAGTCAATATGAGACCAACCCCTGCTTGGCCATTGTTTGATTTAGTGCTAATGATCCTTTAGTCTGCTGACCAAAAGTCGTGATCTTCCGGCCAGCACATTTCACTAATCCCAACCAAATCCAACTTCAACCTATCCATTTCCCTTTCTAAGTTTTCTAACCTTTACATAGACCACATGAATAAATAATCAATTAAGTTCAAGGCATTGAATATGGGGGAAGGTATGCCTATGTTGATGATAAAATACTGAAGGCAGCTGATTTATTAAATTATTTGAACAACTTAGACCCCAATATTCAATTTATATTACTACTTTTTTATTTTCTTTTACAGAAGTTGCATACTATTTAAGCACAAATTTCCTAGACCCAAATTGCACTGATGGGATGGCAAAACTGCCAAATATGGCTCTGCTTTTACCAGCATTGTTAACGCGGCAGTGGACGCGTGGTGAGTGAATCCCTCACTTCTCGAAATGAAGTGTTATTATTGGTCACCTGCGCCCTTCTAGGTATTCATCAGCCAATCCCTTATCTTCCATGCAGGATGTTCAGTTTGAGGGATTTGCTCAGATGCGTCCACTAAAACACAACAATGTATCTCCAGTGTATTGTTTGGATTGTTAGGGTGTTCTTCCATTAGTGATTTCTTCCATTTATTGTGTTGTGTGTAAACCTTTTGTAGTTATTCAGTTAACACAAATTTTGAGTCTGGATTCTGCATGTTTGATTTTGATTTGTCATGCCTAATTAATGAAAGAAAAAATAGTTTTACCTCATAAAGTTTACTTGTGTAGCTACCACAGCTAAAGTTCAAATTTCAAGGAAATTATCTATTATTCCACAAGAACAGCGAATGGATGGACACAGTGGAACAGGAACTAAAGCAAGTAAGAAATACGGTTGGTGAAAACTATTTGGCACAATTTGGCATTCCTTGTGACAAAAGAAAGGAAGAACAGCAAATCAAACAATGAACAGAACCGATTTTAGCATTGGTTTTGAAGAGAGCGAAATGCTCATGACGCGACCACTTTTGTATCAGAATGACATCACTATTATCAGACTAGAATATAATGCTGGAAACTAACACTGTAAATAATTGGTGAACTGTGTGTTCATATTACGTGATAAGGCGGGTGTCCGTGAACAATTAACAGATGAATTTAAGCAAACTGTTGTAACTTTGGTGGTTTTAATCTTATTTACCAAGTGTGCTGGTACACAGTAAATGACGAGAGATGGTGGATGGACAGGAAACGATGGAGAGGCTTATGTTCCAAGCAGACCCGACCAGCGGTTGGAAACTGCTCAAGATGATGATGATGATCAAGTATGCGGTTCTGTATATGTAAGGTGCTGCCACCTGCCCCTTTATGCTTTCAGTTTGTCTACAACTCGCGCCATGTTCGCACATGTTTAGTTTGCCCGGTTCCGCTACAGCCAATCCATGTACATCAGTTCGTTATTATTATTATTATTAAACTCACATCAGTTCGCTTTGCTTATATATCTCTAGTTTCCTTATATCCTCTTACACAAACTACTAATCACAAAAATATAACAATTACTGGGTGAGGGAAACCTTCAGATGCGACCATTTAACTGCCAACAACCACGCGACCACTGCCAGGTTAATGAGCACAACAGTCCTGTGGGAGTTCTCATATCACCAACTTGACAGTGTTGGCAGTTGTAAAGAAGCTGGTCACTGGGAGGTTCAGCAGTACTCACAAGAGCAATTGTCGAACAATTTTTCTTATGGTGGTGGGGGTAAACCATTTAAGAGCCATTACACAAGGTAACACAAATTTTGAGTTTGGGTTCTGTATGTTTGATTTTGATTTGTCATGCCTAACTAATGAAAGAAAAAATAGTTTTACCTCACAAAGTTTGCTCATGTAGCTACCACAGCAAAAGTTCAAATTTGAAGGAATTTCTCTATTTTTATAAGTTCAAACGAAAACAAACATGTTAATTTATATATTTACATCACGTTTATTTACAAAACATAGTTAACATAAATCAAAAAACCAATACTAACAAGCTTTAAAATTAATATTTTTGGTACTTGGTCTGTGTGGGTATGAACCCCCAAATGTAATCACCCATCATGTTCTCATTAGCGTTGCTCAAAGTCCATCACGTCTTGGTGAAAACGTTCCCCTTGCTCTTCTGAATATGCCCCTAAGTTATCTTTAAATTGGTCCAAGTGAGCATGTAACATGTGTATTTTAAGGGACATTCTGCAACCTATGAATTTCAAGTTCTCAAACATAGTAGAAGTAAGCTCTTTGTAATTATCAGTTTTTCTATTCCCAAGGAAGCCATGGATCACTGCTTTAAGGCTGTATCATGCTTGTTTTTTGTGGGTGTTAAGTAATTGTGGAAATTCTTCACTGGCCATTAGTTTCCTTATTTGAGGACCAACGAAAATACCAGCTTTAATTTTAGATTCTGACAATTTAGGTAAAAAAGTCTTTAAATACTGAAAAGCTTCAGAATCTTGACGAAGAGCCTTTACAAACTGCTTCATGAGGCCTAATTTTATATGCAAGGTTATTTATCATTGGATAAAGCACAAAAGCAAACTATATTAACTATGAATGCCATTTTTGGTTACTGTTCGATGTAGACAAGCAGAATATATACAATAAATAATAGACACAACATAAAATGTTTTGTTTGTTGACTTGTGTTATCTATTAATGAATTTCTGAGCGGGAGAAAATACGTGGTACAGTCATTAAGTTCTGAGACTGATCGCATGCCGGCGTTGTGGGGCACTATAGCACATAGGTGGCGCCGGGGTATGGTACCATGTCAGTTAGTCTCTCGTCCCTGCAAGGGACAGTTGAGTGCATGCACTGACAGCAGACTTACGGTCGTTGTTGTGACGATGATTTGAATGCGCCAGTTGGACCCGACGATGATTCGACATTTCTCAACCAGATAATAACGGGAGACAAAACATGGTGTTTCCTTTACAATCAGCAACTGAAACGACAATCAGCCACCTATAAAATGCCATCATCACCACGGCAGAAAAATCCACGACAAGACAGGTCGAAAGGAGAGGTGATGCTGGAACTGTTTTTTGATTCAAATGGAATTGTTCACATGGAATTCCTACCAGACAGTGCAACGGTAAACAAAACCTGCTTCGAGGAGATCCTTGGCCGTTTACGCGATGCAATTCGCCGTAAGCGACCAGGGGTTTGGCGTACAAAGAATTGGTTGTTGCTACACGACAACGCCCCTGCACATTGCTCTGTCCATGTCCTAGAGGAACTCTCAAGGCAACAGGTGACAGTTCTGCCCTACCCACCGTACTCACCTGATCTCGCACCATGCAATTTTGTTCTCTTTCCTCGCCTGAAAGCACTCCTACGTGGGTGCAGATTTTGGTGTCCGAAGAGGTCATGATGGCCACAAGAGTAGCCTTCCTGCCAACTGCTATCAGCGGTGCTTCCAGCAGCTATACTAACATTGGCAAAAGTGCATAACGGCCAACGGTGACTATTTTGAGGGTATATGTGATTCTGTATAGGTGTACGCCGGGTAATGAGGCAGCGCGTGCAACATACAGGGTCATGTGGTGGCCTATCCTCCAGGCGTCAAGTCTCAGAACTTAATGACTGTACTACGTATGTGTGCACATTGTTACAGATTATGCCCTCACTACATCAGTCCTCCAATCTTTCAACACCCATGAGAGCTTTTCCTGGCACCACCACTGCTTGGTAAATAAGAAAACATTTTACTCTTAAAATATTGAAAATTAACTGATCAATGAAGTTCTAACACAAATGTGAAAGAAATGCATAAAACAGCACCTTAAGAAGAGTTGGCATGCCAAGCAGTCTGTACCATGCAGAGTGACCACGTAGTCCACAGTAGCAGCCAAGAATACAGCAGTATGAATGCTTTTCGTATACTGTATAGTTTCTTTCAAATGCCAATCTGAGTTTCATCTTCATCTACGAATTCGTAACGGCTTGGGAAATAGCCAGGTATTCTTGTACCCAATGCACCACAGCTGTGTTAAAGAGCTATAGTTAGAGTTCATACATCAATATTCTAAACTACGGGGTCATTATCTATGTGCTCCCCGATAAGCTAAGTCGGCTTTGACTGGCGCAGATCGTGGGCGCGCCTACAAGGTTCAGCCGGTGGTGGGCGCGCACGTTTACCAAAAATGTTCAATAATGTGTACTTACAGTGCTCATAGTCGATGCTGAAAATGCTCCCTCTCTTGTAACACACATCTGACATCTTCTGATGAAAGAATGGACAACGATCTCATCTAATTTTTGTTGCCTGTTAACTTTTGTATTAGCTACGGAGCCAGTTTACCTGAATCGTTTAGAGAGCCTCCTAATTGTACTGGCATTAGGTGTAGGTCTTCCTGGAAACATGATTCGAAATTTTCATCTTGTTGCAAATACCTTCACTAAACGATATGAGTAAGTGGTGTGGGGTATTGCAAGGTTCACACCTGGCCAGCCAAATGCCGCAATAGTTTGCCACGGTCCACTAATTTGGCTGGACAGGTGCGCAGCGAGTGAAACTCGTAATACTCCGCTTCGCTGACTCATATCGTTAGTTCACATGTGTTTTGTCATTCATATGGAAGTGTATCTGCAAAGCTTAGACGTTAGTGTTGCACGTTTAGCGAGTATTGTGATTACTGTGAACTGTACTTAAACAGGACATAAGAGATTAAATCGAAGCCATCACTGCTGTGGAATTTCAGAACGTTGTCCATTCTTTCATCAGATGATGTCAGGTGTGTGTTACAAGAGAGGGAGGACATTTTCAGCATCGACTATGAGCACTGTAAGCACACATTATTGAACATGTTTGGTAAAAGTGTAAAAGTGCGCGCCAATCACCGGCTGAACCGTGTACGTGCGCCTGCGATCTGCGCTAGTCAAAGCCGGCTTAGCTTGCCGTGTTTATTGGGGCGCACATAGATAATGTTCCTCTATATGCAGCACAACCGCCAACTAGTATTTGTTCATAGGGAGGACAGACCTAGTTGACATGGGGGCAATAGAGCGGGCATTAAGATTCTATTACACTTCCACTATTGTACCCAGAGTTCAAATTTCAGCCGATGCATGTGACAGTCACTCCATTAATAGGCCATAACGATGCAGAGGAGTGTAACGTATGAGGCTAGACCCAAAGGTGTCCTTCTGCTCACAGTTGTAAATGATTCTGATCTACCCACTGCCGAGATCCCACCATACACTAGAGTAAAATGGTGGTAAACTGGATGACAGTTTCTAGATTCTCTTAACACATTCATTGCTGTTCAGCAACTAATGAAAAGTAGGAAAAACGAGAGATCTGCGCAAGAGAATTTGAGACATTGCTAGTTTAGAAATATCTTAATCAGACTCGAGATAGCCACTGGTCAGAAATGAGAACAGGTTTGCTACAACTGTGGGATGATAATTGTATTTGTTCCTGTTTTGAGTGAAATAATTTTCAGTTCTAATTTCTATCAATTAGTGTTTTTATTTTCGGTAGGTTTTGAAGGAGATCAGCTACAACTGACCGGAGTTCATGCTCATACACATCAGACATGCAATGATTTAAGGAAGCAACACAATACAACCTAAACCATCCCTGATATTAAATGTTATTCTTGACACAAAAGTTTGGATTCCATATAAAAATGAGGTCCAAGGCTAATAAAGTCATAAAAATAAATAAATCATAGGAGGTATGAATTGGCAAAACCAGGAAATTAATTAAATAAGAAAACAGTTGGCAACCAGATGTCTGTGATGTGTTGAGAACACCACTTCGGTGGTGGTCATCGGCTCCTCAACAAAATAGAAACTGACATCAGAAGAGGATGATGTTTATAAGTAAAACTTGAATGACAGTAGGGGGAAGTCTTAAGTTTTCATGGAAAACTGTAATTGATCATGAAAATGATTAAGTAAACTAGGTGCCTATTATTTTGGACTCAATTTCATTTAATTTCATTTAAATCAATTTATTTATCCTGATGTCCTATTTGACCCTGCCACCTATACCCCAATGACACCTTCAATATTTTAGATTAGCAAGTTCTTATTTTTATTTTTTGAAGGCAGGTTTTTACCTCTGGCTACTTAAGACAGGCCCTCAATTGCATGCCCGAGTATCAATGCCAAGTTGAAAGTTTCCTTAGAAAAGCCAAGCATACAGATGAACACTACCAAGCTTGTGCAGTTGTGCTGCTAGGAAGGAGTTCACAGACTATACACTACTGCAAGAAAACAATAGAATTGGAAGGAACTTGGTTTCGTCAATTCTATTAAATTAATGCAAAATTTACAAAGCTTGCACATGCACTTCGACAAACAGCAAACAAGTAAAAATGGTAAAACATGCTTTTAATATGAACAAATAATGGCAGGAAGTAATTAATATGCACAAAAGGATAAAACAAGAAATGCATTAAAACTGTACACACACCAAAAAATAGCAGCAGTGGAGTAACATGAGCATGTAATGATTTTGTTTTAAAAACTTTCCTATCTATGGTTCACTTTGATATGAACACACGCCTACTGGCGAAGCAGGTTGATGTTATAGGGTGCCGTAAGTCAACTCCAGAGTAGAAACATTCAAAGAAACGGATGTGGAGAGGACAAAGATAACCTCCTGCAGCGTGATGGCTTAGTGTGGATACTGGTAGGAAGTGAACCGCAGAGAGTGAATTGAACCACACTGACATTCCCCGTGTGGAGGACCTCAACCGAGTACCAACCTGCGGTGCTGCTGATCTCTCCCTCTTTCCAGCAAGAGACAATTAGCCTTCTCAGCCACCAACGTTTGACCAGATACAGAAAGAAGAGGAAGAATGGCCACTAAAGCCCAGTAAGGCAATGAAGAACAGGAAGGATGACTTGACTGTTCACTTGAACTGTTTTCCCCCCCAGATGTGTCATACATTATGGATTACAATACAAGATTGAACAGGCATTGTTCTAGGAAACCAAAAAGAAAGGAAAAATTGTAGCCTACACCATGCTGCATGTTGCATTTACTAGCCATTATTTTGTTATTCTCAATCCACATCATAGGTAGGTCAATTGAATTTTGACTGATTTCAATGCCATTAGTGAGAGACTTTTTACCATGAAAATCACCTCATTGTACGATACTGCAAACATAATAGTTTGGTTTCCAAAATTAAATGCAAGAACAGATGAAAACACATTTCTTTTTCTTATCCCACTCCCTAGTTTGCTGTCCCTAATGTCCCCAAATGCAAGTTTATAGAGGGTAGTGACCTGTCACAGCAGTGCACTGACAGGTCAGCAGACATTCAAAGAATACAGCTAACAAATAACTGCAGGTTTTTCTTCCTTTTTCCTTTCAAATAATCTCTTCTGATGTGAAAACTACAAGGATTAGTATTGTAATTTTCTCAAAATTTTGCATTGTGTATTCAAAATATTTAGATTGGGGATGTATACGAGGAAGTGTTCTCTCGGAGCTTACAACCCTTCTGTTAGGTTCACTTCTCAATAAATCACATAGACTCCTCTAGAATGCATATTTTATTATTTGTTGTGGAAAGGTTCACAATTCACACGATATACCATATTGTTTTTTGACACTGAACTTCACTGCTCAAAGAATACGTGAAAGATACTGCACAACCAACTCTTGTGCTTTGCTGCCAACTCAACATTCTCCCACCTTGAGTTGTGGAAACAACTCAAACAAAACAATAAAATAACATAACACATATATTTTCACAAAATAAATGAACACAGAAATAAATAAGTCACTCAAAATATCTCTTTGGTTTAACCAACACTCTCCCACTACTGGTTCTGATGAGATCTGAAGTATTAGTAGATGGTTTAACTGTCTTTGAATTTTTCTCCTTCTTCTCATTTTCATTCCGCTCAACTTGCAGTCTTAAAGCCTGATCTTCTCCAGATGTCACTTCAAGTGGATACACCCTCTGTACTGGCCTCAGTAGCTCTCCTTTTGTAGTCGCCAAGCGAACAACTCTCACGACACCACCTTTGCCAGGGATGACCTCCGTCACTCTTGCCAGCGGCCAGTCTAGTCTCTTCGTATTGTCACTGGCTACCAGTACTACTTCACCTACACAGGGTTTGTGATGACTTTTCCTAATGTGGTTCTTCTGTATTAGCTGTCCAAGATATTCATTCCTGAATCTTACCCTTAATGTTTCCTTTACTTTCTGTCTGTACCTGAATCTTCTGACATGTCGATATCGGGCATTCCAATCTCCTTGACTTCCTGTAGGAACATTGCAGGGGTGATAGCCATCAAGTCTTCTCCATCAATGGACAGGTAAGTAAGTGGTCGTGAATTCATGACAGCTTCAAAGTCACACAGAACAGTCATCATTTCTTGGTACGACAGACATGACTTTCCCAGAACTTTCCTGAGCATTTGTTTGAGGACACCAATCAGCCTCTCCCACCATGCTGCAGTGGGAGGATTGAATTTCCATTTTATTTGGTGTACAGAACTATATTCAGCAATTTTATCCCACTGAATTGTCTCCAACATATTGCAGGTGCCTTGAAAGTTTGTCCCATTGTCACTATAGACAATCATTGGCCTTCCACGTCAGGACACGAAGCGCCGAAAAGCTTCGAGGAATGTTGCAGTAGCCAAAGATGTTACTAGCTCCAGGTGTACTGCACGAAAAACCGCACACGTGAACAGACAGACCCAGGCTTTCTCTCCACCTTTCAAAATCAGAGGCCCAGCAAAGTCGACCCCTGTATTTCAAAAATTGAGGCTTCTCTCACTCTGTCTATGGGGAGATGAGTTTGTTCTGCTTCAAAATGTTTTCCATGGTACCTTCTGCAGACAACACATGTTTTAATTGCACCCTTCACCGTTCTCCTTCCTCCAAGGATCCAATATTTCTGTCTGAGCCCACTGAGCAGAATCTGGGTTCCAGCATGACATAAGTCTTTGTGCTTCTCCCTAATGAGAGCGTGCTCCACCAAACAAGGAATGTATTAACGTTTCCTTCCTGATTAATTGATACCCCATTTCTTCGGCTAGGTCACGTGCAATGTAGGATTTAGTAGACCCAGTATCAATGACAGCTCGTACAGTTTTTTGTTTACCCTTTCCTTTAACGACAACTGCCAGGGTTTGCAAGTACACCTCACAAGACACATTAGCTAAAGCCTTATCCACATTATTGCCATCCTGGTGAACCAAATTCCTGTCTCCCTCGTAATTCTGTTTGGACACACTTTCATTTTCTTTGTCACGGAGCTTATAACACATTAATACCACATGTTTACCACCACAAACAATGCATCTGACAATCGATTTACAAGCTCTACTTGCATGGCCCTTCTTTAAACAACTGAAGCAACAGTGTTTATCAGTTAAGATTTTCCTTTTCTCCCCTACAGCCATTTTTTGAGCTTTAATGCACTCTGGGCTCGAATGAGGTTTAAGACAAAAAACACACTCCTGTCTCTTAGAAACATCAGCAAACAAAGCAGAAGCAGTAGGTATATTTGGTTCAATGACATCCCTTGGTTTCTTGTCTCCCTTAATCTTAGATCCTTGGAATGTGCTAATACTAAACCCTTTCATAGCCAATGAAATTCTTTCTTCACTTACTACTTCATTTTGAAGAAAAGCCATGAGCTGCTGCAAACGATCTTTGGATACGGAATCACACCTGAAGGAAGTATTCCTCTGCCATGCTCTTAATAGGTCTTCTGGCAAAGATGATTCAATTAGGGGATACAGCATTGCAGTACATTTTTCTGTAGTAACGCCTAAACTTTCCAGCGATCTGAGATGTGACTCTAATTTATCATACAGACTACTCAGTGTTGGCCTTTCTTTGGAATTGACTGCATTCGTCAATACTAGTTTGAGCAATTCACGAACATAAACTTCCACCTGCAAGTCCTCTCTACCAAATCGAGCTTGAAGACACTCTATAGCTTTGTCATAATTCTCAGCAGTGGGTGGAAAACTAGTAACTAATTCATATGCTCTAGAACCTTCTGTCATAGCCTGAATTAAATATTGGAATTTATCTTCCTTCCCAATGTCCTCATCCTCGTGAATTTTACGGAACTGGCTCCAAAAATATAACCAATCAATTATTTCACCAGAAAATTTCTTAAATTCTATTCTTGGAAGTCTATATTTCTTTTTATCACAAACATTGTCATTCACTACACTTTGTGGAGGGGTAATGGAAACAACGGGATTCATAAAACATGTTGCTTTTGTTCTACAGCTAAGAAATTTGTGTTTGTAATCATCAGCTGATTCACATTCCGTTTCTATTTCGTCATCATCACGCTCGTTGTCTGTCATCTGTTGAAATATTAACCCATCTAAATTAGAGATATCATCATACTTTTCTTGAAGGATTTCAAGTTGCACTTGCACTTTTTCCGTTTCAGTTTGATCATCTTCTAACGACGCCATTAGTTGATTGTGTGAGCGCATAAATAACCGCCGCTTTACGGTTCTTTCTTTAGCGAATCTTTCCATCTTCTTTTTTCACGGGAGCCTTTTACTATGAATGAGTCGTGTCACTGGTCGCCATAAAATGTTAGGTTCACTTCTCAATAAATCACATAGACTCCTCTAGAATGCATATTTTATTATTTGTTGTGGAAAGGTTCACAATTCACACGATATACCATATTGTTTTTTTGACACTGAACTTCACTGCTCAAAGAATACGTGAAAGATACTGCACAACCAACTCTTGTGCTTTGCTGCCAACTCAACACCTTCATCGTCAGCTGTTTCACTAAATGCTGACAATTTTCTGCAAGCCAAACAGCTTGGACAATGAAGATAAAATTAACTCACAATTATTATTGTAAACCAACCTATATTTTACAACAACAGAAGATCACCAGCTGCGAAATTATGCTGTATCAAGTTTATAATTACAAGGTATACAGTATAATACATTTTTGTTTCCATTTCCCAAATGAACCATAGATATGAAAAGTTTATCATAATACAGTGGAGAGGTGAGAATGGGTTGTGTATGAGACATATGAGTGAACTGTATAATCTGAACTCTTCAGCAAGTCTGCAGAGAAAGAGGCAGGTTCTCATGGAATCCACCAATGCCTTCAGATTTAAAATACATGTCTATCTTTGAGTTTTAATTCAATATATTTTTATTAATATTTAAGAGCAGTATTTATTAAATGTAGGCTATATTTTTTTTCCCCTCATCACTTCTCACTTAGGAGTGTCTGAAGATTTACATCATATGATGTATGTTGGTCACAATTTAAAAAAATATTTTTATTTGAAATATGGTTGGCAATTAAGAATTATATAATTATAAATTATGTTGTTCTAAATTTTGGATATATGACTATTTAAATTAATTCATTTCACACATACACTCTATTAGTAGAGAATAATTTTTCAAAACAGCTGCCAAAAATGTCAAACAATGAAAATAACCTGAAAACAAATACAGAAGTCATTTTAATATTATTATTCATTTATGTACTTTACTTTTTAGAAGAATGAAGCAGACATGGAACAACACGGATTTTTAAATCACACCTTCGAGGCATCTACCGTTTCTTGGATTTGAACTAGATACTGTGCAAGACAGTTAATTTGAAAAGAATGAATAGATAATAACATTTATTTTGAACCAAACAAAAATCATTTATGCCGTAATTGGATCTAGTAATGAAGGAAGGTTTTACTCACTGCTGAACATTTGAATGGATTCTAGCACGGTAGTGAACTAATCATAAGCTAGGAGAAATAGAATGACATGAATCTAATCATGTTTGGTATTGAAGTGATAATAATGGAAAATTTTAAAAAAAAAGTGTACTGCCTGGCAAGTACTATGCAAAGTGAATGGTTATTTGTACTTGCTTCAAACTTATGAGTTCATCAGCAAATTATAGAAATAGCAAGAAAATATTAAAAAACACTGAAGTGTTTAACATCACGATATCATTCTTCAAAACAGACTTCACCTTTTTATGAAGAGCAACCCGTTATCCAGATCATTCTTAGTTTTGCTTGTTATTTCTATGATTTGCTGATAAAGAACTCAAAGTATACAAATAACCATTGCCAGTGGAACAGCTACAGTTATATTAAAATTTTCCATAATTACCTTTAATGTACACCTACTCAAGCTATGACTGTATTTAGCACACTTCCATGAAATCATGTCGGAGGGGGTCATGCACAGACAACACAAGGATCGTGCACCAGGGTCCTTACTACAACATGTAAACATAAGCTAGAATCCAAATTTAACACATTGATATCACTAATGCAACATCACTTCCTTTATGCCTGGCACCCTTGGAGTGTTTCTTAGCAGATAACAGTTGGTTAGAGAATGTAGGCATTGCACTCGCAGTCTACATCACATTGAGCTGTTCTGTACAGGAAACTTAATCTGTATTAGTTGAACGATTTTAAGTCAATTTCACAAAATTTTAATTCTTCTATTGTATAAAAAGCATTCCACTTTAAGCCATTTTGAAGACTTGAGACGTACACTACACCTGTAATTTACTTTTGAGGAGGTCACTTTATTATTACAAGCAAGTATCCAGAAGAGAAATGAAATCTGGTTAGATTTTTACAGTACATATGCAATCATTGATTGCAGCTGGATGGAAGCAAATAAAGACTAACCAGATTAGCTGTTCATGGTTTTCACCACGCTTTATGTACGCGACAAGGTACACCTCATTGTATTTGCAAATTATGCCACAAGTTGTGTGCACGTTATCATTTAGTGTGTGCACCAGAAGGATTGATGGAATAATCTAGAGAACAAACTGTACCTATTATTGTACGTTGCATTTATGCACGTTTGTATGATTTCAATTAATAAAAAAATAAAACAATTTTCAATTTTGTATTATTAAAATAACTAATTGAGCATGGAATTTTATTCTACAATATTATATGTTGATACTACTGTCATGCTAAGAAACACGATCAGCAAACTAAACACATGGACTGTTTGCTACATGTCAGTTGGAAAAATAATATTTATAAATATCTGTAATATGGGACTTCTTCAGTTTTGAATTGAGTTGGTGATTTTCCATAAATTTGAGCAGTCAATTGTGCCATCACCCAGTATAATAATATACGTAGCCATAGAATGATATTAAAAAATATCATACAGTTAGCAAGATCTAACGTCTAAGTGGTAAAATGGAAACACTGACTTATGCTTTTAGTGACGAAGAGTAATTGGTGAGAGTAGGAATCAATTATTTGAAAAACAAATGCCTATCAATACTTCGTTTAATGAAACGAGATCTAATTAAAAAATGTACATGTTTCGAATTCTGATTCTTCCTCAGCATGTTAGTAACTTCAAGTAAATTACGGTAATTATTATAAAAGTTAAAAACGAAATAACATAATTCTAACCTAAATTATAATCACTTGTCAACAAATTGGTTCAAATTCTGAGGATGGCTATGAAGTTAAATTGAGGATATCCTTACAATAAAATAAATCATGACTTGAAAAGTTAAATACAAAGGAAAGGTATCTTCACTGAATACCTGAATAATTACATGAAAAGAGTAGGTATCGCGATGTTTTGGCAAGAGTAAGAACCGCGGCATTGTCATGTATTTGATAACGGAAATAAAAATTTGCTCTGGAAGAGAATGTATTGCATTAATGAATATTGGAGAAGACGAAAAGTTCAGCGGTAAACTATATTTATTTTAGAGCCATTAGCTGCTGTCTATAGGGGTAATTATACATATTATACAGGGCTTCAGACGGTGGTGGTTGGAAAAAGACCTTTAGGAAGACCTACGAAGAGATGACTGGACCAAGTGAAAGAGGATATAGGAATAACAGGAGTCAACTGGGATACAGTCCTGAGAGAAGAGCGGTACATGGACTGACAGAAGTGGAGAGTGCTCGTATACCACACCCGGGCAACTGGAGTGGATAACCGATGATGATACAGGGCAGCCAAAAGTGTTAAAACGTTTCGTCTTTGGTATTATACCAACAACTGTCCGATACCTTACGAATGCTCCTTGCGAATAATGATTACCATAATTAGTTCAGATAAGAAAGGAATTATGATGTGTAAAGAGAAAGTATAGGTAGAATCAAGAGCTAATATAGTAAGATGGAACTACGCTAAAGACGGAAACCACATGATTCAATGTCGTATGTGTCCAACCACCTGCACAACGGAGGAACTACACCTAGCCTCAGAGAATGCACTACAAGTCGCCAAGTTCTGGTCTAATTGTATTTAGTGAAATGTTTTGTAATTGTGTAACATGTTTCTGAAACAAGAATAATATAATCAAGAATCACATCTAAATTTCTGGAAAAAAAGAAAAAAAAAAAGAACTCTGCCTATATATTTCCATAATTTAAAAGTTTACTTTAAATTGTATGCTGTAATTTAAATCTTGAACTACATAAAATATGCCTACAATCTGATTACCAACTGTTAAATGCACTATGGTATGGGAGAAAATTATATTTCAACTGTGACCATCAATTTTAAAATATTTCACGTTTACTTCATCCCTAGTCATGAATTGTTCACTCATTTGCTTGTTTGTTAATTCCTGAATATTTAATATTCTTCCTTTCTCTGAGGCATAGCATATCAGTCGAGTATCCCTCAATTTAAAGCCACAGTAAATATTTTGTAAAAGTAGTTTCTACAAGCCAATAAACATAAAAATAAATTAACCTCCATAACCTTGGATCTCCATGATTAAATGTCTCAACATTCTAACAATAGAGTGCATGGAGGCAAAGTTTAAAGGTTGAGATGTGATAAAATAACCGAGCTGAAAATTAAAATTTTAAACAAGTAGTTTCATGAAGAACTAGATAGCCTATTTTCATATATCCTACTGGTCTTACTTAGGATTCGAGAAATGAAAACTAGATAATAGAAAATTACACAGCCGCCATATTTAAGTTCTCATAAAATTCCATTAAATTAGACGTCAGTATATTAAGGGGTTTATGAAGATATACCGTGCCAAGTTTCATGGCGCTCGGATGAAAAGTCCAGAGAAAAATCCATTAAAATATTTAAATTTTGCATTGCCGCCATGTTGGTTTTGTGCGCTCACCAGGTGATCCATGGACCGGTTTAATACGTTTCACCAATCCCACATGGTGGCCGTGCAAAATGTTTCACTGGCATTCTATATCTCTGCAACAGTAACAGACATCACCCTGAAATTTCATATGGTGATAAAGGGTACTACTAGAAGTTCACCTATGCGACTTTCCTCTCGAACAGCCACAATGTTCACCGCTGTGATGCTGGTGCGGGGGCGGCGTGGGTGTGGCATGTTTGTCCTTGAACACCTTACACCAGTACTTCATCTGGGCCCAGGAGAGGGTTCTGTTTCTGAACTGTGCATGTAACCGGCGATGAATGACAGCAGCTTTCACATTTTCTCGGACTAGAAATTGGATCACGATGTGTTGCGCAACACGCAGGTGTACCTCTCGCTCACTCATCGTGCCAACAATTGAATGCAGACAGCATAGCCGAGACATCCTGAACTGTGACACCCCTCCCACAGACCCCTCCTTGCGTACACAAATGGCCTCGAACCACACAGGCGCCTCAATCACAAAGGCTAGTTCATATTTGACACCTTCGTAAATATTAAAAATTAATGTATTTTCATTATTTTAGTGCATTAATTCAAAATATAAAAATCATCCTGATTTATATTTTTAAATCTTTTTTATGTTTACTCTTCCATTTTTAGCCTATTTTCATTTGTGAAAATCACCATTTGTCCATGTTTGGGCGTTTCCTTTCTGTTTTACGAATTCTGGTTGTTATGGTGTGGTTTCTCTTCGAGTTTGTATTGTGGGATGCACTTGTGCATTTTTGGTCATTGTTAAATGGGGTCCGGCATTATACATACGATTTCCAAGGCGCAGCAAGTCATGATCTATTCCAGGTCGACTTTTCTTGGTTTCTTGCTTATGTAAGGTAGATTTTGAGGAAAATGTGTGTGTCCCAAAACAGATAGATCTTCAGGTAAACTGGGTCTAGAATGATCCCCCCAAGCCTTGAGCACACAACCTATCTACCAGCATGCACTCACATTAGCGCATACAATATCAAAAGTAATAAGATTGCCATATTATTATTTTGATATATCCATCATGGAGGTCCAGGCAGGGTTCTCAGCAACTACCAAGAGCTAGTTCACAAGTACTCACGAGTGTCTCGTCTCTTTCATGATGACCTTGCCAGGGTCAGCTTTCCTGATTTCACTTTCCCGTGCCGCTTCTGTGAGAGACTTCCACACCGTCGAACGAATTCTGGAACATGTGTGCTTAATTATTGGATAACCTGGAGGGGTGCTTCTCTGGCAGCTATCAGATAGTACAACACAATACTGAATCAGTCATTTAGGAAAGTACTCAACTACATAGTTCCTAATGTTACAGTACATATCAGAACAATTAATCACACTATGTGTTTCTTGGATAGAAGCTACTTGGCATGTGCAGCAAACATATTACAGCAATTAGCCAACTCCTTTTAATTTAAACACTGTATATGCAATTGAGGCCTTTCTTAACACATTGCTTCCTGGGTGCGCGCTACTCTAATTCTTACTGCAGACCGGGCAACTGAAGCAAACCTAGCAGGAGAAGTAAGATGTAACATAAATACCTGTAACTTTACTAACTTTTCCATCCATCAACCTCATCGTCACTACTTTCACTGCTATCATTGTCATTTTCACTCGTGAGTGATATAAAACCTCACTTCCTGTCCGAAAGCATTATTGAGACAACAATATACCTATCTGCATTTCGATCAACAAAGACCTTAGTTTGTAAATAACAAGTAGTATTTCGATTAATGAATGGCGGAGGAGAAAATTACACAAGAATGAAGCACTGTGAGAAAACGTTAATTTACGTAGCCGGTCGCCCGTGCACCAATACACAACTACGTAAATTAACATAGCCTGTCATCAATGTGTTAAATGACTGTGGTCAACATCTACATCAATCAACATCAAGGCTATGAAAAGTGATTTTAGCTCCTTTCAAATTTTGAAAAAAAATGAAAGTAGACTTTTGATATCTACACGGGTCAAATGACCATGTGTGTCTGCCCCCCCCCCCCCCATTAATTCAAACATGACACATGACAAAACCAATTTGAACGAAATTTGGTACAGAGGTAGCACTAGAAAAGGGCACCTCACTGCCGTGTTTTATATCGCCGCCATGTTAACGAAAACAAAATGGCTGCCACTAGAATGTTCAGAGCTTAATTCAAATTACGACTAAACTTATCATTGGATCTATATCAAATTCTGCAAAAACATACTTCATGTGGGAAACGTCTGGCACCAAAACTACAAGGTCATCAGGCAAACAATTTCAAGATGGCGGCTGTGCGAGCATTATAATCCAAAACTTATGATCCAATGAATCAAGGCTAACAGTAATTGGCAGTTTTATATAAGGACCCTCTGTTTCCAACATTGTCTCTATATAAGCAGGAATATAATGCGCAGCTGCCATCTTGAAATTATAAAAATAAATAACTTTCAACACTTAAGAGGTACTGTAACGAAAATTAGTGACAAGGTAGGACCGTATATGTGCCTTGGTATCGCCAAGGCAAAAGCACAGGTGTTCCACACATTCAAGATGGCAGTTGCATGAACTATTAGAACATTAAAATTGACAACTCAGAATGAAATTGAGTAATTAAGATAAATTTTGCGCTAGTCGAATGTGAATATAGTGCACAGCAGCCTTCTTGACATTTCAAAAGAAATTAGGAACTTTTGGTATCCTATAGCTATAATAATATTTAGAACTAAAATAGTACCTTATAAGTTGCTTTGTATGCCTAAAGCACAGTGACTATTGAAATATACAAATTAGTTACTCAGGATGTTATTGCACAATTAACCCTTAGCTACTAAGG
Source organism: Meconema thalassinum (assembly GCA_946902985.2). Classification (NCBI taxonomy): domain Eukaryota; kingdom Metazoa; phylum Arthropoda; class Insecta; order Orthoptera; family Tettigoniidae; genus Meconema; species Meconema thalassinum. Next base: position 176,489,009 of record OX336392.1, read on the forward strand.
TGAGAAATCAGTAACGTTATTACTGACGTTGAGTCCAATTTCAAATTATAGACAGCTAGTATAAGTTTTAATGAACAATGTATTAACAATCGTTTTAACACACATTGAATGAAACGTTTTAATGTAAGATTCTACAAGACATACACTTTGGGCTGTAATACAGGACATATTTTTTATTACTGTATTTTTTTTAAGTTTCTCATTTTTTCTTATCAAGTAAAAACTTAAATGTGCATAAATACTACACACTAATCCGTAAGGTATGATGCAGTGATGCCTTTTTTCATACCTGATAAGAAACTGACACGTACTTCATCACTCACTGTCTTTCATCACCATCATTGTGCTCAACACATCGTCAGTCTCCTCCAATTGAGCATCAGCAACATTTACCGTCTCCCTAGATGGACCAGGTTTCGAGTCCATTTTGCTTTTACTCAAAACAAGCATAACAAGCAAGCTCTACGTGTGGGCACTGATAGCATCACAACTCACAGTAATGACACTCCTACTGACATGGAGTCTATGAGACTCATTCACTACTACAGACACTGTTATCTCGATTCCACATTATTGCTCAATAATGACCAGCTGCGCTATTGCCTAAGATGTTGAAAGATGAAGGTACCAGGAAAGACAAGGAAGTAAATTGAAAAGTGTGAACGGAAGCGAATGATTTATTATCTCCCGGAGTCTGCAAGACTCCACGTCAGTAGCTAAGGGTTAAGGCGAAACTTGGTGGGACAGGATTATCATGTAAGAGGCGTCACTAGATTTAGTGATAAATTTACCACACTGAATATAGCATGCAGCAGCCATCCTGAAATTTCATAATTTAAAAATAAGTAACTTTCTATGTTTCAGAGCTACGATAATGCAAATTTGTGACAGAGTAGAATGTTATACGTAGCTTAGTATGCCCAAGGCAAAATATTCCCTGATTTCTCTGGCAGAAACCAATTATCATTGAGCCCTTTCTTAAATGACTGATTCAATTACAATGAAAGAGACACAAGTTATGTGAAGGCTTCAATACTCACACTTTGTACACCACATCTGGAATAAGTGTGGCGAAGGGGATGAGAATGAGGCCTAGCCAGAACACAGGGGATGAATACAGCATACGATCCATTCCCAGCATCACAGCTCCCACAGGAATAAGAGGCCAGAAATTACTGGAAACAAAATATCATCAAGTTTCAGTCAGTCTACACGTATTGTATTTATGCCACAAATATGGCCGGGAATACGAGAGACTACAGGGTGGGGTTTACGAGGATGATGTGTTTCATTCATCAAACTAACATCAAATTCAGGCTATTCAAATTAATATTATACGAGGGGAGACCCAGAAATTCGATGTGTGCATCGCTCTTGTAGATCTGAGCCAAGCGGCTTCGGTGGTATAGTTGGTAGCAAGCTTAGCTTCTATTCCCAAGGTCGCGGATTCAAACCCGGCCGAAGTCGGCGGATTTTTTAAGAGCGTTAAAATACCCTCAGTATGTCTTCCTTCGGAGGGGATGTCAAGCCGGCGGTGCCAGATTAAACTTATGTGAAGCTAAATTATAGGTTAGATTTGACTAATGCTCTCAGGTTCCAAAGTTTGTCGCCAGGAGCCGACTGTGGTGGCATCTAGTAACCAAGTTCAGAACTAGTTGTCATTGACGGTGGAGTTTGGTAGCAAAAGTAGGAACTACTTGAAAATTGAATGCCTGCAGTCCTTACTTGAATTAAAAAACAAATAACACACACTAATACAGCCATCACAATTAACACCGGTTATCAGACAGATTCTATACACACCCAAAGTACACGGGGCTACATAACCACGTTGTCGCAGCCCTTAAACTGAGGAACCAACCAACCAGTTCTGAGTCAGTATACTAAGTGGCATTGGTTGGGCCAGTTGTAGTGGGAATCAGTGACAGCTATCGTGTGACGAGTATTTTGACCTCTTCGATTTTGTGAAAACCTGATACTTGAAAACAGAGTGCGACATTGAAATGTTGTCCACTTTGAAGTGGAAGAGTACTTTTTTGACAAAATCAACACCGGGGATGAATCGTGGTGTTATGGATACAACCCCGACATAAAGCAACAGTTGTCACAATGGACTCTCCTCGCCCGAAAAAGGCCCGGTAAGTTAATTAATTAATTAATTAATTTATTTATTTAGAGTATGGCTTTTAGTGCTGGGAGTGTCAGAGGACATACTAGGCTCGCCAGAGGCAGTAGCTGCATCAAGCCAAGGGGCGAGCTACAAGTTCCGTTCAATTTCAAGTAGTTCCTACTTTCGCTACCAGATGTCACAGACACCTAGTGGTGAACACTGGAACTTTGATAGAGCATTTCAATGAAATTTAACCTAAAAATTTAGCTCCACACAAATTTAGTTACTGGAAGGATCTTTTACATACCATAAATCTATGACATGGGACCGCCGGCTTTACTTCCCCTCCGAAGGAAGGCATACTGAAGGATTTTAATGCTCTTAAAAAAATCTGATAACTACGGCTGGGTTTGAACCCGCGACCTTGGGCATAGAAGCTCAGCATTCAGTATTAATAATTGCCGAAATCGTCCGCCACCAAAACTAGCCTTGAGCCCATTTATCATGTCCCCAGTTATCACACCCAATAATTAATAAATTAGCCATAATTTTATGATTTATTTTCAATAAATGTACTGAAGCAGTGAGTGATCTCCGAGCGAGTATTTTGCCCTGCAACATTGAGACAAAGCATTCTTGGCTCTATAAAAGATATATTGATTAGACCTATTCTGGGATTGTGAGGTTAAAAGGTTACGCTATAACAGCAAATATCGGGTTTTGACCAAACCATTTCAACAGGTCATGCATGGCAACAAGCTTGATTTTGTAACTACAAAAATTTGAATTTTGAACACTTGAGCGTCCATCGACTTTTGAAAAAATTGCTCCTTAACCTTGTAAGTGCTGAGTTTCCATTTGACTGTATGGTCTCTCAGTGCTGAGTTTCTTCGTTCATACATTAGAAAAAATGTAGAAGCCACAATTTTTTACATATCAGGGGGGTTAATAGCTTAAAATGTTTCTTTAAATATATACATGCAAATGGAAGATCCTACGGTTTATATTCTATATTATTGTGAGAGATATGATGTGCCTGCGTGTACATCATCTTCATACAAAGTAAAAGGTCCAAAATAAAAATATTCCACTTTCAAAATCACTCACTGATACATTAAAATCATCATCTACATCAACACTTTCCGCTGTGGTTAATCACTGGTCTACAAAAAAATATTTTTTTATGTAACATGAATAACTTTTACTTATTCCTATGTACTTTTACCAGCTGAAACCGAAAATGACACTGAAAAACATCTACCACGTCTGTTTTTTTTTACAGAGACACTGGCAAAAGTGTGGTAAAAATGGGAAAAATCGCCACGAACTTACTATAATAACAAAAATTTAAAATGTAACTGTACACATTAATTTTTTTCTCTTTTAAACAATTTAAACACATTATTCTACCTACGAGCATCTTTGAAATATATTAATATATACAGTTTGTTCATGTTCCTTTGTCATTTCTTTCTTTTATGTGGAGTGGCATCTTCCTTTTTCAAAAACCAACAGTAATCTCCGAGCATTGCGGGATCCCAGCAGCCTTGGTATCTCGTTTCAATGGTTGCTATATCCTGGTGAAATCTCTCACCTTGTTCATCACTTATAGCTCCCAGATTCTCTGGAAAAAGGTTGATATGCGAGTGAAGGAAACAAATTTTAAGGGACATTTGGCAACCCATAGTTCTGTACGTTTTCAAAAGGTTAAGAACTAAACTCTTGTAGTTATCTTCTCTGTTGTTGCCAAGAAATCCATGTACCACCTTCACAAATGCTTTCCAAGCTGCCAATTCTTTTTTGTTTAGCTTCTTTTCAAATTCTGCATCACGTATAACCTTCCTGGTGTCAGGTCCAGTGAAAAACCCACTTTGATCTTAGCTTTACTAAGCTTTGGAAAAAGTTCCGACAAGTACTTGAAACCTGGTCCCTCTCTGTCCATGCCTTTTACAAAGTTCTTCATAAGACCCAACTTAATGTGCAGAGGAGGAAGTAGCACGTTTTTGGGGTCAACCAAAGGATCGTTCAACACATTTTTTCCCCCTGAAGTATAAGATTTTCTTCACGGCCATGATTGTTTGACAAAGTGCTTTTTTTTTGGTCCCTGCTGTCCCATTAGCACAAAAAGCAACAATACTTTGTAAAGCCGCCCTGAAGTCCCATTAATATAGCTATCACTTTCAAGTCACCAGATATTTGCCACTTAAAATCTTCATACTTGATTGCCCTTAGAACTGCACCCAAGTTGTCATAAGTCTCCTTCATTGAAACAGAGTAAGCAACTGGAATTGATGGCTTTTTATTTCCATGTAGTTCATTTTGCTTAATAAGATGAGGTTCACTAGACGGAGGAACATATGTAGGATCAATAGTATTGTCCAACAACTCTACAGTTTCCGAATGTAAATCTTCATTGTCATTTAGTTCTGGAATGACCAAATCTTCCCAGTTCAAAGGTGGAGTCGGAATGGGTAAGCCTTCACCGGGAGAAACAGGTTTAATGGCTGAAGGTAGTCAATGTTCATCTTCTTCTTCTTTGAATAACCTTCAGTATTAGTAAGGCAAAAGGAGCAGTCATTAAAGTGGTTACTTGGTTCACGCCAAACATTGAGATTTTAGTACACAACGTCCACAAATATAACAAAACTTATCTGGTGAATTTTTACAAAGTCTTCGCTGATTTGATGCCATTTTCGCACAAAACTTTCAATGAAAACACACATAACCTCACTTCACAAATGCAGCACTTCACTTACAGTGACAGAAGAAAACAAAGAACATCAAACTGCCCCCTCCCCCTTCTGCAGTGTTGCCAATTGTCGAGTTTCAAATAGAGAAATATGTGATATTATGGTAACATATGATGGTACCATATGATGGTAACATGAAAATGGGACGTGATGGCTATATTTTGATATTTATTTCGTTATCAGGAAGGTAAACGCATAATAAAAATGCTATTTGGAACTGTGTTACATACACCTTGTTGACCAGTGAATTGAAGGATTCTTTGATTCGAAATAACATCGCGACAAGAATAACTAGCTTGTTGTTGTTCCGCCATGTTTGTTTATATCACAGATGAACGACAGCTGTAGTGGACAGATGTCTACAAAAAGCTCTGTTAGTTACTTCGTGAAGCTATAAGCCATGCTCAATTACTTCCACATAATGCCCAACAGATGGCAGAACATTCCAGACATCCATTTGGCTCTTGAGAGTGAACCGGGAAACTGAAGAAAATAAAAGTTCTCGTGCACCGTCTATAGACGGGCGTAGCACTGGTGGACCGGCCGCATCAGCCCATCTGTAGGCGGGAGTAGCACTCATCGGGTTAATTTGCAATACAGTATATGCCTCAAACAAGATTTATGAAGAAATAAAAAAAAATATGCCAGTCTGAATAAGACAGATTTAGACTTTAAAAAATAGATTCAGTTCACTCTTATTTGACTGATCATCACTAAACTCAGCGTAACATTCAGAGGTCCGAGTTTCAATCATCACACACATACGAGGAACATCCAGAAATTATGTTTCCCTACTTTTTAAATAGAATGTTTTATCCAAAGCCTATAGTTTTTATGTTCTTCACAGGCCATCAAAAACTAGTTTCCTTCTCACAATGCCTGGTTTTATTAGAAGAGAAAGTCACAGCCTACTGCTGGAAATATCAAACATTTATTGGTACCAGATACAGCAATGTTTGAGCTAATCACTACCAGAGCTGAGACGCCTATCATATCGTAGGGTCAACTTTCATATTCCTGTGTAGAAGTCTGCTGCCATTGCTGTATCTGAAGCAAAATAATTCTCTCATGTAACTAAGTAACAACATGGCTTCAGAGCAGGGAGGTCCACAGTGGATCTGATTTTTGCTGTAAGATAGTTGTAGGAAAACCATTATGAATATGGAATAGATCTACTGATGGCCTTCCTGGACATTGAAACAGCATATGATAGTGTACGTAGAAGTAAGGTATGGAAGGCTTTGGAGAAGAGAGGAGTAGGAAAGCAGACTATATGGAGAATAAGGGAAATGTACAATGGAAGTACAAGCTGTGCGAAAGTAGGAGGAGAGAGATCAGATTGGCTGGAACAGAAGAATGGCTAGAGTGCACTATCACTAAAGATACGAGAAAATAGCATTTTGAAATTGATTTTGTAGCACTTTCATTTTCAAAAATAGCATTTTGGAGCATTTTGAAATTTAAAAATTAGCATTTTGTAGCATTTAAAAGTTCGTCACCAGGTACAATAAACAGGTTAAAAATAATATGCACGGAAACTAATTCAAACATGTGCAGGATTGGAAATATGGGCGTTTCTGATAAACGGCATAAGCATTTAATATAAGTCTCCTGTTGTGTGTGTGGTTTTTATTTTTACTAAGGGAGTGTTAGAAGTATTAAAATCCTAATATCAGTATTACAGAAATGTAGAAACTTGACATCATACATTTTTCAGAAATTTGAGATCTCTGAAAATAAAGGCATCAGCCTGGCTAATTGGCAAGATTGAGTTCAAGTGCTGTCGGTTGGTTGTATGACGTGAGACGAGGGTACCTAAGCTATGCTCGAAAGATCCAAAGGTCATGTTCTCATTATGCAATCAACAATATCAGGTGTTGTGCAGCAACTCAAATATTGAGGGCCGGCGGAGAGTTGTATTAGTTCACTGGTAGCAAGGTGCCAATTGTTAGAATAAAGCGAGCTGTGGTCAGGCAACAATGCTTGTCTTACAAAGTTTACTGTCTGGCAGGTGGAATGACGACAATACCAGGCTGTCCTGCACTCGATGGATGAATTGGTTCAAATTCTGAGGATGGCTATGAAATCCTTTTGTGTGGTTTTCCTACTAACTCCTTGCCAAGTTCCATTCATTTCTATTAATAACTTATCTTATGAGGTAGGATTCAAGAAGTGCCATTTGACCATTAAACCACTGGCAAATAGAAATTCAATGCCCCTCATCCATGGCCCTCATTGAAAAGGAAGTAATAATATGAATCATACATTTACTTAACTTTGTGTGAATATCACACACTGGATAATTAACTAAATAATAAAATGTATGTTTACTCCCTCATTATTTCCTGACCACACTGCGACTCTTGACTGACAATCTGTAAAACAGTATCCGAATTCACGGAGAAATCGCCGGATGACATGTAACATAACCTATAACTCACACATGGTAGAGAATACTTTCATCATATTATACAACATTTCCCAAAGCAAAGAGAACGCCTAACAAAAATTGTCTATTCATATCACGATACGTACTTAAGAGTTTTCATTTTCATTTCAAATACAAGAAATGAGGGCAGTCGCGATATAAACCTATATAAGCATAACCTTATTGCTCTAATTTTTAAAAAGAATCGGCACAAACGATTGGCATATTCATTTTATTAGCACAACCAACTGAAACTACGAAATAATTTCTCCAAAATCATCGTTTTACTGGCGATAAACAGTGGATATTATGCGGCAATAATAATAGCACCATTTTCAAATTAATTTTTACCGTAATCGATTGTTTTCACGACAATAATCGTGTTCGTACATATCGATTATTACTCGTAAATATCGATTATATAGCCGATATCTTAATTGCTGGGAACTCGCAAATTTCAAAGTTGCGGCGCGAAAATGTAATAAAACATAATATTCAACATTAATCGGTAAATTCGGCACTTTTCGCATTTATGGGAATAATTCGCAAGAACCCTTAGTTATCGCACTTTGTCGCACATTCAGTTTCGCAAATTTTGGGTATACATAGTCATATTAGTTACCAGGTAGTTGAAAAAAGGAGAAGAAAGTAAAATTCGCATTTATCGCAATTGTGATTTTCCCGTATATCTAACTATCACCATTACTCTTCATTGTAGTGAGGACGATATACCGTATATACTCGAATACCACCCGCACATTTTTATACAAAATCGGACGTGAAAAATTGGGGTGCGGGTCTTATTTGAGTCATCCTGATTTTAAAGATTTAAATTGCCCGCCTCGCGCGATATCGGGTGTTGCGAGTATCCGCTAGATGGTGCTAGCCTTCTTCCGGCTATCACTTTGTTTTACCGTAAGCAGGCGGCGTCAATCAGTCTCGCGCGGGTCTCGCGCACGTTTTCCGAGTGTAAATATGAGTTATACGAAGCGTTTGCGGTCGTTTACTGTGAGTGAGAAGCTGAAAGTTGTGAGGGAAGCTGAAATTATTGGAAATCGTGCCGCCGGTAGGAAATATGCTATTGACGAGTCATGTATTCGAGAAGGGAGAAAGAAAAAAAACGTGTTGCATTATGACGACGAAAGAGCTTGCTTGTTCTGGACAGTTACCGCGGCCATACAACAGACGCTGTGAAGAAATTCGTCAAGGATGGGAAAACCGACCTAGCAAACATCCCGGGTGGGATGATGTCTATGCTACAGCCACTGGATGTCAGCGTGAACCGACCGTTCAAAGCAGCCTTGAAACAGCTGTATACGGAGTGGATGGCGGCCGATAAGCACACACTGACCCCAACTGGTCGTATTCAGGGCCCGGAAGTTCAGCTGCTCTGTTCGTGGATTTTGACGGCATGGAATCGTATCTCGGGAGATCTCATACGGAAGAGCTTCAAGAAATGTAGTATTTCCAATGCTATGGATGGCAGTGATGACGACATTTTGTGGGAAAGTGATGGTGAAAAAAGTTCCGAAGTTGGTACTTCTGATGACGATGAATGAAGTGTTTATGTCTTTTATTTGTACTTTTAATTGTTTCTGTGTGTTATTTTAGGACGACTTCAGAACTGTTGGAAACTATTTTGTAGAAATGCTATTCTGTTTATTTAGTAAAGATTGTAAATAGTTTCGAGTAATTTTTTTTTTTAAATTTTGTTCTTCAAAATCAGGGTGCGGGTCTTATTCAGGGGCGGGTCGTATTCGAGTAAATACGGTAATGACCAGAGTGGCGGAAGTGATTGGCGAAAGAAGGATGAATGTACTGGGGAAACAAGGAGGAGGAAGTACAGGAGCAGTTGGATGTACGAGTATGGGGAGAAATACTACAGGGATATGGGATGAAGTTTAGCATAATCAAATGCGAGTGGATGATCACAACCAGGAAGAAGGAGAGAGTCACAATGGGAATAACAATTGGTGGGGAAGAATTGAGGAAAGTAGAGAGTTTCAAGCATCTGGGAAGCATGATACAAGAAAATGGAAGAAACGACAGAGAAATAAATGAGCGGGGCAGGCAAACAGAATTATTCAGGAAAAGTGTTAGGAGCCTGGTATGAAATAAGGATGTCCCTCAAAACAGCAAAAGGGTTATGTATAGGATGTACTACGTTCCAAACCTGACGTATGCCTCAGAAACCTGGGTTATGAAAGGAAGGGAGCGAAGCAGAATACAGGCTAGTGAGATGAAATTCTTGAGAAACAGTATTGGAGTGACAAAGAAGGACAGGTTAAGAAAGGAGAAGATCAGAGAATTAGTCAAGGAGGGAGCATTACAGGATAGGATAGAGGAATCAAGGCTTAAATGGTATGGGCATGTTAAGTGAATGGATGGGAGGAGGATACCCAGGAAGATACATGAGATGAAAATAGAGGGAAAAAGACCAAGAGGAAGGCCTTGAGATAAATGGCTGAAGGGTGTGGAGGACTGCGTGCGAACGAAAGGAGAGGACTGGACCAAGGTAGTGACGGAGAGATGGTGGGAGGACAGAAGACAATGGAGAGGCTTATGTTCCAAACAGACCCGGCCAGTGGCTGGAAACTGTGCAAGGTGATGATGATTAACTATGATTTCCTTTTATAAAAAAAAATAGGGAAATTTAATTTCCGGATGGGTTGCGCAATTCCACCCTTTAACCATGAACAAGGAAATGCACTGTTGCCATTATTATTTATTATATTGATGGATGAAATTTTAAAGGGTGTAAAGCATAATATTGGACAAACTGATGGGATAAATGCTTTAGTTTTTGCGGATAATGCAGTGATTTGGGGACAAGGAGAAAATGAAATACAAAGAATTTTAAGGTGTTTGGAATGAAAATTAGTAAACAGAAAACTGTGGTAATGCTCTGTGGAAAGGAAAATAAAGTTCAAATCAACTTACATGAGGAACAGTTAGAAAATGTGGAACAATTTACATATTTAGGCATTGTTATAAACAGGAATAATGAAATTAATACAGAAATTAACAACAGATTAAGTACACGACGTACTGAAACACAACAAACATGACATTCTTACATTTCTAACACTTTTATTTGGTAGTTAGCAGGCAGACAAGGACTCATTTTATCATCAAGTTCGACATCTGTTATGGGATGTTAAAGTACCACAAAGAACAAAATTAACATTATATAAACAATATTTTACTCCAATTGTAACCTATGGCCTAGAAACAATAGTTACTAACCAGAGCCAAGACAGTAAGATCGAAGCAACTGAAATTACATTTTTGAGAACATCTCTCCATAAGACTAGAAGAGATAAAATCCGAAACTCGAAAATTAGGCAGAACTAAATGTAAAGCAGCCATTAGTACAGCGAATACAGAGGTCAAGATTATGATGGTTTGGCCATGTGCAGAGGATGGAAATGGACAGAGCTGCAAAGAGGGAGATGGTGAGGAACCTTGATGGTATTAGATTGGTTGGGAGGCCAAAAATGAGATGGATGGACCAAATCTGACAAGACATATGTAACAGTCGACTGGATGTGGCAGAAGTAATAGAGCAGGAGAAGTGGAAGGATAGACAGCAGTGGAAGAGGCTAGTTTACAACACCCGGGTGACTGGAGTTGGACACGGATGATGATGATGATGATGATCAACCATGAACTTCTAAAATCCACTATCATGGGTTGTATATTTTCCAATTAAGTATTTTAATATGAAGGAAATACCTATAAATAACTACGAAGATAAACCACATGGCAATGGAGCCCCATATTGCGAGGTGCGTCAGCCACGTCCAGGCGTTTGTCACGAGGCCAGCCTTGAGACATACAGTCACCACGACGTACTGAAACACAACAAACATGTTCATTTTACATTTCTAACACTTTCATTTGGTAGTTAGCAGGCAGACAAGGACTCATTTCCTAGTTTTGGATGACGAGGCTGTTGGTATAAAATTGAGATGGTGACACCAAATCTACCTTTGGAACCAGCGATATTCTGCCCCGTACTGGAACCCTCCTGTGTTCCAAAACATATCCTATCATCATTCCATACCGACAGTAGTGGCTACGCGCGCTAAAGCGCAGCGTTAGGTCATGGGGCCAAGCTCTCTGCTGACTCGGTAGACGCGTGGGTTCGAGCCCCACCGTCGGCCGTCCTTGAAATGGTTTTCCGTGGTTTCCCATTTTCAACACCAGGCAAATGCTGGGACGGTGCCTACTGACAGGCCACGGCCGCTTCCTTCCACATCCTTGCCCAGTTTCATTCGCCTTCATCAATTCCATCTCTCATCCCGACGCGCAGGTCGCCCACGGGCGTCACCTAGAAAGACCTGCACTCGGCCTCTCAGGAGGCCACCCGAAAAAAAAAAGAAAAAAAAAATAAAAAAAAATCATTCCATGACCAAACTATGAGCTGCGTCCTGCAAGCTCAGAAATTATTCTCGTTTTATAGGAAACTCCTTATATTATTTATTACGCCACTTCAGACCCTCTTTTCGTAAGTCATTTGGTTGACTAATTCGGTCCTTCGACACCAAGGTGTCATGCCAACCTGATCCTTGCTGAGAAGCTTGTGTGTGGTGAAAAGATGAATTTCGTGTTTGCACCCTGCGAGAGCAGCTTGCAGGATCACGGCTGTCAGTTGAATAGGAAGTTAAGAGAAACTGTTGCTCGCAAATGAACGAGACAGAAGAGTAGTAATGTTATTTAGTTATTGTAGTTTAAGGGGCAGAGAAGTGTAGAAAGTACAGGGCTATTACAAATAATTGAAGCGATTTCATAAATTCACTGTAGCTCCATTCATTGACATATGGTCACGACTCACTACAGATACGTAGAAAAACTCAAAGTTTTGTTTGGCTGAAGCCGCACTTCAGGTTTCTGCCGCCAGAGCGCTCGAGAGCGCAGTGAGACAAAATGGCGACAGGAGCCGAGAAAGCGTTTGTCGTGCTTGAAATGCGCTCACATCAGTCAGTCATAACAGTGCAACGACACTTCAGGACGAAGTTCAACAAAGATCCACCAACTGCTAACTCCATTCGGCGATGGTATGCGCAGTTTAAAGCTTCTGGATGCCTCTGTAAGGGGAAATCAACGGGTCGGCCTGGAGTGAGCGAAGAAACGGTTGACCGCGTGCGGGCAAGTTTCACGCGTAGCCCGCGGAAGTCGACGAATAAAGCAAGCAGGGAGCTAAACGTACCACAGCCGACGGTTTGGAAAATCTTACGGAAAAGGCTAAAGCAGAAGCCTTACCGTTTACAATTGCTACAAGCCCTGACACCCAATGACAAAGTCAAACGCTTTGAATTTTCGGCGCGGTTACTACAGCTCATGGAAGAGGATGCGTTCTGTGCGAAACTTGTTTTCAGTGATGAAGCAACATTTTTTTCTTAATGGTGAAGTGAACAGACACAATGTGCGAATCTGGGCGGTAGAGAATCCTCACGCATTCGTGCAGCACATTCGCAATTCACCAAAAGTTAACGTGTTTTGTGCAATCTCACGGTTTAAAGTTTACGGCCCCTTTTTCTTCTGCGAAAAAAAAAACGTTACAGGACACGTGTATCTGGACATGCTGGAAAATTGACTCATGCCACAACTGGAGACCGACAGCGCCGACTTCATCTTTCAACAGGATGGTGCTCCGCCGCACTTCCATCATGATGTTCGGCATTTTTTAAACAGGAGATTGGAAAACCGATGGATCGGTCGTGGTGGAGATCACGATCAGCAATTCATGTCATGGCCTCCACGCTCTCCCGACTTAACCCCATGCGATTTCTTTCTATGGGGTTATGTGAAAGATTCAGTGTTTAAACCTCCTCTACCAAGAAACGTGCCAGAACTGAGAGCTCGCATCAACGATGCTTTCGAACTCATTGATGGGGACATGCTGCGCCGAGTGATGGAGGAACTTGATTATCGGCTTGATGTCTGCCGAATCACTAAAGGGGCACATATCGAACATTTGTGAATGCCTAAAAAAAACTTTTTGAGTTTTTGTATGTGTGTGCAAAGCATTGTTAAAATATCTCAAATAATAAAGTTATTGTAGAGCTGTGAAATCGCTTCAATCATTTGTAATAACCCTGTAACATTCTCAGCCCTCAAATGCTGGGGACTGGAAATGTGAAATGGACAATTTCAACGGATATGCGAGTTGATCTTTACCTTTATATAGACTTGAAAAACTTGTTAAGGCTACTTTGTGCAAACAGACCGACATAAAAGAACACAGAAGGACTCATTCTCAGCAAGAAGTTAGTATTATGTAGCGGATGAGGTGAAAGGAATGTTGCTCTGGTTGCCATATATAGAAAGATTTTATTTTGCAGTTAGCTAGTGTATTGCATCATAAGAGAGGTGAATTGATTGGGGACCTTGCATACCTTTGATTTTATGTTTATCAATTAACTCCCTGGTCGTATTGTTGACTGCTTTCAGATGATGACCTCGTTGTTTGGGGGTTTGAATTGTCGCAAGTTTTAAGGTTCGATGTCAGAGTGGATTGCTATCATCGTGTGGTGAATCAAAGGCATTCTCCTTCCATGTTATTCGTCAACATGGAGCTGGCACAGATAAAATATTCTTTGTTTGTAGATAAAGATGAGCCAATCCGGAGCTGCATCTGTCGCTCCATGTGTTAGTTATTTTCCGGAGACACAACTTGTACCACAGATAATTCAAGATTTTGTGTCACGTTAGGTTTGGTGTTATTTAATATTTGTAAGACAGGAAACTCTGAATTGTATTCATTTCAACTCACGGATTGCATTTCCTTTCTGCGTGGTTATGGAATATGGATGTTGAAATTGCTCCGAGCATTGTGTAACTCGGTGTTGTGGAGATGAACAATTTCATGTTAAGAGAATATAATGGTTAAATTCGATAAATTGTAAAAGATTACATGATGGGGATTGTTTGTCGACACCTGGCCAGGGAAGAAGAGAATAATATTGGTCAAGGTTGCATCCAGGCCTGGGGTAAGTAAACATTGCTCAAGTTGATGTTTGTATGCTTTGTCAATCCCGGCTTTGGTATGTGTAACCTGCCTCCTGATCTGTACATTCACGATCATCGAAAAAGGTTGCAGCAATTTCAAAAAATCATAGCTCAGGAACTATTTGAGATATTAAAACGAGTATTTTTTTTTTGGTTTAAATTCACCATCTCAAAAAGTTCTTTTTCATTCCATATAATGTTTCTATGTGCGCTCGACTGTTTCATCACTTGTTCTAGGGCGTCCTTGGGACTTCACGTCAATGCTGCCAGTTTTCTGAACCTGTTCATACCACCGCCTAATGCTATTAGCATGAGGGGGATCCCTACCATAAACAAGTCGGAAAGTGTGCTGAACAGTTATAACAGACTTAAACTCCACTAACCACAACACACACAGTGCTTTCTGCTGAACTGTCGCCATTGCAATCACACTCACTACTGAAACAGTGGCATGGCAGTTTCCTGCCGCGCACTCATTCTGCACATCGGCTGAAGTCATGGACGGAGTACAGTCACATATAAAACTAAAACTCGATGAGTTCCTGATTAGTTTTCAGGTTGAATTATTAATTTATCTCACTTATAACGGGAGATATGATTTTTTTGAAATTGCTGCGACCTTTTTCGATGACCCTGTATTTTGATTGTCAGATTATATTTTCATTCCCTTGATTTGTATCGGATTCTTTGACATAACCAGGCTTCATAGGACACTTCCTTATGTGGATCTCCCTGTCGAGGACTCTTTTCACTCCTCAGGCATGTCCCAGCCACTCCTTCTTCCTACCCATATCATAGCAGGGTGTGTTAGGGACTGGGGATTGGTGCGGTAGAGGATTGATGGCGTGAATGCCCACCATTGAACTGAGTGTTTAGCTTTTATCTCTCCCTCCGTCTGCACCTGCCTGTCATTGTGTTTCTTCTTTTCCTGTCCACTGATTGTTTGAATAACTATTCGCATAAGAATACCTGAAGTAAAACCACTCTCTATGGAGCACCAGAACTCTGCTACGAGTGATGAACGAGAAACTCACAGTATATACAAAGTTCCCAAGCAGTAGATATCCCCCCTCACGTCCATTGCCCCACACGACTCCCTTCTCGAGCGCCAGCAGGGGCAACCAGAACAGCAATACTGAATGCATCAAAGCGTTGAAGATCCAGATCCAGAAGACTCGCACGTTAAAGAGGTCCGCATTCTGGGATGGCTTGTACAGTGCAGGATACTTCAGCATGGTCTCAGCAGAACACACTTTGTCAAACAGTCCCATGGCCAGAGGAGGAGCAGCAGTGAAGAGCTGAAGAAGAAAAACAGGCATCAGACACACCCAAGTTCCTACTGCTAATAAAGGGATGGAGAATTATTATTTGAATGGCAAATTACAGAAAAAAAAAAAAAAAAAGCAAACACCCAAACCGAACTAATTGGGGCTGTTGCCTGCTCAGATTTGCCGAAGAATCCCATATTACGTACCTGGTATGTCCTGTAACCTAAACACAACACCAGTTACGTTGCACACGTCGCCCGATGTTCACAGTGGCGGGAACAAGGCCTCATTATTACTGATCTTGGCTGCGCGTGACTCACTGTTGCACTACAGTACTACAACAGGACTATTGGTCTTTGCATTGGGCGGCTTCGGTGGCGTAGTTGGTAGCAGGCTGAGCTTCTATGCCCAAGGTCGCGGGTTCAAACCCAGCCAAAGTTGTCGAAGAGCGTTAAAAATCCCTCAGTATGTATGTCTTCTTTCGGAGGGGAAGTAAAGCTGGCGGGAGCATGTCTTAGATATATGGCATGATAAAGAACCTTCCACTAACTAAACATGTGTGAAGCAAAATTTGTAGGTTAAGATTGATTAATGCTCTTAAGTTCCAACGTTCCGAGGCTCGTTTTAACATTGAAAGCAATTTAATGTTTACTCTTATACTGACTTGCTAGGCCAAACGTATCAGAGGATTTTCTTTTAGGGTTTACTCCCTTAGTCTTTGTGGATCCCTCCGCATCCCACAAGGCAGTGGGCTCCCTCTGTACTACCCCCAGAGAGATGGGTTGCCTCTTCCGCCAGCTCTGCCGTAATTATCGCCTTCGTTGCCGTTAAGGTCTTCACACAAAACCCTGTGCACAGGCCTATGTTCTACCCCATAGGAAACATGTACCCTTTCTAAAAGAGATAACTAGGGCTCGGATCGATATGCTCGATAAAATCTCCAGATATGCTCAAAAACCATGTGTTTTATGCTCGACAGATATGCTCGAAAAACCCATTATATGCTCGAAACCCCCATTATATGCGGTTAAATATGTAGAATATGCTCGAAAAACACCGTTAAAAACTATAGAAAGGAAAGGGAAACGAAAAACCAATAACATACTTGGATTCAAGTTTTTCAAGTACATAGTCTATAAGAGAAGTGTTCTTATAAAAGTTACAGTTTAAAAGTTCATTTACAAAATCTTCAGAATTAGGCAAGTCAAAGTAGATCTGCATTGGTCTGTACAACAAGAAATTTTCTATGTTTTCAGTTTTGAATGATTTTCTTCAATTAGTCAATAAAAGTTTCAATGACGAGAACGACCTCACTAAAGGTTAAAAACCTGTGGTTCTATTATTTGCACCAGATAGGCTTTTCAATAATTATTTCTGTTTTCGAACCTTAAGGATGGTCAGGGCCCAAATTCGGGGGAGAATTCGAAGAAAAACAAACTATTTAGTCGAAACCCACAAGAATATGCATTTATATGCTTCTATTCTGAAAACCGCGGTTTTATGCATTTATATGCTCGATAAATTTCAATTCTGTTGGTCCCAGACAGGTGAAAATACCACCGAAAGGCTTCTTTCAATGTGTACTATTCAGGAAAAAAATATGCAAATATGCTCGAATCCGAGCCCTAGAGATAACAGTAGACTTCAGGCATCCGAAATGAAGTTTGTGCGTACCATGATGAAAGATGAACAAAAGGCAAAGGCATACTTCAATTTGAACATCAAAGGAAGAAGATGTGTTGGAAGACCTAAAAGCAAATGGATAGACCAGATTAAGGGTGACTTGGCAGACAAAGGGCTGGATTGGGAGAGCACTCACAAAGACCAACTATTCATGGATAAAAAGAAATGGAGAGGGCTCGTTCACAGCACCCGGGTGACTGGAGCTGTTTAAGATGATGATGATGATGATGATGATGATGAAGTTCCAACGTTCGTTAGCGGGCGCTGGTTGCGATCACATCTAGTAGTAGCTAACTTCACAGCTAGGTGTTGTGGATGGTAGCATTTGGTAGCGAAAGTAGGAACTACTTGAAATTATCGTCTTGAATTAAAACAGATAACACACACTAATACAGCCATTTAACACCGGTTATCAGACAGATTCTACACACACCCTAAGTACACGGGGCTACATGACCGCGTTATCGCAGCCCCTAAACTGAGGAACCATCCAACCAATAACGATTCTAATGGATAATCCTCCAATTAATCTTCCATCCAACCAAGTCTTTGCATTCCAGTCAGTAGCCTCGAGTTTGTTGTGCATTCGTCTGCTCTGTTACTGTTTCCATTCGCTGTTTGCGTACGTAACACTGTAAAGTTTTATCAAGTTTCAGTTGAAAGCTTATTGTTTTTGCATATAAAGTCAGCAGTGAAGGACAGATTTCCAGTTTTCTAAAATGATAGCAAGCAAATGGAAACATAGTTCGTGTACTTCAAAAGATAATGCGACTGGACAAAGTTGGCTGCTGAATTTGGTGTTGGTAAAATGACAATCAGTGACTTGAAGTAGAATCGAGGGCAAATTGAATAGCAATTCAGTACCTTAATAACTTTTGACTTAATATACCGGTATTCGTTCTTTACTTAGGTTTAGGAGCTGTGACAACGCGGTCATGTAGCCCTGTGTACTTTGGATGTGCGTAGACTCTGTCTGATAACCGGTGTTAATTGTGATGGCTGTATTAGTGTGTGTTATCTGTAATTCAGGAAAGGACTGCAGAAGATCAATTTCAAGTAGTTTCTACTTTTGCTACCAAATGCTACCATTAACGACACCTAGCTGTGAACTTGGCTACTAGATGCCACCATAACCGGCACCAGGAGTCGAACGTTGCAACTTAGAGAGCGTTAATCAAATCTAACCTACAA
Organism: Meconema thalassinum; assembly: GCA_946902985.2. Classification (NCBI taxonomy): domain Eukaryota; kingdom Metazoa; phylum Arthropoda; class Insecta; order Orthoptera; family Tettigoniidae; genus Meconema; species Meconema thalassinum. The sequence continues at coordinate 176,507,453 of OX336392.1, forward strand.
ATTTAGCTTCACACAATTGTAGTTAGCGGAAGGTTCTTTTACATGCCATAAATCTACGACAAGGGCCTGCCGGCTTTACTTCCCCTCAGAAGGAGGGCATACTGAGAGATTTATATTGCTCTTAAGAAATACGACGACTCTGGCCAGATTGGAACCCGTGATCTTGGGCATAGAAGCTCAGCATGCTACCAACTATGCCACCGAAGCCGCTGTGAAAACCATTCATTCAGTGCTGGTTTGGACTAAACGGCAGATGGTCCAAAGCTTCACACTTGAATTCTTTGAAAAAAACCTATCGTAACATTGGCACAGTGCAGTTGTGAATGATTTTCACCTTTTTTGTGAATCGAAGATATGGTTGGGCGGCAACGCCTCGCATAAAGGAAAAACTTCGGGAGACTGTCCAGACGTATCCACCTCAGTGGCGGCAGAATTTTTTGCTGAGGGGATTGGAAAGCTGGTGTAACGATACGACAAATGTTTCAATCGTTTTGGGGATTATGTTGAGACATAAGAATAAAACAAGCAAACATTTAGTAGTAAAATCAGTTTGGTATTTCAATCTGTCAAACTTGGGGGGGGGGGGGGGAAACAGCCCTCGTATCAACCAATTCTTGAAATGTGATTTAAACCATTTCACTGCTGAGATCAAGTCTGACTTGGAATACTTCCCATGCTGACTTATTTTTATTAACAACAATTTACATGAATACATAAAAATCAAAGATAACAAGACAAACCATAGAATATCATGCCATCTTGACTTAAACTGATAGTAAGTGACCTATTAAAACATAACTGAATAAGTAACTTCATGGTTGTCCAAAATGAGAAGTACATATGTGAATTTTATTGGAAACAAATGGGATCAGTATGTTCATCAGCATTCAATTTAAATCAGAATGTTCCTGTGGATAAAACATGTATAATTCCTGAGTTGGTAAGATTGCCTTCTTGCCTGGCAGATGATATTACAAACTCATTCCTGTTGTGGGCCTCTATGTCAATTCATGCGCTGTTCATTCAACAACTGTTAAAAGTATGGTGTTGTATGTGACGTTATAACTCAAAGAAGAATTACCCGAAAAGCATAACAAAACTTTCGAACTATTGCAGAAAAACAGCCCAAGAAGTTTGAATGATTTGTGAAGTCGGCATTGCAAGTATTGTGTAGTTAAAATTGGCGAAACAATGATATGATGATAATTGTTGTTTAAAGGGGCCTAACATCTAGGTTATCGGCCCAAGCTCAACAATGAAAATGTATTCACAACACAGAATATACAGGGCGCCAGGGAATGTTCTCCGCAGCACCTACATTCAGTTGTGAGAGGTAGCATCAGCAGTTACGTTGGCAGCACGGCTGCCACTTGTATCAACTGGTAACTTTATAAGGAACAACTGAAATTACAGCTTTATGTGCTGTCCACTTACAGATTCCTGTTTCTTGAGCTAATTTGCGTGTTGAGTTTCTTGGACTACACAGCATTATATCGGAGATTTCATCAAGTTTTTCGTCTGTTAAAAGCGTATGCCTGCCTGTTCCCGGTACATCGTGAACTGAGCCGGTCACACAAAATTTACTCATCAAATCCTGAACGGTATCCAGGTTTGGACACGTTGAATTAGGAAATCATCCCTGAAATTTTAGTTTTACAATTTCTGTAAACCGATCGCCTCCGCGAAAAACGTATTCCACCAAAACCAACTCCGTCTTTATAGTAAACATTACCGCCTGAATGCTGATGCACTCTTTCACTAATCTATCTGAACGCTCGCTTACTGCAATACACACTGACGATTTCGACAGCCCACATGTGTGGCCTTCACCCTGTCAAGGACACCGTGCTACCAACTAAACTGCTGATGCACGTAGGCGTTGTGGAGAGCATTCCCTGGAGCCCTGTATATTCCAATGTAAATTAATATTACAATGAAATAGAATATTTGAAGGAAGGAATAACACAATGGAAAAATGAAGGATAAAGATATTTGAAGGAACATCCTGGGAAGACATTTCCAAACTGGAGACTTACAGTACAGATGGCATCTGATCATGTTTAGGTAACAGCAATATAACTGCTCCCACAAGATTTCTTTAATGTGTAATCTTAAGACATTTGCTACCAAGTGTTACCTCATAAGAATAGTGTGTTTTAAGTTGCTTGCCACTGTACTTGTAATAAACTTTCTGATGAAGAATAACTTGACGAATTTGTTCCTAAAGTGTATTGACCAATTGGAGATAAATATGTATTATGAGACTTGTCGAAGTCGATTTGCTCGTAGAAAGATGGGATGTAGCTCGTATTACACGTATCAATGCGAGGAGCAATGATTGTACCCCATGTTTTAATGCCTTAAAATGAACGGTTTCCGAGATATTGCCAGAAAACTATTCCTGGTTTGGCGGTTGTCATGGTAACGCTGATCTGTTTCTCAGAGGGAACACAGTTTTTTTTTTTTCCTTTCCTTAAAAAGTGTGCTTAGGGGTCCCTACAGAACCTCCGAGTATTGTTTCTCGTATCTGGCAGCTTAAAATGTGCTATCTCCGGTCTTTGAACCTTTTGTCCATGCTCAGTGCCAAAAAGACTCACTTAGAAATTGAATTTTCTGAAACCGTTTCTTAGTGAGCCCCTACAACCTAGGATCAACCGACATGCAAAATTTCAGCTTTCTAGGCCTAGTGGTTTGAGCACTGCGATGATGAGTCAACTTTGGATTTTGTGTAATAGATTATCCCACGACCCCTCCCCCCCCCCCCCCCCTACTGACAGAAGAAAAACACTGCTGAGACTCTCAACTCAAAATCAAAATATCCTAATAAAAAAGGCAGAATATCGAACAAGATTATCAAAAAGGAAAGGGAAATGTAGAGAGGAACAGTGACATACGAGGGCAGGAGGTGGGTGTTACATAAGAGGTGCAATTTATAACAAAAGTATGAATTCTATTTGCTTTTTGTATACGGTATGTACAACTTACAACATTATATAGACCAATGGTCCATCGCTCGTACAAGATCTGTCCCGACCAGCCCGAGTAGATGGCAAACCAGAGCTCAATGACGTAGAGACAGATGTTCTTATAGAAGCTGTACAGAATGAGCTTGCACATGCGGTTATAATTCCAGGAACCATGCACAAACAGCAGCTTCAGCAAGAAACGGAACTGTGAACATACAAACATTATTGCATCATTGCTGGGTCGTTACCGAGACAGTATACAGAGTGTATCAAAATGAATATCGAGGTTTTAAGGCTTTGTAGTATTTAATACAGTTAACGTATGATTATAAATATTACAACAAATGAAAGAGCAACTCAAACAGTTTGTCCTTCATGTGTTCGTACCTGTGCACACGCACATGCACTGGTTCCTCCGTCTTCCGTTACAAGCGATAGTAGCCAATATGACTAGGGAGAAGAAAGTTCTTTGTGTTTTACAGTTTGCAAGGACTGAATCTGCAGTTACAGTGCAGCGTTCATTCCGTATTACGATCCGCATGACAGACCATGTTTCGCATGGCCTCCACGTTCACCGGATCAGACACCATGTGATTTTTACCTCAGGGGCTCGTAAAGGATCATGTGCATGTACCTACGCTACCAGCTAACCTAACCGACGTAAGAAACAGGAATGAAGCAGTTGTTGCAACAATTACTCCAGAGACACTGAGCAAGGTTTTGGGACGAATTCGGCTATCGACTTGATGTGTGCCGTGTGACGAAGAATGGTGCTCACGTTGAACACTTGTAGGACAAACTGTTTGAGTTGCTCTTTCATTTGATGTATTATTTATAATTGTAAGTCAACTGCAATAAATACTACAAAGCCTTAAAACACTGATATTCATTTCGATACACTCTGTATTACATGAACATGACTCACTTATTTCTTCACTGAACTGCACTGTATGTGAAATGCTCGACTTTGTAGCAATATCAGAGAAGAGCGCACGTCACATGTAACAGTCGTGATCTTGTCTGTATACATTTGCTTCTTTGTTATTGTTACTCCTACAAGGCGAGACACACTAAAACAGTAACACTGTGTCGCTTGTTAACCATAACCATTAACTACATAGCTGTCGGGTGACTCATCCCAAAATGTTTAGTTAGTTATTGTTGTTTTAAGTGGCAGAACTACAAGGTTATCTGCCCCTACCAAAATGTTTGATCCGCATTATTACAGCTTAGGCTTTCACGGCCAGCGTTCATAACTATGTTCAAGTTGTAGGCCGTAGTCTAGGCAGAATCCCGTGTTCCTGTGGACAGGAGGAGCAGCGTGGCCACCAGAATCAAGGAACATAACGGACACAGCCGCCTGAGTCAAACAGAGAAATCGTCAGAAGCTGAGCACTCTCTCTTGGGGATATGGAGATACTCTCCACCACCGCACACTACCATGCCAGGCTGCAACGGGAAGCTATAGAAATCTGATAACTTCAATCCGAAGAAAGAAATTGAACGAGTATGTAATACATGGTGTCATGTTTGACTCGAAATTTGTTCTTAAAAATACATTTCAAAAAATTGTGTGTTACAGCTTCTTCTGAATTAAAAAGGGGCTGGTTGATGACTGAGATCCTCAGCTCATTTTAAACTAAAATTGCGTCCAAAAAGAATTGAAAGGGTTTCATCATATAAATATTGAGGAGGTCAAATCAATGATAACTGGGACTTAAGTCAAGAAATTCACTGTAGAATTGAGCAGGCCAGAAGTTCTTTCATGAAAATGAGAAAAGTTTTGACCAGCCATGATTTAAGTCTGTCATTACGCACCCGACTGCTTCGATGCTACGCTTTTAGTGTCCTGCTTTATGGAGTTGAATCATGGACACTTACTGAGGTTTTAAGTAAGAAACTGATAGCATTTGAAACGTGGACGTATCGCAGGATTTTAAGGATATCAAGGACAGCTAAAGTCACAAATATGGAAGTACTGCAGCGTATGAACAAAGACTTGAAAATTCTCAGTATCATCAAAAGGAGAAAACTAGAATACTTTGGTCATTTCATGCGCAACAACAAATACCATCTCTTGCAATTAATTATCCAAGGGAAGATTGATGGCATTAGGGGTCCAGGATGACGCAGACGAATATCCTGGCTAAAGAACTTAAGCCAGTGGTTTGGACTTAATACAGTGTCACTGTTTAGAACAGCTATGGACAAAAACCCGATATCATGCTACTGATCGCCAATGTTCTTGGAGGATGAGGCACTTGAAGAAGAGAAGAAGAAGAAAAAATAAATGAATTTAAAACCAATTTAACGTCTAAACTACTGGTATTTTAAAGGGGTGAAAGCTTACATCAAACGGCCGGGGACCAAGAGATCGAGATTAAATCCATGTCCAAATACATTGATTAAAAGAAAAATCTGCGAAATGAGGAAAACAATGAGAGAAATTTTAAAATTTTATGCATATCTGCAGCGTGCGGTCCGAACGACCTGAACAACCTTCCCGCCACAGCCTGGCAATCGCCCAGGGAACACCTGGCCCTCACGAGTTCGGACCCCGCAGCATGTACGTGAGGCCAGACGATCTAGCGAGAGCATTTGGCTCACAAAGTATATATACTGCTGGTCCTATTCCACTGCTGACTAAAGAAAGGAGCGGACCCTTAATAATGCCGGATGCAGTTCCCGCCAAAACGTAGGCCCGACAACCTGTATTGCTTTCTACAGGGGTGTGCAAATTACTACACTCGACGCCAGGTTTTCCTAAATTTCATTTATACTCGTTATGATTTAATGTACTAAGGGCCGGTTCCATCAACCTTCGTTAAAATTTTAACGACACGTTAAAGTAATTTAACGGAAATGTTAGCAAAATGGTGTTCCATCAACCAACATTACAGCTAACAAATCGTTAACCCATCCGTTATTTTAACATCCCATTCTTGCTCAGTTAAGGAGTTTAACATACTGTTAAAAATGGTTACAAGCAAATACAGTATGCCTTTCGTGCTCAGTTATTGTATTATTTATTTTTGATTACCGTATTTGAATAATGCTACAGAACAAGAATTCTTGCCAAGGCCTCATAACATGTTGCAACTGTCTGAAAAGAAGTTTCTGGAGATAGATACAGATAAATACCTTACAACCGGCCACTTAAATTATATGCCTAGGCCTAACCTACAAATTAGCCTACATGTAATGAAATTGGTAAATATAGCCTATTCAGGCAGCAACATCAATACGTAATGGTCAATAATGTAGTTTTATAGTGCATAAAAGGTTATTGCACTGATGATGAATAAAACTAGTGGAAACGACTGCCATTTGATTTGCATACAAAGCTTTCAGTTGATCAGCATGAGTGTTGATTTGTAGTTTTCATTTTCACATAGTTTAGATAAACAGTGTCACGATGCAATTTAAATATAAATGCACACACAATTTTTGATCTATAAATAGCCTACAAGTAAGCCTCTGTGGCTTAGGCGGCAGCACGCCGGCCTCTCACCGCTGGGTCCGTGGTTCAAATCCCGGTCACTCCATGTGAGATCGGTGCTGGACAAAACGGAGGCAGACAGGTTTTTCTCTGGGTACTCCGGTTTTCCCTGTCAAAATTTCATTCCAGCAACACACTCCACTATCATTTCATTTCATCTGTCATTTGTTTAATCATTGCCCCAGAGGAGTGCGTCAGGCCTCGGCAGCCGGCACAGTTCATATCCTCGCCGCTAGATAGGGGTTTCATTCATTCCATTCCTGACCCGGTCGGAGACTGGAAGCAGGCTGCGGATTTTCAAATAGCCTACAAGTTGACCACAAAGATTTTAATTTTTTTATAGGCACCTGACTATTAGAAAAACTGGGCTTCACAGATTTGAAGCAGCAATGAGGCAAGTTTAAAAAAAAAAGACAACCACATGTAGGCCTACGATAAAGCGACCCATAAAGCAATTTTTGTCACATGGGAAGAACAGCTGTCAAATCGACCCTGCTAAAAGTCGCCTAGTTTGTAATGCAGGGGAGAATGTAGGGTACTGGTTATTTTAAGAAATTCATTACCGGTAGTATTTATTAATAAATAATTCTTCTTTGTAAAATGGCAGCCGCGTACGATCATATACAGTACTTCGAAATCGGCTTTGCGACGCGAAGTAGGCCTAATCTACTCCATTCCGTCTGAAAAGCTTTTCTTTTGTGGAAGTAAAGCATTGATATGGCAATCGTTGAATTTGAAGAGCACAGTGGAACTGAGCAATTAAATTACTCATCCCTTAGCCTCAATTATTATAAAAATAACTGAAAATACGAGAAAAGAGCAACCCATCTACTCAAATCACATGTTATAGCATCTGTTTGTTTATGTTTCCATCGCCCTTATACGCTAGTTTCAGATAACGGCAACACCGTCGCTTGAGTTCACGAATAGCAAACAAATGAATACAAGTTGACTAGACACAGTTCAGAAGTCTGAAAAACCATCCATGCCGTTCACTGCTTCCTTGATCCTTACAGCAAGTGGCATTTAACGCATCGTTTGTTAACCAACTTGTTAAAACGTTTTGTGGAACACGTAATCTATAACAGAATGTTAAAATTATAACGATTTGTTAACTAACGTTTTGTTAGCCAAATTTAATGCAAGGTTGATGGAACCGGCCCTAAATATATTTACAAGGCGCTCAAGCTATTTGAAATATTTAACCTAGTCTTAATTACATTTCATTTTAAGAGACTTATAGTAAAATGATTTTATAGAATTTACAATACAATAAAAGAGGGGCTCGTTAATGCAAATTGCCTCACATCTTGTTTTGATTAATATATCCTACTTTTTGTGTGAATTTATCGCTGAGGAATTCAAAGCCTTTTATACTGATCATCCTCTCTTAAACTGTACCAAGATTCGTGGACCATGGATTGAAAACACCTGATTTAGAGGGTACATTCCAAAGTCAATGAAACAAAAGAAAACCTACCCAGCTCAGGTATCCCTTGGAATACCCAATTCTGAAAGTTTCCGGTCGTTCTTCCTTATGGGAAAAGTTATAAGTCTACAGGGAAGGGAACTTCACCCAGTAGGGTGATAAAGGATGTCATCCGTTGTTCAATAAAATGATTTTGAATAAAGACAATCTGACTGATTTAATTCTCTATTTGGTTCTAATAATTTGCATACGTCTGTAACTGGGGGACTCAGAAAAGAGCTTGAAGTTTGGAAACTCGGGAACTATGTGCCTGTGCAGATTGTAAATTTGGATTTAATCATGCATGTTTCGAGACCATCCCACAACTTTGAAATGCCCTGTTACAACTCACCTGGGCTATGGAGTAGTCTGAAGCACAAGCAGCCTGCAACCCCTCCACGCCAGAGATGCCGACACCAACATGTGCTTTCTGGATCATGGCCACATCATTCGCCCCATCACCAATGGCCAGGGTAATACTTTTGGTGTGGGTCGTGACCAACTCCACAACCTAAAGCAAAACAAGCCAAGTTACTACCGGAAGTACTAACGGGATTCATAGAGCCTAGATGAGATGGCATGTCATACTTTCACTGATGCGACTGCAAACTCAGCACTGACAAGGTTTAGATCCCAGCACAACAGACAAGCTAGAAATCAACCTTTATCTCTTCGGGGACGATGTGTTCTGTGAAGATACAACTCAGGCTGGCCAACTGTTGATTCAGTCTATTGGTGAAATAAAGAAGGAATACTGGATTAGGATGAGGAAGAACTAGAACTTACAAAAAGCAGCAGGGAAGTCTCAAAACTGCAGAAGCACCTGAACAATGATCCCAGGATCTTTACCTTGCATTATCACATTCAATTAGTTTGCTCATCAACTTTTGTTATAACTAATAATATCTACAGTAAAATGGGTTCAACATAAAGCCATAGCATACAACAGTCAAAGCAGAATGCCTAAATGCGACTAAATATCTAGTACTGAGCTACAAGCTAGATAAATTAGAAGTAGCAGAATGAAAACAAATAGTTCCGTCAAGAACTACCGGTAAACAGCCTATTTCCATATATCCTAGTTATGTTAATAGCCTCTATCAACATACAACATGTCAGTTTAATTGCTGTAATAGATTCGTAGATATTGAGATCCGTCTTAATATTTCGGATGGTCGCGTTGGATATATATGAAGGCCATAGAGTTATGTACTATTAGATGAAGATTATTGCGTAGGTTTATTATTCAAACTTCAATCACATGATTAGGACACAAGAAATAATAAAAACGAGATTTCAAAATTTTGCCAGCCTCCATCTTGAGGTTATGAAAACAATTGAAATAAATTAGATGTCAGAGGATTAAAATTTGTGTAAGCATTTACCGTACAAGTTTCACAGCGCTCAGATGGTTGAATCGCGAGAAACATCCATTTAAATGAATAAATTTCACGTCGCAGCCATGTCGGATTTCTGCTCATCAGGTTATTCAAAGTCCCATGTTACTAGCCTTTATCAACATACAAAAGTTCAGTTTGATGGCTGTCATAGATTAGTAGATATTGGGAACCGTCTTAGTATTTCGGATGGTCGCCATGCTGGATTTTTAGATATGTAGGCCATAGAGTTATGACGATTATAGCGTAGGTTCATTCTTCAAACGATGACTTCGATCGCATGATTAGGACACAAGAAATAAAAACTTAAATTTAAAATTTCACACAGCCGCCATCTTGAGGTTATGTAAACAATTGAACTAAATTAGATGTCAGTGCATTACAATGTGTATGAAAATTTGCTGTAAGTTACCAAGTTTCATTGCATTTGGATGGTTAAATTGCGAGAAACGTCTGTTTAAATGTTTCAGCTTCGCTTTGCCGCCATGTTTTTTTTGTACTTAACAGGTTTCTGAAAGTCACATAGGTGACCTAGTCATGCCCTTTATCACCGTACAAAATTTCAGGGCGATATCAGTAGTAGTTTCGGAGATATAGAATGCCGGTGAAATATTGCGCACAGCTGCCGTGTTGGATTGGGGAGACGTATTAAAATATGAAGGGCATGGTTGGGGTCGGACGAAATAGTACTATGTCCTTAACGAGTTTCATTGAAATCGCTGCAGCCGTTTAGATTTTATTAGGGGCACACACACACAAGGTGATCTCATAAGCCTATTTTTTTTCATAAATGAAACTAGGCTAAAAATATGGAAAATACACAGTCTGCTAAAAACCACAGAATTCTGGAAATTAAGAAGTAGTGTATTGATGAAATATACAGGAACATAGAAAATATAAAGGGTGCAATATGGAAGAGGCGATACGTTCACCTACTCAACGTAATCTCCTTGCAACTTTATGCACTTTTGCCATCGATGTGTCAATATAAAATATCATGACTGTGGTGATCATGAAAATGTTTAGAAGAGCTCAGCCAAGAGTGTTCTGCATATGGAACATGAAATCAAACAGTAGCATTAGAACATATCTTGTCAACCATATTGCCCAGAGATTTCAAAAACACCCAAGTCCTTTCACTTTGTACATGCCCCAGTGCGGCGGTCAGATAAGAAACATACTTTTACTAACTTCATAATTTATATCTAAAGTAAACTGATAAATAATGATAGATTTGTTGGTATGAATTGCAATCACTATGTTCTGTATATCAGGTGATGCATTTTTCTGAATTAAAATCAATATTCTCAATTGGGGTGAAAAATTCTAATTTCCTTTGGAAACATGAATGCCAGACAGGTGGTTGTGGAGATTTATCTCCTAACATTGGCAATGCTCATGGCATCACAAGAGTGAGGAGAGGAGATATTCTTTACTATGCAGTGTGCTGTTAAAATTTTATGGAACATATTTACTGTGTCCAATATTTTCATCTCCATTTCATTTAACCAGGATTTACTTGGCACAGGAAGACTACAACTGAATTAAACACGTGTCACTATTATACATTGAAATGTTAGAAGCCATTTTTCAGTGTCGCCTTTGTAATCTATTGCTTATTTATTTATCCGAGTCCAAAACACATACAAATACAGTGAAACCTTTCTATAACGGATGCCCTTGGGACCGTAAATACTGTCCGCTAAGGAGGGGTGTCCACTAAGGTGGAACGAAAAAATATTGTTTTCAAATTCAATACGTAATAGTGATAAAAAGTTGCCTTTTGCTATTATTAAATCAATTGTAAAGTTTGAACACAATTGGAGTAGGGAAAGAGGTGACGCAAAGGGTTAGAAATTGTGATTTTTTAGTGAAATGTACAAAATTTCAATACATTTGGATCGGCAAAAAATATTGTTATATTTATCAATTTCTGCTCAAAAATGGCAGTTTCAGGTGACTAAGATGCACCAGCTAACAGCTGATCAATGTGATCAATGATCATGGTTGGGGACATAGTATGTACGGTTAGAGTGGAGGGGGAAGCGTGCTACTGCTTGTCAGTAGCAAGTAGGTTTGAGGGGGAGTGTACCGTTTCATGTCGCGACTTGTCTCTCTATGCCTCAGAGGTCAGTCCAGTCCAAGTGTTGGTGTGAGACACAAGTAGTTGTTGTGAAATGCAAGTTGTGAATGATTAATTTTGATCGTGTTGGTAGTGTCAGTAAGTAATTTGTAAATAGACCTTAGGTATATTTGCATAATACTTACAAGCATTTTGTTAATGAGATGGCAGAGATGTTGTCAAAGTGAGTTCAGACTATACTTCAGTGGGAATGTCCCATTTTCGGTCATCCTAAATTATTGAGTATTACTTATTTACCAACCTATGATGATGTCATGAAGAATTACCTTTATATTCGACACGAGTTGAAACGATATATATCAACGTAAGAGCCAACGGTGAGCAAGATATTAGATATTCTAATGGAGAAAGTTGATAATGTTTGGGTTAAAGCATCAATCCCTACAGTGTCTCATACCCGTATGTTGCAAATGGGAAAAGCATATCAAGACAAGTATAGAGATATATATTGAGATCAAAGGGAAGAAAAGGCACAAAAATTATGATTTAGCTGTAGACAAATTTTTAAATGAAAGTAAGCGTCTTTTTGATGTAGCATCTTGCAAGTGCAAGTTGCTCTCAGAGTGTAAGTGTACAAAAGATAAAAAAAAAGTGCCTGTGCTTGAACAAAAGGTTTTAGTAGATCAAAGAACTGATAGGAACATTTGTATCAGCATACTTGATAAGTCGGTTACTAGGATTTTGAGCCAGAGAGAGGATCGAAAGTTAAAGGTGATTCGACAAGAGCTTAAGTACAAACAACATTTGGAAGCTGAGGCAGCTAATACAACACAAAATGACGTGCTTCAATCTGATGATTCGGATGACGAGTTGCCGGTAGAATCGGCCAATTTGACTGGAATTGATGTGCTTCAACCTGAAGATTATGATACAGTAGATGAGTTCCTGGCTGAATCAATTGATAATGCAAAGCCTTCCACCTTTTCTCAGGCCCTCACAAAAAATAGGCTACAACTGCCGACAGTAGCTTCTATCTGTGACAGAACTGGGGTTAGGCCTCCGACGATTTTTGAAGGCAAGGTCAGAACAGAAGAATGAGGTACGGAAGTTTGTGAGACCTCAAATAAACTTCAAAGCTGAAGATTACATCGACATGATCGATTGGGCTGATGTAACAATCACAGAACCACCGATGACAAAGCATGTAACTGATGAGGACTTAAGTGAAGCAAGAGAAGATGGCCTGATGCATTCTACTGATTTTCCACGTTTTCTCTGTCATATACAAGCAGTGGAAAGAGTAATCAAGCTTGTAACAGAATCATCACACTTGTGTTGGTGGTTTAGAAGAAAGAAATGGATTTGCTAAAGCCAGAATTGCTTCACACAAGATGATGCCAAAAATTTGAAGCAAAGAAACACTTTACCTAAAATGTATTTGAGAACATTGAATATTGATTTAGCTTTGTTATAATGTTTAATTTGTCTATTATTTGCATTTTATGAATAAATGTGTGTTCTTATCTCAATGGTTATTGCTTTACTGCTTAGGTTAAGTACCTTTTCTACTCTCTGATTTAGTTCAATGTTATCACTGTGTTACAAAAAGAAAGGAGACATTCTAAGTACCTTAAATAAGTTTTAGTCAAAGAAAAATCATTAGAATATCATATCTACCCGCATCCTACTACGACAAAGTCACAAAAAGTGCATTTTTTAAGAAAAACCTGTATTTATTCATGTTTTAATACCTACTAAGTGGGCCTATAAAATGATGATGGACAACAAATATCATATTTTGCATTATTTTAGGCGAAGTTTTAATGAAATTGAAATAATGAACATAAAAAACCATCAACAAAGTAAAAAATAAAATTCTAGAAAATTTAAAGACAAAAGATTATATTCAAGGCTTTTGCGGCACCTCAAGATATGGTTCTATCACAATAAAACTTTGTAGAATAACTCCTCTCATAGAAAGACAAATTTCAATCACTATTAGAATGGGCAATACAGAAAACTATTTTTTGCCCTATACCAATGTTCTGGACTTCTGCCAGAGGAACAGCCTGCTAGTTGGGAACTCCTGGTTTAAGAAAAGAGAGAGCCACACAATCACATGGTACAGTGATGACTTGACCAGGAAGTCGGTGGTCGACTATATACTGTATGAGAAAGAACTAAATAAGAACATCACGGACATCAAGGTTATACCATCGGAGAACCTGGATAGCGACCATCGATTACTGGTAATGAACCTGAGAGGGAGTAAGGAGAAGAAAGGGACTGAGAACCAGGAAAGACGTATAAGGATATGGAAACTGAAAGAAGGGGATAGAAGGGTCGAGTACCTCAAAATGGTAAAGGAGGGAATTCCAACAGATGAAGAAAGAGGGGTGGAAGAGGAATGGGCTAGATTTAAGAAGACACTAGTGGGTGCAGCAGAAGCAGTATGTGGGAGGACAAGTAGTAAGAAGAGGTGGAAGGAAACACCATGGTGGAATGAGAAGACAAAATATATAGTAAGGGAAAAGAATAGAGCCTTTAGGAGGTGGTATCAAAATAGGACGGTAGAGACAAGGGAAGAGTACCAGGAAAGAAAGAAGGAGGCGAAGAGAGTGGTGGCTGAGGAGAGAAGGAAGTGGATGGAAGAGTGGACAAAGATGATGGAGGAGGATAGTGAAGGTACAAAAAAGGTCCTGTATGGGATGGTAAAAAAAAAAAAAAAAAAAAAAAAAAAAAAAAAGGCGGAAGGATCCTACGGATTATGTTAGAATGGTGAACAAAAGGGGACAAGAGATAGAAAATAGGGAAGAACTGAAGAAAATGTGGAAAGAATATTTTGAAGAACTTCTGAACCCAAATGGAAAAGATGGTGAGGAGGAAGAAATCGGGGAAGAGGAAGATGAACTGCAAACAGAAAAGGACTTAACATGGAAAGAAGTGGAAGATGCAGTGAACAAGATGAAAGGAGGGAAGGCACCGGGTGTGGATGAGTTGAGTGTGGAGATGGTGAGAGCAGCAGGAGAGGTGGGGATACAGTGGCTGTACCGAGTGATGAGGACAGCATGGAAGGAAAGGAAGACCCCAGAGGACTGGAAAAAAGGAATCATTGTCCCGATCTTCAAGAAAGGTAGTAGAACAGATTGCAGAAACTATCGGGGAATAACACTGATGAGTCATTGTGCAAAGATCTTCGAGAAAGTTTTGGAAAAGAGAATTAGGACAAGGATAGAAGGAGGGATGAGGGAAGAACAACATGGCTTCAGAGCAGGAAGGTCCACAGTGGATTTGATTTTTGCTGTAAGGCAGTTACAAGAACAGCACTATGAGTATGGAACAGATCTACTGATGGCCTTCCTGGACATTGAGAAAGCATATGACAGTGTATGCAGAAACAAAGTATGGAAGTCCCTGGAGGATAGAGGAGTAGAGAAATGGACTATAAAGAGGATAAAGGAGATGTACAAGGGAAGCGTGAGCTGTGTGAAAGTGGGAGGAGAGAGATCTGACTGGTTGGAACAAAGAAACGGCCTGAAACAAGGAAGTGCACTGTCACCGTTACTTTTCATTGTGGTGATGGATGACATAATGACCCGAGTGGCACAAGTAATTGGGGACGGAAAGATGAAAGCAATGGTGTTTGCAGATGATTTGATGATTTGGGGAAACAAGGAGGAGGAGGTACAGGAACAGTTGGACGTGTGGGAAGGAATAATACAAGGATATGGGATGAAATTTAGCATAAATAAGAGTGAGATGGTGATCACAACAAGGAAGAAGGAAAGAACCACAACGGGAATAACAATTGGTGGGGAACAGCTGAAGAAAGTGGAGAGTTTTAAGTATCTGGGAAGCCTGATACAAGATAATGGAAGAAACGATAGAGAAATAAATGAGCGGGGGAGGCAGGCAGAAGCATTTCGGAGGAGTGTGAGAAGCATGTTATGGAGCAAGGATGTCCCTCAGAACAGCAAAAAGATCATATATCGGACGTACTATGTCCCTATCCTGACGTATGCCTCGGAGACCTGGGTTATGAAAGGAAGGGAGAAGAGCAAAATACAGGCCAGTGAGATGAGGTTCTTGAGAAGCAGTATTGGAGCTACAAAGATGGACAGAATAAGAAATGAGAGGACCAGAGAATTAATGAAGGAGGAACCATTACAGGATGGTATAGAGAAATCTAGACTTAGATGGTATGGACATGTAAAACGAATGGAGGAGAAGAGGATACCCAGGAGAGTACATGAGACGAAGTGGGAAGGAAAGAGACCGAGGGGAAGACCGAGAGACAGGTGGCTGAAGGGGGTGGAAGAAAGCGTGAAGAAGAGAGGAGAAGACTGGACAAGGGTGGAGGCTGAGAGATGGTGGGAAGACAGAAGACGTTGGAGAGGCTTGTGTTCCAAACAGACCCGGCCAGTGGCTGGAAACTGTGCAAGATGATGATGACCAACGTTCCACCCTAGTGTCCACTATAGAGAGCGTTAGAGAAAATGATTGCAATTTTGGCACATGTACTTGTGCAGTATGTGTACTTACATGAAAACGTAGGGTTGCGCGCGGTAAAACAGTACAGTTTCGTCCGCATTTAAAATGTTTTTCGGTGAATAGCAGTCAGTGATGCAAGGCAATTTTTCTTCCCAGGTTGAAACATTATCCATATCAACAGTGGAGGATTCTCCGCAAATTAATCTAAATTTTATATCGTGGCGCTTTCTGAATTTCTCGAGCCTGCCGTTGGAGGCTTTGAAATCTCCGATACCTAATTCTACCGCGAAATCAGTCCGCTAAGAAGGTTGGTTAATTTTGTTTAATGCAGCCGGGGTGTCCGTGTCCGTAATAGCGAGTGCCCGCATAATAGAGATTAATTACTACGGTATTATACTTAATAGGAGTTTGGTCACGGACCTAGAAAATCGTCCATTATGGAGGGTTGTACGTTAAGAGAGGTTTCACTGTATACGTATAAATTGAACTGAATTTCATTTCTCCAGTGTACAACTGTTAGAATGGCACAGTCATTAGCTTCTATCAAGTCCTGCATATCACATGGTCTTGGTAAAATGCTGCAATTCAGAAGGTGCTCAGGGTCTTGTTTTTCACCACATTTACAAAGTTCCTCAGTACTGTATCCCCACTTCTTCAAATCGCTTTTGCACCGACTCACATCAGTTCTCAGTCTGTTTAGCGTCTTCCAAGACCCGTATTGTAAATGTTAGCCTGCTGCCGGCTTCTCCTTCATTTCCCATGATCCTCCCAGTGATTTTGTTTACCGAAGTTCAATTTGGCGAGCTTCAGCTGAGGAAGGAATGGGTATCGTTGATTGGAGGAAGCTCTTTCTTGACTTTAGCCTAGGTGGATGGACATTAAGTCCATACATTGGGTGTCTTGGATCTGTTTCTTGCTTTTTCTTCTCAACTTCTGCCGCTACGTGTGTACTAACTCCTGGAGATGCTATTCCCACGAGTGTAAAGATCTTATTGACAGAAGTTGGGCGTAGACAGCCTGTAACAATGTGGCCTGTCTCATGGAGGGCAACATCTACTTGGTTGGCATGAGCAGGGTTCCTCCAGACTGGGGCAGCATATTCTGCAGCAGAAAAACTCAGAGCAAGGGCAGTTGTACGCAGGATACTAGGCTGCGCTCCCCATGTGGTGGTTGTGAGTGCTTTATGTCGGCCAACAAGAGTTTGGCCTGGAAGTAATAATTATGTTATCCTACTGCCAGAAAGAAATGTTACAACAATTACTTACACACTTCTCTTGCAGATGTGTAGACCGACTGAAAAGCAATTCTACTAATACATCACCATTGTATGTCATAAAAAATAATAAGTCCATACCAGCTATAAAAGGATACAAATTATTTTACATACTTCAGCTTTCTGGATGGGCGACACTCGGCAGCAAATCACCGCATTGCAACTGATACAAAGATCCAGGAATTCTCTCCGTACATCGCAGCTCAGAGCATATTTAAGAGTCTTGCCATCTATAACCAAGGCCACTTCGTTGGCTCTGCCTAACTGTTCTCCAAATTCCGAACTGTGCCGTGCAATTGTTTCCCGTGTGCTCTGCAAAGAGACATACAATTCACAAGTGTTGTTCAAATGACCCAAAACTGAACAAGTTTCGCTAGAAATCATCTTGGTCTTTGCCGTGTCAGTTGCAAGATGTGTACCAAGTCAGGCTCCTGGGCCCCAATGAATGACTTAACACAGCAGATGTTGAGATTTGGAAATAAAGTCAAACTTTAATTTTGATTTTCAACCACAAATATCGTGTTTTGCAATATCTTACACCATCCATTTGATGTGTTTCTCCAAGAGGAATACAAAATCAACAAAAACAATTTTTTGTAAAAATATCAGAAGTCCACTTTTGGAAATAGGCTCCACATACATGAAGCACTACGTCTCTCTTTGGAGGTGCAGCAAAAGACGGAATATTGATTTCCACAGCCAAATAAATAAACCTCGGCAAGAAACTTGGTACAGTACATCTTGGCGAATCCATGCAACACCCTACAAGATGCTGGAGTTTGTTCACTTGACCATGAAGTATGCTGGTTCCTGGTGGACCCAGTGGCATACCCAGGGGCGGGGTTACTGGGGGTTAGAACCTCCCACCTTGGGGGGGGGGAACAAAAAAAAAAACACAAAAAAAAAAACACACACACACACACACACACACACACACACACACACACACACACACACACACACACACACACACACACACACACACACACACACACACACACACACACACACACACACACACACACACACACACACACACACACACACACACACACACACACACACACACACACACACACACACACACACACACACACACACACACACACACACACACACACACACACACACACACACACACACACACACACACACACACACACACACACACACACACACACACACACACACACACACACACACACACACACACACACACACACACACACACACACACACACACACACACACACACACACACACACACACACACACACACACACACACACACACACACACACACACACACACACACACACACACACACACACACACACACACACACACACACACACACACACACACACACACACACACACACACACACACACACACACACACACACACACACACACACACACACACACACACACACACACACACACACACACACACACACACACACACACACACACACACACACACACACACACACACACACACACACACACACACACACACACACACACACACACACACACACACACACACACACACACACACACACACACACACACACACACACACACACACACACATGATAAACATGTCTTAAGTACCGGTAATGGTAATCACTGATGAAGAGTGTATAACTCATCCTATGTGGGAAATCGTTATGGTTGTGGTGTTGTTTTAAGAGGCGGAACTACAAGGTCATCTACCCCTCTTAATACAGTTATGGTTGTGATTTGTGTCTGTATCACTGCTTGGAGATGTACTGTTGTCATTTTCGGTCCAGTGTGTCTTCATGACAACGCATAACTCCCTCCTTCCAAGGTTGCCAATCTAGCTTCCCTCTCCCCTCTCCCCCTAAATATAGCTTTTCTTCCTAGCCCCAAATAATTTTAAATCCAACTTAGCGAGGCAATCCGCTTTCTTCCTTTTCTTAGCGAAAGGGAAGTTATACAACCTGTGACAAAGTTCGGTGAATAGTCCTATACTATCAACATAGATGAACAATGCATGACAGTGACCCTATTGTCCTTCGAAATAGTCCCCTCCCGTAACCTGCAATGCTGAGATCGGCGATACATGTCCTGGAAACTTTGCAAGAAGGCGTCTTTAGGGATGGTGTTCAAAAGGTTCGTCACGTTGCGTTCGGTGAATAAAGACAGAACGGTCGACCTGGCAACATTGGCGACACACAACGCAACGTGTAAGACCTGTTTGACACAGTGCTTCTTTAGAAGGATGAATGTATGCAACCTACCATGCACACCTGTTCGGCGGGTGGCAGTGAGAAGGATGAATTTATGCAACCTAACATGCTCACCTGTTCGGCGGGTGACAGTGAGAAGGGTGAATGTTCTGTGGAATGGAATGGCTCTGAAAACCATCGTCACGGGCGACGAGACTTGGTGTCTGAGGTACGACCCCGAAGTCAAGCGTCAAAGTATGGAGTGGCGGGGTCCAGGTCCAGGGTCACCGAAAAGCCCTGAAGGGCCCGGAGTTTTCGCACATTTCGGACATCCAACGTAATGTGACGACCCAACTGAAGGCTATCCCTAAAGAGTTTCCAGGACTTGTACAGACATTTATGTTCGACGACGTTGAATTGTAAATATTATATGTCAGAAAACTGTACTATAATGAGGCTCATTATAGTACAAGTCTTCATTATGGAACAGTTTCTCCCACCAATCAGAGCTCAAGAAACAGTTGTTTGACCAAATAGGTACAGATAGCATCGCACCTGCGCTGAGTTCTCAAGACCTTATAATTTAAATTTCACTGGGTGGCCTAGTGTCATAGTGGGGTAATCGAGGAGGCCATGGTCAAATACAAGGTATTCTCTGCGTCCCATGCGCTCTGTTCAGTACATACAATTGGCGAAATCTCGACAGATATTATGAATATTTATGTTCGAACATAAAATAGTTATAATAATTATTATCGTCGAACATAAACAGTCGTATGCAACTCGCTTATAATGGTAATTAAGACACTCGTATGGAAATTATAAAACTCGCATATGCTCGTTTTATAAACATACTCGTGTCTTAATTATTGCCATTATAGGCTCGTTGCATAATGTACTATCTCAGAATTGCATAACCATCCACGGGGATTACTTCGAAGGACAGAAACTGCTGTTTCAGGTAAGCCAACAATCCGTTCGTAATATAGACCCTCACGAGTTCGGTCCCCGCAGCAAGTACGTGAGGCCAGAAGATCTAGTGAGAACGCTCGGCTCACAGGGTGTATATATACTGCTGGTCCTCGTTCCACTGCTGACTAAAGAAAGGAGCGGACCCTTGATAATGCCGGATGCAGTTTCCGCCAAAACTTAGGCCCGACAACCTGTATTGCTTTCTACAGGGGTGTGCAAATTACTACACTCAACGCCAGTTTTCCTTTTCGGTCAGAGGTTATATATAAATTAATGTAGTTTTAATTAATTAAAAATAAAATGTTTCAATAAGGACCTAGAAAATGCATTAACACTAATTTGGTGACCATTATCTTTTTTGAGGTTGAAATAGCAGAGTTGCAACATATTACTATGTCCAGCAATTCCCGGAATTACGGTTATCCCCCAGTTAACTATAACCCCTCCCATTGGTCGATCTTAGCTACACTACTGGGTGAACCACATACTGTGCGAGTCCAAGCTCTATGAACTTGCGGGGTGAGGAGAAAGAGCAGAGAAGGGTCAGGCGAGAAGAGAAGGGCCTGTCAACAGCTTGCAGTGTTACTTGACATGCTATTCCAATACTGCTAACATAGGATCTTCTCTGAAACCAGTGTGGTGTTACGAATGAGTCAGTGAGTCACCGACCAATGTATTTGGTTCTGTACTATGCACGGACCGAGAAACCTCATCACTCGTCAACACCGTTTCTCATAGTCCGCGATGCATATTCCTCGCAGGTTCATGCAGCTTAGACACTAGCAGTACATGATACAGTAAACTCTCTATTATCTGGGCACTCTTGTTCTGTCCTAATTTTAAAAAATCCCACCCAACAATAGCTTACAGTTAAAGGTGCCGATGGGAATGTACGGTATTTGCCATGCTTCAGGCAGTCTGCCAGTAATCAGTGTCACACTGTAAGTTACAAGTAGCAACATATGGCCAAAAAGCATCTACGGAGTAGAAACTAGAAATGACAGCTATGGTAAGTTAGAAACAGGTGAATCGGTGTCAAAACTGTTAAAACTGTACAATGATGCATGGGGTTCAAAAACAGCTGAGTGACGGGCACGCGCCATTACGTATCGAGTGAGTCCAGGCACACCGGAGGAAGAATGATGGAGTGAAAATGATGTGATCAAGGAATCACACATTGCTCACACTGAGACCATTGAAGATCAATTCCGGTGATGCCTGGTAGAATGCATATCATACCGTGAATCATCATCATTCTCCAACTCCAGTTTCCCGGGTGTGGTGTACAAGCGCTTGCCATCTCCTTCAATCTTCACACATCTTCTGTTCCAGGATATCTTCCCATTTGTGTCCTCTCTCCTCCATGTCTGATCTTATAGTCTCTATCCAGCGTTTTCTTGGTCTTCCTCGTGGTCTTCTTCCTATGAGGTTAAGGTCAAAATATTTTCTGGCAGGTCTTTCTATGTTCATCCTCATTATGTGCCCATACCACTGAAGTCTTGAGTTTCTTTATGACACTGGTAATAGGAACCTCGATGCCAGCTACTTTCCTATTAACTTAATTTCTGATCTTGTCCTTTCTTGTAGTTTGGTTCATGGTTCTGATGAATCTCATTTCAGTTGCTTGAATTCTACTGTAGTCTTTGTTTAGTAGGGTACATGTCTCTAAACCATATGCGAGGATTGGTACTAAGTAGGTGTGGTACACGATTGTCTTTGCTTTTTGTGGTATTTTGGAGTCCCAGAGAAGATTTCTGTTTTGACTGTAAAAGTTTGATGCTCTTTGTGTCCTGCTGAGTAATTCCTGCTTTACAGTGCTGTCTTTCGAGATTGTGCTTCCAAGGTTTTTGGAGTGAGAAACTGAATCTATTTTCACTCCTTCTAGAAAAATGTTTAAGCTTGTTCCTTCTCCTTTGATGGCCATTTCCACTGTATGCAAATGAGCGGTGGCGAGAATCACAATCAGCCTGTGAGTGATCATATCTCAGAGCGTGCGCACGTCGTGATGCCTAGATGTAGAATTTTATGGCCACAAAATAAAATAAAAAAATCCTTCAAGAATTACGATGCTAGAATTGATTGGCAGTTGTATTCATACATATATGATATTTCCCAAAGGCAAACTGAGAGAAATGTTGCATGTTTAGTAAATAAAATGTTGTTTTCTGGTAAGATTATGTTTGTTTGTATTATCCATGTGTTTGAGTTATACATGAATTGCTAGTCTGAATAAATAAGATAAATAAGAGTTTACTGTAGTTCAAAGGGGAGAGATCTAGTGAAATCATCATCATCATCATCATCTTGAGCAGTTTCCGACCGCTGGTCGGGTTTGCTTGGAACATAAGCCTCTCCATCGTTTCCTGTCCATCCACCATCTCTCATCTTCCACTGTGTCCCAGCACACTCCTCTTTCCTCCACACTCTTCTTAACTCCTTTTGTCCATCTGTCCCTTGGTCTCCTTCCCTTCATTTCCATTCCAAACATCTTCTTCGGTATTCTCTCCTCTCGCATCCTCCTCACATGTCCATACCATTGCAGCCTAGATCGCTCTATTCTATTTTGCAATGGTTCCTCTCTCACCATCTCTCTGACTCTCTCATTCCTTACTCTGTCCATTCTTGTTACTCCTACCCTACTCCTCTGGAACTTCATCTCCACTGCTCGTATTTTATTCTTGTCCCTTTCCTTCATCACCCATGTTTCTGAACCATATGTCAAAATTGGCACAAAGTAGGTCTTGTAGATGATTCCTTTACATTTTTGTGGTACATCTTTATTCCATATCATCCCCGTAACACTCTTGAAAAATCCATCTGCGCACCTTCCCCTTTCATTTATTTCCATCCTATTGCCTCCCTTTTCTTCAATTATGCTTCCCAAGTACTTGAAGCATTCTACTTTCTGCAGCTGCTGTCCTCCAAGTGTTATGCCCATATCCAGTCTGTTCTTCCTCCTCGTTGTGATGACCACTTCACTCTTTGGTGCTGAGAACTTCATCCCATATGATAACACTACCTTCTCCCATCCATCTAATTGCTCTTGTACTTCTTCCTCATCCTCTCCCCATACCAGAAGGTCATCAGCAAACAACATTGCCTTCATTTTCCTTTCCCCAATGCTATTTACCACTTTTCGTATGATTTCATCCATCACCACTATAAATAACAGGGGTGAAAGGGCACTTCCTTGTTTCAGACCACTCTCCAGTTGAAACCATTCCGTTCTCTCCCTTCCCACCTTTACACAGCTTTTGCTTCCCTCATACATTGCTTTCACTCTTGCCACTGTCTCCTTGTTCACTGCTTTTGCTCTCATTGCTTCCCATACCTTGTTTCTATTAATACTATCATATGCTTTCTCAATATCCAAGACGGTCATCACCAGATCTTTCCGATATTCATAATGGTGTTCTTGTAGCTGTCTTACAGCAAAGATGAGGTCAACTGTTGACCTTCCTGGCCTGAATCCATACTGTTCTTCCCTCAGCCCATCTTCAACTTCTGTCCGAATTCTTCTCTTCAGTACCTTCTCACACATAATGGAGGCAAACAGAATAGAATAACGTAATTTTAAGTTTAATGTTATTGTTTGAACCTACTTATAATGTTTCAGTCCGTGAAAATAATGTTCCTTTAAATGTAAAACGCGAATGACCTCGTTTCTTTGCCGTGGTCAAGGTACTTTCATTAAATTTCAAAATACAACTATGGTGCTTTTCCTTTTGGTTTCACCACAATAATTTGCACTAATAAGCTTTATCCTTTCCTCAATTTCTTCCTTCCTTTACCTTTCCATTTCACTTCACTCAGCCCCATCAATCCAACATTCTCCCTCTCCATGAAGTCTACCACCTCCTCCACCTTGCCTGTCAGGGTCATGACATTCATGATTCCCACTTTCATTTCGGTTACTGGTCACCCATTTCTCATACTGGAGTGGTGGCCAAGAGGCAAAAAATGGCGTGGGACTGATAACCTCGAAACAACTGGAGGAGTATGTTGAAGTGGTCGAGTGTGTGAGTGACAGAATAATGAAAATTAGAATGAAGATGAAAAATGACATGATGGACTTCATACAAGTGTATGCACCACAGACTGGAAACAGAGAAGAAGATATTGAAGTATTCCTGGAGGATGTAGAAAGAGTAATTTCAGATGTAGAAGTGGTGATCATGGGAGATATGAATGCACAAGTCGGAAACGAGAGACAAGGAAAGGAAGAAGTCATTGGACCATATGGATATGGGAAAAAGAACCGGGAAGGAGAGGAACTTGTAAACTTTTGTGAAAGGAATGGACTGATAGTGGGTAATTCATGGTTTCGGAAGAAAAACAGCAGGAAAATTACGAGATATGGTTGGGGCGATAGAAGAACAAAATCAGTAATTGACTACTTTCTGGTGGAAAGGGCTAATCGCAGAAAGCTGATAGATGTGACAGCTTTACCAGGAGAAGCATTTGATGGGGATCATAGAGCTGTGGTGGCAAAATTTAGATGGGAAAAGTTGGAAAATCTAAAGGAGATCAGAGAAAGTAAAATAAAAGTATGGAAATTGAAAGACAAAACTGTACAGGAAGATTTTCAGGAGAGATTGAAGCAACAAATCCCAGTTACTGAAGTGGAAAACATAGAAGAGGAATGGTCCCACTTTAAAAAGGCATTTGTTGGTGCAGCAGAGAGTGCTTGTGGTAGGACGTCAACAAGAGTGAAAGAGAAGGAGACACCGTGGTGGAATGAGGAAGTGAGGAAAGCAGTGAAAGAAAAGAAGTCTGCATGGAAAGAATGGAACCGAGATCAAACGGAAGATAGCAAAAGGAAGTATCACGACAGCAAACGGAGGTGTAAGAAAGTGGTAGGAAGAAAAGAAGAAAAGTTGGGAAGAATTTACACGAAGAATGGAAACAGATGTAAGTGGCAGTAAAAGGATGCTGTATGGGCTTCTAAGAAGTAAGAGGAAAGAAAGAGTTACTACAAAGCTAGTGAAAAAGGAAGATGGAGAGTTGTTAACACACCCAGAAGAGATAAAGGGACGATGAAAGGAGTATTTCGATAAGCTATTGAATGTGAGCAATTTTACTGGTGAGATGGAAGTGACACAAACCTGACGACTCTAGAACAGAAGATGATATAACAATGCTGGAGGTGGAATTAGCAGTACAGAAAATGAAGATGGGAAAAGCAACAGGGGTGGATGAAATCAGTGTAGAAATGATAAAGGCTGCTGGACCTGTTGGTATGCAATGGTTGTATCGACTGCTAAAGTGTGTGTGGAAACTGAAATGTGTACCAGAAGACTGGGAGAAAGGGCTAATAATACCAGTGTTTAAGAAGGGAGATAGTAAAAATACTGGAAAGGATATTAGAAAGAAGAATGAGAAGAAAGGTGGAAGGAGAGTTGCAAGAGGAACAGTATGGCTTCAGGAGTGGAAGATCCACAGTGGACCCAATCTTTAGCTTGAGGCAGGTGATGGAAAAGAACTGAGAATATGGAGAGGATTTGATCATGACTTTCATAAATCTAGAAAAGGCATATGATAGTGTCCTCAGAGAGAAGGTATGGGAAACCATAGTTAAGAAGAGACTGGGAAGAGAAATGTTGGAAATGGTGCAAGCAATGTACAACAACTGTGTTAGCAGGGTACTGACCCCAGTTGGAAAGACAGATTGGTTTAGGAACAAGACTGGACTAAGACAGGGGAGTGTGCTGTCACCTCTCTTGTTCATAATGGCGATGGATGAAATTGTAAAGGAAACAAAGGAAGCATATGGACATAAAGAAATGAAGTTACTGTTATTTGCAGATGATATTGTGGTCTGGGGAAGGAACACCGAAGAAGTGCAAAAACAACTAGATGCACTGAACGAAAATATTCAGAAGTACAGCCTGAAAATCAGTATAGAGAAAAGCAAGACCATGGTGATGACAAGAGGGGAAAGACAAGGAAAGGGCACTGTGAAAATTGGAAGTCAGAGTTTGGAAATTGTGGACACGTTCAAATACCTAGGAAGTGAATTGATGCAAACTGGTAGGTTGGACATGGAGATTGGCAGGAGAGTACAGCAGAGCAATGCATTCTATCAAAGTGTAAGAAAACTTGTTTGGGATAAGGAAGTACCAAGGAAAAGCAAGGAGGTAATGTATAAAGTGTACTATGTTCCCATATTAACTTATGCAGCTGAGACTTGGACCCTGACAAGCAGGCAAGAGAGTAGAATCCAAGCCAGTGAAATGAAATTCCTAAGAAGTATGATAGGAAAGACAAGGTAAGACAGAGTGAGGAATGAAGATGTTAGGAAGGAAGTTGGGATGGGAAAGCTAAATGAGAGAATTGAGAAGTATAAACTAAGGTGGTTTGGACATGTAAAGAGCATGGAGGAAAATAGAATACCAAGACAGATGCTGGAGGTAAAGTGCAAGGGTAAGAGAGCAAGAGGAAGACCTAGAACAAGGTGGATTGATTCAGTGACGAACAGCGTAAGAAAAAGAAATCTGGACTGGGACAAGATCGTGGAAGAATAATGGTGGAAGGAAAGAGGAAAATGGAGAAGTGCCATAAATACCCCGACCCGGCAGGAGCTAGATAAGGGGAAATGATGATGATGATGAAGCTTAGTAATACACAGGTGATAACTCCAGAATAGCGTCTTGACTAGAATGTGTTCATTACATCCATTCACTTGATAACATTATTCCGCGTTTGAGCGGGAAGCGATGTAACATAGACTTTTGTTCCGTTATTTTTGAAGTGCATTTCGCTTCACAATTTCTGGAATACTAAAGCCATCTGTTGAGATATACTCAAACTACTTGCAAATACGTATTCCGTAAACATCATAGATGTTTGTTCCATTAATACCGGTATCTCAAATTAAACAAAATATAACATCCCGCATCATCATCATCATCACCACCACCATCAAATTCCAGCTCCAGTCGCCCGGGTGCTGTTAACGAGTCCTCGCCACCTTTTCCTGTCCATGAATAGTTGGTCTTCATGAGTCTTTCTCCAGTCTAGACCTTTGTCTTCAAGATCATCTTTGATTTGGTCCAACCATTTCTTCTTTGGTTTTCCTACTAGTCTTTTTCCTGGGATAATCTTGTTGAAATAAGCTTTTCGTGTCCTCTCATCACCCATTCTTTGAAGATGCCCATACCATCCTAATCGTTGCTTTTGCAAATATTTTGTAGCACTGATATCTATGCCAGCCTCTGTCCCGTTTGTTTCGTTCCTTACTTTGCCTCTCCTTGTCCTTTGAAGCATTGTTCTTATAAACTTCATTTCGGATGCCTGGATCCTACTTTCTTCTTTTCTGGACAGGGTGCATGTTTCTACTCCATAAGTAAGAATTACAATTAATTACATTAATGGTAATAGCATAGTGCGAGTTTCCCAATATCCATATCTGGATACCATCATTACCAAATCATGGGACAGTTCTCAAGAGATAAAACGTCGCATTGGAAAGGCGAGGAGTGTTTTCAACTCAATGAGCTCAATTTTCAAAAGCCACGATCTTACCATGAACACCAAACTATGGTTCCTCAGGTGCTATATGTTCTCAGTTCTCTTGTATGGTGTAGAAACATGGACCCTTACAAAGGCTACCACTGTTAGACTTGAAGCCCTTGAACTATGGCTTTACAGAAGAATACTGAGAATATCATGGATTCATAAAGTTTCAAATCAGGAAGTTCTACACAGAGTTGAAAAAAGACCAGATCTGATCAACATCATTAAGTGTTGTAAACTACACTACCTTGGTCACATTATGAGGAATCAAAAAAGGTATGAGCTGCTTCAACTTATACTACAAGGAATTTTTTTTTTTTTTTTTGTCGTGTGGCCTCTTAAGAGGCCGAGTGCAGGTCTTTCTAATCGACGCCCGTGGGCGACCTGCGCGCCGGGATGAGAGATGGAATGGATGAAGATCAATGAAAATGGGCAAGGATGTGGAAGGAAGCGGCCGTGGCCTGTCAGAAGGTACCGTCCCAGCATTTGCCTGGTGTTGAAAATGGGAAACCACGGAAAACCATTTCAAGGACGGCCGACGGTGGGGCTCGAACCCACGCGTCTACCGAGTCAACAGAGAGCTTGGCCCCATGACCTAATGCTGCGAATTAGCGAGCATAGCCACTGCTGTCGGTACAAGGAAAAATAGAACGAAAGAGATCGCCCGGCAGAAGGAGAATTTCCTGGCTCGACAACCTTAGAACCTGGTTCAACAAAAGCGCTGAAGAATTGTTCTGAATTGCCACAGATAAAGCCAGAATAGTCATGCTGATTGCCAGCGTCCGAATCGAACAGGCATGCTAAGAAGAAGAAGAAGAAGTAAGAATTGGGATGTAGTATGTCTTAAACAGTACATGTTTACAGTTCCTGGGCACCTTATTATCCCCCAGTAGTGTTCTAACTTGTGCATAGAAAGTGGCTGCATTACTAGTCCTATTTGTTGCTGTTGTTATCCTTACTCAGAGTGATTCCAAGATATTTAAATTGATCAACAATTTGTAGAGGCTGATTATTCAAGTAAATGGTTGCATTAGACAGTCCTGTTGTCATCACTACTGTCTTACTTTGACTTATTTTCAACCCATATTCCTTGAACGGCTTGTCCCATGCATCCAGTTTTTTTTGGTACCTCTCTGGTACTTTCTCCCCAAATCATGACGTCATCTGCAAAGACAAGGGCATTTGTTTCATTACCTTATTCTTCTTTTATTCTCTTCAGGATTATGTCCATCACAGTGATGAATAGCAATGGTGACAGTGAACTTCCTTGTTTGACTCTTTGTTTTATTGTGAACCATCAGCTTTCCCCATTACCTATTCTTACACATGCCTTTGTAATCCGTAATTCTTGTAATTCTGTAATCCGTAGAATTACAACTCAAGGCACCAATATTTAGAGGATAATATAAAATTGCTCCTACAAACATGGGTTATTCCATCTAGGATATTCAAGAGCTATAGTGGTGTGTCAAGCTGTGCCTGGTTTGTGTTTTCCCCTTTATCACTCCTGCCCGCACCTGCTTGTCACTGTTCTGTATTTCTATCCTCCTTTTCCTGTCCATTGATTTCTTGCTTATGCCACACACAATGGTACACATGCCAATCTTCCATACCTGCTGTGGTTGGCCATTATTTTGGCAACGGTAATGCCTCTGGTAATAGTTCAAGTTGACAACAGAAGTTACACAATTAAGGATACTGGAGGTGGAGCAGTAGCTTACTTCTTTTTAAAACCTAATTGCTCCACATTATTCTATTGACAAAGCAGGCATGTCTGGCATATTTCAATTAGTTTTAACATGAAAAATACCCAAAAGAATATAATTATCATCATCATCATCTTCTTCTACAGTTTCCAGCCCCTGGCTTTGTCTGCTTGGAACATAAGCCTCTCCATAGATTCCATCCTCCCACCTCCTTTCACTCCTCACTCTGTCCCACTCCTCTCCTCTTTTCTGCACTCCTTCCTTCACCCCCACAATCCACCTATCTCTTGGCCTTCCTCTTGGTCTCTCGCCCTCCATTTCCATCTCGTGCATCCTTCTTGCTATCCTGCCCTCCTGCATTCTCCTAACACATCCGTACCAACTCATTCTCGACTTCTCTATGATCTCTTGTAAGGGATTCTCTTCCACAATCTCTCTCATTTCTTACTCTATCCCTTCTTATTCCTAATCTGCTTCTCTGGAATTTCATTTCACAAGCCTGGATCCTGCTCACCTGTCTCTTCTTCATAACCCACGTTTCTGAGGCATAGGCGAGTATTGGGACATAATCCGTTCGATACAATACCCGTTTGCTCTTCTGGGGTACGTCCCTGCTCCATACCAGACCTCTCACGCTCTGCAGGAATCCATGGGCTTGCCTTACTCTCTCACTGATCTCCTTGTCATTTCTATCACTTACTTCTATTACATTCCTCAATACTTGAAACTATCCACCTTTTTTAGTTAAATGAAAATTTAATATTTTCCCCAGGGATAGTGTTTGCAACTTCACACAAGTGATAAAATCCCACAAACATGGTTTTAGAAACCAATCTGCAGATTTACCAACAGAATAGTATGGTTGGTTGTAAAAAAAAGAAGAAAAAGAAAAGAAAGTTATTCATAAAAAAGTAAATAAAACACACTACAAACCAAGATCGACAAATGGTCATTTCAAACAAAGAAAGAAGACTGTGATCCGACACAATCAAGTACTGGACCTATAAGAAACTGAAAATGATTTGTATAGATTAAACTAAAGTGGTCCAATGAAACAAAAAAAACAGACAGACTGGTTCGGCCACTGTCTTGGCAAACCAGTTTTGTGTTTCCCTATTTGTTTCCACTCTGTGTGGTTGTACATATCTTTATTATTTGTCTTCATTGTATTTATTCATTGTCAAGTTTGTTTTGTTTATGTTGGTTAGTTGTCATGATTCATTTGTTTTGATTACATGTCGTATTCCCACTGCCGGTGTTTCCAGTGGGATATTTTTGCTTAGAAGATATTTTGGTATTCTAAGTTGGCCACTTTGATTCTTCTTCTTTCTCTTTGTATTCTCTTTGACTTGTCTTTGAACTTTCTGCTGTGATTGGCTGCTTTCAGCCTATCAGAGGCCTCCTTGCTGTTTGTAGCGACCAATCACGTGTTTCTTCTTCGTCTTTAAGCTTGTAGCCATGACAGAATGTTGTGCTTTGATACTGGTTGTGATCTATCGACGAATATCCAGTTAATCACTTCTGTAATTGGTGCTATCTTCATAGTAACCGTGCTTAGTGATCATATCCTGCACATGATTCATATTTTTGTTAGGGCAGTGACATTTTGGTGATTTTCGGTCTCATCTGACCATGCTTGTTGTTATCGCTACGCGCCATGTTGACGAATCCTTCAATCCGCGGCGTCGGATAGTTTGTTGTAACATGTTTAATTCTGATCTTCACCTATTGCCTAACAATTTGTCATCACGCGTATGAATATGATTTTGTTTCGTGTGATAAGTAATTCATCGTTTGTCTTGAGGCATGTGCTACAAGGCCATGCACTATCTTCCTGCACCATCACTGAAATGGAGGTTGACACTGGGCTCAACTACTTTACTATTGTGACAATACCGTGCGATTGGCATATCCCGGTATTTGTATGACAGCAACTACTTTGACTTCCTGCGTTTCACACATAATTTGTTTTATTAACAATTCATTTTTGGGCTTACGGTATCGGCGCATCACTGTAAGTCAGTCCTGGTTCGACGACACATTCTCGTTCCATGCGACCTGTTTTCATTATTTGTTGCAACTCCACTTGCGTTGCATGTTTAAACTATACCATTCTTTGGAACCGCCTTGTATAGCATGCCGTTCCTTGATGTATTGATCTGCAACTACGTTCAAGACAATTTATGTGTTTTAGGCTCAAGCCTTACGTGTGTTAATTCCATGCGAGTGTTTCTTCAATTGTGTAAATTTGTGCCAGTGTTTCTCATCTATTTGTGTGCCACCTTTGAATATTTATTTTATGTGCCACCTATTTGATAATATATCTTATTATTAGTAATTGTTTGTGTTGTGTCCTTTATGCCTTCCTGGACCTCCTTACTCGGTGACAATGATATTGTCTGGTCCTCCACATGTTTGCTAAATTGTTATGCGACCTTTTATAAAGTCAACCCTTTTTATCATTACATCTTTATCTAATGCTTTGGCCAACAAACCCTTATACATGTCCGCTATTACCAGGATACTCTTGGTGGGTTGTTGACTTCCCGCGTTGGCCATTACATTATTTGGTCCTCTCCGGGCCGGACATTGAGCTGTTTACTACTTTGAATTATTAAGCATTGTTTTGGCCATGTTGGGCCCTTGTTTCTTGCTATTTCACCAGGAAGGCCATAAATTTAACATTGTATAATTTCCCATTAACTTCCCAAGGACACAATACAGTATTCTATGTTCAGATGTTTGTTTACAACTTAATCGAGACCATTGTCTCAGTGTTTATTTTTTGTGTTAGTTAGTTGGTTGTGTTAGTTAGGTGTGAAACTCTGGTAATTACATCTAGGCGGGCAATCCTAAAGTTATTATGGAGGATGCCCAAAAGCGAGCTTTAGTTAGGAAGCGTGCAGTCGCTAAGGGCATGCTTACCTCACAAGAAAAAGTAATTAGCAACTTTCAGGACATTACAGAAGAGCAATATCAAATGTTAGTGTTACGCAAACACAAATGCAAGGAAATTTATAAACAATATAACAAAGCGAAAGTCGCTTTAGAGGATATTACAGACAATATCGACGAAGAAACAGCCGAACGTTGTGACTTCGAAGATAAGTATTTTGAGTTGATGGTTAAAATTAAACTACATTGTGACAATTTCAAAAAATTCAACACTACAGATAGTGATAACCCTTTGAATAATTTGCAGAGTGCACAATTTCCTAATGCTAACGTTGCTGCAGCGCATATAAAGTTGCCTGAAATTCAAATTCCGCAGTTCAGTGGCGACTTCACAGACTGGCTGAATTTCAGAGATAGCTTCAAGGCCATAGTAATTGATAACCATGCTCTTTCTGATGTTGTTAAGTTCTACTACCTTAATTCTAGTCTTAGTGGCGAGGCTAAGCTCCTCCTAAAGAACATTACTGTGTCAGATGATAACTTTATGGTCGCATGGAACTTGCTGACAACTCGATACAACAACATTAGGCTCATAGCGCACAACCATGTCACCAAGCTTTTCAAGCCCCCCGCATACGGTAATGATTCAGTGTCCTTGCGTGCCATCATCGACCACTTTGTTTCTCATATCAATGCGTTAGAAGATTTGGACTTTAACAGGGTCTCCCTTCAAGACCTGTTATTGTCACATTTTATATTGGAGCTACTAGATAATGATAGCATCCGTGAATGGGAGAATCATGTTGATTCTGGGAGAATTCCCACTCTCCAGGACTTGGTTAGCTTCTTAGAAAAAAATGCAAGGTACTGGAAATAACTGAAAGGAATGGGTCCAGGCCTGCATTACATACAGCTGTAACCAAACTTAAAGCTGAAGGTCATTCGCCTCAGAAACCCATGTTAACTACTACCAAATTTCTTTGTACATATTGTAGGAGCATTGATCACCAATTGTCGAAATGTGGTACCTTTATTAAACTTTCGTCCACAGCCAAATGGGATTTTGTCAGGTCTCGAAAATTATGTTACAATTGTTTGCGTAATTTCGAGCCTAATCATCAATGTTCGAAGTACTCTTGTAACACTTGTTCCCGAAAACACCACACTCTTCTTCACTATGAACCCTCCAGTGGCACTGGTAATGATGCTTCTCAAGCTCATGCTAACGTGGTAAACACGAGTTGCAGTAGCGTCGCTCGTGACAATCAATCTTCAAGGACGCTATTACCCACTGCCAAGTTGAATATATTAGCTGGCTTACGTGTACCTGTCACTGCACTACTTGACTCTGCATCAGATTGTAACTTAATTTCGTTACACTTAATTAAGAAATTAAGACTCCACACCAAACCTATGAAGGTACACATTCGCGGTGTTGGTCAAAATCAAAGCACTGCTACTGTTGTTGCTGATGTGAACGTTTTTGCCTGTGCTACTAATTGATCTGCTAAGCTTGAATGTCTCGTGGTTCCCGATATTGCACTTGAGCTACCCGCTGCTGGTTTCGACACCTCTGAATGGAACATTCCATCACATATTGATTTAGCTGAACCTGATTTCAATTGCACTAAATCTATTGACCTTGTTCTTGGTGCAGAATATTTCTTTGACCTGTTATGTCCTGGTAAAATCATACCAGTTGGTGATTTGCCCATCATTCAAAATACCTCTGTGGGTTGGGTGTTTTCTGGAGGCTGCCCAGTGCAAGCACCTCGCAACCATCGCACGTGGTATCAGCACTTACACTCTCACGCCCTCATGTAGAACAACAGCTGGAAGCGTTTTGGAACGTTGAAGAAGTTGAAACCCCAGTGTTGTCTGTTGACGAATCCATATGTGAAGAACACTTTGTTGCTACTACCACTCGCCAAGACGATGGTAGATTTGTGGTTAGACTCCCTCGCAAGGTAGACTCGGAGCCTCTAGGTGCCTCTCGCTACGCTACACTAAATCGTTTTCACTCTCTCGAAAGACGTTTGGCTCGTAACCCTGAGTTAAGGTTAGAATACACTGAATTCATGCATGAATATCTAGCCTTAAGCCATATGCAAGTCGCTTCCCACCCGATTGATGGTGAAGTTTACTACATTCCCCATCATCCTGTTTTCAAGCCGCACAGTACTTCTACAAAGCTCAGAGTGGTATTTGATGCTTCAATGGTTACTACGTCTGGGTGCTCCCTTAATGATACCTTGTTGGTGGGCCCTGTAATTCAGCAGGATTTGTTCTCTATTTCGCTTCGGTTCCGTACTCACTTGATGCGTTTGCACTGATCTGAGTAAAATGTACAGACAGATTCTTGTAGATCACAAAGATCGTGACTTACAGAGAATATTTTGGAGAGACTCTCCTTCAGACCCAATAGTAGAATATCAATTAAACACCGTTACATATGGTACTGCCCCAGCTTCCTTCTTAGCCACTCGTGTGCTAAAGGAGCTCGCCCTCACTGATGGCACAGCTTTTCCAGCTGCCACTCAGATTGTTTTAAACGACTTCTATGTTGATGATTGTATCTCGGGATGTGATTCCGAGCATGACACACTCATTCTGTATGATGAATTGACCCTTCTTTTGAGGTTAGGTGGTTTCGAACTGTGTAAGTGGAGTTCAAACTCCATGACTCTATTAGATAACATTCCTCTTGATCATCAAGAGAAACAACAACTCCGTAGTTTCGGCGATGGTGAAGAAACAGTCGCCAGAACGCTAGGACTTTATTGGCAACCTATCGATGACTTATTGCGGATTCAGTCACCTATCGTGAACTGTGACACTTCAATTACCTTTACTAAGCATTCATTTTTGTCCATTGTTGCCTCTATCTTTGACCCCTTGGGTTTAGTGTCACCTATTGTGGTTGCTTGTAAGATTCTCTTCCAAGATTTGTGGATTCACAAACTCGGTTGGGATGACCCCCTTCCAATGGAAATCGTGCAAGCTTGGCTGAATGTTTATAGCAATTTACCTGCGATTTCTGAGATTTTTACTCCACGTTTGATTAAGCCTGCTTCAGAAATCAAATCTAAGCAACTTCATGGCTTCTGCGACAGCAGTCGGCAGGCCTATGGAGCTTGTCTCTATTTATTGTCAATTGTTACCAACGGCATCGTCACTGTTGCACTTGTGTGCGCTTAGTCGAAGGTTGCTCCTCTTAAACAGTTGTCTTTGCCCAGACTTGAGTTATGTGGTGCACTTTTGCTTTCCAAATTGCTTGCAAAGGTGCAACCCGCTTTGAACTTGCCTATTGAATCCGTCTATTGTTGGACAGATTCCACTATTGTTTTGTCTTGGTTGGCTTCGCCCCCCCTCAAAATGGAAAACCTTTGTAGCCAATAGAGTTGCTGAAATACAAAGGCTTACTGTCCACTGCGCCTGGAAACATGTCTCTTCCCGTGACAATCCAGCCGATATAATTTCCCGAGGCTGTATGCCCTCGGAATTGAAAAATAATCAGCTATGGTGGTATGGTCCAGCATGGTTGAAGGCCTTTACAAGCTCCAGTACTTTAGATATCTTTGACACTCCTGTGTCCGAATTGCCTGAGTGTAGAATTTCATGTGCAAATGTATCTAAACCTGTTGACATTGATTTTTTAAACAATTTTTCTTCCTACACGAGATTGTTGAGGGTCATAGCCTACTGTATTAGGTTTGTCTCTAATTGTAGAAATACCACTAGGATCAGTGGTCCACTCACTGCCATTGAAATTGATGTTGCACTACTTACATGTGTGAAAATGATTCAAGCTCAGTGCTACTCTACTGAACTTGCTGCTCTAATGAAGAATGAGCAAGTGCCATCCACTTCCACCATCAGCAATTTGCACCCTTTGCTTCACTCTGATGGCACTATTCGTGTGGGAGGCCGTTTGGAATTGGCCGACCTTCCATTTGATACAAAACACCAGGTACTTTTGCCCAATGACCATCATTTCACTAAAGTCCTGGTCAGACATACCCATTTAAAGTTGCTTCATGGCGGGGTCCAGGTTGTGATTGCGACTATCCGACAACGCTTCTGGATACCTTCACTACGAAAACTTGTTCGTAGCCTATCTCGCTCTTGTGTTACTTGCGTGCGCTACGCTGCACGTCCTTCTGAACAGTTAATGGGTCAACTCCCAGCTGTTCGCCTCCATCAAACCTTTCCCTTTAATCACGTTGGTGTTGATTACTGTGGTCCATTTACTATCAGGTACGGTGGCCCCAGGTCAAAGGTCTCTACTAAGGCCTACATCGCAATGTTCGTTTGTATGGTTACGAAGGCTGTGCACACTGAAGTCGTCACTTCCCTCTCCAGTCATGCTTTCGTTGTAGCTTTTACTCGCTTCTGCAGTAGAAGGGGTTTTCCCGCTCAAGTGTATTCCGACAATGGTACCAACTTTCAAGGCGCACAGTCTGACCTTGCTGATCTTGGTTCGTTGCTCTCCTCTGCAGATTTTCAATCTGTTGTTCAAGATTCTACCTCATCGCTACTAATTCAGTGGCACTTCGTTCCTCCTAGTTCTCCGCATTTTAGTGGAATTTGGGAGGCAAACATCAAATCTTTGAAATCTCATTTAATAAGAATCATGAAGGCTCAAGTAATTACGTATGAAGAATTGACCACTCTCGTGGTGCAAATTGAAGCTATTCTAAATTCTAGACCCATTTCGCCTATGACTGAGGATCCTACTGACTTGTGCTATCTCTCGCCAGGTCACTTTCGGGTTGGACGACCTTTGAATGCCTTGCCCATTCCTGACGTTTCTGAAGTGCCCATCAATAGGTTGTCTAGATGGCAATTACTTCAACAGATTATGACTTCATTGTGGCTTAAATGGTCCACAGATCATTTACTCTCCCTTCAACAACGTCACAAATGGAACCGTGTGTCTCCTAACCTCAAGGTTGGCACGCTTGTGCTTATTATGGATGACAATGTTTCTCCTACTTACTGGCGACTTGGACGCATTCTTGAGGTTCACTGTGGTAAGGACGGCCTAGCTCGAGTGGTCTCTCTACATACCACCTCTGGACTCTTGAAACGTCCCATCGTCAAGGTGTCTCCCTTGTTGCCGCAGAACTAAACCCTCTTGTATTTCATAAACAACCTGCCTGTTGTTTCTGTGCGGGCAATATGGTTCGGCCACAGTCTTGGCAAACCAGTTTTGTGTTTCCCTATTTGTTTCCACTCTGTGTGGTTGTACATATCTTTATTATTTGTCTTCATTGTATTTATTCATTGTGAAGTTTGTTTTGTTTATGTTGGTTAGTTGTCATGATTCATTTGTTTTGATTACATGTCGTATTCCCACTGCCGGTGTTTCCAGTGGGATATTTTTGCTTAGAAGATATTTTGGTATTCTAAGTTGGCCACTTTGATTCTTCTTCTTTCTCTTTGTATTCTCTTTGACTTGTCTTTGAACTTTCTGCTGTGATTGGCTGCTTTCAGCCTATCAGAGGCCTCCTTGCTGTTTGTAGCGACCAATCACGTGTTTCTTCTTCGTCTTTAAGCTTGTAGCCATGACAGAATGTTGTGCTTTGATACTGGTTGTGATCTATCGACGAATATCCAGTTAATCACTTCTGTAATTGGTGCTATCTTCATAGTAACCGTGCTTAGTGATCATATCCTGCACATGATTCATATTTTTGTTAGGGCAGTGACATTTTGGTGATTTTCGGTCTCATCAGACCATGCTTGTTGTTATCGCTACGCGCCATGTTGACGAATCCTTCAATCCGCGGCGTCGGATAGTTTGTTGTAACATGTTTAATTCTGATCTTCACCTATTGCCTAACAATTTGTCATCACGCGTATGAATATGATTTTGTTTCGTGTGATAAGTAATTCATCGTTTGTCTTGAGGCATGTGCTACAAGGCCATGCACTATCTTCCTGCACCATCACTGAAATGGAGGTTGACACTGGGCTCAACTACTTTACTATTGTGACAATACCGTGCGATTGGCATATCCCGGTATTTGTATGACAGCAACTACTTTGACTTACTGCGTTTCACACATAATTTGTTTTATTAACAATTCATTTTTGGGCTTACAGTATCGGCGCATCACTGTAAGTTAGTCCTGGTTCGACGACACATTCTCGTTCCATGCGACCTGTTTTCATTATTTGTTGCAACTCCACTTGCGTTGCATGTTTAAACTATACCATTCTTTGGAACCGCCTTGTATAGCATGCCTTTCCTTGATGTATTGATCTGCAGCTACGTTCAAGACAATTTATGTGTTTTAGGCTCAAGCCTTACGTGTGTTAATTCCATGCGAGTGTTTCTTCAATTGTGTAAATTTGTGCCAGTGTTTCTCATCTATTTGTGTGCCACCTTTGAATATTTATTTTATGTGCCACCTATTTGATAATATATCTTATTATTAGTAATTGTTTGTGTTGTGTCCTTTATGCCTTCCTGGACCTCCTTACTCGGTGACAATGATATTGTCTGGTCCTCCACATGTTTGCTAAATTGTTATGCGACCTTTTATAAAGTCAACCCTTTTTATCATTACATCTTTATCTAATGCTTTGGCCAACATACCCTTATACATGTCCGCTATTACCAGGATACTCTTGGTGGGTTGTTGACTTCCCGCGTTGGCCATTACACAGACAAATAACGTACATAAAACATAAAACAATATTCCATAGTCAATCACGGAATGCAGCAAATTTTCCACTGCCCTAATTGTTCCTTCCACTGTAATTACCATATTCGCCGATGCTGGAAGTGTTACTTCCTTCTACTAACATTTTCAAGAACATAAATAAATTAAATCAGAAAAAATGACAGTTTGATCTTATTAGAAGCATTTCAGATTTCCTTTCCAATCAAATTAAAATCCCTTCTTTATTCCCTGATGTGTACTGTTTCCCTGCCTATGACTATGACAAAGACAGACAAGAGAGTCTTCATGTTTATGATTGGCTACATAGAATATATCATACATACATCTAAACTATCCTCATTCAAAATGAGAAGTGGCGTGCCATGGACAATTAACTTGCAGGAGTAGCCGATATTGATTGCAGTTTCCTGCTTGTCTCCTGTCAAAACCCAGACGTGAATGTCCGCCCTGATGAGAGCGGCTATCGTCTCTGGGACCTACAACACACGCCATACAAACAATACCATAAGCAACATTTTCAACACAGCAAACATAATGGCAAGTACAATCAATGGTTTCATAAAATAAAAACAAGTAGTTCCGTGAAGAACTATACAGCCTATTTTCATATATCCTGCTCATGTTAATTGCCTCTATCAACATACAAAATTTCAGTTTAATTGCTGTAACAGATTCGTAGATATTGAGAACCGTCTAAATATTTCAGATGGTCGCCAGGTTGGATTTTTATTTTTGTACTATTATATTAAGATTATTGTGTACGTGTGGTATTCAAACTTCAATCGCATGATTAGAACACAAGAAGTAAAAACGAGATTTTAAAATTACGCACAGCAGCCATCTTGTGATTATGCAAACAATTGAAATAAATTAGATGCCAGTGGATCAACATTTGTGTAAGCATTTAACGTGCAACGTTTCACGGCATTTGGATAGTTAATTCTCGAGAAACGTCCATTTAAATATTTATACTTCGCGTCGCCGCCATGTTGGATTCGTGCTCACCAGGTTACTGAAAGTCCTATAGGTGAACATATGTTCATACTCTCTATGAACATAAAAATTTAGGTTTGGTTGCTGTAAAAGATTCATAGATATTGAGAACCGTCTAAATATTTCGGAAGCTCACCATTTAGGATTGTTATATGTATAGGCCATAGAGTTATGTACCATTCAAGGACACTTATTGCCTAGGTTCATTATTCAAACTTTCACTTCGATCGCATGATTACGACACAAGAAATAAAAACTTAATTTTAAAATTTTGCACAGCCGCCATCTTGAGGTTATGTAAACAATTGAATTAAATTAGATGGCAGTACATTACAATCTGCAAAATCATTTACTGTACCAAATTTCACTG
This sequence comes from Meconema thalassinum, assembly GCA_946902985.2. Lineage (NCBI taxonomy): Eukaryota > Metazoa > Arthropoda > Insecta > Orthoptera > Tettigoniidae > Meconema > Meconema thalassinum. The sequence goes on from OX336392.1 coordinate 176,547,970, forward strand.
CGCTCAGAGAGTTAACTCACGAGAAAAGTCTATTAAAATATTTCAAATTCGCTTGGTCGCCATGTTCGTTCTGTACTTTACAGGTTTATGAATTATACAAAGGGTAAACTTGTATTAGTACCCTTTATCACCATACAAAATTGCAGGGTGATATCTGTAATAGTTTCGGAGATATAGAATGTCAGTGAAATATTTCGCACAGCCGCCATTTTGAGGTTATGTAAACAATTGAACTAAATTAGACTCCAGTGCATTGCAATGTGTATAAACATTTGCTGTACCAAGTTTTATTACGTTTTGGATAGTTAAATCGCGAGAAAAGTCTATTTAAAAGTCTCAACTTCGCTTGGCCGCCATGTTGGTTTTGTAGTCACCAGGTTTTTGAAAGTCTCATAGGTGAACTTCTAGTAGTGCCCTTTAATACCGAACACAATTTCAGGGCGATATTGGTAATAGTTTCGGAGATATTGAATGCTAGTGAAATATTTCACACAGCCGCCATGTTGGATTGGTGAGACGTAACAAAATTTGAAGGGCACGGTCGAGGTCGCCGGGAATAGTGCTATGAACTTACCGAGTTTCACTGAAATCGCTCCAGCCGTTTAGATTTTATTAGGGGGGGACACACACACACACGGACAAAAGGTGATCTCATAAGCCTTTTTTTTTTTTCAAAATTGAAAATAGGCTAATAAATATATTCTCAATATCATTTATAACAAATATTTTAAGGCAAATACAGTTTTACATAATTATAATATATTGAATTTTATGATTTAAGCCCAAATAATGTAAACAGTACCTCATCTTGTAGCTTGTCCTCAATAGCTGTGGCCCCTAATAACGTTAAATTATTTTCTATTAAGTTTGAAGCATCATCCAATTTAGATTCACGAAACTGGAGGGATGTACTAGCTTTTTGGAATGATTGCTGCCACGCCTGCAAGAAAACATACAAAATATTATGGTTCTACCTGGAAATTAAGGACACACAAAACATAAATATCTTTTCATGAGTTTTAAGAGATCTGACAAAAGTTCACAGTTCACCCATAGCTCTGAATCACAAAGCTCTGTGAAAGTATGTTCAACACTCTGCAGTAGTGATTAACTTTACAGTCCAGGATTTCAATAGAAATATTTCCAGCTCATGAGGAGATCACCATGTTCATCCAGTCCGTATGCTGCCTATCATGGATATCTCGAATTTTCCATGGCTATTAGGAAAATAACAAATATTTGAACGTTTTCACAAATAATACATTGAATTTAATGACTTAAGTCCGAATAACAAATAGGTGTAATATTTCTCAGATTCCCTTGCAATGACATGTGATCCTCTTTCCAAGGAGTCTTCCTTCTAATGGCAGATGCAATAGCCGGTACTGTCGCTGGTTGCTCATTATGTGACCAAATTATACAATCTTCCTTAAGCAACACTTATTTGAGGTCCATCTGACTTTGAACTTCATTGGCCACATGATCAGTCCATGAATATAGCAGTAACAGTCTATGTATAATCATTTTGAAAGTTTTGATCTTATATTTGGATGGCTTGGGCAATGTCCATGATTACGCTGCATTGAAATAAGAGAAACACATGTCACACGAGGGTTGAGTCTCTACAACACACATCCTGATAGTTATATTTTATTTTTTGCTTGCCACGGTGGGCGAGTGGTTATCGTGTCGGGCTACCAACCCCAAGCTTGCGGGGTTCGCTCCAGGCCGTGGTAAGCAATTTTTGAAAGGCGACAAAAATCACGCACGTCATATGTTGTTGGCATGTTAAAGAACCCATTTGAATTCAGTACGTCGTGTTCATAATGGCAAAATTAATTTCAGGATCTTCTGCCAACACAAAAAGTTCCTCCATTCTCTACTAGAAAGCACTATAGTGTCAAGGAGCTTGGATATCTAACCTCCTTGTTTTTCATAGCGCTCCAAGGAACAACAACAAAATTCGACTTGCAAGCTGCCCTTTGGGCGTCAAATAATAAAGCTTGACCTGGCACCCGAGGCCATACGATATTATTATTATTTATTATTTTACTTTTATTTGATATTTCATGTCAATTTCTCCATTAGTTTTGATGCCAACCCCAACACACAAAAATTAAACTGAGGGTATATTTAGTCCAGAAATAAAACAAGGTGGAGAGGCACTGACCAGTTTGAGGGGTTTTGAAAGAGTAGATCAGTTTAAGTATTTGGGAGGAATTGTCACTGAAGAAAATACAGTGCCAACAGAGATAAAGGCAAGAATAGCTGCTGGTAATAGGTGCTACTATAGTTTTATTAACATGTTGCGATCTCGAAACATCTCAAAACAGCTGAAGATGACAGTCTATAAAACAATTATAAAACCGGTGGTCATGTATGGGTCTGAAACCTGGACCTTAATACAACATACCAGAAATATTTTGGACACATGGGAACGCAAAGTATTACGGAAAATATATGGTGCAGTATGTGAGAATGGTGCATGGAGAATAAGAACTCAGAGATATACGAACTTTATAAGAACCCATCAATCTCGACAGACATAAAGGCGAAAAGATTACGCTGGCTGGGACATGTGCAGAGAATGGAGGAACAGCGAGTACCAAGGAAGGTGTTATTTACCAAGCCAAAGGGTAGCCGTTCAGTGGGAAGACGGAGATTACGATGGTTGGATGATGTAGAGTCGGATCTGAGAAGGCTGAGAGTCCAGAATTGGAAGAGACTGGCGAACTCAAGAGACGACTGGAGAAGATATGTGGCCGGCAAGGCCCAGGCCCTACATGGGCTGTAGCGCCGGATAAGTAAGTATATTTGGTCCATTCCAGGATAAATACAAAGTTTTAGCCCAATGTTTACTTTATTAACAGAGATAGGGAGGATCCTCTTAGCTAGGTTAGGATAAGTCTTATGTAGGTTTTCTACTAGGAAGTTGTTCATTGTTAAATCGATTGGTACAATTCTGTCAAGAGGAGGAATTTGTTGTCATGAACACCTTCTTCAAATTACTACCTCAGAGGCTCTATACCTGGAAGTCGCCACAGAATGATGCTCAAAATATTGTCCGTAATAAAATTGATTATATTTTGGTGAACAGACGGTTCAAGAATAGTATTCCGACAGTTAAAACCTACCCAGGAGCAGAAGTCTCATCGGACCATAATCCTCTGGTTGGAAAGTTGAATGTCAGGGTACGTTCAATGCAGAAATTACCTGTCAAAGCCAAGATTGATGTGACTGTGCTAAAGCAGGATGCTATTCAAGAGTCTGTCCAACAAGAACTGATTTCAGGACTCTGTAACATAGAGGACTGTGCTGATGTTAATGTTCAATGGAATCAGTGGGACAGAAACATCTGAAGATTGATAAAAAGAAGCAACACAAAACCTGGAAGACAAAGGCCAATCTTAAGCTAATGGTTAAATGACGAGAATGCAAAGGAAAAGATCAACAGAGATACAAAGCTCTACAGAGGATGATTCGAACTGAGATCCGAAAAGCCAAGGAGAAATGGTTGGTGAGCAAGTGCCGCGAAACCGAAGAGCTTCAGAATAAACATGACACATTTCACCCGCACAAAAAGATTAAAGAACTGATTGGGAGACAGCCTAGCTGAAGCATCGGGGTGTTAATGGATTGATGAAAATAACTTGGTTGCTACGACATGTGACAAGATCAAGCTATGGGAACGGTATGTGAACAAGCTTTTCGATGATGACCGAGTTGCAGATCATGGCATTGATGAGACTGATATTGGACCAAGTATCCTAAGAGAGGAGGTGATGAAGGTTATTTGTGAGATGAAGTCTGGCAAAGCTCCTGGACCGGACGATGTTCATGCCAAGATACTAGAGATTCTGGGCGATGAAAACATAAATGTTCTCGCATCCCTCTTCAATAAGATCTACCAGACAGGCCTGATCCCTGAAGACTGGCTCAAGTCTACTTTCAAGGTACTGCGAAGAACATCGAATGATCAGCTTAATGAGTCAAGCTATTTCTGAAAACAATTCATGGAAGAATCTTCAGAAAGTGCGAAGAATTTATGTCGGACACACAATTCGGATTCCGGGGTAGATTTGGTGCAAGGGATGCCTTGTTCTGTATACAAGTCCTTGTGCAGCGCAGCCAGGATTTGAACAAGGGTGTTTTTTTGTGCTTCATTGATTATGAAAAGGCATTCGACCGAATACAGCACACTAAAATGCTAAAGTCCTTCAACGAGTGGGAATTGACAATAGTGACATACGAATCATTGTCAATCTCTACTGGAATCAACAAGCGAACATTCGGGTTGATAACATGTTGACCGATGAAGTAAAAATTCGATGTGGTGTTCGACAAGACTGTGTGCTGTCTCCAATGCTCTTCAACTCATATTTGGAGGCAATCATGTCGGAAGCCTTGGATGGGTTTCATCAAGGCATTGTCATCAACGCCACAGTCATCAATAATTTTTGATATGCAGATGACACAGTCCTGATAGCCGGAAGCATTGAAGATCTCCAAGCATTGCTGAGTCGCGTGAACGCAGTTAGCAATGATTATGGCTTAAGGATGAATAGTCGCAAAACAAAATTCATGGTTGTCAGCAAAGAAGTAATTGATACCACATTGTTACTGATAAAGGCATCGAACGAATTCATTCGTATAAATATCTAGGGTGCTACCTGAATGACTAATAGGACTGCAGCCATGAAATCAAAGCTCGCATTGAGCAAAATGAAGAATCTGCTGTGTCACCGAGATCTTAGTCTGAGAACGAGACTACTTGCCCTCTAGTGCTACATAATTCCCATACTAATGTATGGACACGAGGGGTGGACGTTAACTAACACCTTGGAGAAGAAGTTGGAAGCATTTGAAATGTGGCTGCATGCTTTGTATATCGTGGGCCGACAAGGTGGGAAACACCGAGGTGCTGGATCGGATGTGCAAGGAGATGGAGGTGTTCTACAACATCAAGAGAAAGAAGCTACAATATTTTGGCCATGTGATTCGAAATAACAAGTACCAACTCCAGGAGCTAATCATGGAAGGCAAGATTGAAGGACGGCGCAGACCAGGGAGGAGGAGGACCTCCTGGCTCAAGTATTTGCGGGAATGGTTTGAACTTGACTCAGCATCTCTGTTTCGAACGGCAACCTCCTAGGGAAGGGATTGCAATGATGATCGCCAATCTTCGACGCGGAGACGGCACACAAAGAAGAATAAAGAAGACATCACTTTAGGGTCTTTGGACATATTGGTCATCAGCCCCGTGTGTAGTTATCTGATAACTTGTATTTATGTGATGACTGTAGTAGTGTAACTGTATTAGGGACAGGGATTGGGTAGGTGTCCTGGGACTTGAAATAAGGTACTATTGGGGCATTTGCTTGGACAAAGTGTGGAGAAAACCACACTCAGGATAGCCGCTGTCAGCACCGGGATTTGAATCTGTGATCGGCGGACTTGCTACAACTGCTTGCGCAGTCGATGTATGATTTGACGAGCACAGCTACGTTGACGGGTTGAGTTCAGTTATTTGGAATTAACTTTATTTGGCAAATTTCATTATTGCGTGTGTGACCTCTGTGACAATTGCTGCGAACGATATCACGTTGCCAATTGCAAAAGACTTCCCAAGTCAATAATAGAATTTTGTACGAGCGCAGAGTAAGACACTTGTTATCGCACAGTGATATGCAATTTATTTTTCTATGGCGCTATGCGACAAAAGACGACACTATTGGTCTCTACTTTTCTAACAGCCAATGAGATATAGGCCCAAGGCAGTGTCTTTAATTTCACATACTCCTCTTTCTAATCCTATTTTCCAATTCGTTTGTAAATTACGTGTGTCAGTACTGTAGTTAGTACAGTAAATAGCCATTTGTCTGTTCATTATTATCATTATCATTACAGGAAAATGACCTGAATGGTATGTCCATTGCACTGTACTACATATCACAACCACCACCACGAAAAGTTATATTTTTAATTTTATTTCTTTTCTTTTAGTTTAAGTATCATGTGCCAGTTCTGTAGTAGTATTCATTAACACCCATAATACAAATAAATCCACCGGGCAGATCCAGGCACTACTGATAGTAAATCAATAAAACACACAAATTGTGCATAAATTATGTATTTTCACGATAACTGTTTTAAGGGGCCTACGAGATCTTTTTGCACTAATTACTCCCCGTGACTGCAATTTATAAGCAGCGCAAGATGTAACTATTTTCGCAATTCTGCACCAGAACACTGGTAGGAGTGACGTGATGCAGCCCGCATTGCCAGCCAACAATAGACTTATTAAAATATTCTTACAGTTACACTACTACAGACATGAATGGTACTAGGGCCTCAAAACGTAGTTTTCAAGTTCTTGTCTGTTATTCTAAATGTAGGGAATAGAGAGGGTTGTCCAAAATATCAAGTGGACAGTGTTACCTGCAGGGTTTCAAAGGGTAAGTATGTAAAATTCGGTGCAATTAGGTCAAACAGTGTAGATTTGTGCCAAAGGGCCTAAATGCAGGGAATGGAGTGGTCGTCCGAAATTTAAAGTAGACAGTGTTACTCGCAGAATTCCAAAGGGTAAGTATACACAATTTGATCGAGATCGGTGGAACGGTGTAGATTTGTGCCAAGGGGCCTAAATGCAGGGAATGGAGGGGTCTGTGCAAAATTACAAGTAGACAGTGTTACTCCTCGGGTTCCAAATGGTAAGTACATTAAGTTTATTTCATATCGGTGAAACGATGTAGATTTGTGCCAAAGGGCTTAAATGCAGAAAATGGAGTGGTCTCTCCGAAATTTCATGTACACAGTGTTACTCGTCGGGTTCCAAAGGATAAGTATGTAAAAATTTGGTTCATATCGGTGAAAAGGTGTAGATTTGTATAAATACCAGACAAACATTGAGTTATATATATATCATCATCATCATCATTTCCCCTTATCCAGCTCCTGCCGGGTCGGGGTATTTATGGCACTTCTCCACTTTCCTCTTTCCTTCCACCATTCTTCTTCCACGATCTTGTCCCAGTCCAGATTTCTTTTTCTCACGCTGTTCTTCACTGAATCAATCCACCTTGTTCTAGGTCTTCCCCTTGCTCTCTTACCCTTGCACTTCGCCTCCAGCATCTGTCTTGGTATTCTATTTTCCTCCATCCTCTTTACATGTCCAAACCACCTTAGTTTATTCTTCTCAATTCTCTCATTTAGTTTTCCCATCCCAACTTCCTTCCTAACATCTTCATTCCTCACTCTGTCTTTCCTTGTCTTACCTATCATACATCTTAGGAATTTCATTTCACTGGCTTGGATTCTACTCTCTTGCCTGCTCGTCAGGGTCCAAGTCTCAGCTGCATACGTTAATATGGGTACATAGTACATTTTATACATTACCTCCTTGCTTTTCCTTGGTACTTCCTTATCCCAAACAAGTTTTCTTACACTTTGATAGAATGCATTGCTCTGCTGTACCCTCCTGCCAATCTCCATGTCCAACCTACCAGTTTGCATCAATTCACTTCCTAGGTATTTGAACGTGTCCACAATTTCCAAACTCTGACTTCCAATTTTCACAATGCCCTTTCCTTGTCTTTCCCCTCTTTTCATCACCATGGTCTTGCTTTTCTCTATACTGATTTTCAGGCCATACTTCTGAATATTTTCGTTCAGTGCATCTAGTTGTTTTTGCACTTCTTCGGTGTTCCTTCCCCAGACCACAATATCGTCTGCAAATAATAGTAACTTCATTTCTTTATGTCCATATGCTTCCTTTGTTTCCTTTACAATTTCATCCATTACCATTATGAATAAAAGAGGTGACAGCACACTCCCCTGTCTTAGTCCAGTCTTGTTCCTAAACCAATCTGTCTTTCCAACAGGGGTCAGAAGCCTGCTAACACAGTTGTTGTACATTGCTTGCACCATTACCAACATTTCTCTTCCCAGTCTCTTCTTAACCATGGTTTCCCATACCTTCTCTCTGGGGACACTATCATATGCCTTTTCTAGATCTATGAAAGTCATGATCAAATCCTCTCCATATTCCCAGTTCTTTTCCATCACCTGCCTCAAGCTAAAGATTGGGTCCACTGTGGATCTTCCACTCCTGAAGCCATACTGTTCCTCTTGCAACTCTCCTTCCACCTTTCTTCTCATTCTTCTTTCTAATATCCTTTCCAGTATTTTTACTATCTGTGATATGAGGGTGATCCCTCTATAGTTATCACACACTTTCTTGTCCCCTTTCTTAAACACTGGTATTATTAGCCCTTTCACCCAGTCTTCTGGTACACATTTCCGTTTCCACACACACTTTAGCAGTCGATACAGCCATTGCATACCAACAGGTCCAGCAGCCTTTATCATTTCTACACTGATCTCATCCACCCCTGTTGCTTTTCCCATCTTCATCTTCTGTACTGCTAATTCTACCTCCAGCATTGTTATATCATCTTCTGTTATAGAGTCGTCAGGCTGTGTCACTTCGATCTCACCAGTACAATTGCTCACGTTCAATAGCTTATCGAAATACTCCTTCCATCGTCCCTTTATCTCTTCCGGGTGTGTTAACAACTCTCCATCTTCCTTTTTCACTAGCTTCGTAATAACTCTTTCTTTCCTCTTACTTCTTAGAAGTCCATACAGCATCCTTTTACTGCCACTTACATCTGTTTCCATTCTTTGTGTAAATTCTTCCCAACTTTTCTTCTTTTCTTCTCCTACCACTTTCTTACACCTCCGTTTGCTGTCGTGATACTTCCTTTTGCTTTCTTCTGTTTGATCTCGGTTCCATTCTTTCCATGCAGACTTCTTTTCTTTCACTGCTTTCCTCACTTCCTCATTCCACCACGGTGTCTATATATATATATATATATATATATACAGGGTCTTTCATATAAAGTAAGAACGGCAAGCGGCGGTTTTGTTATCCGGTGCTGCGGTGGCCTTGGCCGAGCTTGTGGTGCGCCGTGGCTCCCTGCTTTAAGCGTGTGTACAATCCTAGATGAAATATTACCTTATAAAAGATGATGGAAGTGTCGTCCTTCCTGGGTTATACAGGCATTGTATCTGGTAACCACATTTTGAATGACGCGGGAGAGTTCTGCCACAGTAATGTTTCTGATCTTTTATTTTTATGTATTTTAATGAGCACTGAGCCAGTAGTGTGAAACTTATTTTCAATTACATGAATCTGTGCCAGTCAAGGTGGCACGTCATCAGAAAATTGATGAACAAATGCATCACATACCCGCCGAGCCGACTAAAAATAAGTTTTACATACAAAAATACGATGTTGTAATGATAACTGTCTCATGTTAACATCTGAGATTCAGACTGGCGACTGAACACCTGCACAATTATTGCAAGTCAAGTATGCGCGCACTTTCAATACTACAGCAGGGGGCCGTGGCGCGCCACAAGCTCAGCCAAGGCCACTGCAGCAACGGATAACAAATCCGCCGCTCGCCGTTCTTATTTTATATGAAAGACCCTGTATACACTACTGTTTGTAGAGAGTGAAACACCAAGAACAAGAGATGTGACCACATTGCACTTCATACCACAGATTAGGGACATGACAATACATTACTGAGTAGAAGGATAGTCCGGTACATGCACGTTGATGGTCGATCTTCAGTACGGCGTCGCGCCACCACGTGCTGTACTCAAGAGCCGCTAGACGTCATGGCATGGAATCATCGAGCGCTTGAATACGCTGCTGGGGAATACTGTCCCATGCATTTTGTAGGCGCGTCCACAAAGCAACAACAGTGGCGGCAGGTGGACCTGAACGAACAAGTTGTCGACCGACCATATCCCAGACATGTTCGATGGGCGACATGTCAGGCGAACGGGCAGGCCAGGGTAGCAGAGATTTCCGTCGTTCTACGAAGAAGGCTTGCGAATTCCTCGCCACATGCAAGCGGCATTGTCCTGCTGAAATATGGCCTGTGGAACGGCCTGCAAGAGGGGCAGTGCCGCGGGCTGTAAAACTTCCCTGATGTAGCGGTCACTGTTCAGATTGCCCGCAAGACGTACGAGGCGCGATCGCCTGTCATAGGCAATTGCGCCCCAAACCATTACACCTGGTGTTTGTCCGCTATGCCGCTCAACAATACAGTCTGCCTGATTGCGTTCTCCACCACGGCGTCGAGCGCATATGCAGCCATCACTGTAGGACAGGTTGAAGCGGGACTCGTCCGAAAACACTACATTTCGCCACTCAGCCTGCCAGCGTCGGCGTGCACGTACTCATTGGAGTCGGAGGCGTCGGTGGTTCCCAGGCAATGGAAGCCGACACAGTGGCATGCGTGCTACCAGTCCAGCCCTCAAAAGACGGCACCGCACCGTCGACGCAGACATGTCCACCCCCGTTGCAGTGCTCCAACACCGAGGACGACACTGTTCTGTCCGATACGGCCATGAAGAGAAGATGGCGGTCGTCTCACGCTGTGGTCACATTGCGTCATCCTGTACCCTGTCGTCACTGTGTACAGCCCTCCTCTCTCCACTGAATCCACATACGCCTTACTGTTGATGAAGCATGCCCTGTACGAGCCGCAATGTCCAGGAACAACAGACCCGCCTCCCAGAGCCCAAGCATTCTGTCCCGTTCAACCGCACTCACATGCTGATAGTCCACCCTGCGATGTCAGCGAGGCATCGTTGCACTTACTTACACATTTCCACTTGGTATGACGACCCTACGCCGACAGAGCTGTGCGGAACACTGACCTGTCCGGTCCCACGACAGAGGGCACTGGTGGGCCAATGTGCACGCCATCACTCTGCGATTTCAATCACTTAGTATGGTACCGCAGGCCTACACGATCCCTGTTCTGGGAGTGTCTCCGACCATTTCTTCTGGAAGTTTCACAATCTACAAACAGTACTGTATATAGAAGATTCATCTTGTTTCACACCGTGTTGTCGGAAACAGACTTTCTTGGTATTAGCTACCTTGTAATGCTTTCATATATTTTTAATAATACACATTTCGTTACTGTCAGCCTTACCTATTTTTGTGTGTAGCACTCTCATCGGAGAAACCTTCCTGCCAACCGCCTGGAGCAGGTCTCCAACTTCTTCCCTAACTGCTCCCAAACTTCCATATGGTTCGGGACAATCATCTACTGCATTCGAGATGTTCACATTTGGGGTATTCGCAAGGGAAACCGCCTTATCCTACGTACGAACTACTATTTTCATCCTATTGGAGAACAAGGACTGGCATTCCTTTTGCCCTAAGCTCAGCGAATAAGACAGGTACTAGTTAGTACATTGGAGGGCACACTTTAAATTACTATTTAAGGATAGAAGAACCGATCAGTTAACAGACTTGATAATTTATTTTGTAAGTTTGGCAATATTTGGGTCTCCAACGTGAGCAGATGACCATTGCCTACCTGATGAAAATTTGGTCGATGTTAGTTTAAGCAAAAAATATGTTCAACAGCATGGGAAATGTATTCATTAGTAGAGATCTCAACCTTCAACTTAGAGTTCGTATGTTATGTTCTTATGTATTTCCTGTCCTTCTGTATGGTTTCGAAGATTCGACACTCAATCCATTGATGGAGAGGTGGATTAAATTCTTTGAAATGTACTTGTACAGAAGAATACTCAGAATATCTTGGGTGGAAAAGAAATCAAAGAAATCAAATGAAGAAGTCCTCCAAATCTTTAACAGGAACAAGGAGCTTCTAGTTACCATCATGAATGTAAGCTTAGTTACCTTGGGCACATCATGAGAAGCGAACAATATAAACTTCTCCAGCTTATAATTCAAGGGAAAATTGGTGGACAAAGATCTGTAGGAAGACGGAGAAATTCATGGCTTAAAGAACTGCGCCGATGGTATGGACGCACATCCATCGAAATCTTCCAAGCAGCTGTTAACCGTGTAATCATAATCAATTGGATCGCCAACCTTCGTAGGGAGACGGAGTCTTGAAGAAGTTAAAGCAATATGGGTTGTATTAGCTCACTGATGCACCGCTCAGTGTTGTTGATTATGTGGTCAAGAGATGCTGAATGCTAACATTGCGGGTGTTTATGACCTGCTCCAGTACTTTGAACCACACTGCTACCAGACAACATGACCGATTGAAACATAAAAAACCTAAAATTTTATTTCCAACAATTTTTGTCATATACAACTTTTTCATAAAACCATCCATTAAGGAGAGTGGTAGTTGTTGCTTTATTTAGGGACTGTGTGATACTGTGGTCATGTAGTCCCATGTAGAATCTGTCCGATAACCTGTGTCATTGTGTGTGTATTTGTAAATGGGGTTAGGATTTGGGTAGGAGGCAGCTGTGGCCAGTGGCAGAAGTGGGAAAATCACAGAAAACCACTTCTAGGGTGGCTGGGGTAAGAATCTCCCCAGTTGTGTCTCACAAGGCTGAGTGAACCCTGTTCCAGCATTCAGACCAGAACTGAATTTCTTGGCAGAGACAGGAATTGAACACACACTTCCATGGCTACAGCCTAGAAGGCTAGTCACTATGCTGCGGGGTGAACTAATCACTAAGGAGATTTTAAAAAACCTTCGCTGTTAAATAACAAAAGTTTTTTTCTCACCCAGATCTTCATCAAATTGTATGCAGCCGTTCGCATGTGAAGCCTGTTCAAATATACACTAAGTTAATTGTGCATGGAATGTAAAGAAACATTCTAAACAATGTACAGGATAAACATTACTTCTGACAGGCCGCTTCCTTCCACATCCTTGCCAGTTTCATTCATATTCATCTCTCATTAACTCTCTCATGAGGTTGGTATCTGGAAGGGCATCCGGCCATAAAACTATCCGCCACATACGATTTCATCGCATCTCATCCCCAACCCCGTTGGAAATGGGAATAATAAGGTGTAGACTTACACAATAACTATATTGAAACTGGAGCTATGTTTTCATTGGTGGTATGACAGATATTTAAATTTAAAAAATGGTTCTAATGCTAACATCTTATTATATACAGTCGAAGTCCGATAATCCGGCACGTTTGGGACCGGCTCAGTGCCGGACTACCGAAAATTCCGGTCTATTGGGCGGTGCCCCTTCTTTTTAGTGTAGGCTTTGCCGTAAAACAAATGTACTTTGTTTTTTTTAACTACATACATACATAAATCGTAATTATAAGAACAATTAGGTTAATACATAATTAAACTACAAATACAGTATGCAAATACAGTACAACAAAGTTTATTTTACATTTCATATAATGTATGTACACATACTGTAAAACATATTTCACTTAGATTTAAAAAAGTCACGAATGTCTTTTTGTTTTCTTGACTTTACGCGTTTAGTATAAAATTTATTTCTAATGATATGGAAATCAATAATTTCTGAAGCACTGTAACTAGTGAAAGGACACAAATCAACAACGCACAAAAAAAATGGCGAAGACGCTTCGTGATTGATTAACTGTGCTGCACTGCACCTGTATTTGTTGTGACAGCTGAGACTAGCCGGCCGCTAATTGTTTCCGAACAATACCGAGCGCTTCCGGATGATCCCAAACTACCCCGAAAACTTCCGAATAGCTCTCGAGCGTTTTTATTTGCTTTAAGGACATACTTTTAGAGAAAACCAAAATTTTTACAATTTTCCGGAGCGATGCCGGACTATCGGGCATTCCGGACTAATGGACTTCTACTGTAATACACTAAGGCTAAGGTGTATGTTTCACAAAACTCAAGCTCCTAAACCAGAGGGAGTTAGAAGGTGTGGTTTGTACCAAAATCTTCCAAATCGTCTCAATTCAGGAACAATGTTGCATTTCTTGAAAAGTAAATGGAAATAATTTCTTTGTTTATAAAGTGCTTTTAAACAAATAAACGAGAGCTCTGTCGCCTACAGCCCACATAGCACTAGGGCCGGGCAGGTAGTCTGTACACATAGGGGGCGCACAACCCATTGTGCGAAAGTTCTCGCATGGGTCCACTAGTTTATATTATTATGGAATGATCTGAGCCCCTGTATTTACTCATGTATCAGTTGATATCACAAAAGAGCTGCATCCATATTTTTTAACTGCCAATTTTTTTCTTGCTAGAGAGTGCCGTATACATGGACAGGATATGAGCTATTTTTGAATTTATGTATCTGTATCGACTTAAAAATTATGTTAAATTATTATTGTCCGCCTTGTCAATGCACTTGTATTTTTAGTCCAGTACATGTTTCATTCTTCAGCTTGCAAGTAATTGTACACATACAGTTTACAACAAGACATGCATATAAAATATACTTCATCGTTTCATAATATTAAAAACCTTCTGATGGGCCACATTTTGGCTGATGTACCAGTATAAAAGAAACAAAACTGATAACACTAGGCACTAGAAGATTAACTTAACGTAAAGCACACTGAATCTACTGAACCTCATAAGTGCTCGGCTCGATGTTCGCAACTGCGCAGCACAGAGTTCTTAGACCCTCTGTAGCAAACTCTTCCAGATGTCTTAACGTAACATCACGGAACTGTTGACCATTAGGGGCGAGCCTGGGGAACAAAAACGTCAAATTAAATGCATACATTATAACATGATATAGGAGATTATGGAAAACACAGGGGGTTTATATCAATATGACATATTTAACATATACAAAGAGTAGAAAAGGCAGCATAAGATACAAGGGTTGCTTTTTTTAGTTTTGGCAACAATGCTGCTGCTTTATGTTGCAACGGTGTTGGACTCTGCCATTGTTACCAAAAGTTGCTAACCTGTATCCCCTCCTTTAGAGCACATGACCTCGTCCGTCCCCTCCCCCATTCGTATGCAGTAGCGCCTGTTAGATGATTAGTTGTGAGCAAGCGCTCGCGCAAGACGGTCGCAATGTTTTCGAAGCAGGAGCAGAGAACATGGATAAAAATTCAGTGTGCTAGGGGTCGCACGGCTCGAGAGTGCCACCAAGGACTGCACGAGGTGTGCGGTGCAGCTGCGTTACCTTTCAGAACGGTAGCAAGATGGGTTGCAGCCTTTCGAGATGGGCGCGAACTTGTGGAGGGCATGCCTCGATCTGATCACACACCAGTAAGTGATGAAAATGTACAGATGGTGTCCGAGTTAGTGGAGGTGGATCAGAACGCAACGCTTCATGAATTAGTGCAAGATACAGGACTGGCGAATTCGACTGTCCTCTACATCCAGAAGGACTGCCTGAAAAAGAGGAAAATTACATCAAAATGGGTTCCGCATCACTTAATCGACATGCAGAAATGGCTGTGCCATGAAGCTTCTCGTACGCACTTGCAGCGTTATGAGTGCGAAGGATAGGACTTCTTACGGCATATCATAACCATTGACGAGACGTGGGCCAAATCTTATGAGCCACAGTTGAAACGCCAATCGAATGAGTGGCGGCACCCCGGATCACCTAGAAAACAAACGGTTTGACAAACCCCCACCAATGTGAAGGTAATGTTGATTCTTGCCTATGACTGGGATGGTGTGATCATAAAACATACCGTTCCCCCAGGGCAAACCGTTAATGCGGCGTATTATTGTTCGATTCTGCAAGACCATCTCCTAGCAGCTCTGAGAAGGAAACGGTGACACCACATGGATACTCCGCCCATTGTTTTGCACGACAATGCCAGGGCACACACAGCAGGAGTTGTGTCTGCATTGTTGAATCGCTGGAACAGGGAGGTGCTCTATCGACAATGCCAGGGCACACACAGCAGGATTTGTGTCTGCATTGTTGAATCGCTGGAACTGGGAGGTGCTCTATCATCCCCCCATCTCTCGCGACTTAAGTTCCTGCGACTTTGATCTCATCCTGAAGATGAAGGAGCCACTGCGCAGAAACCGCTAGCCTACAATTGGAGATGTTGTGCAGGCTGCCGAGCGCTCTCTTCGCACCATCGATAGATTGGGCAGTGCCAACGGAATCCAACGGCTTCCGTGTCGCTGGGAACACGTTGTACGCAGTGCTGGAGACTACATTGAGGGCCTATGAAACTTGGAACCATGTAGGTGTGTTATTTATCAATTTATAACATAGTTGCCAAAACTAAAAAAGCAACCTATGTATTTTGGGGCAATATGAGTGTGATAGTTGAAAATGGTCCATCCTGAATCTCCTGCAGTTTAGACCAGAAGTCTACAATTTGGACGTGTGTATGAACCGTTCCAGTTACAATGGAAAGGCAGCAAGAGATTCAAATTTGAGTCCCAGTAGAGCTTTTGCCTCGATATGCGGGTGCAAAAACGAATTGCCAGTTTGCATACTGTTTCACTACAAACCCAGGATAGGTAGGTTTCTGTAAGTCTGAATGCTCTATAGGGTGGTCTTGCTTCCCTGAAATCCAGCCCCACATCCACGTCATGGGAGATGGACAACAGCATGAAGTAGGGAGACTGCATCATTTTCTGTAAGTTATTAACAATGTAACCTTACCATTTGTCCCCTATCACTGCATACATGGTGATTTATAATGTAACAAGCTGTACCCAGCATGTGTTGCAATGCCAATCAAAGAAAGTGTTGGCGTTGTAATTTTGTTTGTTGAGGTGCTTTTGGATACATAATATTTCTTTTCTTATTCCGTTAATTGCCCCTAAACTATTGTAAAACGGATTTACTAATTCAGAAACATTCGTGGGAGCGTGCACAACAACTCACCAAAATTCCATCGCAATCGGACGTATGGCATATGAGCGCATATGGGACTTTGTTGAAACGATTTGCGCGCCATCACTCATTTGTTGAATCTACTCGTGTGCGACCTATTTCCGAATGGATTTACTAATTCTTAAATCTTCACAGGAGGGTACACAACAACTCACCAAAGTTCCATCACAATCAGATGTTTGGTATATGAACGCATATGGAACTTTGGTGAAACGATTCGTGCGCCAACACTCATTTGTTGAATCTACTCGTGCACTACCTACTGTAACATGGATTTACTAAATCAGAAACCTTTGTAGGAGTATATACAACAACTCACCAAAGTTTCATCGCAATCGGACGAATGGTATGTGGACGCATACGGGACTTTGTTGAAACGATTCACGCGCCGTCACTCATTTGTTGAATCTACTCGTGCGCGACCTATTACAGAATGGATTTACTAAATCTTAAATCTTTGCAGGAGGGTACACAACAACTCACCAGTTCCATCACAATCGGATGTATGGTATATGAACGCATATGGGACTTTGTTGAAACAATCTGCACGCCATCACTCATTTGTTGAATCTATTCGTGCGCTAGCAATTGTAAAATGGATTTATTAAGTCGGAAACCTTTGCAGTGGTGTACACAACAATTTATCAAAGTTTCATCACAATTGGATGAATGGTATATGAACGCATACAGGATTTTGTTGAAACGATACGTGTGGCGTCACTCATTTGTTGAATCTACTCATGCGCTATCAATTGTAAATGGATTTACTAAGTTTTACCTTCATGGAAGTGTACACAACAACTCACCAAAGTTTCATTGCAATCGGATGAAAGGTACGACTATATGAAAGTATATGGGACTTTACTGAAATAATTCATGCGCCGTCACTCATTTGTTGAATTTACTCGTGCGCTACCATTGTAAAATGGATTTACAGTCAGAACTTTGCACGGGAGTGTACAAAATAACTCGCCAAAGTTACATCACAATCGGATGAATGGTATATGAACGCATAAGGACATACATACACACAGACAAACAAACTATCAGGTAACATTTATTTTTATATAATCATAGAGATTTCTTACTGTTGTGTTCACAGGGCTCACCAGGAGCATCAAATTTTTATTAACAGTTATGAACAAATTGCACCTAAAGTAGCACAGTAGAACCCAGTAATCCAAACCTTCATATTCAATATATTGGATGATGGATTTCATCATCAGGTACCATCAACTCAATGATCTAAAGCTCCGCGTTAGGTCAAGGGGCCAAGCTCTCTGCTGACTCGGTAGACGCGTGGGTTCGAGCCCCACAGTCGGCTGTCCTTGAAATGGTTTTCCGTGGTTTCCCATTTTCAACACAAGGCAAATGCTGGGACAGTACCTTCTGACAGGCCACGGCTGCTCCCTTCCACATCCTTGCCCAGTTTCATTCATCTTCATCCTTTCCATCTCTCATCCCGACGCGCAGGTCGCCCACGGGCGTCGACTAGAAAGACCTGCACTCGGCCTCTCAGGAGGCCACACGAAAAAAAAAAAACAAAAAAAAAAACTCAATGATAACTCCTGGTGACTGCTGTTGTCAACACTACTGGGTGGGAATCAAACCCGGTTTCTTCCAGTGGAAAGCACAGTACCTCTACCAACTGAGCTATGCAGATCTTAACACAACCAGTAATATGATACATTAAGAATCCAATAAATAGGTTATTATTACTCCGGACTGGAGGAACAGATCATACATACCTCTCATATATGACTGTATCGGCTCCTTTGCAGTACAGCTTAATTTGACCAGCTGGGTTCCGAGTTATAACCGACATGCGTTTTCTTGTACTAGTAAATTCTAGCACGTTGAGAATTTCATATTTTTCTCGAACTCCTAGTGCATCAATCTCCACATGCTTTGGTGTCCGGGTATCAAATACGTAGCCAAATTGACAAGCTCCTCTCACAAGAGCTCTTTCATCTGGAAATAATTAATTCAACCATGAGACTAAAATAGACACTGTACAGGCAAACTTTCCAGTATTCTACCTAAATTAAATACCACACATACAGGAATATTACCCACGATTGAATAGGAAATCCAAAAAATAGCTTTGAGATTTGTAGCAGCCATGAGAGGAGATATGATGGAGTTACCCCTCGCCACACATCCACAGTAAAACTTTAATTCAGCTGAACGTCATAAAGAGCATCGTGATATTGGGTGTGTGCATGCCCAAAAATAATATTGATGTCACTCACAAGCCTATGGCGAACCTAATCCCCACAGCAAGACATGCATTTCAACGGCTGCCATTACAGCAAAGTTTCAGAGCTGCAGGAGTCGGGTATTGAGCGCGCAAGCTTGGGGCTGTGGTCAGTATCTTACGTGTGGCAGGCCAATTATGATGGGAGGCGTTTGGTACCAACCTTGACTCAAGTAATGTTTGTAGTATTCGAGTATATACGGTATAATGACAATGGCTTGATCTGAAACATTCTTGTGGCTATCTTCACTGAATACTAATCCAAGCAGCAATACCAACAAAAAGCCAGGGTGGAAGAGGGGGGAAAAAGACAGGCAAAATTCTGCAAGTGTTGGTAGGGAATCTGCCTTTGCTCTTTGTGGAATGGACTATGAATTTAAGTTGTTGCTCCAATAGAAATTTTGAAATGATCCAAGATGAAAAAACTCCATGACAAAAAACCTGTCGTATCATAATAAGCAATGGTAGTGTTCTTGGTTGGTTCCTCAGTTTAGGGACTGCAACAACGCGGTCATGTAGCCCCGTGTACTTTGGGTGTGTGTAGAATTTGTCTGATAACCGGTGTTAATTGTGATGGCTGCATTAGTGTGTGTTATCTGTTTTAATTCAAGTAAGGACTGAAGACAATAATTCAAATACTGTAGTTCCTACTTTTGCTACCAAATGCTACCGTCCACGACACCTAGCTTGCGGACTTGGCTACTTGATGGCATCTCAGTTAGCACCTGGTGGCAAACTGTTGGAACTACTCGAGTGTTATCAATTCTAATCTACAAATTTTGGCTTCACACAAGTGTAGTTGAGAGGATTTATTTCATGCCATAAATTTATGACATGGGACCGCCGGCTTTACTTCCCCTCCAAAGGAAGGCATACTGAGAGATATTTAACACTCTTAAAAAATCCACCAATTTCGGCCGGGTTTGAACCCGCGACCTTGGGCAGTTCGGCAAGCTACCAACTACACCACCGAAGCCACTGGTAGTGTTCTTATCGAAATTGTTAAGTCGGATATAGTCATATGTTATGTCTAGTTTTCAATTGTGCTTTTATTTGTATAGTGAGAACCTTCCCTTTTATGGGCCATGTGACCAGTGGAGAGCATCGCGTCGGCGCCAGATAAGTAGCACAATGGCACGTCGGGAAGCCTGAATACATTCCCAGCTGGGAAGATACCTTAGTTCAGAGAGTTGAGACTTGTGGTGAAGTACTGTATCCTGTCTCATATCCCACATGATTATTAAATACATAAAAAAGTTTAAATGTGTTAAACTACAGTAGTTGGGCTAGTGCCAGTGCCTTGCTCGACAAGCGACTACACACATCCGTGGCTCCGTTCTATAGGGAGGGTCCTCACTGTATTGAGAACTTTATAGTGTTTGAAGCCATTTTTTAGTGTTTCAATGTTTGATGCTTTTCAGTCAGTCAACACGATTGTACCCAAATGAGATGGGTTATTCCCTAATCCTGAAAAAATTACATACACATGGATGACCAGTTTCGATCGTTAAGCGATCATCATCAGATCCATTACACTTAGGCTATAAAATCTATGGGTGAAAATATTTACAATATATACACTTATTTAGTTGCAGTATTAGTTGAGATAATGCAACTCGTCAATATTTGTTAGTTGTCGTCTTTGTGATGTTTTGTTGAGATATGGAAGTAGTGATTATCATTATCATCATCATCATCTTGTACAGTTTCCAGCCCCAGGCTGGGTCTGTTTGGAACATAAGCCTCGCCACTTAGTCCTTTCTTCCCACCACCTCTCCGCTGTCACTCTGGTCCAGTCCTCGCCTCTCTTCTTGACACATTCCTCCACGTCTTTCAGCCATCTATCTCTTGGTCTTCCCCTTGGTCGTTTCGTCGGCACCTGCATCTCATGTATCCTCTTGGGAATCTTCTTCTCATCCATTCTCTTTAAGTGTCCATACCACCTCAGTCTTGATGTCTCAATCCTACCTTGCAAGGGCTCCTCTTTCACCATTTCCCTGACCTTTTCATTCCTCACCCTGTCTCTTCTTGTTACTCCGATCCTACTTCGCAGGAACTTCATTTCACCTGCCTGTATTCTGCTTATGTCTCTTTTCTTCATTGTCCACGTTTCTGAAGCATAGGTCAGTATCGGGATATAGTAGCTTCTGTATAACACTTCCTTGCTTTTTTGTGGGACATCTTTATTCCACACTAAGCTCCTAATGCTTCTCAGAAATGCTTCTGCCTGTCTGCCACGTTCCGTAATCTCTTTGTCATTTCTCCCATTTTCCTCCACTATACTTCCCATGTACTTGAGACTTTCCACCTCCAAGTGTTATCCCACTCATTGGTCTGTCCTTTTTCCTGGTCGTTAACAGGATCTCACATTTACTGATGTTGAACTTCCATCCGTACTCTCCCACTGTTTCTTCCCAAGCCTTCAGTTGCTCCTGAATTTCCTCCTCCTTGTTTCCCCAGACCATGAGATCATCTGCAAACACCATTGCTTTCATCTTATCTTCTCCTATCTTTCCTGCTATCCGTGTCATTACCTCGTCCATAACCACAATAAAGAGAAGGGGTGACAGCGCACTACCCTGTTTCAGGCCACTCATTTGTCTGAACCAGTCTGTTCTTTCCCCTCCAACTTTCACACAACTCACACTTCCACAATACATCTCCTTCACTCTGCCTACAGTCCCTTTTTCCACTCCCAAGTTTTATTGTAAATATTTCCCCCCATGTTTAATATTTAAGTTAGTGTGCTAATGGACTAGGTGTGTTTGTATATTGTTTTTCCGTGTTTTTATTGAGTGCATCTGGCTGAGGAAGAACGGAATAAATCGCTCAAAACATGTCCCAGGTTTAACATATTAATAAGCAAACAGTATTGAAAAGACGGAAACGGTATAATAATTGTAGTAGGATATTCATTCAATACGGACCTAAAATGGAGATTAATACTCTTGAATTGAATCGGTCGGAGCTGAAAAGTATTAAGTCAGTTTTCACTACTTTTCAGGAGACAGATAAAACTTCATTGACAGAACAGAACTTAACAAACACACTATACTAGTCATCTATGTTGTGAAGCAACTATTCAGGTTATATTTGTGTTAGTGGAATATCAATTTTAATTTAATAAACATATTTTTTAAATCAATTTTGTAAACGTGACTTAATGCCTTTCAGCTCCGTGATCAGTTTAGTGCGGCATAAAGCCATCCAGAATGAATATTTCACATGATATTTTGAAATGGATTTGAAACATAAAATCCACCTAAACCCTGTACAAATGTTATTTACAATAGCACTGTAACACACGGGAATCTTGCAGTGCGACCAACATTAAGTTCGGAATACGGCGCTGAAAGGCAGCAAGGCATTGACTTAATGCTTTTCTCCTCTGATTGCAGTGGTTTCTAGCTTAAACAGAAGGCTGACTTAATTCTTTCCTATGCTGTTCCAAGGCCCTTGGGTCAATACTTCAGAATACTAATTGTTTAAAAAATGACCATTTTTGACTTAATGCTTTTCAGCTCTGACTGATTCAATAGGGATGTATAGAACTAGCACCGATAGAGCGCACTGCTGTTGTACTGGGTAAGCGCAAGGCGCTCTTCATTTGTCTCCTGTGTTCTCATGCCGCTAATATGTACGAATTTAAGTTGTTTAAATTGTTATTTTCGTGACTATGCCGAGCTATTGCACTGTTCCTCTTTGCAAAAATCAGGGAAGCTCGTTTTTGTTTCACCAATTTCCACAAAATAAAGGAATGAGGAAGAAATGGTTACGTGCTATTAGAAGGAAAAATTTCGGTGAGAAAAATCTGACCGAATATATTAAAGTGTGTTCCCATCATTTACAACCCGATGACTTCACGAAAACTGTGTTGGATAAGTGTGATTTACAAAGGGAAATAATTCCTATTTTGTATCTATAAACTAATTAGACATTTCGAAAACAACCACTGAATTTATGCGTTTGTATTCGAAGGCAAGAGAGCGAGATTAAAATCGGGCACTGTTCCATCGCTTTTTCTGTGGACCACGAACACAACAAAAATAAGGAAGAGGCCATACACAAGAACACTGCCGGATTATCACGATAAGCCTACAATATCGCAATCTGCAAAAATCATCTCCATTGAAGTACGGGAAGAAATCGTTAATATACACGAAGAAGTGAATGTTACATTTCTGACTCCCATTTTCAAAGACATCAATACCCGGACAAACAATTCAAGAGTAATCTTTAGGAGAAAGCATGCTGACTTATATTCGTTATTCGAATAATAAAGCGTGTTAGAATTTTGTTATTACCGCTGTATTAATTCTTCCTTCCCACCGCTAGTTTTAGCGCCTCTGGTCCCTAGCTCATTTCGCAGCTGTTTAACGCTTAAACGCCGAGAATCGTCCATAATATATTATGAGATATACCTATAGAATTAATTAATATAGTCTTGGAGTAAAATTAAAGAAGATATAATTTACTTTAGCTTAGAAAACTCGGTCACAATTTATACATTCCTCGCAGCTGACTGGGAGAAACAAAAGATCATCGCCTTGCGCTTACCCAGTACTACACGAGTGCTATCTGGCGCGAACTTTCTCCCGCTACATCCCTATTGAATAGTCTTTGATTGTTTTCTTTTACTACAGAGCTCTAAACGGTAGCGTTCACATGCTTGCCCACATAGTTGACATACACACGTCACAGTAGAGTGAGGAGAAAAAGATA